>JBAMBK010000483.1:35000-635000 GCA_037043435.1 Drosophila suboccidentalis | reverse complement strand
GTCCAAGCTGGAACGCTCCAGCACCTTTTGCAAGGACAGCGCCGATTTGGATCTGGATGTCAGCGAGCTGCAGATCGTGGAGTAAATATACAAAAAGGTCAGTCCTAATTGAATCACTTTAATCTTCATTCATTGCTAATGGAAGTTTTCTTATCTAATTGCAGGTCATATTAAATATGGACCGTTCGAAACAAACCCATACACGTCCCATAAGGCAACTCTAGTCAATAATAGCATGTAGTTGCAGGCGCAGCAAAAAAAAACCATTAACAATAAACGCAATAATCCAATAATCAATTGAGATCAAAATTACAATGTTACTACGAAGCAAATGAAGCAGTTATATATACATAAAATACATACAAAACAAAACATATTGTCGTTAACCTCCTCCCCAAAAATATTATACAAAATTACTGACTAACTAAGTATATATTATTATTATTATAGAAAATGCATTGTATGCAGAACGGAGTCGAGTCGATGAAAATGTCAAAATATGATAAACATAAATTCGGTGATATTATTTAGTGTGCGCTTCTTTAATCTCTCTTATTCATTTAAATATTTTGAATGCTGTGCTTCGAAACTATCAAAGTAAATACAACTTACGAGTATATAGTACATGTGCTTTTGTCAGCTGCATTTATGAAAGTCTCTGCGCTGCAGCTTAAACATTGTTAACTGAAAAACTTAACTCTCTATTCTCCCTCCTCTAATACTTTAAGCCATGCAATATTTAATACTGTATTTTTTTTACACGTAGTTCAGCAAATCGGGCGCGCAACCAAGAAAAAAACAAGCGTTTATTTTATTCTTTAATCTATACATTTTAATTATTTGATATGAAACACAAAGAAATCTATTTTGTAAGCAAACCGACATTGATATATTGATACAATGATAATGAAGTGCAAGTTTAATAAATGTGTGTATTTATTAAAAGTTACAATTGCAAATGAACAACTGTTTTTCATGTTTTGTTTGGGGTCTAATTTAATTCGTAATATTTAAATGCATTTTAGTCATATAATGTACAAAAATCATATTCAGTTTGAATGCGCGCCAATTAATAATTCCAGATTCCAATGTTTCATTTTTAGTATATGAAGCAGTATTTTTTACATTTTTTTGTAAGCTGGCAACGCTGTGCGTGCAATGTGTCTGGAGCCAAAAACAGCTGATTGGCGATTTCACTACATACGTATGCGATTTATTAGCTAATTATTTTTAGTTAATACCTACAAGTACAACTAACAAGTACAGATATTACGTGGGCGAGTTCTGTAACGATCGCGCCCACTCGGTAAATACATTGCGACAATGTATGACAACGCATTCATTACTACAATATTCGTCCTCCCAATCTGGATTTATAATTGCTGGCTTATTGCATTGATCACGCATACATTGCTGCACGGCTGCCGCTTCCGTTAGCAGCTGGATCTGATCGGGAGGCTGCTGTGGCAAAACTGCTGCGCTGCTGTTATTCATCTCTCTATCCGGCGTGACAGTATTTGGCACCTCTTCGTGGGCGGGCAACGATACTGAAGGCTGCACCTCTTCCGCCTGTTGCGGTTGCTGTTGGGGTGCTAATTCTTCCAGCTGCTGATTGCGCTGATAGTCCCGCACTTGTCGCACATATTCACGCTTTTCCACCTCATGCCGTTGATCGTAGACGCTTCGTTGTTTCTCATCCATTGACTCCCACATGTTTTGCGCTATGGTCGTGATTTGCTCCAACTGGCAGGCAGGATTCTGTGTCTTGATGGCCGTCATGGTATCCCGGAAGAAGAGCGCATAGGCAGCCAATGGTTTAGCTGGCGCCTGATTTGCTTGTGGCAACAGCTGCTGTGGTTGTGGTTGTTGTTGCTGTGGTTGTTGTTGACTTGTTGTTGTCATCGCATGGCTGCCATATGTGTTTGCCGTGTCGTAGTCCACTGCATCCTCCTCATCGTCATCCACGTGATTCAGCGTGTTATGATCCAGGCTGCTCAGCCTGCTTAATCTGCGCGACTGCAACGAAAAACAAGAAATGCGATTGCCGTTTGTTAGTCATATTTATTATTTATTTGGCTAGAATAAATGTGGGAAAATAAAAGACGCTCACTAGCAACTTCTTCATCTTTGATGCGCACTAACAGTATAATTATAAATCAAATCACTGAATGTATAACCAAAACTAAAGAATTAATCGCTCGCGCCCAAGCAAGACCCAGCTACATGTATGTGTGTACGTCATATATATGCGTATATAAGTATGTTTATACATGTGCCCTGTGCATAACACATACGGTGTGGTGTGGTGGGGGAAAGGGGGGAGTCAGACGCATACGACAGTCAGTGGCAGCCACATACACACATATGTATGTGTCTGTGTGTTTGTATAGGCGTGCTAGTGTGCGTGTTGTTTGTTGATAAGCGCTTGCTGCTGTGGCTGCTCGCTTGCTTGCTGATTGTTGTTTTTGTTGCCTTGTATCGATAACCCTCATGCGCTTACTGATGCCATCATCATCTAGGGCTGCCTATGTACAACACACACACACATATATACGAACACACAGGGTTATTACTCCAAGCTCCAGTTGTGCGATTCCAATTGGACAGAACTTCAACAAAATTATAAAGCGATTATCAACTGTTATCCAGTTGTGCGGTGTGCCCCATCATCAATTAGTTCATGTACTCAGCTGTAAAAACAAACCGACACTGTCTCTCTCTCTCACGCATTTGTCAGTCGAGAAATTCCAACAAAAAGCAGTTCAAGTTCTGCTGCGGCCAGTGGCGGACAATCTTCAAAAGCCTTTTATTTGAAAAGAATAACAAGAAATGAGATTAAAACTGAATGCATCTCTCACTTTCGGCACAATTTCGGTTTACCACCCGGTAAAATGCACAAAAACTATATGTAGATATTTAATTTGATCATCTTGATTCTGTTTTGGGCAGAGCAGCTCCTCTTCTTCAACTTACAGCAGTTTCGTGTTGTGTCTGCTCCATAGGCGTGTCATTCATCTCAAACACTTCGTCACCAAATGAGGGCGTGTGAAATTGATTCATAATTTTGGCGATCCTTCCAAAGCGTGTTTAGTTACAAATTATAAACAAATAATTTTGTTTTCCCAGCGTGGAATTTCTTTCGTCGTCCAGTTGCAATGTTTTGTTAGTGTTGAGTAATTATTTGCTTTTCGTAAATAACCAACACTCACTCATCGACAGTGTGACCACATTTTGAAAAAAAATACTGTACCTGCAGAAATCCATGCAAATGTCGGTGCGCCTTTTGCATCACTGAATAAACGTCAAATACGTTTAAATTTATTAGTAGGCTTTCTATATATTTCCATAAATGTATTAAACTTATATACAAGATCTACAATTTTGGTTAAGTAATAGGACGAAATGGCTGTTTGCACTAAATTCAAAATCGCTACCTGGCTCGCAACCTCAGGTCTACGTGTACAACCATTCAGCAAAGGCCATAATATTGATAAATGTACAAAAAATATACATGACAAAGGGGAATCAGTGAAAATTGCACAATTTCAAGTTAAAAAATCACACAAGTGTTCAAAGAATGAACCCAATAAGAATTGTTTTGTAACCGGAGCTAATGCAAAATATATGGAATACCTGTTCTCAAAATGGATTAAGAATATAAATTCAGTGCACAAGGTAAGCTAAATTCTTTAGAAAGCATTTGCATAATAAACAATCGCAATTCTTCTGTTTCAGTCATGGCATCTTTACTTTAGTGAATTTCTTGAAAGTCAAAACAAGCCTAAGAAACTAAAAACCTCAGATCGAAATACAACTGATGTCAATAAAAGTAAATGTGAATCAAAAGTCCCATTAAAAGTTTGTTTGGATGAACTTTCGAAGCGAGCGCAGATGGATTCTATTGAGGAAATTGAGAAATTTAAGCTTAAAGCTAACGATAACTCAATTACTTGGCCACCATTGCCAGCACAGGAACAAACTTGTGTGGTGGGACACATAATCTTAAGTCCAATGGCCGACAGCGCGAGTAATTCGAAAAAGGCCTCAGATAAGCCAATGAGTGTTCCAGATTTGATAGAGAGCATATCCAAGTCTGCAAATAAAACTAACGAAAGCGCTTTAAATGCTAACAAGAAACGAGTGGAGAAAAATATAAAACAGGTAGCCGGAAAGGATATCAAGGAACAGCAGCAGAAAAATAGGACCTTAGAGCAAAAGAAGAGAGAGTCCAGAGCAGTGAAAAAATCAAGTGGACCAGCGAACAGAAAATAGAAACAATTCCACAGGAACATAAACAAGAAAATTTATTAATTTGAAATCGGAGTATGCCCAGCTTTAATATACATACTATGTTTGACAGACTGTCGAGTATTTAAAATAATAAAAATATCAAAGTATCAATAACACAACATCAAAACTTCAAAATGCTTAGCATTTAACAAATCAGAAATAAATTCTATAGTTTTAAATGAACTTTCGCAGCAAAATTTGAACTTTTATCATTTGGTATTTGGGTATTTTAGAAGGTGCAATCATGAAACTGAACCAATGCATCATCGAACATGCCGTTTTAGCCAGAGGTTTGAAAAGACACTTGATGATCCCGCATCGAGGATTTCAGGCTGGTCTTTTGCTTGCTGCGAAATCAAAGGAGCCAATTGATAAGAACAGATTGGACAGTGTTGCCAGTGGCAACAATGCTGTTTACATTGAGAAACTATTCGCCAAGTGGGATAAGGATCCCAACTCAGTGAATCCAGTAAGCATATTAACTTGGCCAAGTATTTAATCGTTTTAAATAGCCGTAATAATAATTATTAACAGTCCTGGGATGCATACTTTGCCAACAAAAAAAGCCCTAAAAGTAGTAAGCCAAAGAAACATCGAAAACAAATGAGAATGGATAATCCATTGGCGCCTACGCCGAGCGGTTCCGCTCCTGCATCTGCACCCGCCATCCAGGCTCCCAATGCTGACTGGAAGTATATAGATGATCATCTGGTTGTGCAGGCCATCATCAGAGCGTACCAAACACGAGGTCATCTCGCTGCCGATCTAGATCCTCTGGGCATTGTGGGACCATCTGGGACCAGCTCCGGATCTGAGGAGAGCAAGAAAATTAAAGCCACAAAGGCAGTTCTTCGTCAGCATTTCTTTTATACATTCAGTAAGTTATCCTTCTTCGAATACACTGTTCTGGATTTTAATATGAAACAAAGTGGATTTTAATATGAAACATAGTTGATTTTGTCATATTAAAATCAAACATGTTTCAGAATAAGATCAACTATGTTTCATATTAAAATCAAATATGTTTCATATTAAAATCCACTATGTTTCATATTAAATTTAACTTTGTTTCATATTAAAATTAACTATGTTTCATATTGAATTAACTTGTTTCATATTAAAATCCACTATGTTTCATATTAAAATCAACTATTTTCAAATATTTTCAAAAATTAAATATGTTTCATATTAAGATCAACTATGTTTTATATTAAAATCCACAATGTTTCATATTTAAATCCACTATGTTTCATTGTAAAATCAACAATGTTTCAAAAAAAAATAGTTATTGTTAGGTAGGAACATCGCAATGTGCCAAGTGCCAAAAATTAATTTTTTTTTAATAATTTATTTGAATTTAATATTATTCGTCACAAAATTGGATATCAGAAATTTTGGGGCATGAAATGTTTTTGTCATTAGACTTTTACCTCGAAAAGAGGTTTTTTTTATATGATAATCAATTACACAATTCTTAAATTCACGTTTCTCTAGATGATTTGAATGCCGTATTCAAGCTGCCCTATACCACATTGATTGGTGGAGAGGAACAATTTCTGCCACTTCAGTAAGTGACTTTAATTACACATTAGCTTAAAATTTTAATGGTAATCTCTGAACAGAGAAATTCTGGATCGTTTGGAGCGAGTTTATTGTGGTACCATTGGTGTGGAATATATGATGATTACATCGTTATATAAGAGTCACTGGATACGTGAACATTTCGAGAAACCCAATTCCATAAATTTTCAGCCCGAGGAGAAGAAGCTAATCCTGGAACGTTTATCGCGTACCACAGGCTTCGAAAACTTTCTGGCGAAGAAGTTTATTTCCGAGAAGCGTTTCGGCATTGAGGGCTGTGACATTACGATACCGGTGATGAAGGAAATCGTGGATGAGTCCAGTCGATTGGGTGTCGAGAGTATTCACATTGGAATGGCACATCGTGGACGGCTGAATGTGTTGGCCAATGTCTGTCGCAAGCCGATACCAGATATACTCTCGCAGTTCCATGGCATCCGAGCGAGTGACTCGGGCTCGGGAGATGTCAAGTATCATTTGGGTTTGTTCACCGATCGCCAGAATCGACAGTCCAATAAACGGAT
The DNA here is from genome assembly GCA_037043435.1 of Drosophila suboccidentalis. NCBI lineage: Eukaryota > Metazoa > Arthropoda > Insecta > Diptera > Drosophilidae > Drosophila > Drosophila suboccidentalis. The sequence continues at coordinate 628,605 of JBAMBK010000483.1, read as the reverse complement.
ACGGATTACGGTCGTGGCGAATCCCTCGCATTTGGAGTTCGTGAATCCCATAGTGCTGGGCAAGGCGCGTGCCGAAATGTTCGAGAGGGGCGATTCTCGTGGTGACAAGGTGCTACCCATAATTGTGCACGGAGATGCATCCTTTTGTGGTCAGGGCATTGTCTTTGAGTCGATACACTTTTCCGAGCTGCCAGCCTACACCACATATGGAACAATTCATATTGTGGTCAACAACCAGATTGGCTTCACAACAGATCCACGTTTCTCCCGATCCTCTCGCTACTGCACAGATGTCGCCCGTGTCCTCAACGTACCCATATTCCATGTCAATGCCGATGATCCGGAAGCGTGTTGTCATTGTGCTCGGGTGGCCGCCAAATGGCGAGCCAAGTTCCATCAGGATGTGGTCATTGATATTGTTGGCTATCGTCGCAATGGCCACAATGAGGCTGATGAGCCGATGTTCACACAACCCCTGATGTACCAGCGGATACGTAAGACTAAGCCCTGTGTCATCAAGTATGCCGAGAAGCTGGCCAAGGAAGGTACTATCAAGATGGAAGAGTACACGGCCATGAATGCCAAGTACGAGAAGATATGCAATGATGCCTACGAGGAGTCCAAGAAGCACACGGAGTTCAAGGTCAGTTTTTTAAAATCAACTTATTTTAAATGAGAAGAATAAATTACAAATTCGTGCTAGGGCATCTAAGAGCCTGACTACCGGGCCATTCACAGTCGAGCACACCCGGCTATAGCCATCTTTCTTTTTCTAACATAATCAATCTGTATTGCAGTATTCGGACTGGCTGGATTCACCATGGCCAGGCTACTTCCAGGGTCGTGATCGCCTTAAGGTCTGTCCCACGGGCGTTAACTTAAAAGTCCTCGATCACATTGGCAACATTTATAGCTCTCCGCCGCCAGAAGAGCGTAAATTCGTTGTGCACAAGTAAGTTGGCTGTTTCTAGTTGAATTTCGATTTTCATAACATTTTAACATAAATATATATTTTTAAGGGGTATTTTGCGAATTTTGGGATTGCGAAAACAAATGTTAAAGTCGAAGGTAGCGGATTGGTCACTCGGCGAGGCCTTTGCCATTGGATCGCTGTTGAAGGATAACATACATGTACGTGTGTCCGGCCAGGATGTGGAACGAGGCACATTCTCGCATCGCCATCATGTGCTCCACCATCAGACGGAGGATAAGGTTAAATACAATGCACTGCAACACTTATATCCGGATCAGGCGTCTTATCACATCTGCAATAGCTCGCTCTCCGAGTGCGGTGTTCTCGGCTTCGATCTTGGCTATTCCATGGCGAATCCCAACACTTTGGTCATTTGGGAGGCGCAGTTCGGTGACTTTGCCAATACAGCGCAGCCAATAATCGACACATTCCTGGCCAGCGGAGAAACCAAATGGGTGCGACAATCCGGTTTGGTTATGAACTTGCCACACAGCATGGAGGGCATGGGTCCCGAACATTCCTCAGGGCGTATCGAACGCTTCTTACAGCTCAGCGATGATGATCCCGATGTGTATCCCGACACAAGTGATTGCGACTTTGTGGCCCGCCAAATAATGTCCACGAATTGGATAATCACCAATGTAACAACGCCTGCCAATTATTTCCACGCACTGCGACGTCAAGTTGCTTTCGGTTTTCGCAAGCCCTTGATCAATTTCTCACCCAAATCGGTGCTACGTCATCCGCTGGCCCGCAGTCCCTTCCGGGACTTTAACGAGTGCAGTTCGTTTCAGCGAATCATACCCGAAACGGGAGAGGCAGCCAAAAATCCCGAGTGCGTGAAGAAGTTGGTCTTCTGCACGGGAAAGGTTTATTACGATCTTGTAAAGGAGCGCGACGATCATGAACAAAACGATTCAGTGGCTGTAGTGCGAATAGAACAGGTATATTATTATTGTATTATTATATGAATTTGATTTTATATTATTTATTTATTTTTTTTGTAGGTTTGCCCATTCCCTTATGATTTAATTACGAATGAGATTGCATTGTATAAAGATGCTGAGTTGTTATGGGCGCAGGAGGAGCACAAGAACCAGGGCGCTTGGTCATATGTTCAGGCGCGCTTCGACACTACAATCCTTAATGAAAAAAGCGAAACGTAAGTTAGATTGCATAATTATAAAAAAAACACTTATTACTCATTCAAACTGCAAGCGGTTAACTGCAGTCCAACCGTTTGCCAGCGACAGTGTTGCCATCTGCTTGTGCTAGAACTGCTTGCTTACAAATCAAGTGTTGGTAAATTCTTACTTCATTTAAACTGCTTGCCAGTGAAGGAGCTGTAACCTAGTTTTTTACACAGCTATTGTGCGCACTTTTAAAGGAACTAAATTTGTATAGCATTTAAACTGAAATTATAATAAGATTGGATTTAATTTCTATTTTTAATGCAATAATTTAATTTTCGATTAACGCAGCATAGATGTATTTGTTGTATTCTAGGTGACTTTCGTTAGCATCGCATAAATGCCAAGGCGCAATGTGAGGCCTTGGGCTACTACTGACGGGCACACGGCACATAATGATTCAGGTGCGACGCGCCTTCAAAGTGTTAATTGATGTCGATTGTCTTCGCTGACTGTGACGATTCTGCAATCGCAATCGCAATCGCTTGCCATGATTCAAAATGGCGTCGCCTCTTGCGTGACGCCTTCGTTGTCGTTTGTCACCTAAGGCAACTTGCCGATTTTTCACTTAAATCGATTTTCAAAATCCCCAAAGTGAAACGTGTGCCAAGCAACGTGCGTCCCCCGAATGAAAAAAAAAGAAAAAAGATTTTAAAAAGAAAGAACGCTTTTTTTTAAATGCCGCGGATTCGATACTCTTGCAGAGCTTCGAGATAAATTTTCGACTGATCGTTCCTATGGCAGCGCCAAGTTTAATCAAGATAATTTACATAATTTAATATTTTTTTTAGTATTCCCAGACTTTTAAACTTTACAAATTTAAGTTAATTTTTATCCTTTCAGCTTAAATTTATTTAAAAATCATATTTATTTAATACCATATATAGTTATTTAATTTTCTTTTAATTTTGAAGAGTAAACTATCTAGACAGCTTAATCAAGAATATTCTTGAATTCGTTACACATTTATGGATAGAATTATAAAACCCATTGCAAGGGTATAAAAAACGATAAACGGTTGAAGGCTGATCTCCCTCCCATTAGATTTATTTGGTAAACATTTGAAAATATTTTAGCTCAAATTGATGCTTGGCCTTTCGTTGCCGATCTCTTGAAAGTTGTAATACATTTTGACTTGATTTTATTTGACCTTGCCAAAGTTCATAGATCGTTGGCACGTGTGTCGTGTGTCGTGTTGTTTCCTTGATTTCGCTGAGTAATCTTAAAAATATGCTGAATCTTGAATGTTGCTGCTGTCATTCTGATGACGATAAATTGCGGCAGGCCAGTCATCTGAAGGCTCCAATAAATATTTTTGCATTTGCATTTTGCGTTGTTAGTAATTAGCCTGTTCGCGGATTCACCATCATCGAAATTGCCATCGCCATCGACCTCGCTCTCAAGTTGTTTGTATGCACTTTGAACAAATTGCGAGACAGCCATGTCGATGTCGATGTCTATGTCTATGGGTATGTCCATGTCGCTGTCGCATGAAACTAGTGCAAGGAACTTGGCACAGTTTTAGTCGGCGTTTGATACTAAATAACGCTGCTTACTCCCCTACTCCCCCTTTTGGGATCACAGCCATTATTTTAATATATGTATGCTTGTATATAGTGTGCCCCGTTTTATATTGAATTTAGCGCTTGCCGTTGGCATTTCTTCTTGATATTTTCTACATAGAATTTAATGTAGCGACATATACAATTCTATTATGCGATGGTCCTGCTAATAGCACAAGTGGCTCGCTAGATTTGTGCGCTGATTTATGGAAATATTTTTGGTTTCAGAAGTGCTTAAATATTGTTTCCCTAAACATGTGAAGGCCTCAAGCTGTTTTCAAATGCTCGTGCATAGAATCTTAAAATTTCTTAATATGCCCAGAGATATTTATTTCAATTCTTAATTTAATTTTTTTTCAGTTATAAGTGGAAATTCCTTTTGTTATACGTCTATTGTAAATGGGAATTTCCTGTTCTATTTATCCGTTAACTGAGAAAGAAAGTCTGTTTTCGTTCATATCTAGACATGCTTTTCAATCGGCATTAAATTGTTTGTTTCTTTTTCTGAAATACGTAACACATTCATACAAATCTAGACACTTATTATTCGCTTTGCCAGCAAAGAAAATTGAATGAAAAACCCTGCACACAAAGACGCGCTGTTAAATCCCAGGAATGTAACATATTTGCTCAACTATACTATACCATCTGTATACAAATGTATATATACAAATATACAATATACATATGTGTACATGGCGGGATTTTCTTTGTTGCTTTTGTCAACGTATGCAAATAAATACAAAACAATAATTTTGAGGGATTTCTCTACCCAAAAGCGCCAAACGCCTTGGCAATCAATTATGAGAAATGGCCAAGTTTTTGTTTTTGATCCCAAGGCAAAATGTTTAGCTCATGTTGTTTTCTCTTGTTTTTTTTTTAATGCATTCCGCCAAAGTTTTATTAATGACACGCATTTTTGTGGCACATCTCAGGGATGCGAGACAGACAGAGACAGAGAGAGATAGATACGTTGATGGAGTGGGCGGAGAATCGTATGATATATGTCAGTTCTTTTTATTTCGTTTTTCAGTTTTATTATTAAGTATATAAAGATAAGCAATATCAGAACTAGGCACAGAGCTATATAATCGCTGACTATTTATAAAATCCAACCAAGTCTGGGCAGGGCAAGGGGATTTGGCGCCAAATACACGTAATAACCGAATCGGGAGCGGGTCAAAAAGCTAGTGAAAATAAGCTTTGTGTTTGTAGATCTTTTGCCTGTTTTGATTTTATTCATTCATTCCAATATGAGGCTGTACACATCACGAAATTTATAAATAAATATCGTCGACAGAGGGGCCAGAGGAGGCAAAGGGAATATATCGAACGCCAAAATGCGAAAAAATAAAGCACAACTTTGAAATAAACAAATTCATAAAAATTTTATGAGTAATTGAATTTGTATTTATGCCGTTATTATTGTTGTTTCTTTTTATTTTCCTGTTGTTGTTTTGATGATGATCGGGCGCTGAAAATGTCTAAAAATGTGTTGATGTAAAGAATTCGAAACGCGCATATTTTTGAAATATTTTTTCAAATCTTTATTTAACAATTAATGTGTTGCTTAAAATGTAAACTAAACTTTTAAAACGAAAGGCAACGTGAAATTTTATAACAAATTCGTTACTTTTGAGACACTCGTTACTTTTTCTTTATTTATGTTTGAATCGAACGAGTTGCTGAATTCATGGAATAATTTACGTATACATTACATACAAAATATTAGAGCTCTAACATGCCTAAAACAAAAGGATAACTAAACTACATATATTACATAATGATAATATTAGGTGGTACGAGTACACATATGTATATAACTAGCTAGAGACAAACACTATAACATAACTGAATGTCATTACTTGAGATCCTTAAAAAATATCATTGTGCTAACAACGAATTCTTTAATTCCACTCAAAGGCTGAGACTGAGACTTGGGTCGAGGGCGACGATCACAATTTGTGGGACACTTACACATGATGTTCCAGTTGAATATAGAATTTTTTTTTTTTTTTTTGATTTTAGACCATATTCCATATGCTGTAGCTGCGTGCAAGTCGCTCCTCCTCGACAACCTGCTCGTAATCGATGTCCAGATACTCCTTGCCCACAAATTTTACCTTCCTGCCGGTGTACTTCTTAATGTAGCTTATGTGGGCTGGCACCTCCTTGCCCTCGATCTCGAGCTTATACGAAATGCTGGTGATGCGGTCCAGCACTCGTCCCCGTTTCCAGCGCACCTGTGTCTTCCGATATCGCTCCGCATAGAGTATCAAGTCACCGATTTTATATTCGCGTACATGCAGGCAGGATTTCAGTGGCTTGGCTGGCTCTGGTTCCTGCTCGGGTTCAACGTCATCCTCATCGTCCGTCACATAGGCAATGGCCTTCTCGATTGTCTCAATTTCGGGCACTTTCGGCTCCTCCGGCTCCTGTTGTATGAAGAATGTGTCGCCAATCGAAAGTCGTCGCTTCTGTCGCTTGATAATCACTTTCTTTTTGATCTGTCTTGGTTTCTTTGGCTTAGGCGCAGGTTCAACTTCCGGCTGTGGTTCCGACTCCGGCTCCGGCTCCGGCTGTGTCTCAAGATCCGGCTTGAGCTCAGTTTCTCCTGTGATTTCTGGTAGCTCGGCATTTTCATGTTGTTGCTCTGTGTTGGCAACTGTTGCTGCTGTCTGATCGTTTGTGGACTTTGTTTGTTTCTTGGGCGGCGTTGCCTTGTTGATTCTGTCTGTTAAATTGCCGATCTTATTCTTATCCTTGAGTATGTTGCTCAATTTGGCGGACTCGGTCAGCTTCTCCTTGCCCTTGTCTATGGAACTTTTGCGCACCAGTTTCTTGAGATGTGGCGACTTCTTTTTAATCACCGATAAATCGGATTCATCGTGCGGTTGTTCAACCGTCTCGATCTTCACAGGCTGCACTGGCCCGGCGAGTACTTTCAGCTCTGGCATGACGACTAGACTGTCGTTAGATTGCTCCTGTGCGTTGTCTTTTGTAGCTTCCACTAGTTGTTGCTGTTGCTCTTGATCTTCGTGTTGTTGCTGTTGCTGTTGTTGATCTTCGTGTTGTTGCTGTTGTTGTTGCTGTTTGTGTGACGATGACTCGTCGTGCGGCACTTCGCTCAATGTCGCTGCTATTTGTGGCGTCGATGAGACAACAACATCGACGGGGGCGACTTCAATGTCAGCGCCAACAGCCACTTGTTGTTGCTGTGTTGTTGTTGTTGTTGTTGCCTCAATTGCCGGGATAATTACTGACTGATTAATGGGTTCTTTGGACTGAGTAAATGAACTGCTGATTGCAGCTGACAATGTCGCTGTGGATGCTGTTGTTGATGCAGTCGTTGCAGTTGCTGCTGCTGTTGAGTCCTGTGTGGTTGCTGCGGGCACCACCAGCACCGTTTCACCAACTAACTCCGCTAGTTTCAGGCTGGCGCGTCTGCTCTTCTCGCTGGCTGTTGCTTTATTGGCAAGCTCATCGATTGGCAATTGTTTTGGCGCCGCTGCTGCTGTTGCTGTCACTTCAGTTGCTGTTGTCGCTGCTGTCGTTGTGGTTGCTGCTGGCGCTGTAGTTGCTGTCTTCTCATCTAGCTCAACACTTTTGGCAGTTGGTTTTGTTACGCGTTTGGCAGTGCTTACATTGCTGTCGACCTTTGCAGCTACAAGTTGTTCATTTATCGCCGTCGTCTGCAACTGTGGCGTTGTTGCTGCTGCTGCTGCCGCCGCTGTGCCGGAAGTTGTTGGCTTTGCTGTCACATTTGTAACGCTGCTCGTTAATTTCAGCTTCTTCTTGCGCTTGACAATCGCTTCTGAGTCAGAGGGTCGTCTTTGTGCAAGTGCATCGATCTGCACGACGGGCTCGGGCACAATCTTCGATGGCTCCACGGCAGCAATTGATGCTCTCCGCGGATTCCTTACCTTCACAATGGTCTTCTTTTTGGGAACAACACTTGTGGGTGTCTCTGAAGCTGTTAATTTTGTGTTGTCATCTAAATTCACTGGCTGCGTTGCGGATTCTTTTGGCAATGTTGCTGTTTGTGGCGTTGCCTCAACTGCTTCAACGGGCTGTGGTTGCTCATTTGTTGCTGCTGCTGTAGTTGCTGCTGCTGCAACTGCTTCTTGAGTCTGCTCCTTGACGTTAGACGCCTCTTTTGACTTGGGCTTCCACTTGAGTTCACTTTGCACCTTTGCCAGAAACTCCAATTTGGCCTGCACTTTGTCCTTTTCAGCTGTTTTTAACGGCAATTCTCCATTTATTGTAGGCTTAACTTGTAGTTCTTTGGGTTCTTTCGCTAGCCGCTGTTTCTCTTCCTTGACTTTAATTGATTGGTCAGCTGCAGTTATTTTCTGCTGCTCCTCTTTGGCTTTCATTGGTTGTTCAGCTTCTGTAAGTTTCTTTTGCTGCTTGTCTTCTTTGATCAGCTCGCTTTCTTCAGTAATTACAACTGTCTTCTGCTTCTGTTCTTCCTTAACTTCAATCTCATTCATTTTCTTCTGCTCCTCCGTTTCTTCTGTTAGCTTTTTTAGCTCCTCCTTCTCCTCTTTAATTTTGTTTGCTTCATTTGTAGTTAGTAGTTTCCGTTCCTCAATAGTTGAAGTTTCTACTGCAGGCTCCTTACTTTCGTTCTCCTTTGTTTTTTCATCCTTTTCCGCCTCTTTAGCCTTTTCCCGCTCCTCTTCGGCCTCATCAAAGTAACTACGTCTGCGAACTTTCTTCACAAAACGAAACTGTACAGGTTGCACTGCCTCCGCCTCCGCCTCCGTCTCATTCTCTACTTTCGGCAGGAGGGACGAGGAGGAGGAGCTCGGCGGTCCCAGCCATTTCTCGCCAGCTGCCTCAGCCTCACTCTCTGTGCTGTATTGCTTGAGGACTCCCTTGACCTCACTGAGCGCTCCCGAAATGCGCGCCTTCAGCTTGTTCAGACGCTCGATGACATCCTCGGGCTTCTCCTCCACCGACTCCTGTGATCGCATGCGTCGTTGGCGTCGCAAACGCGTTCGTTCCGGCAGCAGGGAATCGACATCGATGGAGACATCGTCACGACTCGTCGAGTGGCGCTTTAGTTCGCTTAAAAGAGGACGCACTGTGGATGCCGTCGGTACAACAGCATCGCGTATACGACTAGTTACTGATGCTATTGCTGTGATTGGGGCAATGGTTGGTGTTACATCACGTATACGACTCGTTGCTGTTGCTGCTATGATAGGAGCAACTGTTGCTGTTACTACATTACGTATACGACCAGTTGCTGCTGCTGTGACTGGATCAATCGCTGTTGCTGCTGCCACATCACGCAAACGACTCGTTGCAGGAGCAACTGTTGCTGCTGTGCTGGACAGTCGACTAGGTAGACTTTCTGGCAAGCGGGAGCTGCTCCTTAAAGCTTCGTACTTCATATCCACACACTGATTGTTGCTGCTGCTACTGTTGTTGTTGCTGTTGTTGTTGTTGTTGTTATCATCCAGCTCAATTGGCTGCTCATTAATTTGCTCGCTATAAATATCAACAACGACGGCGGCTGTTGTTGCTTCACTCTCGTCACTCACTTTGGTTACAGTCATGTCCACACATTCACTGGCCAACTGTTCAATCAACGGCTCGCTCCAAAAGTTACCCGTATTTATGGGCGTGGCAATCACCAGCAGCAACTCACTTAATAGATCAAACAAATCAAGATCGACAACCGGAAAACTGTTGACGCCGTTCAATTCTAGCAATTCGCGTACCGCACACTTGAGGAATTCTAAACTTGGATGCCCCGACAATGACGACGACGATGTTGCTAGCTCGGTATCGGTTTGGGTTACGTTGAATTTAAATTTGATGGGTTGGCAATCGTTGATTTGTTGCCGTTGCCGTTGCTGACCACAATCCACTTGCTCTGACGACGATCCGCGCGCGTCTGAGATTCGCTGCTGACGATTGGAGGCAGCTGCTGTTGCTGCTGTTGCTGCTGCCTCGTCTATTGTTTGACTTTGTATTTGCTCAGTGGCTAAACATATTGACTGCTGCTCTTTAGTCATATTTAGCTCATTATGAATTGCCGCCGTCGTCTCTAATTTGCTTTGCTCGCATATTTCGCGTTTATTTTTGGCATAAATACTCGCACTCATCGCATTCATGGCGTCGTCGTCGTCCACGTCGTCGCCTTTGCCTTTGCCTTTGCCATTGCCTTCGTTGTCGTTGTCGTTGTTGTCGTGTCGCCGCCCAAAGGCGTCATTAAAATTTTCCGCCTGTTGATGCTCAATTTCCTTTTGCTCGCCAACGCCTTCAGCTTCGGCTTCCACGTTCAAGTTTAATGTTTGCTCATGAGCATTAAGTTCATTATCACACGTCGCCTTAAGTACATCAACGACATCAAACGAAACATCATCACTTTCAGCAGTCTCAACTGTCCGCGGCGAGTCCATGTCTATTTTAGTAATCATATTTTGGCTCATCTGCGTCATTGTTGTTGTTGTTGTCGGTATTGTTATTGCTGTTGCTGGTGTGGGCACCACATCCGTTTGCAGCATTTGTTTCGCCTCGCTCTTTTGGCAATTTCCATGCCCAACATTTGCTAGACTCTTACAGGTTTGCCGATCATCATCATCATTATTGGGAAAGCTGCTAGCAAATTGTTGTTTAATTGTGGGAAATTCTTTCGACCTTGACATGGCCATTGCTGTGGGTCTGTAGCCACAATCGCGTGTTGTTTGATTCGAATAGTTGAAATTCCTCTTGGCCAATTGGCAGTTAAGCGGAAATCTTTGCCTTGCAGTCGGAAAGTGATTCACTTGTTGGGGAAATCTTAGTTTGGATGGTCGACTACTGATATTGTTAGGCGGGGATTTAATCACTTTGATTTCCTCTTGTTGCAGTGGAAATCTTTGCAAGGAATTTTTACACATTTGTTGACGCATTGGAAATTTTCCAGGCACACGAATTGAAATTTTCCTATGACTCTGCTGCTGCCTCTGTTGTGGTTGTTGTTGTTTTTGTGGATTGTAGCCAAGTGGCGCCCTCTGGCGTTGCTGCAGCGGAAACCGCCGCTGCCCATCAATTGGCATTTCCGGCGTAGTCGAAAAGCCTTTGGCTGTTGTTGTTGTTCTTGTTTCTCTTACCGACATGTCTGACTCAGAATTATGTTTTATGATGCCGTCAGAAGAGATTTGCGAATTATTATTATTATTAGCAGCTGTCAGCGTCATTGGCATTGGATGTTGTTGTTGCTGCTGCTGCTGCTCCTGCCCTGAATTGTTGCGCTGATTGAATGACAACGCCCGCGCGTTAAAAATTATGCTCTGTTGTTGACCTATTTCAGCGACTTTTTTTAAATTCGAACACGCGCTGCAAGTTGTTGCTGCATTCAACACCACGCTGCAACCCAAACTGACGCAACTGAGATAGATATCAGTCAACAGCTAGCGAAATAGCCAGACAAATGTTTCCTTGTTGTTGATGCTGCAACATTTTCAAATGCTAAATCAATGCTGCCTCTCTACAAACATATTTACCAATCAATTTTATACACACTCGAATGCAATGCAAATAAATACGAATATTGAATGCACTTCTAAAGAAACGAATCACATTTTTCCTGGCGCTATTCTTATTAATTCTGTACTATTGAATACTATCTTTTTTTCTGCATGTCACAAGTTTGATAGCAATTCAAGCATACCATGTATTGCCCTGAAAAAGGGTTAATTGTACAGAGTTTGCTCGTGGCATATATTGCAAATCTAAGATACATTGAAAGTGCATTTTATAATATACATATACAGACGATTTATATAGACTGCTTGTATATAAATGTGTCAGCTAGCCAAATTGCTTTTTTGCAGACAACCAAAAGGAAAAAAAAGCAAAAGAGAGCAACGACAAAGAGTAGTCTAAAAAAATCCACTCGTGCCAAGAAGCGCCCGACAATGCTATTGTTCAAACATATATACATACTTAGTATATAAACATATATAATATACACATATACTAAACGCCACACAAACTAAGTATATATCATTTGAATCCCTTGCCAAATTTTGCCGGCTGTTCTGCGGCACACGAAACATAAATAAGCAAGAAAGCAACAATTTGACTTAATATATAATCCTCTATTTCATTTAATCCACAGTCGCTGCATCACTTATCATGGACGACCACCGAACTCGGCTTCATCCACGGGCAACAAGGTGCAGCATTACAACGAATATAATGACATAATAACCAGCATCTTTGGTAAACTGACTGAGGCGAATAAGCAGCGATTGGCAGACATCATAAAACAGCAGCAAGAGAAGGCTTTAAAGGAGAGCTCTGAGAGCCTGGCCAAGGCGAAGGCTGAGAAAGCCAAGGCAGAAGCAGCAAAGGCCGAAAAGGAGCCGAAGGCAGCAGCAGGAATCCCTGTGGCTCAGGATGTCAAGCAGGGAAAAAAAGGCGAGGCGCCTACTGGAGAAACGCTGTTGGCACCAGCGGCTAAGCCAACAGCTGCACTAAAAGCGGGAATTAAAGCTCCTGCTGCAGCTAAACCTATGCCGGCACGTAAGCCTGATGACGAACCTGCTAAATCGAAAAAAGCGGGAACTAAAGCCTCTCCTGGAGCTAAACCTACGCCGGCACGTAAGCCTGATGACGAACCTGCTAAATCGAAAAAAGCGGATGAAGATAAAGACAATACGCCAAAAGAATAGTTGACTGTTAGCACCTAATATAAATTTCAGTTTTCTGTATTCAGTTTCAAAATTATATGCTTTAGAATTAAAATATGCAGGTAAAACCGATGCGCTGTTAAATCGAAATGAAGACAATATAAATATACATTTTCAGTTATACGTACTCAGTATTCAAGATAGTATGCATCACAAATAAAATATAAAAAATGTTTAATAAATGCTAATAACATACATATGTACTTAAAAAATATGTTTTTTCTTACAATTCAATTAAGTAAATGTTTTTAACACTGTTTCCAATAGTTTGGATTCTGTTCCATTCGCCGCTGAAAGTTAGTGTACCAATTCTGCACAACCGCAAAAGGCACGAATGTTTCACTCGAGGCGGGAGGTATTTCAGGCACGCTCACACAAAAGCTGGAAGCATAATTGAAAAAGTTCTCCAGCATGCGCTGGCCAAATTGTTTGTTGTCGTTGGCGTTGGACTGCAATGGAAATAGATTTATATTTAGAATGTCTTCTAATGTGATTAAGTATCCTTGCAGAGGGTATTAAAAGTCTCTCAACTTGTTATTGGTATTGTTTTATACATTCCGACAAATTTGCCCTAAATCGGACTTCCATATCATATAGTTGTCTTAGTTCCTAAGATCGGATGCAAAGTAAACTTTAGTATGAAAAACTTATTTGTTTCTTAAGATATATCAACCAAACTAACAGAGTGTATGTTTGGGACTGTCTCTTACATACTGACTAAATTTGGTCAAAGTCGGATTACTATATCCTATAGCCAATCGGATGCAAATTAACCTTTAGAATCAAAAACTCAGTTGTTGTATACATCATGACTATTTCGCCAAATTTAGCTTTATCCCGCCAAATCACTAGATCTGACTCTTTGACCAAATTTGCCTAAAATCAGACAACTATCTCATATAAGGTCACCAAATTGTATTCGCGGCTCTGCAAGGGTATTAAAACTTCGGCGTACCGAAGAAACCCTTTCGTTTTTGTCATAATTTATGTCTTACCACTGCCGGAGTTTGTTGTGCCACCGTCAACTCTGGATCAATGGATATGCCAATTTGTGCTATGTGAGAGATCTCCTGGGCGCCAAAAACCATGCCGTTGTTACCATGGGACTCCAGCTCATGGCTTTTCTTGAGTTGAGCTATTTTAAATATTGCCGACGGCTTGTTGTTGTTAATATGGCCAAGGTATTGCCATGTGGGAGCAGCATTAGCATCCGGCCAACTGAAGTATATAGCTGCTGCGGTGCCCAGGGGAAGGGGCGAGATGCCAGTTAAGAAGATCACAACATAATTAACCCCCTCAATATCCGGCACGTTTATCAGCAGCTTGTTTTCGTCAACAGCAACGAAGTCCGTTTGTGGCTGTGTGGAATGAACAGATGCATTTTTACATGGGTTAATAATAGATACGGTGAATAAAAACTTACCAATCTTCCTGAACTTAATAATCCAAACATTATGACCGGTTGTAGTCGTCTTTTCTAGAATAAATAAAACTTTCTGTCTTTGTCTAGCTTGTTGTTGGGTAGTTCACGAGTGAACAAAAAAGAGTTGCTCACGAGTGGCAGCCTTGGGCCAACTTTGGTGGCAGCACTGGCTCTCAAAACACGGTGGCAGCTTGGGTGGCTCTTTTTCTGTGGGCCAAGGCTGCCACATAGTTTAAACTTATTCTCAACGACTCGAGAACTAGTTCTCCACCAGCGACCGACCACCAGAATTTATTAGTGTTGTTTTGCGTAAAAGTTATGGCCGGGTTATTACACATAAGTAAATTGTGCAGTAATAAGAATACACTTACATATACTTACCACATTACATGCCACAAACCACATAGAACGCGACTGCACGCTCGTGTGGTAAGTAATTTCGTATTCCGCATTGGCGTACAAATTTCAAGGCCACTCGAGATATGCTGAGCACAATTGGCTAGATTACGATTTCATAATTTCGTTGAAATGAGTTATCATTAGAGATTAGCACAAAATTAGACTGATTTGGAAAGATTGTTTACGTTATTGGATACAAAAAAAAATGAAAAAATATGAAACGGTCAGGCAACAGTCAGCGTGTGTGTTGTTTTGGCCCCTTTTTTGTTTTAAGAAGCTTGAAAGTTGTTTCGAGTTTGATTCAAATTTAACGCACTACTACGTACTTGCTTCTTTCGTTGCAGCAAGCCTAAAACAAACTCCCACTCACATTAAAGCATAAACGGGCGCCAAAACAGTACACAAGCATACCTATAAGCCACATAATGGGACGCACTCAGCGCTTGCGACGTCGTCGCGCACCAAAATCAACAACAACAACTCAGACTCACAGCAACAATGAGTTGGATTCACTGCACGTGCTTTATGGGTATTTACGCGGTCTGGGCTGGCGCAATGAGTCACAGCTGTCGGCGCTTAATTTCCCGGGAACTGGACGTGGATTGTGCTCAAAGAGTCAACGATTCCAGGCGGGAGATGAGTTGATACGATTGCCTGCCAGTTGCCTTATAAGCATCGCTACGCTGGAGTCGGATGAGAACTTCAAGGCGCTCTTCAACCAAGACTTGTTTGACAAGGATGCGCGCATTTCGTTCCAAGCTCTCGTTGCCTGCTATTTAATGCACCAACAGCATTTGCACGAAACATCGCACAGCTCACCTTTTGCTGCCTATTTGAACACTCTACCTCGTAGCTACACGACACCTTATTTCTGTGCCATGTCGGAGCTGCAGTGTTTGCCAGAGTCATTGCTGGAGCGCACAGTGGCGCAAAATCGCCAGATACGCGATTACTACCAGATTCTTAAGTCTCTTGTGGGCACACAGCACTGTGACTGCTGTGGTCAACCCTTCTGCCAGGACATTTGGACATTGGCAGACTATAAGCGTGCCTACTTCGCCGTTAACTCGCGCAGTGTCTACGTCAATGCACGTCAGTTGAAGCCAGCACGCAGTCATTTCCAACCGTTGCTCAGTGGCGATACAAGTCTGGCATTGGCACCATTTCTGGACCTGTTTAATCACTCGGACGGTGTACAGACTACAGCTGAGTTACAGCTGGTGACTAAGGGCAAAGGATACGATTATGTTCTCACACTCAATGCCTTATCTAAAGCGAATCTAAGGCCTTATGATCAACTGTTCATCAGTTACGGCGCGCTGCCAAATCTAAAACTGCTAACAGATTATGGCTTTTATTTGGAGCGTAATTCGCACGATTTCTTTGAAATCTCTCTGCTGGACATTGAGCAGCTCATCGCACACAATAAAGCACTTGCTGCCCAGAGTTATCATCGAAACATCTTCAAGTTTATCCGGGAGCACAATCTGTTTGATCAGATGTTTGTTCACATTGACGACGGCTGCTCCCACAATCTTCGCGTGGTGCTGCACTTGATCTTCAAGCAGCAGGCTTACTTCCCCAATGTGCTCAATCAAATTGCCTTTGGCGATGCTACACAGTTCGAGGATGTGCAGCCGGAGTTGTCCTATTTGGTGTCACACAAGATCAGCGAATATCGAGGCTTTGTCAAGGCATTGGATCAGCTACCTCAACTCACAGACAGTGGAACTGTCGCACGCTCTTATCTGCTGGAGTGCATTAGATACCTTAACGTATTTGAATCAGTTCACTGTGCTTCCTCTCAATGAAATCAATTTAGCCATTTGTGAAATAAAGTACAAAGTTTTTATAAATTCCTAATGCATTTGTTTTAATCATTTGTACTTTGATTTACAGCTTTTTAACACCCTTGCCCGATCCGACGACAATGACAATCAACATGCCAAGGTCAAGAAGATTACGCCGTTTACGCCCACGCCAGACAATAAACTGCTGGGCGGCGTTTTTGCCAAGAAGGCAAAAGGTAGGTGCTTCTTTCCCAGATCCCCAACGAAGCTAAACTTGGTTAATGCGCTGCTTACTGTGAATAACTTGATAATCTTGCAGAGTTTACAATTTTAAATGTGTACTTAACAGAAAATTCATTATGCCAATTCATAAAAATATCATAAATGAGGGAATCGCAACGATTAGAATTTTTAAAATAGTAAATAAAATTTATTTGTTTGATTTAAAATTAATAAATTATTAATTTATTTCCTGATCTAAATTAAAAAATTTAATTTTTTAAAATTATAGTAATTGAATGAATTTTAATAAAATTTTAATTAAATTTTATTTTTTTCAAATATCTCAATTCTTGTATAAAAGTTAGATATAAAATGAAATAGAAATATCCTTTTACAGGATACTCTACACAATGAATGGAGGGTATCTCAGTTTTAATTAATTAATTAAATGAATTTTAAGAATCAATTAAATGTTCTAAAAGTTAAAATTGTATTTAAGGTGAAATCATTAAGACAACTGCAAGAATATTGCTGCAATATATTTTCTAATAATTTATTTTGATTGCGTTTTTGCTTATTATTTTGACTAACACAATGAATTGTTTTTGTCTTTATTTGAGCTAATTTTGTAACAAGATATATCCCAAACGCTTGTTTGTTTGTTTGTCTGTTCGTTTGTTGTGTTGGCGCCTGTTTGGATATTGCTGCATTAAAGAAAATTCAATGCGGTTGCAGCAACAACAACAACAACAGTAGCAGCAGTGCTACAGCAACAACAACAACAACGACTGCAACAACAACAATCAAGACTATGTCACGTTCATATAGGCAGCAGCGGCAACGAAGCAGGCACACCCTTGGGAAAACTGGACGCCCCTGAGGTAACCTCCAAGGACATGATGCGAGCCATGATGGCGTACATTTGGCCCAAGGAGGATCCACTTGTGCGCAAGCGGTGAGTCAATCAGAGATGTAATTACATCTGTTAACTGTTGAACTAATTGCATTCCATTTGTAGGGTGGGTATATCGCTGGGCTTGCTCGCTGGATCCAAGCTGCTGACTGTCTGTGTGCCATTTCTATTCAAAGGCGCCGTGGACACAATGACGACACTCAACATGGATACGGCCCCGGACGCCGTATTGTCCGCCGCAACGGCATTGCTTCTAGGCTGTAAATGCAAAATCTATTTAAAAATAATGTTTGGAATTAAACTCATCATCTGTCTCCTGTTGCAGATGGCATTGCCAGAGCCAGTGCTGCTGGCTTCAATGAGCTGCGCAATGCGGTGTTCGCCAAGGTGGCTCATCATTCCATACGCAAGATTGCCACCAATGTGTTTCTGCATCTGCACAATCTGGATTTGGCCTTCCATCTGAATAAGCAGACGGGCGCCTTGTCCAAGACAATCGATCGCGGATCACGTGGCATTAACTTTGTCCTCTCAGCCATGGTGTTCAACATTGTGCCGACGATCTTTGAGCTGGCGCTGGTCTCCAGCTTGCTGGGCTTTAAGTGCGGATTGGCCTTTGCTGGCGTTAGCATGGGCTGTGTGGGCGTCTATGCTCTGTACACCCTGAGTGTGACGCAGTGGCGCACACGTTACCGGGTCTACATGAATCAGGCGGAGAACGAGGCGGGCAACAAAGCTGTCGACTCGCTGATCAACTACGAGACGGTCAAATACTTTAACAACGAGAAGTACGAGGCCGGCTGCTACAACGAGGTGCTTAAAAAGTACGAGACGGCCAGCTTAAAGACCAGTTCTAGTCTGGCACTGCTTAATTTCGGACAGAATGCAATCTTCAGCAGCGCGCTCAGTATCATAATGGTGCTGGCGGCCAAGGAGATTGTCCAGGGCAACATGACTGTCGGAGACTTGGTGATGGTCAATGGATTGCTGTTTCAGCTGTCCATTCCATTGGGTTTCCTGGGCAGCGTGTATCGTGAGGTGCGACAGGCTTTACTCGATATGCAGGCCATGTTCACGCTCATGAATGTCGACAGTCGGATACAGACGGCACCCAATGCACAGCCTCTGTTCGTGGACACCAGCAACTCGTCCATTGAGTTCCAGAATGTGAACTTTGAGTATGAGACGGGCAAACCCATTTTCAGGAACCTGTCGTTTAGCATACCCGCCGGCAAGAATGTGGCCATTGTTGGAGGCTCTGGTTCCGGCAAGTCGTCCATGGTGCGTCTGCTATTCCGATTCTTTGAGCCAAATTCAGGACGAATTTTAATTGGTGGCCAGGACATTAGCGGCGTTGAGCTGGACAGTCTGCGCAAATCCATTGCAGTGGTGCCCCAGGACTCGGTGCTGTTCCACAACACCATCGAGCACAACATACACTATGGCAACCTAACAAAGTCCCACGAGGCAGTCCAAAATGCAGCACGCATGGCTGATCTGCACGAGGCAATCATGAGCTGGCCAAATCAATACAGGACCGAAGTGGGAGAGCGTGGTCTTAAGCTGTCCGGAGGAGAAAAACAACGTGTTGCCATTGCTCGCGCCATTCTGAAGAACACACCGATCCTAGTCTTTGATGAAGCTACCAGCAGTCTGGACTCCATCACAGAGCATGTAAGTACCTTACTTTACTCACTGTATTCCAATATTTAATTGATTTTCCTTTTACAGAACATTCTTCAGGCTCTTTCACGCGCTACCTCGGGTCGCACCAGCATTTGCATTGCCCATCGTCTGTCCACTGTCAAGGATGCCGACGAGATTCTCGTCTTGGAGAATGGTTGTGTGGGCGAGCGTGGCACGCACTTGGAGCTGCTGAAGCAGAATGGTCTCTATGCTCGCCTGTGGGAGACGCAGACTCAACAATTCGACCCCAGTCGAGTGACAGAGGAAGCACCACGAGCGAAATCAAGCATCATGTAGTCAAGTGTCGGTCACGTTAGTAACGTGATTTAGTTGTAGTACTAAACACTCTTTATTTTTGACGATGCCATCAAAATTGTAGTAGAGGCTCCAAGAGGAGATTTGTTATATATTAGGCTGAAAGAAATATTGTGTCCAGTTTGTAAATACAGTTATAAATATGTAAAGGGTAAAAAATATAAAATGAAGTGTGTTCTTGGTCAGAAGAAGTGATGACAATGTGTCGACAACTTTCAGAGGTATAACATTAAACATTTATTATCAGTTTTATCACGCACACATTTGGTGGCAAGAAAATACAAGTGGTAGCAAATGGACATGATCTCAGCTGCTTCATTCTTAATCTCTCTCTCGTATGGACATCGGGATGGGGACATCGTACAACAAATATAGGACACAGTTGGCCAGATGCTTAAGGAACTGTTGGTAGTTGACAATACGCTGTTTGAACTCCTTCCATAGTGGCAGCATTGGACGATCCTTGGACTGACTGTCATCATCAATCTGTATGTTCTCCTCCTGCATTGTCCTGTTCACATAGGTGTACAGATAGGAGGCTGGCTTCTGGCCAATGGTGGTCACATAGTGTGTCGCATTGCTCTCCAGGCCAATGCTCTTGCCGGCTGTCAGAAAATACGACTCCTCAACATTGGCACTCTTGTAGCGCACATTACCCTCGAGAATGGTCAGCGTGCAGTTGAACAAAGCTGGAGCGATGAAGTTGCTCAGTGTTAGGCCTGGAAAATCAGCCACAAATATGACATCCGAGTAATTATTCCAGGCCAGCACCTCATTGGCAATTGCCTTCAATTTCGGACGCATATGATTTAGCTCGGTGAGCAGCGGCAATGACCACGAAGTTTGTTTAAAGGGCGACCAAGGTGCCTTCAACAGATCCACACGAGGATCAAAGACGCGCTGTTGAAAGCGTCCGTTCATGGAACACCAAATGTCAAAGTAAATGGATATATTGGTGCTGGTCAATAAACTGTTTTGTGGATGCCTCTTCATGTCCTCGTGTATATTCCTCTCTATGCACTTGGCATACTGCACCGCCATATCGGCTGACTTGGTCCAGCGCTCGTATTCGGTGAATGCATAGGGATTCAGGTAGTGCACCTTCTGATTGTCATTGTCCACAATCTTGATGGAGGTCAGCACTGTGTCGTAAGAATGCACCATCATGTCCCAGGAATAGCCATAGAGTCCGTTCGTCCAATTGTTGTAGCCCTTGGTGATGAAGTGGGAATAGGGCAGAAATAGTTGCAGGGCGCAGTAGAATAGAATGATGCAGCTACGCAGTTGGGCCTTGAATCCAGGCTTCTCTTGGACTTGGGACCCATTGGCTTCCATGGCTGTTGACTTGCCCCGGCCACATATCCTTCGTGGCCAGCTAAAGCTAAAGAAGAGCGGCACTTCCGCCAGACAGACCCAGGGGAACATGCCTAAAAAGAGAGTATAAATAGAGGTGAGGATTCCCTGCAGATTCCCTTCTCAAACTTACCTATAACAAACAATCGCGAGTTCATCAAATGAAAACCAATCATCAAAGGCGTAACAAAGCGACGAGTTCGATCACAGGTCATTAGGAAGGCAATGGAGAGGTCAAAGATGGCCGTAAACCAATGGATAATCAACAGATCGATGAGTTCGCCATCCAGCAGCTGACGGAACGGCGCAAACACCCAATGCTGGCTAAGACTGGACATGGCATAGCCAGACAGCCATTCCAGTGAAAACTTCTTCAAGCCCGCGTACATGTAGAGTATAAAGAACTGAAACTTGATGAGAAAGTAATTCCAATACGGCACTGGTTGCCTTAGCTGTGGCTTGAGCCAACTGTCCAGGGAGCTGTAAGCCAAGAGTCAAGGATTAAAATTAGACAGACAGTTGATGGATGGATTGCAGCCATTTACCGACCAGTAACTGTGAGCCTGAGTGAACAGGAGCAGTGTGCCCGTCAGACCAAAGAGATAGCTGTGATTATTCCACGCCGGCTTGTTCAGCAGAAAGATGTACCAATAGCACATGATGAAGGTCAAGCAGCTGCATCGAAATCGGTAGCCCAGCATAATTCCCAAGGCCCCCAGCCACATGCAAATGTAAAGGCAGCCCATGAATGGATATTCCAAAGCCCGCATGCCATTGAAAAGAGGAAAATGACAGTGCTGGGGCTCTCCATAGCGTACATCCAGCTGACCACCTCCTCGCTCCTCGGCCATGTCAATCAACATGCTGGCACCGTAGAGCATCCGGAACACACCCAAGGCAGCCCCATCCACGGGACGTTGCAGCCAACATGTAAAACTATTTAAATTGCTAAAGTTATGCAGCTCATGTCCAAAGCAGACTTTAAAAATCTGAGCAGTTGAGCAGTTGCTCCCAGGAGCTGTCTTCTGCTTCTGCTCCATCTGCGACTGCTCCTGCTCCTTCTGTTCCTCTTCCTTTGATTCTGTCAAGCACTTGACATCATCTGCAGTTGATGATTTGCTTTCTGTGCGAGTAGTTTCTGAGGATTTTGGCGTTGTGGGCTTACGTTTCGAGTTGGTCATAATGCTGAGAAAATTATAATTAGATTTGCAATAAAAATTATTTGTAAGATATACTCTAGTTATGTCTAAATTAAAAATACCATTACCTTTTCATGTAACTTTTTTTATCACATAATTATCTTCTAGAACCCACGCACCAAAATAATAAATATGCGTATAAAATATTGCGATTTTGGTATTTTTTGTAGAATTTATTGAAAAAGTTGACATAAATACATGCATGCATATTGTTGTACTCTAAAATTTAGAGTCTAAATATATATATAATATATGTGTTTTATTTAATTTTCTCTTGCGTAAATAAAAATCTACGTTTGCTGATCTTTGTTACTTTGCTGTTAATGCTGCACACACTCCACACACACATGTGGAGGCTGCAATCACTGAAAATATTGCTGAATTTCTTGTATTGTTTGTTTTTTGTGGTTGTGGTTAGCGAAACAAAGTTGATTCGCTTTAAAAAAATACATCAATTATGAAATATAAATATATATATATTTTTGCAGTATTTTTTATTACTTTTAGATATTCTTGAGTTGAGTTTATTGCAACAATTTTTGCCCAGCTGCGCTTTACGAATTCTCAAACCTCAACTGTAAATCAGTTGTGTTGAACAAGTTTCTACAATTTTGTTTCTTGAATATTTGGTTTTAATATTTGCTTTACTTTTATTGTTTTTTTGAATACACAAATACATACATATTTTGGTTTTGAATAGATTTTACAATTTGCAATTGTCCATTTCATTGGTTCGCAAAATTTCTAAAAATTTTTGAGAACAAGCTTTGAAAATGCCTCAAACTACGCATACGAATACAATATAGCTGAATATACTTGATAAGATTTGTTTAAGTTAATGCTTTGGTTTAAAACTTGTTTTTTCGATTTGAATATCGGGGAAATACACTAAAAAAAAACAATATACTCATGTAATTAAGTTGAATAAAATTTAAGTCAAAAGTAGGGAAAACTAATTGAAAACTAAACTAAAAAAAAAACAAAAGTTCAGTTGGTGCTTTACGTAAATAGTTGAAGTATTTTAATACATATTTTTAAATTATTCGTTTTGTATTTTTTTTTTGTATTTGATTTGAATATATACTGACTGTTTTGGTTTTATAGTTTCGCTTTGTTTAATTAAATTTAATTTAAATATACGACAGTTATGCATAAGTGACTAATATTTGACTTTGACTTTATTTCGCATTTACTTTTTTGCTTTATGTTTTGGTTTTTTTTCGATACTTTTTAATGCAATGCTAAAAACATTTTAAAATGCATTTTCAAAGTTAATTCGATAAGTAATTATGTATGTGGTTGTCATTAATTCTTTAATTCTGAGTAAGCTTTGAAAGTTTTAGACAAAGTTTTCGAGTTGACAGTGTCGAAAAAATTTGCATACAATTTGTGGGCCAATCCCCGCCCCCGCCCCCTTCCTGTGACGGGTGACGACAAAAACATTATCGAATGAAAACTGTGTTGTTGCTGATGTTGTTGTTGCTCTGGTTGCTGTTGTTGTCGCTGACCGACCGGCAAGCAACCCTCACTCCTTCTCTCTCGCTCTCTTTGTCGGTGCAATGCACCCCCGTTGAATTAGTGCGCATGCGCACTCTCTCTTCGTCTACCTCTCTCTCACTCTCTGTCGACTCTAAATGCGATTCTGATTCAACTGAGAGCGTGGAGTGAAGGGGCTAACCATAACACCACTTGGCCAAATCGCCTCGTTGAACAGCTCATTGAAACGATAGTCGGGTATGGAAATTTTAAATTTGCAGTAGGATAACTGCGATAAGTTGGCATCGTTCTTGACCAGTTTGGTGCATTTGACCAGATTCTTGTTGATTTTCAGCTCCTCGGCCAGATGCTCGATAATGTCATCCTCGCTGGTGTTTGTCGCAAATTTGCCCACCTGCACCCAACGTCCGTAGTCGCATACGACCTGCAATCGATCCGAATTGCAATTGTTGCCGACAACGATTAAGTTGTGTTGCTGTTGCGGATGCTTTTTGTTGCCATCGAGATTGTTGATCATCGGCTGCTGGTTGCCAAATTGAAAATACTGCTGGTACATCCGTCCCTGGATCTGATTAACGCCGTTGCACACCTTGTTCACCTTCTCCTCGATGGTGTGCAGCTTGGCGGACAATGCCTTTGGCGATTGATTTCGGCACTCATCACAGTTGAACGATATCATCGGATTCTTCTGTATCAAATCGAACATCGCATCGTCGATGTTGACACATGTACGGTGGAACTTCTTTAAGCAGTCATCCGAATTGCATATGATGATTGCATCCTTCGAGTTGACTGATTTCTTGCATTTTGGGCAATTTTCGGCCATCTTGCTTGTTGGTTTCTTTGGGCAGAACAGTGTCGACAATGTCGAGAAAAAAACACAGGCACAGACACGAACACGGGACACACACTCACAAATGCACACACATACACACGTGAACGAACACTGTGTAATATGAGCGAATAGAATAAGTAGAGGGGGTATATGCGGCAAGTCTGGCGGCTCTGGAATCACTGGGTGGCCCTATCGACGAATATTGGTACTGGTATTGGTGTGAGTGTGTGTGTGAGAAGTTTTCTGAAATTGTTGGAGAAATGGGAAACGCAATGCGACCGAATGCGAACCGAACCGTACGCTTCGAAGTTTGCTGTTCAACTAAACTGAACTGAAGCGAACCCTTAGAAAAGCTACAATTGCCTCGCAATTCTCGCAAACTTAGGGGTGGCTTTTGCTCTCGCCTTTCTTTCTCTTCCGTGCTTTTAATACCCTTGCAGAGAGTACTTTAGTTATGTTTAGAAATGTGCAGCGTGTTAAATGAAAGAAAATACAGTAGCGGACGAAGAAATCCGGACACAACAAAAGAGCGGTTTTTGGGTTTAGGAAATAGGTATGAAACCTAGGAACCGCTTGAATGATACAAAACTTTCCTTAACCCATTAAGTACCCATTGAAAATTTCCAATTTTTGTAAATGTCTACTATTTAAACTTTTTTTCTCGGACTCAAACAACACATTTTTGGATGCAAAAAAATTCTTTGAAGAATTCTAAGAGTGACTGCAAAAAGAAATTTCAATAATCTCTCGGCTAGTATTTTTAATGATTTTTTGAAAACCTCTAAAAATTACAATTTTAACCCTTTTTCCCTACTTTTCATCCAAAAATTAGCTCTTTAGCAATTTTCATAAAATCATAAGAAAATCATAAAAGATAGCAATTTGATCGTTAAAACTGAAATTATTAGAGTTTCACTGTTTTTCTTTACTATACAAAAACTTTTAAAAGTTAAAGAATTAAGAGTAAAGAGTATCCAAACTTTGATGTACTGAGCTAAACATCCTTTATTGTTTTTCGTTGCTATTTTATTTTAACCACTATTTCCGCCATATGATTCGTATGCATTACGCTACGTGTACTCGCAAACAGTTATTATTATATCACATTTCTTTTAAGCCACTCAGCCACTCAGTTAATTTTTTAGTTCACTTGCATTTCCTTGCAAAAGTTGGGTCCTATAAAGTCTGGCAACATTGCTTTTAAATAAGTGCACGTTGCACTTGCATTATTGCCAGTGTTGGAAAACAATGTTTGTTTGTATTCTCACGGCTATGACACTCAACACAAATCAAAGGCGAGAGTTGATTAAAGATATTTGATAAATATTATTAAGAAGTAAAGTTGAAATTACGCTATTAAAATTGTTTATTTAGACGTAATTGAATTTCAAAACGGCATCGAATGATAGGAAAATGAGGCCTTACCTGTTTAATTGTACGGCAAAGTAGTCAGATTATAGACCGGCAATGGGTAAACACATGAAAGCGATAACTTCCGCAGTCAACTCTCAAGTTGATTCTTCGCAACAGTTTGCGGTCAGTGTTGTTGCTGTCAGGATACACAATATACGTATAGAATACGAACAGGAAAACAGGCCAACAGGCTGTAGGGACTAACAACAAGGATACGCGAGCAACTCGGTCCAGCAACTGAGGCTGTGAGCGCAAAGCTTCCTCTTATTTATACTCCCTTCAGGAGTAGTAAAGGTCCCCTTTGGAGTGGAAGGGAAAGGAAGGAGGTCGAGTGCCAGCACAGGTGGGCGGCGGGGGAGGGGGGTGGTTTGTTGTTTGCGCATGTCCTTGCCATCATCAATGCTGTAGGGGTAGGGATAATAATAAAATACATACATATGTACTTGTAAGAAAAATGCAAATAGCGTTAACAGGTGTAGCGGCAGCTGCGCCATCGGCTCTGCAGCTGTTTTTGTTTGCCCTCCTGCCATCCTGCCTTCCTGCCTCACTCCCCCCGCCTAACCAGCGACCTGGCTCGAAGCTGCCTCGAGTAATTGGGTTTCATTAAGTGGCAAAAGGGGCGGCCATTTCCGTTTCTTTTGTTTGGCCTCTTGTTAGCGCCGTCACCGCCTGTGGTCTCTGGTCTGTGGTCTGTGTGCTCCACTTTGGTGTCAATAGATTTTAATCAGGTGTGGCAAGGCATAGTAAACAGGTAGGCGCCGTGACACCCCACACACTCCACCACACCCAGCATCGCCTCCCACGTGCAGCTGATTTAAATATCAACGTCTCAGTCTCTATTTGTATTCAACTTTATTCTTATTATTATCCCGCATCCTGTGTGCGCCATTTACGTCGTCGTCGTCGTTCCTCCATTTGTTATTTATGCATCCACGTGTGCCCGATTCCTGGCAATTCCTTATGCTCCTGGCAAGTACCAAGTGCGTAGTTTCTCTGCAATTAGTTTATCAAGTGAGTTTAATTTAGACACTCACTTCAACTTGTACTTTTATGTACAACATACCTTGGCGTAGTCTACTTTATTTTGCAGATGCTGCTTCTATTTTTAGTCCTTCTGCTTGTCAGATTGACAGCCAACTTGTTGTTGTAGTCCTGACACTTTGAGTGACTTAATAACATAAAAATGCTCTTGGCCTAACACACACACTTTAAATAAAAAAGTTGGCATTTTTGAGCACAATTATTGCTCTAAAGATTTCTTGAGAAATTAAATTTTTTAGAAGTATAGAAAATTGACAAAGTAAAGCTTGATTGATCCTTTAGTCTCTACATAATAAATAACATTATTAACATTTCTATTAGCAACCTAGAATTCTAGACGATATCAATTTTTATTTGTCTGCCCAAGTAGATCGATCTCATAATAGTCCAGCTTCATTTTAACTGACAGATCATTTTAAATTTGGCATAAATTTCAATAAAATCTTGCGTGAAAATAACTTTTATTTAGTTTTCTAAAATCCTAACTAAAATCTTTAGTTGGTATTTTAGATATTTATTTCTAAACTTATAACCTATTATAATTTTGAGTATTGAGTAATTCTTTTAGTTGGCAAAAAGTAAAAAAAATAAATGTTTATGTCTCCTTTTGCAAATGAT
Source organism: Drosophila suboccidentalis (assembly GCA_037043435.1). Classification (NCBI taxonomy): domain Eukaryota; kingdom Metazoa; phylum Arthropoda; class Insecta; order Diptera; family Drosophilidae; genus Drosophila; species Drosophila suboccidentalis. The sequence goes on along the minus strand of JBAMBK010000483.1, from coordinate 601,483 downwards.
AAAATTCAAAGCCGTAGCCCTGAGAAATTTTGCCTTTCGCCCTCTGGTTTTAACATATGTATGGTATTCCAATAAGATACAAATGAAACGCCCTTTAAGTTGCCCCATTCAAGTTCAGATTCATGTTACATTTCGTTTTTTTTACATATCTCGTTTCGCATGCAGCTCACAGCTTAACAAACAAACAAATTTACAGGCTGGTTGAGTTGGATTTCAGTGTCTACACTATAGACTGATAAACATATATTTGTGTGAATGAAGTACTCGTTGAGATCCAGTAAAAGGGGCTTGGCTAGAATCAATAGCTTCTATTGCCATTTCTAATGTATAAATGTAATTTTGTTTACCTTTTTATATGATAAGCTTTGTAGTTCATTTGTAAACTTCGAATCGTGTGTCTTTGATTCAGTTTTGTTTAACCATTCAAGACTTTACTTGGTTTTTGCTGTCAAATGTTTATTACTGGACGACACCCTCGCAAAGTTCGCTATTAACCTTTATCGGAATGTATCTTGTGCATATCTGATGGTTACGAGTCTGGTTGCCAATTCTTCACCAACTCCAGTTGCGTAAATTTGCCTGACTGGCAATTTCCATTCGCTGGACAGGCGACACACACGGCGTATGTGTAACAACACACTTGAGACTTGTCGAAAAAACAAACAGAAATTCGACAAACACAGTTCAACGTCTCATTTAGAAACTGAATGAATTGTTGGCTGCTAAATGCGCCAAATTCAAGTTCAAATCGATCGATTAAAGCGATCGAGCGAACATCACTCATACGCAGCATAGGCGATGTCCGAGCGCTGACCTTCCGACAATTACGAGAAAATGTTGCAGGCGGCCAATTATGGAGCAGCTGCAGCTGTCGTATTAAACATATAAATTTATTTTTGGCTATTGAAATGCGCGTGCCACGCAACAACAACAACAACAACAACAATAACAATGACAATGGCAACAAATAAGTGTTAGGCTGCAATTTGTTGGAGTGTGCATCATCGTAACAAGTTGCAAGTTGTGGATTCTCGCCGCATGCCTTTAATTGTAGAACTGGAACTGGGGCAAGCATCTCATCCCTAAACAGGGTGCCCGCTTTGCCGACATTGACACTGATCGACTGACGAATTTTGAAGTCGACTGGCGATAGCAGCTCCCCCAATGCGTATAAATATGCGTCGCATGCGACGAATGGTTGTCACACAACGACACGAGTTCGACGGCGAGTGTTCACAGAGGAGACGAGACAGACAGAAAGAGACAGAGACAGACAATTGATCGATCGACTGACTTGAGAGGATCTTTAGCTACGATGTGCCGTCAGCTGCTTATGCTGCTGTTGCTGGTGGCTGCCAGCAATGCAGCAACACATGTCAACATTTCCATTGCCCAACAGCCGGCCACGAATCCAGCTGATGTCAGCATTGTGGATGGACATGCGCCCGCCGAGCTGCGTGCAGGTCCCTATCGTCAGATGGAGCAGGAGACACGCTTTGAACGTCTTCAGGAGCGTCCACAGCAGCAGCAGCAACAACAGCAGCAGCAGCAACAGTTGCCACAGCAGCAGCAATCTCAGCAGCCACAACAGCAGCAGCAGCAACATCAACAACAGCAGCCGCTGTCACCTCGTCAGGGCCTGGGACTGCAGCCATCTCCAGCTGCAGCTGCTCACAATGGTCGTCAGCCGCGTCGTCGTGGCCACCATCGCCGTCCCGCGCTGCACCAACAGCCGCCGCACAGCGGACAGTTCCGTCAGCGCAACCAGCAACTGCGCCAGAATCAGGAATTCGAGCGCTACATTCAGTCGTATCATAGCCATGGTCCTTCTGTCGAAACTGTGAGTATTGAAAGCAGAAGGAGCTAGCTTTTCTATAGCTTCTTCTTCGAATTTCCATATCTCCCAGCCAATTATATATCATTTACATTACATTACATTAAATAGATTACTCCATTTTAATATTTTTTAAAAAATTATTTCCCAATTATTTCTTAAGATATATCTTAAGATATCTCTCCCAGATTCAGAGTACAGAGTTATCAAATCATCTGAGTGCCTAAGACATTATTCCCTCCTCCTTCCAAAATGAAGTTCTCAACTAATTGCATCCCATTTTGCTCCTTTCTTTTGCCTGCCAGGTCTTTGAGTCCTCCAGTCCCACCCCTCAGCGCTATACACAATCCTTTAGCAGCAGCAGCAGCACAAGCTCCATCGCCCCCGACGATGCCGTGTCCATAGGTGGCGCCAAATCGCAGCAGTTGCGCATGTTTGAACGCCAGGTGGCTGCTCCGGTGGCGCAACAGAGTCACAGTGCCAATGTGGAGCAGGCGCAGGATACCAAACCCGTCTACGAGCCACAGGCGCCAGCGCCAGCTCCAGTACAAGCTGCTTCCATAGCGCCCGTCAGTTCCAGCTCTAGCTCTAGCTCCTCCTCCGCCTCCTCGACCTCGTCCTCCTCGCCCAGTTCCAGTTCAGGCAATGCTCCTGCTCCTGCTCCCTCAAGCGCTGCAGTTGCCAATGAAGCCAAGTATGAGCCATCCTATGAGCCCGCTTTCGATGCTGGAACTAGCTACAATAGGCCCAGCTATGATCAGGGTGGCTACAGCTATGAAGATGTTCAGGATCTGGACTATCAAGATCAGTATCCGCCAGGTGTAGATGAGACTTCCGGCTATGATGATTACGTTGATCAGGCTGGAGGATCTGGCTATTTGCCACCACAACGTGGCTATGTGCAACCGGCACCACCGCGTCCCCTTGTCACCAAGACCATACAGATTGTCCAGCCGGCGTTGAAGGCCAAGAAATACGAGGTGCGTCATCCGGCCATCCAAAAGGAGTTCTATGACATCGAGGAGCGTGTTGTGATCAAACCAGCTGGCACTTTGGTTGTGGAGCTGGATCATCCGGTGGCCAAGATACCCAGGGGAGAGACGCTGCTGCCCTTGGGTCATCCACATCCCGCCGTGGCTTCGGCCTACAACAACAACGGTCATGTGCAGACCCAGGGATACAGTCACAATGCTAATGAGTACCGACCCTCGTATGAGCAGCAGCCCAAGGAGCAATCCCAGGTGACCACTGTGGGCTCCAGTGTGACCACCATGCCCAGCTATGACCAGGCGCCCAAGGATGAGTATGTCGAGGCGCAGCTGCAGCAACAGCAGCCACAGGATGCCACCGATGGCAATCGTCAGTCCTCTCCTGTACCCTCCTCCTCCTCATCCCCATCCTCGTCCAACTCTGGCTCTTTAACCGCCACCGATTCGAATGGCAATCAATTCCAGATTAACAGAAAGCATCTTACCCCGGGTATGATCACACGCCAGGAGCCGGAGCTGCAGGATTATGACTATGGACGCAGTGAGGCTATTTATCCACCCCAACGCAGCTATCAACGCGCCAACAGCTTCAATCGCCAGTCCTATCCGAGTCAGAGCAACGATGATTACTTCACTGGGGAATTCCTGCCCAATGCGAATGCCGGCAACGTGGAGTCCAAGACAGCGCGTCTAGAGGAGGCGCCACGCCCCCAGATCATCAAGCACGAGCACAAGATCCATTTGCCGCCCTCGCAGCATAACATCTACCTTGGACGCAGTCGTCAGCCGCCGCCAAAGGAGCGTCGCATCTCCGAGGTGCAACTGCCTTTTGGACACGAGCAGCCCGCTCATGTGGCCGAATTGAAGCCCTATCTGCGCAATCATGCAGGTCCCACGGTGGTTTATGCCAAGTCAGCGGCTCGACCGGCCGCTCCACGCTCCTACTACCCACAGTCGTCACGTCAGCGCAGTCCTCTCGCCGAGGAACTGGAATACAGTGCTCCATATTCGCGCATGCGCTACGATCCCGATGTGGAGTCAGGACGTCTTGAGGAGGCACCGAAGGAGGTGCAGGCCAAGGAACCTGCCAAGGCACAAATTCATCTGCAGATCCCCCATGAACATGATGCGGATCAATCCATTGTGGCCACAGCAACAATTAGTCCGGTTAAGCCCGACTGCGATCAGAATCAGAAACAGGAGCAGGAACGATCCTCCCGCTTGAGACAGCCGCAGCAACAGCAATTCCAGAGATTGGTGGAGGCACCCGTTGCCGCCGCGGCACCAGCAGCCACCCAGGCCACGCCCTCACCGACCCAGCCGCAGCTGGATGTGGATGTGGCGGGCAATGGCGGCGCCGGACACCTCAATCGACACCTGAAGGCCAATGAGCGCGTTATCTCCGCCACTGCCGCACCCACCGATGCCACGGCCACCAGCGAAACGTTCCACAAGCGCCGCATCGTGGTCAATCATCCGTTCCAGACGGTGCGCGAGGTGGTCGAGCATGAGCCGATTACCAACTATCATCAGATTCAGGTGAATGAGCCCGCCTCACCCCAGCTGTACCATCAGGCCGCCTACTATCAACAACAGCCTGTGCAGACCCATGGCAATCTGGTGCAGTATCAAAGCACCTCCACACATGGCAATCTCTATTCCCACTATGCTTAGATCTGGCACAGAATCGATATAGCTAGTTGTAGACCTGGATTTGTTTAGCTGACTACGCTCCATTGTTATTTTATTGCATTTGTAAGGTAAATTAAGTGTTTCTTTTTAGTCTAGTGTGGAATAACCGAATCGGTGGAAGGGCCCTCTCCATAGATTGTTGATCTTCTTATAATCTTACATATGTCATCCATAGTTCTAAGTTTGCAGTTTTACTTGCCACTAATAAAATGCATACAAAATGCGTCGAGAAAAAAAAAAATGCATTTTAAATGGAAGTTCGTTTGGTAATGTTTTATTTATTTATTTGATTGTAGATGTACTAAACGAGCAGGACATTCAAGTGGCCCAAACGACACCAATCATGGGCTTGTTCACGAATAATTATAATTAGTTTGTGTAGAAAGACTTCACCAAGCAGAGGGGAGATTCATCAATAAAAGTCTACTACGCTAAGGAGGCAAGCGAATGTTAGTATTCCAGTTAAGACCCCGGAGGGCAAAGAGTAGAAATTGTTTTTGTACAGATTCTATTCCGTCCAAATGAATCTTCTATTGGGTTAAAAAGGTATTTAAATAAACAATTCAACCAATCTTAAAGTATGTATTAATAATAAGTTCACAACACATTTTCTACATGTAATATAATATTGTTTATTTTTATTGTTTATTTTTTTTTTGTTTCTTTTCGGTTTTATGAAAATTATATTTAAGCATAAGCATACAACGAACAAACTTACAGTTACATTTTTATAATGCAATTAAAACATTGACTTTATATAATAATTGTTTATACTTTTCCAGCGCTTCAAGACTCTTTTTTAGAAATATATATAATTTTCATTTTTATTTTTAATAACTTTCGCACTTTGTTTAAATTTCCATTTTTTTTTGCTTGCACTGCTCGCAATAATGTGTGATTTAAGAATTAAATATTTTATGATTTATTTTATTTATATATTTATATAAAAAATACAAAAAACAATTGTTGCAACCGTAGCGGCTGCTTCGCCAATGCAATTGTCCAATTTTTGTGAATTTAGCTGAAAACTGTGTTGCAATTTAATTGTTTTTCTTTTGATTTCACTGTGGCGGCGTTTGACTGGATCGACGTTTATCCTTTTCCTTTTCCTTCTCCTTTTCCTTTTCCTTGTCGCCACCCTTGCGACCAAAGATGCGGAACATGCCGCTGCGTCGTTCATCTTTGCTCTTGCTGCCCTTCACACCCGACACGGAGGATATGGACTGGGCTTCACTTTCGCTGGAACTTTCGGCGGACACACGGGTAAAGCTGATGGAATCCGGCTGCAGGGAGACAGGACGATTGCTCTCAAAGCGAGTGGTGCCCCAACCTGTGAATGTGATGATGACAACAAGAGACATGAGTAAATTGTAAGATATTTCAAATGTAATGAATTTAAACGCATGCAGCAAAAACATAAAACAAAGCATATGAATGTAACATAAAATAGAGTAAGTGTGAGTGCAAAATATTGTAGAAGAGAGGGACAAATTGATTATATTGATAACAACAATAATATAATATCAATTTAATAAAATACTTTGTAAACTCGTGCGCAGATTGGTACGACGCGTTAGTTTCACCGATTTGACAGTTGTACCTTCACAGATTTATATTGTATATAGATATATTTAAGAGGCATGCATTAAAAAGAGAATAAAGATAAACAGATAGAGAGAGAGTGAAGAAAGAGCTAGAGTACCAAGAACCAAACTAATTAAGTAGCCAACTCAACAACCGTCTAAAAAGTTCATGCTAAATTTATCTAATTTATAAAGTAGTTCTAAATGTTAGAATATCTGTTATCGTATGTATCTATGTATATATGTAATGTATCTCTGTTTGTTTTTGTGTGCTAACCACCGATTCCATCGTTATTGTTATTTAGATGTAGACCCATGTAGCTTGGATTACTGATGGCATTGTTATGATCCCCGGAGCCGGATGATGATTTGGTCGATGATGTTGGTGAGCTCGTTAAATGCCAAACCGTGCGACTGCTTGTCGCATGTTGTTGTTGTTGTTGTTGAATTTGGGTTGTTGTTGTTGTAGTTGTGGTTGTTGTTGTGCTGTGATTACCATTGCCATTGCTGCTGGCACCGCTGCTCGAGTAGCTAATAGTGCGCTTTGTTGTGCTGCTGCTGCTGCTGCCGTTGTTGTGACCATTGTTGTTGTTGCTGCTGCTGGTGTTGCTGTTGCTTCTGTTAATGTAGGTGTTGCCGGGAGCATGTGCCTCCATCTCAATAAACTTGCGCGTTGTATCGACGCGTCCAGTGTTCAACGATGGCACTCGCTGTGGCGATGCCAAATGGTGTTGTTGTTGCTGATGTTGCTGCTGTCTCATTATGTTGTTGTTGGTGTAGTAGTCGGATTGCTCTTGAATGGATGCCGCATTGAAGGCATTGATGCGTTGTTGCACCTGTTGATGGCTATGCAATTTCGGATTCGGATGCGGATGATGACTATTGGAGCTGCCCAAAGGCGGCATCGTGGTGGGCAATGGCGGCGGATTATCTAATATACGAGTTGAAGTTGTTGGAGGGGGACACGTTTTTGTTTACAATTCAATTTTTGGATGATAAAAGTGTATGTGTTTGTGAGTGAGTGTATGTGTGTGTGTGGAACAAACACAAAATAGCTGTAGGCTAAAAGGAGACTACAACACATCGCTGGAAATGTTCACTTACCCGACTGTCTGGACTCCGTGTTGCGTCTCAGCATCGCGCTGTCGTCTCTGCTGTTGCCATTTTGGGCGGGCAACGTTGCCGACTGCTGCAATCGGCCATCGGTTAGATCTGTGTCAAAGATTGTGATCATCAGTATTAGTATTAGTAACAATATCAATATGTTTATTAATAATGGAAAAAAAGATTTAAGATTTTGATGCTCATTTTAATTGTAAAAAAAAGATCTAACAATACCCAAAACTAATTGCAGAATGAAGTTCAGTTAATGATGACATGTTAAAACTTAAGGCTTTAAGTTTTAAAAATTTAAAAAACACAAGGGAACGCCTTGCATTAATATCGCATTAAAATCATTTTAACGAAAATATTAAAATTTGAGTGAATTTAGAAGCCAAATCAAAATTAAAATGACATGCCGCTTGGAAATCGGATCAGTTTTGATACAGTTTAAAGTTGATCTGATTTTTGACCTAGCAACTTTACAAGTCATGATTTGTAACTTTAAAAAAATGGCCGTGTTCACCAGAACAAATCGACAACAGAAAATCGATGAAATTTGTATGATTATTTTGGCGAACGGCAGTGATTAGCAATCATGATTTCAAATTTTGTGAATATGATGATGACTGATCATTTGTTATCAATACAACAAATCGTAATCAACAGAACACAAGATTTAAAAATAAATAGGACAAAATTAGTAAGAAAACCACATTATTAATACTAATTTAGTCTTTTTAAAAAAACTGCAAAGAAGACGATGGAATCTGCGTATTTTTAAGGAATATGGTTAGGAAAAGTGCTTTAAACTTTCTTATATAAAATATAAATAAATGCGCATACAATACTGGCTTAATTTTTGAATAATGAAACATATCATCTATTATTTGAAATCTGGCCTTTTGCCCATTTCCCTTTTCTCATTTTTTTGAATTAATAAATATTAAAAACTTTGACAAAAAGACAAATGACAACTTCGATTTTGCCTTAGAATTTCATCAAAGCGCCCACCAACAATTTTTTGATTTCTGATACATGATTACTGATCGATTAGTTCTGGTGGACACGGCCAATGATTCGTCTTAGTATCAAGTTTAAACTCTGGTTTATATACTAATTATGACATAAGAAGTTGATTGCAAGTTAAAACAGATAGTTTTTAAACTGACCATTGCTGGAACTTTGGCGATTTCGCAAAACAACCAGATTCTCTTGACTCTGGCGATGTGTGGCTACAGGTGGCGCTCCGCGTGGTGGAATTGGAGGCTTCTGATCGAAGCCTGCTGTGGGTGAACTGGGCTGGGATGATTGCTGATGTTGTTGATGTTGTTGCTGCTGCTGCTGTTGCATTTGTCGCTGCAGGAAGGCCATTTGGGGCGTGGCAGTGCTGGCAATGTCCAAGCTTTGTCCACTGCTGGCTCGACGCTGTGAATCTGGTGAGGAATTGCGTGAACTGACGGGTGATTCCACGTTGCTGGTCACCTTAATGTCCGGCGAGCTGCTCGATTGTTGCTAAAAGATGTAATAAAATATGAATTAAATTATGCAATTATCAAGTATTTTCCATGTGCACTCACCTTCATCGATTCATCGTAGCTCAGGAGCTGTAGATTTGGCGGCAGACTAGCGTGGAAGGATATCTTGCGTACCCAATCGTTCATGATGTCCAGCGACGGCGCCTCGAAGAGGAACTCGGAGCCATCGGGCAACTTCAGCCGGAACACGTACTTCTTCTTTGTGTAATCATCGGCGCGTTCGCATTTGGCGCCCAGGATATTCACCGGGGCCGTTGCCGTCTTCTGTTGCAGGAAATCGTTCTCGTCCTTGAAGAAACAGACCAGCTGACCGCACAGCACCGTGTGGAATTGTTTCCAGGAGCGAACCGGCGCCTTCTTGCCGCCAGATTGCAGGCCATGCTTGCGCTCCAAACTGCCTTGGATCTCCACGGGCGGCAAATCGAAGCCTTCGCCCTTCTGGTTCTTGCGGAAGGATTGCGCCCGACGACGCGTGGTGAACGATGGAGTGCGCTTTGCCTGCTTCGGCTGCACCTTCATGCTCTCGGCCCGCTTCACGTTCGCATCGGCGGAGCCGCGACGCAGGCGGTCACCGAACATGCCACTGGAGCTGCTCTTCTGCAGACCCAGCTGCTCATCCGGATCCTGGAATGCTGGACGCAGCTGTGTCTGCGAAATGGCCGGCGATTGGGCGGCACTGCTGGGCACACTGGAGCTGCCATTGCCGGTGCCGGTGCCGCCGCTGATGGTCACCATGGGCGTGGAGAAGATGGGCGTCTTCTCCTGGGCAGCGGCATTGTTGCGATGCTCCTGTTGCTTCTCGGCACGGCGTCGTTCGTCGTTCAAGCGCTGCAGCTCCTTTTGCTTGAGCTGCTCCAGGCGCTCCTTCTCCAGACGTTCCTTCTCCTTCAGCTTCTCCAGTTTCTCGTGCTCCAACTGTTTGCGGAAACGTTGCTCCAGCAGCGTAATACGTTTAATCGCCTGGAATTTCTCCTCCTGGGCGGCCACGGTCTTCTCAAAGTCCTCGTGGCGACGCAACAGATCCTCCACCTGGGGTATGGAGTCACCCAGCTTGGCATCCTTGAGCTGCGGCTCCCGACTGCTGATCCATTGCTCCAGTATCTCGGCATCCTTGAGGAAGAGCTGAGTGTCCAGATTGAGCTCATAGATCTCCTTGCGCTGCTGCAGCGTGTGCTCCAGCAGATCATGGCGAGATTTCAGCACCTTGATCTTGTCCTCCACCTCGTGGGCCAGGAAATGCTTCTCCTTGATCAACTTCTGGCCATTGGCCGTGAAGTTGGCAAAGGTCTCGTCCCGAGCACGAATCTCCGCATGGTGATCCTTGATGCTGGCGAGCAGCAACTCCGCTCCAGCCACACTGGTGGCCAGCTCGGGCGCCGTAATCTTGGCCAGCATCTCGTTGATCCAGGCAATCAGATCGCGGTACTCATCGAAGTACGACTGCAGCTGCTCCGCCTGAGTCAGCTTGCCCTTCCGGGCATTGGTCTTCTCCTTGAGATCCGTCCAGGCCTCGACGGTTTCATCCCGCTTCACTTCAATGTGTTCCCGGGCATCCGGATAGATCTCGCCCAGCTTGACGGCTTCGGCCAGCACAGAGTCCACCTGGTCCTTGATGCCCACCAGTTCACCCTCGAATACGGAGTGTTTGCGTCCCAGCGCTTGAATACTTTCCAAATCCTGGCCGTAATCCTCGGAGATGAGCGAGGCATCCTTCTCGTTGATCAGGGAGATGGTCTCATCTGCCACACGATCGTAGACATGCACTTGCTTGGCGCCTGCGAGCGCATCCTGGCGAGCATTCACCAAATCCTTGAGCTCATCCCACAGCTGTTTGGTCTCATCCCGCTTGGACTTGATGGAGCTGCGATAGGGATTGTTCTCCTGGATCAGGCGATCGCCGCGTTCCAAGCAGGCCTCGACACGCGCCTCATTGGCATTCAGGTTGGAGACAAAGGATTCAAAGGCCAGCATCAGCTGCTCGACGTGCTCGACATCCTCGCCGTAATCCTCGCTAGCCGTGACGGCCATTTGATCACCAACCCATTCGTGCAACTCCTCCGTTTCACGCAGATACTCGAAGAGCTTCTTGCTCTCACTGAGCCGCTGCTCGCGATCCTTGGCCAGACGCAGTAGCTCCGCATATTGCTGGGAGACGGCGCCGTTCTTCTCCTGAATGTTGGCGCTGTCAAAGTGATTGCGTTCGATCAGACCCATTGCCAGCTTGTTGACCTTGTCGATGGAGGGCTTGAAGGAGGCAAGTTCCCGCTGGAGCACCTCCAGTTTCTTCTGATGCGTTTGCACGGAGATCTCATCGCGTCCGTAATCGCTGCTGGCCAAAATCGGACGCTTCTCGCGCATCCAGGCATCCGCCTCGTTGGCCTCCACATAGAACAGTTGACTCTCCACGGCGTCCAGCAGACGCAGTCGCCTGATCGCCGCCAGATCCCGCAGCTGGACGAGCTGCTTCTGCAGCAGCTCCGACTTGTACTGCAGCTGCTCGCTGGCAAAGTGATTGTCGCGGATCATTTGCTGGCCCCGTTGGAGGAGTGCCTGGATCAATGGCTCCTGTGAGGTCAGTTCCGCCTCCAGAGCATTGTGCTTCTTCTGCAGTCCCTGGACGGCCAACAGACTGCTGCCCAGATCCTGGGAGCCGGCCACCAATTGCTTCTCCGCCAGCCACTGCAGCTCATCCTCCGCATCCCGCAGGAACTGCTGCAGACTCAGCGAATCCTCGAGATTCTCGCGGCGAATGGCAATCGGTTCATGCAACGTGTTGTACCGTTTGATGGTGGCCATCGCTCGTTCATGGATATCATGCTTGAGGAAGTGATCCAGCTGGAAGAAGTGTTCGTCCTTCAGCTTCAACTGATCCGCCAGTTCATTGTGATGCGCCACATCGGCCTCGAGGCGTTCGTGTTTCTTCAGCAGATTGCTGACAGTGGCCAGATCCTTGCCGTAATCCTCGCTGGACAACTGCACCTCCACGTCGTCCATCCAGTTGTTGAACTCGTCGACGCTGCGATTGAAGGACAATGCCTCATAGGCCTGTTGCAGCTTCTCCTTCTTGGCCTTGGAGGCGGCCTTGAGCTTGAGCCAATCCCCCTCCAGCAGCTGCACCTGCTGGGCAATCTCATCCTTGGCAAAGTGCTCGCCCCGAATGAGACGTTCGCCCTCGCTGATCACGGCCTGAACCCGCGGCGAGTTGCTCAGCAATTCGGCATCGAATGCCGTGTGCTTTTGGATCTTGCTCTGCAGATTGCTCGGCTCCCGATAGTTCTCATCGAGGGCCACCTGCAGTTTCTGCACCAGCCAGCGATCAATCTCGTAGAGACTGCGCAGGAATTCCTGCAGCTGCAGGGATTGCATCAAGCGATGTTTCCGCTCCGTGGACAATTCCTGCAGCTTCTGTTTCCTGCGCAGCACATAGGCCAATTTCTCTCGTATCAAGTCCGCATCCTTGGGCTCACCCTCCAGGATGCTGTTGGCAAACTTTTGCAGTGCATCCACGTGATCGGCATCGAGCAGCTTCTCGAAGGCATCGTGCTTCTTCAGCAGACGCTCGACGGCCGTGTAGGAATCCCCCAGATCATCATTGTTGAGGAATGCCTCCTTGTTGGCCAGCCAGATCTCCACCTGCTCCACCTGTGCCTTGAACAGCTGCAACTGATGGGCTTCGGTTAAATCTCTGGCCCGTTCGCTCCATGCCTCGTGCAGCGTCTGATGCAGTTCCTCCAGCACACTCAGATATCGCTTGACGCTCTCCGGCTGCTTGGCCTGGCTACTCAACTGTTCGCCATGTTGTTTCAGTACCGTGAATGCCTGATCCCGTCCCTCGATCTCCACTTTGCGCTCCTGGTGCAGCTCCAGCTGCGTCTCGCAATCGTTGATTGTGGACGGTGCCTGGGTGGCATGCATCTTCTTGACCATGTCGTTCACCCACAGCTCCAGCTCCCTCACGTCCGAGACGAACTTGTGCACCAGATACGCCTCGTTCAGCACACTCTGCCGCTTGACGGACAGACTCTGCAGGTTGCCCCAGGATTTGTGCAGCTCTTGGAGTTTCCTCTCAATCAACTGCGCTCCACGTTCCGGATATTTGCGTATGAGGAACTCGGCTGCCGTCTCGTGCTCGTCAATCTTCTGCTTCACCGCGGACATGTCGCGTTCCAGCGCCTCCTCGCGACGTATCAACGCCTCAACGGCGGCCAGATCCCGTCCCGTGTCCGCCGAGCTCATGGCCAAGGCCTTCTCGGCAATTCGCTCCGCCGTGTCGTCCACATCCCTGTTGAACACATGAATCTCATTGGCCCCGCCGAGCAGAGCCCGGTAGGCATTGAGTGCGCCTTGGAGCTGTCGCCAATTGTGATTGAAGTCCCGACGACGCTTGTCCACACTCTGTGTATCCGCCGGGAGTTGGGCCTGATTGATCAGCTTGTCCGCCAGCTGATTGATGTGCTTCACCCGCTGGTCATCCACTCGCATGTCCGAGTCCACGTCATCCAGCTTACGCATGAGGGCATTGCAGTGCTCCAGATCCCGTCCCGTGTCGCTGGCTTGTACCATCATTTCCTTGTCTCGGATCCAGGCCTCGATCTTGTCCAGCTGGTTGTTAAACTCCAGTATGTCCTGGGCCTCCTCGAGGCCACGTCCACGCTGATCCAGTTCGTCGAGCAATCCCTGCCAGGCAGCGAGCACTCGCTCAATTGCCAGCTTAATTTCTGGCGAGGATTCGTGCTGTTTGCTGAGCAGTATAACACCCGTGTCTTGAATCTCCTTGATGCGTCCCTGATTGGCAGCGACTTCGGCTTGGAATGCCTGGTGCTTCTGCAGCTTCTTGATCTTCTCGTCCAGATTGGTGACCTCGGCATAGCTGGCCGCATCCGCCTCCAGTTTCTTCTGCTTCTCGCTGATCCAGGACTCGGCCTCGGCGCAGTCGCGCACAAACTTGGCATAGAGCAGGGCATCCTCCAGCTTGTACCGCCTCACCGCGCACAGATCCTTGACCTTCTGGCGACGCGCCAGGACACCCTGGAGTATGGTCTGGATATTGGCGCTGTCGTAATGACGCTGCTCAATCAATTTCCGTCCGTGCTCCTGCAGCAGGGCCACCTTCTCCTCCTGCGTCTGGATCACTCGCTCGAATTCATCATGTTTCTTGATCTGATTCTGGACATCCTCCACCGTCTGGCCAAAGTCCGAGCTGCTGAGGGCAGCCTGTTGGGTGCTGGACAGATTGTCAATCTGTTTCGCGTCGCGCAGGAAACAGAACAAGTCGATCTTCTGCTCCAGCATGATCTTCTTCTTGTTCCAGGCGGCGTGCAACTTCTGGCGTTCATCCAACATGGCAGCGCACTTCTCCTCGACATCGGCGGCCGCATAGTGTCCAGTTTGGACCATGGAATCACTCAACTCGTTCAGATAACGGAACTTATCCTCACGGGCCTCGATCTCGCCGTAGATGGCGTCGTGTTGAATCTTTAGAGCTGTGGCGCCGGCAGCATCGCTGACATGTTCCTCCGCCTGGAGGGCAGCCCGTAGATTGGCCGACCAGGAGACAATGTCACGGACATCCGTGAGGAAGGTCTGCAGATCGGAGCTGGCAGCCAAGCGGTCACCACGTGCCGTCGATCGTTCCTTCAGATCATTCCAGGCAGCCACCACTTTATCCTGTTGCTGGGCAATCGCTGCGGCATTCGAAGGATATTTGGCCTGCAGACGCACTGAATCCTCGACCAGGACTTGCAGCTGTGCCTCCAGTGCAACCAGATCGTTCTCAAAGCCTTCATGCTTGCGCAGCAAAGCCAACGCAGAGTTCAAGTCCTTGCCCAGCTCGGAGGAGAGGGCGGCATTCTTGTCCTGGATGCGGAACAGAGCTTCGGCCACATCGCGATGGAAGCGATGGATTTCACCAGCTGCATGCAGCTTCTGTTCGCGTTGGTTGAGCAGCTGCAAGAGATTGTCCCAAGACGTTCTAAAAATAAATAAAATGTAATTAGTAAGAATGATTTTCAACGGATATCTGAAGATTAGAGTCCTGTCTTCAATTTTGGACTGATCTATCTTAAGATCATCAACTTACCTTAGTTGTTCCTGTCTCTTTTCCACCTCATTGGCATAGGAGCTCTCCGAATCGATGAGTTTCTTGGCCAGCAACTCACACTGATCGACACGATCGGCGCCGACCTCAACGCGATGCTTCAGATCATCGAATTTGTTTTGCAGCAACTGCAGATGCTCAAAGTCCTGTCCGTAATCCTCCGATGAGGCGGTCTGTTCCTGTTCCTTTATCCATTGCTCCACCTCGTCCGATTCGAGGAAGTATTCGTGCTTCGACAGGCTCTCCATGAGACGCATCTGTCGCTGGGATGCCAATTTGTGCAGCGATTTCAGCATCTTCTCGATGAGCTGCTGCTTGGCGGCCAGGACTTTGCTGTCGGGATGCTGGGCAGCGATCATGGCGGCACAGGTGTGTCCCATTTCGGTGACAATGCTCGAATATGTGTCCAACTCCAGCTCGATGGTCTTGTGTTTGGTTAGCAACTTGGCAGCCGAGTCGCGATCTCTTCCATATTCGGTGGATCGCAGGGCATTGTTGCGTTCACCCAACCAGGACTCAATCTCGCCGGCATCAAACAGATATTGTTGTGCCTTCAACGACATTTCCAGCTTGCGCGATCTCTCGCCACAATGCAGCTCCAGATCTTGCCAGGCCTGCTCCAATTGATCGCACAAAGCCTCCACATTTTGCTGCTCCGGATGCTGTTGGGCAACCAGGGATTGTCCCGCTTGCAACGCCTTATTGATCATGGGCTGATGCCCCTTGATCTCGGCCTCCAGTTTCTTGTGTTTCTTGTACAGCGATTGTGCCTGGTGCAGATTCTGGCCAAATTCATTGGACTTGGCCGCCGGCAAATGATCGTTGATCCATTGGAACTCGGCGTCCAGTTCGAACACAAACTTGTGGAAATTGAGACTCTCCTCCAGATTCTCACGACGTTTCTGCGTGGGCACACGCAGATCCTTGAAGCGCTGCTGCAGCTCCTTGGTCTCATCCTCGATATTCTTGGCATTAAAGTGACCCTCATGGGCCATATCATCGCCAGTGGAGACCAGTTCAGCCACCTTCTGGTCCCAAACGGTTATCTCCGACTCCAGAAGTTGTTGCTTGTTGATCAGATCCTTACAACTGCGCAAATCGTTGCCCACATCCTTGCTCTTGAGTGCCGAGTCCAACTCGTCCACCTTCTTCTTGGCATCCTCAATGGCACGATTGTGTTCCCGCTGTGACGCCGCCTGCTCCAGTTTGCGACCCTTGTCCTCGGACAGAATCAACAGATCCTTCCACTTCTTGTTCAAATCAGCCACACGATGCTTCACCTCAGGCACACGATTCTCGGCCTGAATCAGCGCTTGTCCATCCTTGTTCACATTATGCAATTGTCCCTCATTCGCGCGCAACTCCCTTTCGAAGGCCTTGTGCTTCTGCAGCTTGCGCGGCAGATTGCTCAGATCCCGGTAGCTCTCATCACCTGCAACCTTGGTCTTGTCCTGCAGCCAGGCCTTCAGATCATCAGCCTCGGCGGCAAACTTGTGATAGTCCTTGGAGGCCTGCAACAGACGCTTGCGCTCAAAGGCCCGATCCCGGACAGCCTTGCGCTTGCCCAGCACCTGATTGCGACGGTCGCCAATGCTAAACAGGGAGAGGGAGAGGAAGTGCAACAGAAGAGAAGGATTAGCTCAAATAGTATACATTTAAACAAGTGGGAAAGGCTATGGTTGAGCTCCCGATACCCGTTACTTATTTAAATAAATTTTAAAAAAAAATGTATTGCATGCTTTTAGGCACTTGCATTGCTTAAAAACTCTAATCAGCCATTACCACCTTTCTATTTGACCGATCTTGTTACGATTTATTAGGATGATTGGTAATAATAGTTGTTAACGTTAATAAGTAAGAAAATCCTAATTTATTGAAAACTGTGCGGCGTGGCAAAAACTTGATCTGCCTGGGGTTTATAGAAGTCTGTGTGCCAAATTTGGTTGCTCTAGTTCTTATAGTCGCTGAGATCTAGGCCCTCATACAGACGGACATGGCTTTATCGACTCTGCTATTGAAGCTGACCAAGAATATATATACTTTATAGGGTTGGAGAGGCTTCCTTCTCCCTGTTACATACGTTGCCACGAATATATTACACCCTTTTACTTATTTTTTAAGTAACGGGTATAAATAGATAGATGCTAATGAATGCACTTACTACTTGGCATCGTAATGATCATTTCCAATTAGCTTATCGGCATTGTCCGAGAAGCCCTTGAGGATCTTGTCCTGAGCCATGAGGCTCTTCTCAAAGTCCAGATGACGCTTCAGTATAGCCTCCACTTCATCCAACGAGGACTGCAAATTAATGAGTTGATTAAAATTATAATATATAGTATAATTATATCATTGATGTCTTACGCCCAGATTGTTGTACTCGAGGAACGCCTCATGGCTCTTGGTGGTGGCATCAATTTTGTCCGCCTCGCGATTGAACATTTGCAGCTCGACGCACTGCAGCAGCCACTTCTGTTTCTCGCTCCAGCCGCGATGGATGGCATCCTGTTCGGCCTTGAGGCGTTCAATCAGCTGCACTGTCTCGGCCATGTTGGGCTTACCATCGGACAATTGTTTGCCCAGTTGAATGACCTCAACGAATTCGTTGTCATGGGCCTTGATATCATCGCCCAGATCGTTGTGCTTCTTTAGCAGATTGTTGGCGGTCTCCACATCGCGTGCGGACTCGTCGGCATTCAGTTGATCCTTGACGGAATCGATCCAGGCGAGCAGCGTCTTGGCGCTGTTGTTGAAGATCTGTTGGCCGACTTCGCTCTCGATGCGGGCACGCAGCTCGCTGCCGCGTTGTTGCACCTGTTGCCACATGTCCTGCACCTCCTGCTGGCGGCCATTCACATTATCCCGCTCCGCCGGATACGCATTCTTCACGGAGTTGCCCAAATAGGTAACCCGATTGACCTTCTCCTCAACGGGCGCCAGTTCACGCTCCAGATTCTGATGACGACGCTGCAGAGCTTGGACCGTCTTCAGATCGGGCGTAATGACAGCCGTATCCAGTTGGAGCATCTTCTCGCTCATCCAGACCTTGGCCTCGTCGCAGGTGCGATTGAACAGCTCCACGCTGGAGGCGCCTTCCAAGCTCTTTTCACGCTGTGCCTTCGCATTGTTGAGTCGCTGCCAGATCTGATGAATCTGTCGCTGGCGGGCTATGATCTTGTCCAGCTGGGAGTGTCCCTGATGGCGGAAGGTGTCGACGGCACCATCGATTTCCTCGACACGCTTCGAGGCGGCCGACAGATCCGTGATGAACTTCTCAAACTTGCGCTTGGCATTGTCGACGCCATCGCCTTCGTCCGTCTTGATCATGCGCTCCTTCTCCTTCATCCACTTCTCAAAGTCATCGCACTCGCGATAGAAGCCAAACAGATGTATCGAGTCCTCGAGCAGGGCATGACGCTTCTGGGCCATCTCCTGCAGCTCATCGTAGGTGGCATTGATCCTTTGCTGACGCTTCTCCACGCTGTCCGCATTCTCGTTGATGCTCTGGTTGGAGGTGCGACGTTGCACCAGCGGCTTGGGTGCCACACTCACGGGCTTGATGCGCTTCACGGGCACCACCTGACGCACTAGGATCGTCTTCTTCACCTTCTGCAGACTCTTGACCTTCTCCGCCTTGGGCACAATGCAGGCGACGGGACGTGCCTCGATTTCCCGCACATAGTTGGCCGGCACAAAGCCCTCGTGGCCGTTGTCCTTGCGCACACACCACCAATCATCGTTGGTCTTGGACTTGAGCAGCATCACCTCGCCCTTGTCCATCTTCATGCCCTGTCCCTCGAACGGGAAGAGGGAACGCACATGGGGTAACATTTTCGTCTCGGTCACCTTCTTGTGCTCCAACTTCTCCACCCATTCGTCCTCCCACACTTCCTTGGGCACAAGTCGGGTCTCATTGACCCATTCCTCCTGCTCCACCTCGGGCAAATCGGGTTCAGCGGCGGTCAGCTCCAAGGTGCAAATGCCCGCTTTGATCAGCTTATCCGCCTGTTGGTTCAGGTTGAGTATGTCCCCGGAATAGGCATTCAGTTCACCCTGCAGATCACGATGACGTTGGAGCAGCGCCTGCGCCGACGGTTCATCATTGCCATAATCTCGGGAATTGACCAATGCCATTTTCTCATTTAGCCAAGATTCCGCCTCGTTGGCATCCGTGTAGAATTGATAGGCTTCGGCGGCATCCTCCAGCTGGCGACGTCGCAGCTCCACAAGGGACTCCAGCGCCTGCCAATGCTCCGCCAGGGAATCAATGCGACTCTTAACCTCGCTGGCCCGTGGATGTTGCTCCCCAATCAGACGCTTGCCCGCCTCCGACATTTGTGTGGACTTGGGCTTGCGGGATTTGATCTCGTCCTCGAGAGCTTTGTGCTTCTGCTGCAACGAGAGCACGGCGCGCAGATCCTTGGCTGTGATGCCTGTCTTACAGATGCGCTGCTTGTCCACCAGCCAACCCTCCTCGTTGTCATAGTCCTCCATGAAATGATGGAAATTGCGAGCCTCCTCCAGCCGAGCACGACGCTGGGCCGACAGTTTGAGGAGCTCCGAATAAGCCTCTTCCAACTGGCCAAGACGTTGGGCCAACACGGCGGCATCCTTGTGCTCCGAGTTCTTGTACGGCAGCGCCTGGCGATTGAAACGCTTCAGGGTCTCCCCATAGGTGTTCACCTGGAGTTCCTGCAGCGAATGCGCCTGCAACAGCTCCTCGACTCCGAGCAGATGTGGACCCACATCCTCGGAGGCAAACTGTTGCTGCAATTCACGCACGGATTCCGTTGTGCTCGCGATTTCACGCAACAAGTTCATCAGGTTGCTCATTTGGGAGAGGTTCAAGCGTTGATTCTCCAGCAGCTCGAGCAGTTGACGCCACTTATCCATGACTTCCTGTTCGCGTCGCTTCACACGCTCCTTGCCATGATAGTTCTCCTTCTCCAGCTCATTGGCCATGGCCGTCAAATCGTTGAAGCGCTCCACACGTGCCAATATGTCAGCCGAGATGGCCTCGTGCTTCTTCAGCGTGGCATCCACTTGGCGCAGATAACGCGGATCGGAGAGCACTTGAATCATTTCCTTCAAGTAACCTTCACGCAACACGGATTTCTTTTCAAATTTATAGTTCAACTGCTCCAACTTCTCCTGGCGCAGCAGCTCCTCCCGCAACGCAACCTCACGATTGTGCTCGGCATATTCAAGGATCTGCCAGGCCTTCTCAATATCATTGATCAGCTGTCCCTCCTGGGGATTATAAGACGGCTGATTGAGGGCTTTGAGCAGCGTGTTTATGGTAAAGTACAGAGCTTCAATCTCACTGCGTTCCTTGTATCTAAATAGAGATAAAAATGATTTAAAGATATAGATATAGATTCAATTCGAGATGTCAACTCACTTGGGTGGCTTTTCAATGGTGCGATACTCCTTAAAGGCCAACAATTCTCGCTGTATGCCCTCCAATGAGTTGGGCAAATCTCGCTGCTCCAGCTCAATGGTTTTTTGTCGGATCCAGCTGAGCAGATTTGTGGTCAAGCGTTCATAGTGTATCTTCTTGCGATCGGCATCCATCAGCTGGCCCACAATCTACACATCAATAAAACAAAATACAAGAAAAATAGATAAATAGATAAATAAAAAAGACGTTGACGAAGGGAGAGCGGCTAGACAACTTTCTAGGCCCAACCCAACCCGACGAGATCGAGGCAATCCAATGTGAAGTAGAGCGTTAACCAGATTGGCCTCTCGTTACGCTGCAGCAGCCCCAGTCACCCATGCAGTCAGTGAGAAGAACTGAGCCGAACCCGAGCCCGAACCCAAGCCCGACCCCAACCCTGACTGTCACCAAACCCAATTCCAGGTGGGCTTGGAGTCGTACTTACATTTGCAATGCGTTTGCCGCTCTTCTGCTCGTTCTTCATGCGAGCAAACGTGTGATAGTACGAGGCCACATAGGTCAAGATCGACTTCTCATCCGGTCGCGCCGAATCAATATCCTCCGCATCGAGCAGACTGCAAGACAAATGAAAAATTAATACATGAATGCATATACATTTGAATATCTTTTACCTTGGTATGCCCAATTCGTTGGCAGCCGTATCGAAGGCATGATTCAAATTATCCAAATTGGAATTCTTTGAATTGACAATGGTGCTGTACTCAAACAGATCGGGACGATGCGAATGGATGAGCGCGTTGAAGCCCAAACCAGAACGCCAGGATGATGTAAAGTCCTGTATATTAACGCCGGGGTAACCATGTGTCTTCCTTTGACACCACAAAAGTAGCGCATCTTTGGCTGAACGTTTCTCGCTCGATTCGTTTTCCTCATCCTAAAAAAAAAGACGTGGAAAAGTCAAAAAATATAGTATATATTTTATTTAGTTTATTATGAAAATATTTATTATTAATTTTATTTAAATATAATTCTTTAAAAGTTATTAAGTTGTGAATTTTAATTATTTATTTTGCAATATTAATATTAATAGGAATTATAATTTTCGCCAGGTATTCAAATTATATTTATATATTTTAATTAAATTATTATGAAAATATTTATTATTAATTTTTTTTTTTAAATAATTCTTTAAAAGTTGCAATTTTAAATTAATTAATTTGCAATATTTATATTAATAGCAATCATAGTTTTCGGTAAGTATTTAAACTATATTTTGTATTCTGAAAAACTTTTAATTTGTGTTTAAAAATAAATTATATTATAAAATCTAAATTTACACTATAAATTTACGAGTTTATCTTAAGTTGCTTAATAAATTCTTATAAAGTTATTTCTTGTAAAGTTTTAAATTTATACTATGAATTTTAAACTGATATACATTTTTTTTTTTTAATCCAAACTTTAAATTGTAAACGTTAGCTTTTTAAAAAATATATGTATGTGTTGACTAACTTAGGTAAGGTTGAGTAAATCAACTTACCACATCGATGACAATTTCCTGAATTTGAAACCGCAAAATGATGGTCCAGATGAGACCCAAGATCAATCTGGGATTGCCATCGACAATGTCCTCAGCACCAATGGACTCCAAGCGTACCTGCAATAAATCCATTTGCATTAGTTGCCATTCAAACTGAGCCTAAGAAAATGAGGAGGAGGAGGAGGAGGAGAGGGGTTACCGGTTCGCTAAGTTGCGCATATCGAGTTACCCGTTTCACAAAAGACACAACAAAACGAGAGAGAAACAAGTGAACCAAAGAGAACTGGAGATGCCTTTGCTGTCGCTGTCGCTGCTTTGGGGCCAACAAGTCACGCATTATCAGAGCGAATACCACAGCCAGGTGCTTGACCTCTATGTCCGACTGTCAGTCTGTCTGTCTGTCTGAGGTTCATTTGAATTAATAGTAGGTCAGGTGGCGTGAACAGGTAGGCACTGTGATAAATAGGCGAAGAAAGCATAAGTTACAACTGATCTTTATCTTAAAAGCTGAGCATTTGATCCGCTTAAAAGTTGATTAATCGCTTCTATCAACTACAAAACTATGTTTATAAAGAATTTATGCTTCATTGACAAACGCTGTGTGCCACATTGTTAAGATCCTTAACTAAATGTTCGGGTCAGCAAAGCGTTTAAATGTTTCTTCAAGCTGAAAAACCAATTAAAATGCAATAAATGCCCATGTCACAAAAACCAAAAGACAAGCCCAAAAAAACAAAAAAACGAAATGAAATGAAATAAAACAAAAATCAACAACTTTCACTGCGTCAAACAAAAGTGGCAAAGACAATTCAGTCTTATTGTCTGTGTAAATAGTGTCATTGTAGTTGTTGTTGTTGCAATTTAAATTGTAGTTGTAGTTGTAATTACATGCATTTAATTTGTACTAAAAGCGCCATTGTTTCTAATTAGATTAGGCTTAAAACGCGTACTATGTAGAAGATAGACCTCATGCGAAACTATGTCGCACGCTAGCCTCAGAGTTAGACACTTGTTGTGGGTAGAGGGAGAAGTAAGAGCTGCAAGCGGGGAGGTTGCCTCATCTATGGATTCCACTTGCGACTCTCGCCTGCCACTGCACAAAACAATTAAAATCGAATTCAGGCAAAGAAAGTGTGCGGAAAATGTGCCAGCACGAAAAGCACAAGAAAAACTCAGTAATACATATAAATAAGTAATAATAAAAAAATAAAAATAAAAAAGAAACAAATATGCAGCGCGTGCATTAGAAAGTATGCAAATATTTAAGAAATTTGTGCGCGAGCAAAAGGTAATTAAATATATATGTATGTATAATATATATGTACATATGTATGTTGTGTTGTTGTTGTTATGTGGCAGTTGCAGTCTTGCATCTTAAGTGTCGTGGCTGTCGTGGCAGGCACAGCAGCTAATGTGGCAAACAAAGCACGCAACGGCCACGCGCAGCTGCCTCACAAAACTTGCACTTTCTACAAATGCGTAGGCTCTGTCTCTCTCTCACTCCTCTCACTCCCTCTCTCTCTCACTCTCACTCCCACTCCCTCTCTCTCACTCTTTCTCTTGAGTACTTACCTTGGTGTGCAAGAATGCCAGACTCTTGTTGACATTTTCGATTTTGTGAACACGCATGCGTCCGCTGTTCGGCTTGCCCAGTTTCTCCGATGATATTATCTCCAGCAGCTTTAGCAGCTTTATGCCATCGGCTAGATCTGTGAATAGGTCTTCGACCTCCATTTTGGCCTATAGAAAAACAAACAAAAGTTATAAATTTAGTCAAAGATATTAAAATTAAGCTGTAAACCTCCAAAATTTACAGAAGGTTTTGGTTCGAACTCTAGTTTAATTTAATTATAAAAAAAATATATTCTTTTATAATTGTTTTCAATTTAAGTTTTTTTTGTTAATCAAAAAAAATTGCTAAATAAAAAAGTATTCGGGGGTGCCACAGAAATCGCTTTCGCTTGAATTTCACTTAAATTTCATACAAATTCAAGTGAAATTCAAGCGAAATCGATTTCTGTGGCACCCATGATTACTAGTTTTTGAAGAATGTAACTTAAGAATAATATTAAGGTTTAAATCTGAATCTATTTAATGCACCAAAAATTATTTTCTATTCTTAAATTTTACTTTATCTCTCCAGTTAATTTAATTATTTTCAAAATAAATAAAATATTGATTATTTTTATGGAGTCTAACTTAAGTTTAAGTAAGATTCCCTTAAAAATAATCAAACTCTAAAGTTTAAGAGTTAGACTTAATTAGGATTTCTTATTTCTTCTTATTTCATGATCTTTCAATCAAATCTTTATAAAACCATACAATTTATGTATTTTGTTTATTTCTACCCTTTACTCTATTTTAAAAAGACGTTTGGTAATTAGGGCTGGGTTTAGCCCAAAAGCCTTGATTTAAATTCCAGTTTTCTGCTCACCTTGATCAGAAACGAATTCATCCATTTTGTAAAGGTTTTCTTTTGGATGTGTAGACGCTCCTCCTGCAGCGTCTTGATGCGCTCATTCTCGAATTTGATAATGCCATCGCGCTGCGTCATGTTGGTATTGGAGCCGCGAGTGGAAGACGACGCCTGCAGCGTTGCATAGCCACCTGGCTCATATTGTGATGCTACAAAGAGAGACGAAACATAGGTGAAAACATGGTTAGATTAGCATGTGGCAAGTTTCAAATGCAGCCCTAAAAGTGCAAAAAAACGTTTAGTATTTGTTTTGATTTAATGCCACCCTGAATCAATAGAGGGTGTTCCACAGAAAGAGATAGCTGCTGTTTTACCTATTTGCCTATCGACACCGCTCGTTTTTCACAGTTTGACAAAGAGCTTGATAAGAACATTTCTGTTTTTTTGTTTTATTTTTTTGCCCACTTATCACAAGTCAAAGTAATTAATTGGCATTAGCTATATATACATTGGTAAATGTACATAAATATTGTACATAAATTCTGTTATTATATTATTTAATGTTATGATGTCAGAAAAAGATAAAAGTAATCCATTGAAATTCACGTTTAAAATAGTAAATAATTTTAATAAATACATATTATTATAAGTACATTATTATATGGTATTTCTTGTATTAAAGTTTATCTTTTATCTTCTGGGCATTGAATTACAATTAAAACCTATTGATAAAAAGAATCGCATTTCTTATATATACAATACTTCGATTAATCAAGTGATATTCCCTCGCTTGTGTCATTTAATCTACACATCAATTAGCAAAAGTTTCCCCGTTAAATCTATCTGTGATTTGATGAGCTAACGCACGTTTAAAAAAAAGCACTTTGAGCTTTTAGTTTCTGCTTAACGTAATGTCTATTTTGAAGTATGCGTTGTCGTATTAGTCAATGACTTATTTTCATGATATGATGATACGGCATACTCGGTTATATAGATTAAGGTTAGAGCTCCATATCAAGCTAACTTAACCAAAACAAAAATCAAGCAATCGGAGCAATGTATGTTTGTCGTAATTGTGTCCGTGTGTTATCAGCTATAAATTTTTACCAAATGACTTCTCTACCTTACCCTGTGCCTTCACGAATGGATAAAAAGTGTATACTCAAGTTTAAGTTTATTTCTATAATTTATAAAATCTATATTTCGCCAAAAATGTAGGCTAAAATATCAAAATTGGTATGTAGTTTCTCTTATATCATAAGCAAGTAAGGATTATTGAACTTTATATTTTCTTGTCTTATTGAACGATCTTACGATCTTTTATTTGAATACCCTGACCTGTATACAGGGTATCTGTTCTTCTGCATTCTGAAGTTTATCAACTACGATTGTATTTTTTTATTAACTTTGCAATCTAAGGAATTACGTAATATTTTGGGCAATATAAAAAAAGGAAGCGAAAAACTTTTAGTAAAGAATTCTAGCAATGTTATTTGAACGTCATACAAAAACTATTCTGGAAATTTAGATGATACATTATATGTTGACAACTATTTGAAAAGTATTTGCGAGCTTATCAAAAGGGCGATAAGACTGGGAGCTTCCGCTTAGAGGTCGCTCGAATATTGTGTAATTACACGACGACGACTAGAGTATCCCCAAACATGCGACTGATGACGGGAAAGTTCAAGTTCAACCTACCCAAAGACTGACGCTCAAACGATATATATCGTTTGTACTCATTGCGAGAAAAGTTGGAGCGCAATATACTATTATAATCCATGGTCAAATCTGGAATCCACACACCGCACACTGATAATTTTGAATGATGGTTTTTTTCGGGAAAACCATTCAATACTTAAAATTTAATTAATTTTGAAAGTTTAGAACGGCGCACACTAAGTTCGAATTAGTCTTAATTTTTTATTTAAAAAATTACGCTGGATCGTTGGCAGTTGCTCGCACTGCCCGCGCCGTTTGGACACTGGAGAAGTGCCTCCACTCGGGTTATTTTTTTTTTTGGGTATAGCAAAGCTTTTTTTCGGCTTTTTTCCCCTATTTATCTGATAGCGAGGCGACTCGTAAGCAATCGAAATGTTTGCTAGAGCCGTTGGCGGCTAAAAACGAAAGTGGCAAAAGCGAATTCTTGGAAGTTTCGTCAGTTTCTGCGTATGGTGAATTCCTTTTATCGTTATCTGCTGTACTAAAGCTTAAAACAGATAACGCGAAAACGAAATAAGCATACTCTGGAATGTAACTAAAAGCCGTAGAAACAAACAAACAAACTTGTCAGCCCTGGAGATACAGTTTAGTCAGGGACCCGAATGACTGAGAGGGAACGTTATCTTATCGGCATATCTTGCACATATGTCGGCCCATAGATTATGCACAAAATGTGCGAATAACTGAGAGGGTTATTTTTAGGAGAAAAACCAATCGACATGATAAAATACTTTTGCCAAGTGTCATAAATTCATGAGCCATGAGGACATGATGACAATTAATGCCCAAAATGAGAATTCATTGATCATACACAGCTCTAAGTCGATGATATCATTAAAGTTTTATAGCAAAAAGAAGCCTATTGCTTAATGGTCATAAATCTCTGGAACGCCCATTTATTAGCCATTATTGGATCCCATTGTCTTTTGAGATTGCTCTGAGGTCATTTGGAAGGCATTCAAAGGCAGCTTAGGCAAACAAAACGCTTTTGTAAAGTGTGTGCAGTGTACATTGGGTATATAAAATGAAAAATCAATTAAAAAGAGGTGAAAACCAAACAGTGAAATCAGCAACAACAGCGTGACAATAAACTTTACCATACACCGATAACAGGTGCGCCGTAAACTTTGTTATCTGTGACGCTCAATTGCTGCTCTGCTGAAATGCGAGTACTTACTTACATACATACACACTATTTATGTACATAAGTATATATATTTGTATGTGGGCTAAGAGTGTGTAATAAGAGGCGGCACCCACACAGCACAGCCAGCACAAACTGAGGCATAACTTTAGGCTTTAGCACGAAAAGTCATTAAAACAAAATGCATGGCACATTTCCTATAATATCTGAACTACACGATTGCCCCCAGGAAGAAGATTGCAAAGATTGAATCTGAGTTGTGGACTTAAAGATACCTTGCATCACGATGCAATATTTATAGATTAGTTTTAAATTGTGACAAGAATACAATTTATGAAAACATCATAATTTATGGAAGCCAAGAAGGGACTATTTTTGTATTTTTAAATTTCTAATTTAACTCTAGAAAAAATTTAAAAAATCTGAAGAAATGCATTAGTAGAGTTATAATCAAATTATAACTCTTTAAAAATGAAATTAATTCTGAAAATTTACTTTAAAATCGAAATATAACTTTATATTTTTAAATGATATTGAAAAGGATTATTATTAATATCATATAATATAATCTCCTTTAATAATTTATGTTTCCAATAAAAAAAACTTTGTTATTATTATATTGTTATTTTTAAAATATTCTATATTCTCCTTTTGTTTGTTTATATCGAATTATAAATTATAATAACTGATAAACTCATCAATCTATCATCTAACTGCTGCAACTTTCTCCATCCGAGTAATATACACAAGTTGTAAGTACATTTTACAGGGTATTCAAACTCCTCGCAGCTGCATCATAATATGCTTCAACTATTTTTAGTGTCAAACGGTAATAGCGGCAAGTCGACGAAGTCAGGGCAATAAAACAGGAAAGTACAAACACACCGTCTTAAACACACACTTACAACACACAGCACACACACCAACTGTGCTCACAGAGAGAGAGAGAGAGAGAGAGGTAGAAAATCAACACTGCGAGAGCATCCTGTTTACAGGCACCCAAAATAAACACGAGACACTCTGCGCATGCGCACAAGGATTGATGATTGAAGCCTGAGGGCAGCTGGATTGAGGGGAAAGAAGTGGAACATGCGGCGCACATGTGTCGACATATAGCCAGGAGGCGATATTTAAATTTGTTTCTTGCTGTATTTATAAACGGCCTCCCCTCAAAGATCTGACGAGTATAAGAACTTCTTTGTCTGTTTACACACACACACACACAGCACTTTCAGAGACAGAGATAGGTATAGATAGGGAAGAGGGAGACCGGAGTTTGTCTACCCGCTGATTAGGCGTGCAATAACCTCGCATCGGGCAGAGATTTGCATAAATCAATAAACATAAGCTTTAAGCCAATTTTCATTTTATATATTAGTATATGATTGTGTATGGTTTTATGTGGCTGATCATAAATGCTTATAGCGAAAATGCAAAATCATTTTTTGGTGTTTTTTTAATCATATCGTTTGGACATTGGAATTTAATTATTGGGGCGATCGCTAGAGATAACACTTTATTTTATGATAATTTCCAATTTCTCTCTATCTCATTCTATCTATAACTTTTAGGTCTCATAGCAAATAATGAGACCTGTTTGTTTTTTGACTGTTTTTTTTTTTGACTAAATTTGTGGAATTGTTCATGTTGTTGTTTTGTTTTCAAAAAATTCATGCATAAAATTACCTCATCACTTGCCGAAAATTAAAATTCAGTTTTGACTTCAATGACAACAACAACAACAACAACAACAACAGCAACACAACAAACCAAAATCAGTCACACAATAACAATGTGATACTCGTAAATTCTTTTGTTTGTGCCTCGCATGCTAAACAATTTCCAAAACAAAAAGAGAAAATCAAAACCTCATCGCATTTCAGAGATCTGATCAGAGCACTGAGCACACCAGGTAAACCTTGTATTTATTGGTAACTTTTATCATTTTGACAGCACCCTAACGGGAATTTTCTAGTATGTCTATTTATAAGTACAATCTGTAAATAACTTTGGTGAAAATTTATAACTTTGGCAAGAAAGAAGTGTCAATTTTCTCATAAAAATGCTGTTAATCGAGTCCATAAATTTGGTTTGCTTGAGTAAGGTTAGTTTATAGAATGAACACCTGGAGATTGTCGTTCGAATTCTACGCAGTATGATATCATATTATAACACAAATCTGAAGACTCTGTGTGAAACAACAAAGCATCTTTGACTATTTCTGAGATCTTCTTTTTTAGTGGAATATTTTCTCAACTTTGTTTTTTGAAAGCAACTTCTCTCTCACCTTTCTGTTTTTAGTGTATTTATCAATTGTTTAAATTATTTGAAAGTTTGCATAACAAGAAACATGCACATTTATTTGTACAAACTAATCTGGTTAGCATATGTTGTCATTATTATTTATTGTTAATTCCCAGGCTAAACAGTCGCTTCAAGCATTCATCCTCTTTGTCAGCTGCAGTCAAATTGTTGTTTGAGGCACTTTAAAAATGATTACCAAACATTTTGGCTCATTATTATCATGACTACAAAATGGCATACGGCTTTGAGTTGTTGTTTTTGGTGTTGTTGTGGCTTGTCTTCAATTTTTATGGCGGCTTTGCTTTATTATTGTTGTGTATGTGTGTGTGAATGTGTGTGTGTTTGCTGCTCCAAAAGTTATTTGCAAAAATTAGTCAATAGACAAGGCGAACCCCCGGCTTCCTTCTTCCTCCTTGCTTATTGCCATTACTTATGCTTTCGGGTTTCTTTTCATATTATTATTTTATTTTTTTGGCTATTTTGTGTGTGTGTGTTTGTTTGGCATTTGTTACGCCCCCCTGGGGCGTTACACCCGCGTCAGAGAAGACAGAAAGAGAATGAGAGACAGACCAACTCCATGACATCATCCGCAGCTGCGCGTTGTTGTTCCACGATTGTGTCTAAGTATCTAACAGATACACGGGCCAACGCCAGTGGCTGGAACTTATTCTTTGCGGTCGTGTTCTGCGCATGCGCAGCCCCACCAGCTACTGTATTTATTTATTTATTTTTTCTGCGTTTTTTGTATATTGTTTTTTCTTTTTTTGCCTGTGACATGTGCTCATTTGGCATGCAAATGGAATTCGAGTGGGCGCCGCATCAACGAGTTTGACAGTGAAATTTTTTTATTGTGTACTCTTCTTTGTTTTTGGGGCACAATCAAACGGTTTTTGTTTTCATTAATCAACAATCAATTACAGTTTACAGATTACAAATCTTTGTTAGGATGGGAAAAATGTTGGGGATTGTTTAGGCCAAGTGACAAGCTTGACTGCGTCTTGCCAAATTTGTCAAATGTCCAACTGATGACATCATTAGATTCTGCATTCTGATTGAAGACATAGAAAATTGATCCAAGCTTTTGGCTATTCATTTAGCTTGTGCCATTTAACAACGGGCGGTCGCTGGAGCATAAAAAAATAAAAGAATTTATAAATAAGACACAATCAATTCTACGGGTCCAAAGCGAAATTTCACTCAGCACATTCTTTTGCCACAATAAAAATCAATTAAAAGTGAAATTTGCTATTCATATTTTTTTATTTTTTATGATTAATAAACTGATTTCAGAGTTTTGTCTTTGAGGCGTTCCTGCATATATTTATTGTGGTTTTATTAACTTTAATCGAACCAATAAGCCAGCACTATATATAGCCATCGGCTTGAAGAGGCGCCAATATTCATTAATTATGTGCCAATGAGATGTGTAATTAAGATTCGTTATGCCGGATATAGGCCCATTAATCTGCACGCTTCTAGTAAACGAAACGATCAGGCCCCCTACGATTATATTTAGTAGTAGACCTATGCTGAGATACATACATAGGTGTGATCATTTCAACAGGTTTACCAGCTGATTGATTTCCACCGAGTTAAGTGAGGGAAGTTCCAGGCAATTAGCGGTTTTACTTAGAGTTCAACCGATTTGTAGAGCATTAAAATTTGGTATTTACAATTTTTTTTAATACCACTTTCCCTGTATAATAAACAGAGAAAACTTGCACGCAAGCTTTAAGCTATAAATCCATCAAATAATAATGCTATTTTGATTTATTTTATTCAACAGATAAGGCGGAGTCGCATAAGTTTATGATACATTTTGTAACCAACAGAAAAAAAAACCGTTTTTGGGCTATCAAAACTGAAACCAAATTGAGGTCGTCATTAAATCGTTAATGAGTCGTAAATACATTGAAACTGAGATACAATTAATTGAGATATGAAATGAGTTATCGCTGCACAACGACAAGTAAAACAATTAAAAGATTTTGATTTGATTTCTACTAGTTATAATTATTGTTATTAATTAAAGTCGACAATAGTTGATAAGGTAAGAAACTAAGAAATGCCGTTCAGGCAGGTAGAAATTCTAGCAACTTGATATAAAAAAAAGTAGATTAATATTCAGTTTTCAGGTTCAGGTTTCTAAAGGGCCTAATAATCATATTTAACTCGTTTTCTCGACCGTGTGACCATTTGAAGTTGGTGTCTGTCTGTTTTGGTGCGATCTGTAATTAATAAGCATTGTCTACGCTGCAGCCCACAAGGAATAGAATCATTTCCTTCTTAGCGATTGCTGTAAGCCGGCATATGACTTAATCAAGCTCAAGTTCGTAATGAAATCAAATGATTTGCATATGCCGTCGCTCTAAGCACGTGTGAATCCAAATTGGGAAACTCAATCACATTGGCGAATGAGTCACATGCCATATAAGTTTGGTCTGTGTCTGTGTGTGTGCTAATGACAAACACAATTTTTCAAGCCAAAGTCAAGGGTAAATATTTACTCAACAATGAGTATGAGCATCCAACACCCTAACACGCAATGAATACTCGTATATTTCCGTTTGGGTTTCGCAGGAAGTTGCCAAAGCATATTTGTTATCGATAAATGTGCTCGAAGGTTGAGAGTTCTTTGTAGTCGGTGCTATCTAAGAACAGCCTAGCAACCCCCTAGTTTTAATTAAAATGTAACACAACAGACGACAATCACAATGAAGATCGTCTACAAGCTGCAAATGAACATTTCAATTCCATTTGACAGCTCATTTTGTAACCCAATGCCCAAAAATAAATATGAAATACTCGCACATAGTCAGAGCTTGTATCTTGAAGATGCTTTTGTATCTGTGTGTGCGTCAAGCTCGTAATTGTAGACATGTGATAGGGTAAGATCTTTCAATCGACCATTGAATTTTTAATTGGCTAAGCCCTGAAACTTTGTATCTCTTCCCCCAAGACTGTCTACCCTCCGAATGTCAACAGTCCCAACAGTCTTTAGCATATTTATTCAAGTGTCTGTTCGATCATAATATTATTTCATATTTTTTTCTATTTATGTAGTTTATAAACAAAAATTGTAATTGCCTCGTTTATTTGTAAATGCTTTAGAAAAGCCATTAATAAATATAAACATATTTTGATAGTATTTCAAATACTTTGCTTTTAATGGACAGCCTTGTGGCTCATCAGTGGATTGTTAACAACAACATGTGATAAGACTTTAAACCGCAAGTTATGTATTTTAAATGAATTTCAAACGATTTCAATGTGTTTTTGATGAGACACGAACTGTGATATGGGTTTGTTATTACAGTCCCTACCCAAATTACAACAAATTCATAACCAATTCAGATTTCTACTGCCAATTGCATTTCGACCCAAAATCACGTTGCGCAAACCGCACAATGTTCACAATTTATTCACGAATAAAAAACAAAATTAAACCGTTTAAAGTTACATGATCAAATTTATATTTGATGACGTTATAACAGCAAATTGAAAAAGCCACAAATATATCAGTTGATTTTGAATAATTCTTCAACATTTTGCGGTCGCTTTTTTTGTGCATAAATTAAAAATGAATGACAGAGCTTTGAGTGAGGTAGAGAACTTGAAAAGCATAGAAAACATATAAGTTTTTTGGCCTGCACGGTAGCTTAAGTTATATAATTATAATTCCCGTAATAAAAGCTATCTTAACTATGCTTTACTCTAAACATACTTATCAGCCGAATCTTTCCATATTTATTTTTCGTAGCTTCTTTGTAGGCTTGTCACGCCCCTTGCTGCGTTTGGATGTCGCCTCGGTTGATGGAGGAGGCAACTCTTCAACGTTCACTTCGTTGCCGGGTGGCCAATGCAAAAAAAAAAGAACGTGTTTCACGTTTCGGCATATGCAAATTCACAGAGTGTTGCCTCGAGAACTGTCTCCCGAAAAATCTGAGTGCCGTTGATAAAGACACCGCTTTACCGCGCGTCATAATAAAAATCGTAAATAAATAAGCCAAACAAACCGAAAAAAAATAAAATAAACTTCACGCTACAATGCTAAACAGACGCAACAATTTGTTGGAACAGAAAAACCGGTAAAGAATCTTGAAAACCAACCAAAATTTGTAGCTCCATCGCCTTTAACTTCTCCTTCAACGGGCACGAGTTTTCTGTTTTCTGTATTTTTTGACGGGGTCTTTCTTCCCGTCTATCTCGCTCTAGTTGCCTCTGTTTCTGACTCTTTCTCTTGGCTTGTCGCTGCCAAGCTGACAATTACTGGTTGATGTCAGCGTTTAAGCAAATATTGTGTTATTTAACCGTGTAATTATGCCCTTCTTGAGCGGGGATTGAGGCTCTGTCAAACTGTTTGTTACGCATAAAAAGAGTTGTCAACCTAACGAAAGTATAAATATTAAACTGACCGGTTTTTTAATCGATTCAACTCGACTTAAAGAGTTTGAATAAGTACTTTCACATTATAAATAAGTAAATGTAGCAAAGTTGTTTAAATCTTTAAAAGCAGTTTGGTATTAAATAAAGTAAATAAAAGTAGGGAACTACGTGAGTTTACGATTACCATTTTTAAGATTAGATATGGGAAGATTCCAGTTAAGCCTGAAGTATTCGCGGAAATAAGTATCCGCATAAATTGAAATTCCCAATTTCAGTGCAACACTTTTTAAATAGAATTTTGCGCTGCATGAGTATTTATTGCTGTTTGTTAAAAATGTATTAAACTATATGCAATACAAACACTTACACATATTAATATATTTAGGTTATTATAATGAGAATTAATTACAATAATTAAATTTAAATATATAGAACATTCTAAACTATAATAATTGTCACTTTTGTTACAATTTGTAAGCCCTTAACCCCATCAGTGTGCAATGGATTCCATGTGTTAACGTCATTATCCGCCTTATTGTATTTTAACAGCTCCAACAACAAGTCGAAAGTCAATAACAAATATATGTACAACAATAATAATGGCAAAAGCAAATACTAAAGTAATATTTTTAAATGAATGCAACAGAAAACAGCACGAGCTTGAGTATATTTGTATTGTTATTTTAGTACAAGCTTAATGAGAGAGAGAAAGAGAGAGCGAGTGTGTGTGGAAAAGAGAGAGAGAAGGCTGGAACCTGAACACAAGGTTAGGATCGTTATAGCTTAAGTTGAGCGCGCATTGAATGCAAATGCAAAACATTTGTTTAATGTCGAGTTTAATTGTTGATGACTTGAATTCTAAGCCATAAACTTGTCATGAATTGTAGACAGTCATTTCGCATCATCATCATCATCATCATATTCAGAATCTTTATATGCACGGGAGAGAACTGAGAACTAGAGATAGCAAAAGAGAGCGTGTGTTCCCAGGCTAATTAATCAAGAGATACAGACAGACAGAGTCAGAGACAGAGACAGTTAGACATTTAGCTCTCACCCATGACTAGCTTGTACAGCTATTTTATGAGTCACAAGATCGAAACTTAACTCTGACATCATTTAGCCTGGTTGTAACTTTTTCTGCATACGAGCGAACTTTAACAGTTTTTGTGCACTATTTTTTTGCATTATTTATCGCACTGATAAGCCAGTTTTGTCGGCACTATCTGTCGATAGATAGTTAATGTGTTCAGTATTTGATTAGAACTGGAAATCAGCTCATAAATTGCCAATGGCCAAAGTACTTGAGCTAAGTCAACATTTCCGTCAGCCAGATAACGTACAAAAGAAATCGCATGGACATTCCATAAATAGGTTGAGAATGGCCATCTCTTATGAGAATACTGTGACCAAGGCCTCATATGTGTAAGAAGTGGAACGAGCTCGTAAAACAGTTGAAAAGTACGCCTAAGAATGTCTCATATGTACTTACATACGCATTGGCAGAGGAGCAAAAGCTGGCAACAAGGTAAGTTAAAGGTAAGGTAAGCCTCTGGGCTCTTTATTTACAATCTGTTCTAACCTGGGGCTTGTCTTTGTTTTTGTCTTGGTCTTGGCTCACATTTCACAGCTGAGCTGAGCTGAGTTGAGCTGAGCGAACTAAGAATTTTTGGCATTTCTGTTTTGTTGTTACGCTTTTTGATTTCGATCGATGGTCGGACGACGCTTAGGGCATAATTTATACACACACACATATGCATATGTGCATGAATATGTAAACGAGTACAAATACGAATACGAGTACCCAATGTGAGTACGTGGAAAGCGTATGCAAAAAAGGGGGCCAACAATTTACGAGTAGCGCACAAATGCGCAGTCTTCTTGTTCGCTGCGAGCGATTATACCCTAACCAAAGGGTATAGAAACTATGTTAGTCAGCTTGTATTGTAATTATAGTTCAAA
Source organism: Drosophila suboccidentalis (assembly GCA_037043435.1). NCBI lineage: Eukaryota > Metazoa > Arthropoda > Insecta > Diptera > Drosophilidae > Drosophila > Drosophila suboccidentalis. Next base: position 565,774 of record JBAMBK010000483.1, on the reverse strand, counting down.
TTGTATTTAATAGTAATTATTTAAAATGATATTAACGTTTTTCATTACAATAATTTAATGACTATTATTTTATTATTATTGTTTCCAGAGTTGGTTATTTTCAATAATATTTTACGGTCACTTTTTTATTAATATTTTTTAAAATAGCATAAATTTCATTCAGAATAATGAATTTAATATGAACATTTTCCCTTTCCAATTTAATAATAATTATTATAAATTGTTGATATGGGTATTTCCAGGATAGCGAACTCGACATTCGTACGACTTTAAATGAAAAAAAAAATGGCAAAAATTGACATTTTCAAAAATGTTTTCTCACGTGTTTAATGCATTTTATCAACTCTATTTTTATGATAAAAGACAATCTTTGAAGACTTGTCGTTTTTTAGTTATTTATAGAAAACAATGCATCGCGAACGCGACGAAAAATGGAAGTCATGTTTGAGATCATCATGACAAATGCGAAAGTCTGCGAAATGTGACGAGTAATTTGGAAGAAAATACTCTTAAACCATAATAAAATAATGTAGTTTTCCATTTTAGAAATAATTTCGATATGTTACTATCATTTTATATATTTTTCACGTTTTATTAGTAATTTGTAACGCGACATCGCGAACGTGACAAGATTTCCACCTAGTTTTTCCAAGAGTTTGTTCATCAAATTTTATTCTATATTCCGATATATAGCTCTTAGAACTTGTTTTAAATTAAACTTTCAATATATTTCTATATATTAAAATGGTTTATGTTACAATCTTACTCCCTGACTTAGTGTAATCGTTAAAATACAAACGGTCCATTTTGAAAATCAATTTTTAAGAAAATAGGCAAAAATATGGAAAAAGTGAATTTATTCCAATGTAGAATCTATATGTTCATCCTATTGAATTTCTTCTAGCGTATATTGATAAAATAAATAACTTGAATACATTTTTGGAAGAAAATTTCACAAGATGTGAGTTTTTAATCAATTTTAAGTTTTTCGTCGTGGTGGACCTTTTTCTGGAAATGCCCATATATTATTCAAAAAATTATGTAATTTTTTAATATTTTCCAAATTTTGTGTTTCACTTGCTTGAATTAAATTTACATTTATTCTTTTGAATATTTCACTGATTTCAAGAGCATTTTAGAGCCGTTTAAAGTCCCCGTTATTCTAGCTGCATCAAAATCAATGTCCCTCGGCGAAAAGCATTGGGGGCCATATCATCAACACCTTCCTAGGCAGCTGCATAAATACAAAAGCCCAACAAAACAGTAGAAGCAAAAGCAGCGGCATTTTTATGGCTTCATCTTTGTTTTCTTCTTTCATTTTCATTCTTGACTTTTTTTTTGCGCTTTTGTCTTTTGGGTTGGGTTGCAGCAAACACTTCACAAAGGCAACAAAAAGAAAGAAAAACACTGTTGAAGATGAAGAAAAATGAGGCATATACTCGTAGTACTAGGAAAATAATTACAGCTACTACAACAGACAACGAAATTCTACCACCGCCCGGTGTAAAGCGGAAACAAAGTGCGCAAAATGTAATTAATTGCCCGAGGCAAGATCACAGTTGAAGCAGCGGCCCATGCGGCGTATGCTTAATGTGAAGTCGTCGTCCGCGTCGCGTCGCGTCGGCGCACAAAACGTTGCCTCCAACTCTCACGATGTGGATGTTGTATTGTTGTTGTTGTCTGAAGTCTCCATTTCTGTTTGCTGTTTGTTGACTTTTTTTGCAACTAATAAGCTAAATATTTTGATTGGACCCGCGGTCGAGAAGCTGCAACAACAACAACAACACATACACAAATAACAGCAACATCAATGAGAAGGCATCGCAATTTATTCGCAGACGTTATTAAATTTTGTACGTTTGTTGTTTTTGGGCAGCTCCAGATTGCCAGCAATTTGCTAAAATTAAAGCCAGCGTCAAGGCTGATATAAGTACGTCTTTTTTTTTTGTTTTATTTTGATTTTGGGTGCCCCCCCGTATTTGTTGCCACGCCTACTTCATCTAGCGAGCAGGCTTAGGTCGTTGATAAGCATTTGCTAGTTTATTTCAAATACTTGTAAAACTTCCGCTTTTATATTGTCGTCTAAAACTAAGACAAAACTTTGTTATAATTTCTTTAACAAAAAATTGTTTAAGCGAATCTCATATTTCATTTATTATTCATCTTCATTTAATATATTGATAAATTACTTCCTGTTCAAGTCAAGAAGAAACCAAAAAATTATAGATGAAAGTTTTATTTATTCATTTTTTTAGGAACTATGAATCATTCGCCAGCTTTTTATGAATCAGCTTTAACCTTTAACTAGCAATCAATTTTTCGTAATGAGAGAGAAATTATCTAAGAGCTTAATTTTATTGACTTTGGAATTTTTAGAAATTAATGAAATAATTTACAGATATTTAAAGAATTTTCTAAAAAATCTATTACCTTAACTTTTTATTTTAAGCTCAAACACACCCAGCCAAACACTTGACTTGATTAGCCAAATTCCATAACATGGCTACATAATAAATAAGTTTAAAAAAAAAAGAGCAAAACCAACAACAAGCTACTCAAAATTGTTTATGGTGCGACTCCAAACTTGAAAGCAAAGACAAAAAACTTACAAAACAAATACAACAAAACAAAGCAAAAATGTAAAAGCAAAAGCAAAAGCAAAAAGCAAAGCAAAAGCACAAGTGGGAGAGGGAGAGAAGTAATTTTTGGTGAGAAATTTCACTCAGTCAGCGGAAGGCGAGGCGAGTTTCAAGGTTGCCAGAGATTTTTCTATGATAATGGAACAGGTGAACCGTGAGTTGAAACAGACTTTTTGTTATTTTTTTTTATTATTATTATTTCGATTGAGCCGCAGCTGAAAAGCGGAATTGAGGAGATGACAAAATGTACAACGAAATACAAATAGCAATAACAAAGTAAAATAGAAGAGGATGTTGCATAGAGATCGGATTAATTGGGGTATCAAATGTGTGTAAAGTTATCGCTATTAAAAGAAGATCAACGTGAAACTTTCGCCGCGTTAATATTTTGATTTGACGAATGTGTATAAATTTGACTTTCACTTGTTAAAATTACATAAATTGAATGATTCTTGAAGCAAAAGCACTTGATAAAGGTTCCCTTCTCTTTTAGTTAAGAAAAGAAAACTTTAACTTTATTGATTAAAATCAATAAGATACTTGCTTTGTCAAGCCTTAATAATTTTTGAGACTAAACTGTAGTGTCATGTCTCCAAGTTGGAGTCTTTTTTTGAGATGTCTGACTGCCAAAATCCCACACATTGCACAATGTTGAGTGCCAAGTAAACAACTCAAAAACTGACCGACCCTTCACACACAAAAAATATGTATATAATATAAAAAAAAACAATGAAAATATGCAACTGCAATTCCGCTGCAAAAATCGTGCAAATTGTTTATAAAGTCAGTGTAACCTTATGTGTCTGTGTGTATTTCTGTAAAATGCATTTCCTGTGCTCTCTTCAATAAGAAATGCTGTTGTTGTTGTGATATGACTTTAGCATATTTTTTGGCTACGTGCAGAGGAAGACAGCGACAACAACAACAACAGCACAACAAAAAAAGAAAGCAAACCACAAGATGTAAAAACCAGTTTGAGCAGAGCGACTTGTTATTGTTGTTGTTGCTCATGTGATTTTGTAGTTGTAGCTGCTGCAGTTGCCGTTGCCGTTGCTGTTGTAGCCTTGAATGTGCATTTATTATTTTAGCTCTTTGACTAAGTCGCTGCTTTTGGCGCGCGCGAAAAAAGGCAAGACAAAAAAAAAAAAGAAAAAGGAAACTTGCAACAAGGAAACTACAAAGATGAATGAACGACTTGCAGTTATCCTGTAAACAATTTTACTTAGATTGATATTAATGTAAATAAAATAGCATGTTATGTTAATAACATTGTGATTAAACCGATCGCTGTGAATAACATTTTGGTGTCAATGCTTAACAGCAGTAGAATTAACAGGTTTTCAGCTTTAACATAATCTTTAACTCAAGTTCTTAGAGGTGAACTGAAAAGTTGTAAAATTAGTCTATTTACTGACAACAGCGAACTACATTAAGCTGTTACCTACATTCCACACTGTTAGACTTAACATTTGCAATCTACTACCAGCTACAGGGTATACAGTTGAATGGCTAGAAAATGAAAATGGCTTTAAGTGAACTTCAGGCGTTCCCAAAAACCACTTGGCCGTATTTGTCTGTTAGGCAAGTGAAAAGATAGGCTCTCTCTCTCTCTCTCTGACTCTGGCCAAGTCTCTCTCTCTCTCTCGCTCTCTTGTAGCAGTTTTGCACTTTAACTTACGGTTATTTCTAATTGCTTGACACACTTGGCAACCAGCTTCAGTCAATTGAAACTATCTACATACACACATAAAATTATACTCACACACAGATACACACTTAAGTATGCCAGTAGAACTGGGTAAAATGCAAATATACTTCTATCAAATGCTATAATTGAATTCACCTGTTGCATGTATTTTATTCAATTTGTTGTTGTTGGGAGATACAAGAAACTGGAATGCTCTTTCAATGTCAGGCCGAAACTAAAAAAATAACTTGAAATTGTCAACGATGATCGCATCATTCAAAATCAACGTGAAGGGGTTTCTTATCACTTATCAATTGGCAAAAATGTCGCATGACACAAGATATTTGTATGTATATTAAATATAAATCTATTAATATATATTTTGTATTTATGAAATGCGATTAATTTGCTGTTTTGGACTTCGCTTACTAAAGCTGATAAGTGTACGTGGAAATTGCATCAATATAAAATCATTGAACTAAATTTGTCATAGACATGGAATAAAACTGGGTGGTCTCAATACAAAATACTTACATATAAGTCTGATAACCTAATAGATGTGTAATGATTAAGTACTTTGGAATTACCTAGAAATACAGCTTTGACAGTTAAGAGAATAAGTCCACTTAAAATATACACTTAGTACCGTAATTATTTTGACAAAGTCTTTTAACTTTTTCTATATTTAATTTATTAAGAATTATTGTATGTAAATATGTATTCTTCAGTTATGAACCAAATTGTGTAAGCAATTACAAGACTAACTGTTGATACTATTGCCATCTCTTTCTCAAGTCAACTGCACATTTCCAAGTTCAGCAGTCAATTGTACTAATTCAAGAGGTCTTACGAACTTCCAGCCTTCCAATTAATTACGAGTAAGTCTCCCACTCCACAACACTCAACAATTATCATTAAAAATGTTTATCATTATCATTAATGGGGGACCTTGTACAACATTTTGAGACTCTGTTTGCCGCTAAAAATTCTACTAATTTTATTAAATTCAGCCGTTTTGTTTTTATTTGTTGTACATAGTTTGATTGATTGAAACGCCAAATAAAATGCTGTGATTGATTGACTGGAAACTGGAAGTTTAAATCGTGCTCGAAATGGAACTGGAATATTTTTGAGGATTACGTGTGGCCAACTTTCAATTGTGAATGTAAATCTTTTGTATGTAAAAAAATAAAGAAACAAAAAATGATAAATGAAAAAAAATCAAATCAAGTACAGCGCACAAATTGCGCAAAACGTTAAAGAATGCCACGCCAACAACAAAACACACAGGCAGTGCAGACAGCAGACAACAGATAGTGCAGTGAGTGCAAGGAGAGCAGCAATAAGAACAACAACAACAACACCAACAACAAAGACGGCAGCAAGAGCGACCAGCTGCAGTCAAAGAATGAAAACAAAAGCAATGCAAAAGAATCAAATGGACCAACTTGGATTGCCAATAGGAATTTGTAATAATTCCATTTACAGTTTGACAAGCGCTGAGTGACTGCATTTATGACGCTTTTTTATTTTATTTATATTCTGCTTGTTTGAGGCGTGGGCTTCATCTCTTGTACGTGTGTGTGTGCGTGTGTGTGTGTCGTTGGCCTTTAGCTGTCCTCGTTAAGCGTAATTTAATTTAGAGCAATTGTCTCTCATTGCAATTGTCTTTTAAATCACAGCCGTTGTCTGCTCAATGCCTCTTAAACTGCTGTTAACGTTATAGTACGTTATAACGGTAATGTACACACACATCAATATTTATGTTTGTTCATGTATGCAAATGTGTGTGTGTGTGTGTCTGTAAGTGGCAAATGCCACGCGGAATGCGGTTTAAAAATAAACCATGCCCAATCCGAGACCACAGACCATACATACACATAAATACATATGCATGTATGTACTTACTATAGACACCAACCGACCAGACCAAAACGTGCTTTGGCTAGAGACCCTATTTAGCCTAGTTTACGGCAGCGACGTTGCCGACGAAGCCTGGCTTAATAATGACCACCTGTAAACTGGCTACTAACACCCGCCAGTGCTGCCAGAATTTCAAGGGCTAAAATAGCTAGTTTGATCTAAAAAAGAAATACAATTTTAAAAATAAATAATTTTGTTAAAAATACTTTATAAAAAACAGAATTACTTTACATTTTTTAGCAATTCCTCGACTCTTAGAGCCTTTTCTAGCCACTTTATAGCTAAAATGGCAACACTACACAGCACTCCATTCCTCCCTCTCTCTCTCTTATTCTTATGCTAATAAGAAAGCTACGACAGCGATCGCAAATTTTATGACAGCGACGCACGCAATGTGTGCCCTTTTTCTGCATCAAACTGTACAGTTTGAGATCCAAACTGGATTCCAATTGGCGATTATGCAACAAGTTTTGAGTGCCTTTTTTAGTTTTATTATTATTTTTTTGTGGCTTATTGGACGCCATAAAGCGCACAGTGAGCGTGTGTTTCTCAGGTGCGTTCGTTGACTGCATAAAAATGTTATTATGTGTATGTGTTGTGTATTATGGCATTGTTAATTGAATTTGGCAGCGCGCACAACAAATGAATGAAACGGTATTGTTATTGTTGATCACTTTTTGCTCAACTGTTGCATAAAATCGTTGAAATAATCAATTGAATTGCTTAAAAGTATTTTTCTCATGTTGTTTACCTTTGACAGCCTCGTAGTATCCTAAATCCAGCGTGAATGATTTATGTTAAAATCCTGTACAAGAAAAATATATGTTTTTGTTTTGTTTACAGCTTCCGCTCTCTTTAGCGCACTCTTTCTCTCTCTCTCGCTCGCTCCTTAACACTTTTGCTGCAGCCTTGGCAAAAGTAGCGCACACACAAAACAAGACGGCGTGATTTCACTCTATCTCTTTCCCTCTTTCCTTATTGTTTCCTTTCAAGTCCTGCAGCGTCGCAGCGTTGACTTGTTGTTGTTGTAGTTGTTGACTGTGTGGCGCTGTGATTTGAATTAAAATTGATTTATTTTTATATTATTAAAATTTTCACTAAACTCGGCTTAAATCCGCTCTCGCAGTCGATCTCTCTGTGTTCTTCTTTGGCAGCACACGAAAAACGCGTAAGCCACGAAGATCGATAAACACACGTAACAAAATAAGAAGAAAGATGGAGCAGAGAAAACCGGAAAGTTGTTGTTGGTTTTTGTTATGCGCGGCGTTCTTTGCGTTTTGCTGCTGCTGCGTTTTTGTTGCTGTTGTTGTTGTTGGCAATAGAAAAATCCCAAAAAATCTTTAATTGAAAAGAATTATTTAAGAGTAGCAGCAACTTTTTTTTTGTTTCTTATCTTCTTTATTAATTTGTTGTTTTAAGGCATTAATTTATGCATCGAATTTTTGTGGCTGTCACTTGTTGCTTTTGACCTTAATACGATCGCGTTTTAACAAATTCCAATGCACAAACACACACACATGCTTAAACTGATCTCTCTCACTCTCTTACACACACACACAACGATGCGCAAAAAAACCAGCTTCGCCGCTTTTTTTTTGTTTTTGGGCCAACAATTAGATAGCCGCGTTCTAAAACGCCGGCGTAGCAGTCGACGCCGTTGCTCTTTCTAATTAGCACAAAAACAACAGCAACAATAACAACAAATGGACAGCACAACAGAACAGTTAAACGGCTTTAACACCAAGCCACGAACGATTTAGTTCTATTAATCTTTAAGTTGTATTTAACACAGAGCTCGACGTTTTATTTCAAGTATGTATGTATGTATATGTACATTTGTTTTATTTTGTTGTTGGCACTTTTTGGTCGTTGCTTTTACGGTTGAAATTCGTTAGAGTTGCGCGCTCGTTTCACGCACGTCTTGCCAACTCGCGATCTGGCTTCACAATGATTGGTAGACTCTTGGGTGGAGAACAGTGCTGCCAACTTAGCCTTTTACCGGCTAGATCTGGCATTTTTCAACTGTCTAGCTGCTGGCGGGAAATTTGGCATTTTTGAAAATCAAACTGGCCTCTTATTTTGAATGCTAAAAAGGGCTCTGTTATTAAAATCCTAGAGCATTTCAAACTGCCTGTCCCCTCAGATTGAACAGCTCCTTCTGCAGTACAACAATATACATCTTATAAAATAGGAAAATACGGATTGTACCGTAAAATTTTGGGCATCAGCCCAAACAGCAAACAGTTATATGGATTTGGCCGGTAATCACCCATTTAAAGCGTTAGCTTCTTTTGTCTTTAACTTACTATCGCTGCTAAAACTTTAACTTTTTATTAAACATAAATTAATGTATATTCACAGTTATGGATTGCGACTGTAAAATAAATGTTGCAATAACTTCGAAGTGCCCCAAAAGTTCTTCAAAATTATTGGTACAAGCAGTGTATGCACTGCTGAGGAGAATATCGATTTCATTGAGCTCGATAATTGTCTATCAATTTTCAAATAACAATATGTATTTCAAAATATTCATCAAAACTAAAATGGCTTCTTTTCTGGCTATTTTTGAATTTGATCTAGCCGTTTCTAGCAGGTTTGGAAGCATTTAGCATTTTATTGCCCCAAAGAGTTGGCAGCACTGGTGCTAGTGTTGTTGGGTTGCTTAAAGAGGTGGAGAACTATCGACAGTCAGCGATATTATTTTTCAGACCATCGATAGCTATTGATAGTGTGTTAATTTGAGCATATATGTATGTTTCTTTCTCTCTCCCTCAGCGTACATGAGCTCATGAGCAGCGCCGCTATCACAGCAGCCAGCGCTCTCGCTCGAACAACGCTAAACGTTTAATAAATATGAAAACACAACCCAGCGCCATCTATAGTTGATTGTAAAAAGACAATGCCTCTCTCTGTCTGACCCAATATGGCCGTGGACCCCAACAACTGTAACTAATCATCTGGCAACCCTGGCTACGACAGGCAAAAAAATAAGAAAAGGTGGCAGCCCTGGCTAAGACTACCAAAAAAAAAAAGGTGGCAACCTCTGGGCCCCACTTTTCGCACTTCAAAAAGTGCGAAGTTTTTTCGCGAAAAAAAATTAACTTTTTCAATTTTGAAGCTAGAATTTTGAAAATATTACCAGAATTTTTGTTGGATTTTTCTCGAATTTACAATTTTCTTACTTTTTGGATTTTTTACTAACTTTGCCACGCGAAGAGCGAACGGCACCAAACCAATTTTGGATTGAACTTAATTATTTTACCTAATTTTGGATTTTGTTGTTTTTTTGAAATTGTTTTTATTTAATTTTTAATTGATTTTTTGAAAATTAAAATTTTGTTTTTCAAAATTTCCCGCGCAATGCGTGCAGCCAACTTCGCGGAACGCAAGAGTGAGACACATGAAGTTGGCTGCGTCGCATTTCAAGATGTAAGCAAAATTTAGGATTTTCAAAGATACATATTTCGGGCACACCTTTTAAAGTTAACGCAGTTTAAAAAAACGTTTTGGAGCATAACAGCACATTTTGAGCTTAGCAGTTCCATTTTGAGCACATACAACACTTTACAAAAATTGGAGCTAATCGATATGTAAATTAGAAAATATCGTTATATATTTGAGAGTAATATCACCTTAATTAGAGGCAGCTCTCTCTTCAAATACAGTTTTAGAAATTTTAGTTGCAGTAAATAATTGTGAAGTTCAATAGTAAACTCAATATATTCTATTGCGAGATAGTTTAAGTATATCGATCTAATATATCGGATGTTATGGAGTGTTACAGACTCATAACAGCTGTGAAGTTATATTTCTGTTATTGGTTTGTTCTGCATAATTCAATTAAATTGCACTTGTCTTACACAAATTATACTGGGTTAACAACTTTCTTGTTTTAAAACCTTATATCCCTAATTAACATTAGGAAATATAAAAATATATCAAAAAAATACTGCCTTATGTTAATAACATTACAGAATATGCCAAGATTTGTTTTTGAATACAGTGGTGCCAGATTCGCTTTTTTCCCGTCAAATCTGGCTTTTTTCAAAGGCCACTTGGTAGAAAAAATTGCAAACAACGGGCAGCGGGAATTCTGGCTTTTTCTTGTTGAAATGCTTTTTTCAGATTTAATTGTAAATGACCAAATATAGGGGAAATTAAAAACCAATAAAAATAATTTACTTCGTGAAATGAAAATTAATTTCTTTCGGAGCAACTGATTTTGTGCGCTCACTCGTCCCCTCTTGGGAGAAAGAAAATACAGGAATTAATGAATTGACAAGCTAGCTTTTTTTATGGCTTATATTTTAATTATTTTTTTTTTAGCTTTTTTGCTTCGTTCCTCCCGTTAAAAACAGCTTTTTTTATCGAACAAGAGTTGGCAACACTGGTTGAATATGTATGCTAAGAGTGACCAGACAGCTGGCGAGTAACATTTCTGTTGTTGTTGCGTCGGAGTTCGGACGTGTTTCGCGTCCGTGTTGCTCGCGAAATTTATTTAATTTTTTCCATCGACTTGCACAAACCGGAACTTGCTAAGAACTAGGCAAGTCAGTTGTACCCTGTGTTAGTTATGCAAAACTTATAAGACTTAGTCGCAGTGCGCGTAAAGTATGTAAATAACACCGCAATTGTATTTCCATCAGCCCTCCGAAAGGCAAAGAGAAAAAGCGAGTGGCAGATTTTTTCCTGTCTACCTACACAAACATACGTATACATATACTTTGGTGTATGTATTAATGTGTGTTTGTGTATAACGAAGAGCGCAAAGTGTGTGTTTTGTGTGTTTAATCTGGTGAAGAATAAGAATGTTAAATGTCTAGGTTTTTATAAATATTAATTTCACTAGTGTTTCCATTAAAAATCAGTGCAAAAAAGTGCGTGCCGCGCCCGTTTGCCAAACGTTACACATACACACGGAACACATAAGCAAAACGCTCACTCACACAATCGTATACTGACAAAAGAGAAAAGTTGTATGAGCAGCAACAAATACAAATTGATAGCCAAATAGTTTTGTTAATTGCCGTATATAATAGTCTTCTTTTTTGTCAATTTAATTTTTCCAGCAATGCGAATGTAATTTATTTTGTTTGCTTTTTAGTCAAAAATTATAAACAACAAAACTAACAAGCAGTAAATAAGCGGAAAGAAAAGAAAAAAAGTGAGGCGCTGTTGACGGCGAGTGCTTCTGTGTGCGTATATATGTGTGTGCGTTGGTGTGCATAGCCTGCATAGCAGTGTGTGCGTGTGTGTTTGTGTAAAGTAGCAGCAGCAGCAGCCGCCGCCGCCGCCACAACAGGCAGATTAACAAAAAAGTGCAAATCAAAATGGCGCACCAACAACAACAACTGGCACAATCGGTGAATTGTTCATTGGATGATATCGATTTGACGTCATTAAAGGTAAGTTAACAGCTTCAACAGCAGTTCATAAGAGCTCCATGCAACAACAACGAAAAGCAGAGACAACTACAACTACAATAAATGTGTCGCTGGAGTCTCGCATTGACTGCAAGGTGTGGCCATGTGTGCATGACTTTTGTTATTTTTTAAGCAATTTCCGCATTGCAGCTCATCAGCTTTTAAAGTTTTTCTTTTATTTTTTTATCAACTGTCTCAGTCTCCTCTGCTTCGTCCACTCTTCTTACATTCACTTTCAATCAGAGTGCCGAAATTTGTACAGCTGATTACTGCAGTTTTTCCCGTTTATCGATTTTCAAGTTTGCTACAGTATTGAAATCTGATAAGAATTTATTTGTTGCACAATGCTGAGAATGTTTACCAACGGATTATGAGTCGTGACAACCGTGTGTCATTGAACTAATATTTATGGATATCTTTGGATCTCGCTTATAAATAAACATGCAACCAATATATGCAAATTGTTGTTAAAATGTGGTCATATCTATGGTTACGCCCACTCCCCACCTTAATATATAACCGCATAATGCAAAACATAATTGTTAATAATTATCATTAATAATAACATATTGGCATTGCATTTCGCTTGGTTAATTATTAATCATTTGCTATGCGCTCTCTTTGAGTATCTACCCCATAACCCCCAACCCAAGTCCACCCTCAATTCACCACCACCACATCACAAGCAACGACAGTGACCGGCCGGTGTCAGCGCCTTTTGCCATTGTTGTTGTTGTTCCTTTTCTTTTTCTTTTATTTTTCGTTTCTCAATGAAATGCCCCACACGCACGAATCGCACGCTTTGCCTTTTGCCTATGCTTTGCCTTTCTCTTTCAGCAAACATTCACCACATTTCATAAACTCACCACTGCCGCCCCACGATGGGCGCACACAATGCGTCGACGTTGACGTCGACGTCAATGAAACTGAAGCAGCAGCGCCGGCAACAGAAACAGCGGCAGAAAGTAAAGTTCTGCTATTGCTGAGGAGTATTAGCGCTGTCTGTGTATCCCGCCTGTGTCTGTATGTGTGTATGTGAGTGTCCGTTTGTTGACTCTGTCTTGCAGCTGCTGGTGGGTGGGTCGTAGGGTGGGGCTGGGGATAAGGTGGATCGTTGTGTTAGTGTGTTGGCATGTGCATGTGTTCTTCATAGTCGAAGAAGACGAGACAAAAACGAGACAAGAATGAAAATTGTTTAGTTTACTTTATTAAAAGCAGCAACAGCAGCAGAAGCATGTCCATGCGTGTGTAAACTCATACGTGGATACATACTTATACATATGTGTGTGCGTGTGTATGTATGTATATGTTTATGTGCAGACGACATGAAGATGATGATGAAGCACTGAAGAAGGCAGCCAAAGCAAAAGCAAAGCTGAGAAGAATAAAAATGGCAGGGGTATGATGGCTTTTGTTGTTGTTGCTGCTGCTGCTGCTGCGCTCGCTGTTGCTGTTGGCCTTCTCGCAGCAGGCGCGTGGGCGCCGCGTCTGCGTTGGCTTTTAAAGGTCATTAAACAATGAAATACGTGCCCCGAAATAGTAAACTGCCTTGTCTATATTGTTGTTGCTGGTGTCGCAGCATCCAGGCGATACTTGACAAAAGGTCACAGTCCTTAAAGCTGTCGTGGCATGTGCTTCAATTGCTGCTGCTGCTACTGCTTCTTCTTTTTCTTCATGTTCCCATTCTCGTCATGTTCAAAACTGATAAGATACTGCAACAACACACACACACATATGTATGTACATATAGAAAATGCATTAATCAGCGCAATTTCATTAATTATTTTTATGGTTCTCAGCTGCATTCACATTCACTCTCTTCTTCTATCTCTTGTACAAATGCAGTTTGAAGTTTTATTTTCTTTTCTTTTTTGTTTGTTTGTTGTTGTTGTTGTGCAGTTTGATAAGCGCTTGGAGTCGCTGCTGACGTTGCGCTCTTTGCTGATTGCCTTCATTATTTTGTGCATGGCCATATGACGGCACTTCTTACACACACACACACACACATACGCGCTGTCCCTCTCTGTCTTTGGCTTTGTTTTGCTTTTGTGCGTATCTGTATGTGTGTGTGCTTGTGTATTTATTTTAATCAACGTTTATTGCATTTGGTTTTGTGCGATAAAAACGTGTTCGCCCACATTTGGTGTGTGCTGTGTTGTGTTGAGTGCTGCAATTTGTGCAGTTGCTGGCATTGTAATGGAAAGAAGGAAAAAATAAAAATCACACATGTTTGGGTTTGGTCTGATTGTGGGTTAAATCAACATGGCTGGGTAAATACACCGGGGAAAAACGAATCACAAAAACCGAATATTTTGGCCAGATGTATACAGCACATCTGTATGTGAGAATGTATGTATGTATACATGCATACATAATCATAAATTTACATAAGTACATTGTGTATGTATGTGAGCAAAGAATTTGATACATTAGGATAATTATACACTCCTCGATTTGGATTCTGGTTTTCCCATTGCGTGACTTTACGCGTTAACTAATATTTCCATTGCTGTCGGTTTTATCTTTTGTTGCTTTAACACATATTTGCGGAGTATGGCCCAAAGCTCTGTATTTATTATGTATTACATTCCTAATCGAATTGCTCGCAGCCCACACACACTATACAAATTTACAGCTGTGGCCATGCAAATAAAACAAGAGATAAAAATATTTTAGTGATAAATTTCATTAATTTAATTAAATAACTATTTTGACTAGGAAATTCCAAATTGTTTTAATTGTATTTATAGAAAAGAAACTTTTTACATGGCCCCGACTGTATATCAGTATGTATAGAAATTGCCTATTCCAAAAGACTTATAGCAAACTAGACACATGTATTTATTTACATATGTATGTCTGACTTGTCCACCTTTTCCCCCCTCCTATTTGTTTTCCTCCCTAACTATCTCACTTTTTTGCATATGCAACAGAAAAAACAGCTATTATTTTTTTTTAGCATGGGCGTTCAATATGCAGTCAGTCCTGTTGGCGAGTCTCCTTAATGCATACACACACACACACACATGCATGCAGATGTATGTATATGTATTGCTGCTCTAAGTGGGCCAAGCCTCGAATGCGACCAAAAAGAAATCCAGTTTTGCCAACAAGCCTGCCCAGTATCAACATAAAAAGCGAAGCAGCAGCCTCAGCGAGTTTTAGACGAGTCTCTGCAAAGTATCAGCGAGTTGTTTAGATTTTAGTTGCCGTTGTACTCGTAACCGTTTAAACAAATACTACAACAAAATGCGAGAGAGAGAGAGAGAGGAAGAAGAAGAAAGAGCGCAACAGCAACAGCCTGTAATGAGTGATAACTGTGACTAAGCTTGATGTTAACAGAAAGAATTTAGAAATGTTTACATAATACGCATCTCCCCTCTCCCCCTTTCTTTTAATGAGAGAGAGGAGCACGGAGAGAACAACAGCAACAGTCTGTAACTTAAGCTCTATGTTAACAGAACAATTCGCAAATAAACATATGTACATATGTATGTTCCCTCTCTTACTCAGACTCCAATTCACCACACTCCCACTCCCCACCCTCTCATCAAATGCGCTGCCCATTGGTTGCATTTCGTTAGCGGTTTGCGCTTAACATGTCAACGCTAATGAGTCATGATGTGGTTCCAAGGGGAACAGTCAGCTTATTTTTTTGTGCATTTTTAATTGATTTTTACAACGTGAAGTAATCAGCTAGAAATAGCAGTAATTGCTCTCTCTCTCTCTGGCTTCTGCTGTTCCCGACTCTTTCTCTCTCTCACAACTGCTTGCTGCATGTGTTTGACACACTTTGCTCAAACACCAACAAGAAGCAAAACAATAGCTCCTGGAAGTGGAGGAGGAGAAGGGAACGATAGCGATAGCTCATTTGAAGGCAGCCACAAATCTACTTAAGGCAGCTTTCAATAGTTCCTTCTCTCTTTCCGTCTCTCTCTCTCTCTCTCATCTCTCTCTTTCTGTCGTTGCTTCTGTCTGTCTGTCCGCTGCTGTTTCGTTTTTGTTCTTTTTTCACTTTTTATTTTATGATTTCGACTGACGCTTTGTCTTTCTTCTGCTCTATAATTCCTGCGGTTGCTGCTTGAGCCTGCAAATTGCTGCTACCGTTACCCCAAAGAGCAGCTCAGCCTTTGTCTGAAGGGGTGGGAAGGGGAAGAGAAAGAGAAAGAGGAGGGGACTTTGTTTGCTGAAATGTGCAGCTGAAGCTTTTAAAGAGTATCGTTGAAGAGCATTACCCGTTACAATGGGGCTGGGCACAACAAGAGTTTTAGCAATGAAATAAAAGACGATGGAAAACGCTTAAGAAACCGAGGCACAAGCTAACGAAGGAACTTTAAGTGGTAACTAATCAGCTGAGAAAAAAAAAAAAAAAACTTAAATAATTTTTTGTAGTGAGGTTTGCAACTAGGAGTTATGAGTAAAGAGTTGGTCTGATTTTACGTGTTCTCTCTTATACATTTTTTTAATATAAAATTGCTATTAACGAGAAGCAGTATTTTGTTGTCATTTATTATTTTTTATTTATCGTTTTTTTATCGACTGCAGAAATGTTTAAAAAGGTCATTGAGAAAAGTTTTCTCTTTAGTTATAAACGGTTTCCATTAGTCTATTTTTTCTTTGAATTTTTCACATTTAATTTTATCTTTCCACCTCGAAATTTGCAACTGTAAATTTAGATTTGTCAACTTAATGTATCTTACAATAACTGTAAAAAATAAAAAAAATTTCGAAAAATTCTCAGAACTTGTTGGAATTGTACTACTTTCTCTTAATCCATCCGTGCTTATCGCATTTCTGAACTGCATTCACCTTACACTATGCTAAACTTGCATGTCTTCTCAACTATCTGTTGTCTACCTTTTCAGCTGTTTACCTGTCTGCCCTTTAACCCCTTTTGGCCTGTCATAAACAGAATTTAGAGCATTGACAGCCCTTTTTCCCTTCCCCTCCACCCTACACCTCGCCTACATGTTTTCCTGTCAAAAATAAAATACAAAAATAGAAAAGTCAGTTACCTGTTGAAATTGTTGTTATTCTTCTTGTTATTTTAATTGGCATTTGCCTTAGCTGTCACTAGTCTTTCCCCCTTCTCCCAATTCGCCCCTTTAACTGTCTAGTGGGTCGTGTCACGTCGTTAAGTATCGAGACTGGAGACTCGTGTTTGCTCGTGAGCTGCTCGTGTCAATGAACTCGCATGCGATTTGTTGTTGTATGGCTTGACATGGGCAGGGGAAGGGAAAGGGAGGGGCAGAAGTGCATGAGAATGGCTTGGAGGGGGGACTTTTGGGATTTGTATTAAATGCCGCTTTATTTTTAACGTCGGATTCCTTATTTGTATTATTATGCCTTAATAATTTGTTTACACAAACAAACAAACAAAGCCAAAATAACAACGTTGCAGTTGTCGTTTCTGTTGTTGTTGTTGTTGCTGCTTTTTGTTAAGTGTCTCTGCCCCGCCCTGTTTGGAACTCATCTCATTCGTTTGCCAGTTCATTGTATTTGCCTTTGGCATCTGGCAAAGGATTTGTTTTTGTTGTTTATTTTTTGGGCGTTTCCCATCTTGTATTATATTGTATGTAATTGTTTTTATTGCATTTTGGTCTTTGACATTTGCAGGATTTACTTTTACACACACACACAAATATATTTACTCTAAACTAATCCTTGACATTGTCTTTTGTCCCTTTTGCAGGATCCAGCTGGTATCTTTGAGCTCATCGAGGTCGTTGGCAATGGCACCTATGGCCAGGTCTATAAGGTAAGTTCAAATCGATATCTATATGTATCTGTGGCAAGAAAAGATACTTTTTATGTGGAGATTGTTTTGGTTTTTATAGCTTTTTCTTGGCTTGGCTGTCTTTAGAAATATTTGAATCTTTCTTTTTTTTATTTTATGGCCAAATTTGCAGCTTTCTATTGAAGCCCAACTGGCAATTTGGTTACGGCGCAATGATCTCACAATTCACGTTGAGACCGTTTCTGTCTTGATGTTGATGTTGCTGTTGTTGTCTTGTAATTAGCAATCATTAGACTTTATGCTTGAATGCGTCGTAGTTTGCGGTTGCTGTTTGTTAAGATGAGTTGCATATACATAGATACGAATGTATCTTTATCTAGTATCCGTCTATCTGTTCCAAACAAACAAAACAAGCTGCGTCATTTGCGCTTGCTGCCTTAATTAGTTGCGAACCGCTAGGCGGGCAAATAACTTGCCACCAAAACTCTACTCGACTCGACTCTGCTCAGCACTCTTCTCACACATTAACACATTTTGCTCTCGCCTTAGAATTTTGCCGCAGGGCTTCCAACCCAAAGGCAACAACAACAACAACAAGAGCAACAAGATCAACAATCTTCGTCGTCGTCGTCATCATAATAATCACATCAAAGATTTAAACCAAATGCTGTCTGTTTATCTGGAAGGAGAAATGAAAAACAATGCCAAGACTTTGTATTTAAATTTGAAGTTTAAAATTGTATCTGCAAGATACAAACACAATGCAGCTACGGCGGCAGCTACGAAAATAGACACTGTGGGGATTACCGTTAGCATTTGTTGCTCTTACTCTACACTTCTGTTGTTATGTTTGTGTTCTGTGTGCTTGTTGTTGTTGTTGTCGTTGGTGTTGTTGTGGCAGTTTTGTGGCATGCGCTGCGCTTGGGAGGCCAACGGCAAGTTCTTCTTCTCCTCTTTCTTCCACTTCACACATTCTTCCACACGCACACACACACACACAAATTTCGTTGTTGCACTCACTTTGTAGGGGGCTTAGCAGCAGCGAGTTCATTTTGCCTATCGATACTATCGATAACTTTGAAGTTTATTCTTTTTTTAAATATTTATAAAAAATTATTGCCCGTGTTTCAACATTTTTAAATTTAAATTTCTATTTAGGGTTCGTTTGTTTTTATTTAAGTTCCATTATAAAATATCGATAGGGTCACCTCTTGTAACTGTAATCGATTGTAATTTAACACGATTTTAGATAGCACTTGAATTGATTGCCAATTCTATTGCCTTAAATGGAGCTTTGACGAATTAATGTGCTTGTACTTAATCTTTTCGATTGTTTATTTTTATAATAATTCCATTCAAAAAAGTGTCAATCTTTTTGCGGTTTTATCTCGCTTTAATTTCGCATGCGTCACTCTGCATTCACTTGTATCTTTTTGGGCTTAGAAATGCGGCCAATTCGCAAAAAAATAAATATGTATATGAATAAAATAAAAGCGGCCCACGTTTGCACCGCCTCCTGCTTCAAAGAGCAGTGACGACCTCATTGCCGTGTTACCACGCTAAGCTGCAAGTGGCACGTGGTAACAAAAATGTGCGACAGCAACAACAATGGAGTGTGTACATACATACATACAGATACACAGATACAGATATTATGTTCGTGTATATAAGTAATTTTGCCCACTGTGCGACAACTTGTTTCCGTGCTCTCCTCATCCATTGCTGCTTGGGCATTAAGTAGTTCATTATACTGTCCAACACAGACACAATCAGATTATTGCTGCGTGTGTGTGTGTGTGTGTGTGTGAGTGTGTAAAATTAGCATGAGTAATACGGCAAAAGATGCTTTTGAATCTCTTGTATGCATGTGACTTGTCGCCAGCTCTAGAACGCACTATAAGAGTAACGGACACGTTGTTGTTCTTGTTGTTATTGTTGTTGCTGCTGTTGTTACTGTGGTTATTGATGTTGTTGTTACTGTGGTTCTCGTCGACGTTGTTGTTGTTGTTCCTGTGGTTCTCGTTGTTGTCCACTTGTTGGCTACAGTTTGTTCGCTTTGCGTTATGTCTGTGTGTCATTTCTTAGGCATTTACTGGCTTTTGGTTTTATTGACTGACTGTTAACCGGTTTTATTCGCTCTCTCTCTCTCTCTTTTGTTCTTTCACTCTGTCTCTGCTTAAGCTTTGCCCACTTGTAAAAACGCAATCACATTTTGAGTAGCTTATCAAAAATTAGACGCGTCATTAAAATGCTTATTCATAACTTGCTTTTAAAACAAAAAGTTACTCTCCAATTTGTGTATTGAGAGCGAAACAGAGAGAAAGACAGTGAGAGTGACAGAGTCGTGGTGAGGGGAGAGAGACGTGTTTCTATGGCTGGAACAGCTTTAAGTTAATTTCATTTAGCGTTAATTTCTTTGCAATTGTGACGTCACTTGCGACAGTTCTACGAATTCAGTTCGTTTTGCTTCGCTTAATGCGACTTTGATTTATGCAGCGAATGATACTCTCCCCTTCTCCTCCCCCCGCTGTATACCCCACCCCCAACCCATTCAACTGCTTTGTAGTCTTGTCATTTGGGTTTATCAGCTAATTTCTCGTACGTTGTTCTGTGCTTTGCACTTCCGGCTTATTGATAACTTTTTTTTCCATATATTCTGTATATTTTTTTATTTATTTGCTACTGCGCTTTTTAATTGCTGTTTATCACTAAACAAGCGTCTTATGAGTCACAATAAAGTGTTCTTTTTTTGAGGCATCGAAAACGATCGTTTAGATACAAGTACATGACATTTGAGCATTAGATACATTTGTTAAGAATTAGAGATAGCGAAAAAGCTTTGCTATAATTAAAATTATATTTTTAATCTTTCAAAAGCTTTTAAATATCTCTAGATTATGTCTTGAAAAAATGCCTGGAATTCATGGAATTGTATCTTTTTTTAAAATCACACTCATCTTGTTTATTTAAATATGTATTTATGCCTGTATATAAAACAGATACACATATTTGCGGTTACTCAGCCGACCTTCGGCAATTTTGTTAGCCGCGCTTGGCTTTTTGCTTTTTGGTGAGGATTACCGCAAAAATTTCACACGGCGCATTTGAAAGTTATAAATTTTGAGCTTTCGACTTAATTTATGCCAAAAAAAAAAAAAAAAAAAATAGCGACCTACAGCACAACAACAACAGTAGACAGCATTATAAAATGCATAACTTGGCAACTTTAACAATAACATTGTAAAATCAACGCGCCGTTTCCCAAGGTCGACCACCGCCCCCTTTCCTCCCCACTTATTACGGTACGATGCGGCGCATTGACTTTCCCAACGAATCGCCGACGTTTGCTGCTTGCGCTAGCAAAAATCTTTTTTTTTTTCATTTCTTTAGTTTTTCTTTTTTTTTGCGAAAGCGTTCAAAACGAAAATACACAAGATACTCGTAAACCTAAATCGCATTTATTGTTTGGCTTTTCTGCTATTTTCGGCTGGTTGGAGTTTCGGGCGCAGGTTGCCTTGTCAATGAAAAAGTGTCAGGGCTAGAGATTTAATTAAGCGAGCAGACGGCAACAAAAACAAACTTCACGCACACACACAGCAATACATCTTTAACAACAGCAAAGTTAGTGAACCTCTAAAAATACAATACGAAATAGCGTAAACTGGCAGAGTGGGAGAGGCAGGCAGTCAACCCAAAGAGAGCGAGTGTGTGAGTGAGAGTACGAGAGAGCGGCGCCGGTGAGGCGTCAAAGTTGCGGTAAATAAACTGCAATGTTTGCTTTGTGTGAAAGAGAAAGGAACGCACCGCACTGTGCAAAATACAACGACAGTTTTGCCTTTATCTCTCTTATTCTCTTTTCCTCTCCCTCTCTCTCTCTCTCTCTTTACAATGTTTTATGCTCTTGTGTCAATGACTCTTTGTTAATGTTTTCAAATGCTGTCTAAACAAATAAAAATTTGCGTAATAATTAGTTTTTGGCTGTTTTCTTTGTTTAGCACTTTTTAGTGTCATTTAGTTTTTGACATTGAGCGCGAAGAGAACGCGGAGGGAAGCACATAAAAACTAAACATACATATACATAGTTTATGTGTGTCTGTGTGTGTATGTGTATGCCGAGTACTTGAGCACTGTCTAATTGCAACTTTACTTTTGTTGATTTCAATTTAACATTTTATGAGGCTGCGTCTCATTCTGCGTTTTTGTTGTCTTTCCTGCTTGATTTGTTTATTGCCTTTAATGTGTTTCGCATGTTTCTTTTGAGTGGCGTTTTATTGGCTGCGCCTGCAGTTTTGTCTGCGTGTGTCTCCACCTCACCCTCCTATTTCTTTCATTCTCTCTGTTGTCACTGTTGCTGTCTGCGTCTGTCCGTTGGTCTTGTTCTGCGGTTGCGCCTGCGTCACACAAATGCATCCCAAATGAAGTCGTAAATAAAAGCTTTACACGCTCATTCCTTTGTTGTTGCCTCTTCTTTGACTCTTTCGCTTAGCATATGCTTTATTATCATGTCTCGCGAGCACCAACACACACATGCACTCGTAAATATTAACTGTGTGTGTGTGTGTGTCGCTTATATTGCGGGTAATTGGGTCAAAGTTCACACAGCTATGTTTGGAGAATGTTAATTATATGGGAGGCCTCGTTTCTCTGTAGAATTCTATTGCTCTTTAATTCCGACTGTACAACGTTGCGTGGGCGAAAGTCTTTGGGGGCATTAAACGCGTCATTGAAGCAAAGTGAAAAAGTCCCAAACGTAAAGTAAAAGCATTGTTGAATCTGCGTTCATGAGTGACGCATGTCATGAATTTTAACGGAAGATTAAATCTATTGTCTTCATCAGAAATGGCAAATATTAGTTAAGTTTAAAAAAATCAAAGAAAAGTTATCCGACAGAACATAAAAATATTAAGTTTATACTTTTTACTATCGTTTCTTTTTTTTTAATAAATAATTTTATTTTGTTTGTAAAGATTACATAATTTCTGTAAGTTACGTTTTGGTTTTCTTAAATTGATTAATTGAATTTCTTTAAATTCACTTGCTTCAGAAATCTTTTTTGCTTCTCTCTTCTTTTTGGAAATGCTTTGAAATTTCGTTTTGTGGTGACTCATCATCGGCGCATTTGCTTAAACAGCATTTCGGGGCCCCTTTCTTGACCTACTTCGGCTCACTTCAAAACAAATACAAATCCAAATTGCCGCCCACAACGTAACGCAATCGAGGTGAATTTGAGATTCGATTACTTTGCCAAATTCAACACACTTACGGCCGATAAGCATTATAGCTCATCTGTCATCGTAATCGTCATCGATATCGGCTTCGATGTTTATTGCACTCAAGGTTGGCATTGAATGTAAACATACAGAAAGTTATTCAAATATTTGAGCAATTTGCTGATTAAATATGCAAACTCGTAGCGCCGTCCATTGCTCACAGCTGGGCGAGAGATAAATGCATACTTGAAAGCGTTGATTTCATGATTAGCTTTGATGTTTTGTTTTTTTTTTTTACTTGTTGCTTCTCTCACTTTGGGGCATTTAGTTTTGTTTCCATTTCGAACAACAATTAATTTATGAGTGAAAGTTTTCAGTGTTTTTTTCTTGTTGTTGATTTTTTTTTTTTTTTTTTTGCATGTCTAAAGAGCTTATACCCAGCACACAATGATTCGCCTTTGTTAGGGTTGTGGCATTGGACTTATCTAACTGCTGGTCCCTTATCTGCATATTGGTTTACAATGCCACCAAAAGAGCACGACAAATGCCTCATAATATACTTAATATTATGTGCGAGTATTATAATAAACTCGTTGAGTGTCGTGTAATTGGGCGACAATGACGAGCTCAATTTTTATTATTTATTTATTTTTTTTTAAGTCCGTCTCAGTCTCTCGTCTTGCCATGTCGAACCCGTTGACCCGCAGTTGACAAACTTCCTCCCCATGCTCATAACCACTTTTGATTGCATTTCGATTCGACGTTTATTTCAGCATTTAATTCATTTAATTTCAATTTCCCAGATAGCCGAGAGATTAAAGTGCATGAGAAATGTGCTCTCAATTAATTACGAATAACGAGGAAGCTCTTATTACAATTAAAGTATCCCTATGAGGGTGAGATAACTGCGTTTCTGTGACTCCCAAGTGAACCGGAAGTTGCTTGAATTGTGACGTCATCAGGTGACATTCAATTCTTTGAACTTGAGCAAACTCAAAGGCGCTATATAAACATATGTACATATAACAAATACGAACAGAAAAAAAAGACAAAAACACCCGCTGAGCACTGTAAATTATCTTTTGACACAATTTTCGCCTGCTTATCGCAAATTGAATATACAATGAAAATTTCAGCGAAATGTATTGACTTTCATATACACAGATACACAGTATACAAATACTAATAATAAAGATATTTATGTATATAAAACTATTGCCATCAACTTCTAAAATAGCTTCAATGAGTCAAGAGATTCACGGTAAAAAACTTGACTGATAAGAAAAACCCAATGCAAATTGTTTTCTGAATGATTCCTTACAGCTGTGATTAGGTTGTCTATATGTTATTATTAATATTTAATCTATATTATTTATTAGCTATAGAGTTTAGCTCACATTTGATGAATATTAAATGTTTGTAATGAATTTCTATAAGGCAGTTCTGCTTTGTTTAAACACTAATAACTTTTCAGTGATTTATGATATTTGTTTAAATAATTAATGAATTGCGCATTTGATGACTAAATTAGCCATAAGTGGAATCAATTGTTTTTTGAATTATTCCACGAAATGTTAAACAAAAATGTACAACTGTTATTGTTTATAAACCTATTTTTATAAGCGAAAACAATTGTAAGCCAACAACAGAAAATGTGAGGTTTAATAGTATATATTGAATAAATATTTATAGAAATATATTTCCAACTAATTGTATTTAATTGCAAAGTTTTCTATAACTTTGAGATTGAACGAATTAAAACCCTTTCTGTTTGATAAAATATTTTGAAAGCCATGTTAAAGTTTTAAAACACATTTAGCCCTTTTTGGCTGGCAAACGAAAAGTAGAACATCAAACAAAACTTGCTAACTGGGTTAACCAGGTACAAGCCAGATAAGTGGGCGTGTGGGCGGGCCAATAAGCCTATTTGAAAACACTTTGAACTGCGTGTTTTCTCAGACAGGCAGCGCATGAACTCACTTCTGACTCTACACAATTTTAAATTTGATTTATTAAAAGGCAGTCAAGTGCTAAAACAGTCTATGAAAGGCAACCGTAAGAAAGAGAGGGAGAAAACAAAAGAGTGAGGAAAATTGGGAATTGAAATAAACTATGAAAAGTGCAATGATTCATCGCACTCGCAGCAGCTCTTAAGGTTATTTAATAATTTAAAGCATACTTTAAACTTTTATTGCATTCATTTATGTTTAGTTCTTTAGTGCTTTTTTATTTTATAAATTGTTGCTGGTTTTTATGTGTCAGCTGCACGCAAGCTAGGGACAGAGAGGTGAAGGGGTTAGGGGTTTCACTTAACTTTACACACATTGCAACAAAGTTCAATTGTTGTGGCCATTTAGAATAAATGCGTTTGTTGTCGTTGTCGTCGTTATACAATTTATACAAGTGCAGCAGAAAAAACTGCTTTGATTTCTGGGTTAATTAACAACGGCAGCAGCAGCAACAACAATTGGTAATTGATGCGCAGTACCCCCCTCCATGCTGCCTAGCCCCCAACTACCCCATCAATTTACACTATACATCAGCCCCTTGAGATTGTTGTGAGTAATCACCTTAACGCGTTTTTTCTAACGTCGCGTCGCTTCATGTCGCGTCGTTATACCCTGCACAATGTTGCCTAAAAGAGTATATGCCAAAAATAGTTGGTTGTCAAGTTGATAAGATTGCAAAAATAGTTTTAAATACAATACTCCATAATTGAGTCTATTATATTATCAATTTATAAGGCGTTATCATAATTTTGCAATAAATACCAAAGTTTAAAATAATTATTAACAAGGAATAATGAGATTAGATTGTATCTTTTATACGTTTTGTAGCATACTTTTCTGCGCATTTCCAGATATCACTCAGGAATTTTATTTTGTAAATTAAGAGCAGTTGTTTAAAAGAAATAACTAAATAATGGTAGAATATACAAAATTTTAAATCAATACTGAAAAAGATAAGATATTAAATATTTTAAAATATGAATTGAAGTATAAATTAAATAAAATAAACTATATAAACTACTTACAGGGCATCTTCAAGTTGAGTTTAAATTTTTGGTTTGCTTTGGAATTTGGAACTACATGAAATTTGCACACATTTTCCTAGGTGTGCGGATGCAGTGGGGAGCACTAAAAGCTTGCGCAATGTTGGCCAACGCAGCAGCTGTGTTGCCGCAAGACTCAGTGGGCCAGTGGGTTAAAGACAAGCAGCCAATTGAGCTGGCAACCACTTGGTCGGTTACTTGACGCATCGCACTGGGCGTGGTGCGTGGAGATGGTGGTTTCTTGGTCCCCATTCTCGGATCTTTGCTCCCGCTTGGGCCCACAATTGTTGTAGGTACATATTTCTGTGCTGTGCGTGTGTGTGTGTGTGTAAATTCAATTGCGGTTTTCCTATTGTGGGTTGTGTGAGAGATCTTCCATTTTACTCGATTCACACTGCGACAGCCGCAAAAATTAATATGCAAGCTCAATGAGCAAAGTGAAGTTGGTGGTTGATGGTGTTGAGATGAGTGTAAAGTGGAGTAGCGAGTGCACCGCAGTGGTTGCCTTTGATTTGTTGCCGGCAACTGCGTTGTGGAGGGGAATGCGATTGCCTAACACCCATTGTAAGGTATTAGATAAATAGATTCACATATGAATGTGGTTAGGGGAAATATAAACCATAAAGTTGTCACGCGCTTTGTCTTTGTAGCTGTATTCAAATTTTGCCGTCTTTTGAAATAGTTTCAAAAATATTATATTGCTTAAGCATTCACTGATCAATTCAATAACTAAATTTTCTAAATTCCTAAAGATTTTCTCTTTTCCTTACCTTTCTTTTGACTTTCGGTATACCTAATCATCTAATCCATTTCCCCATTCTACGTATGTATGTTTATGCACATTGCATTCACTTTGCTTTAATACCATTACCATTGGCTGTCTTATCGGAAACACACATTGCCCACCAGCTGCTTGGTATTTTATTTTTATTTTGTGCTATTTTTTTCTCGAGTTTAGTTTAGTTTTTCCACTTATTCACAGTGTTGTGTGTGTGTTGTGCTCGCTGGCGATTTGCGTAGTCAACCTCAACTCAACTCAAAACATGTCCAAGTTAATCTTTTTAGCCATTTTACTGTGTGGCAGAGACTGTGCGATAATGTCGAGAGAATGTTTAGCAGTTGAGAGAGAAGAAAAAAGGGGACGTGGGGTGTTTAGCCACTTGACTGCATTTTTTATTTTCTTTTCTCCTTTAGAGCTTATGTAACCAGTGCCAGTTTCCGAGTTTTCAAGTTTCTTGTTGTCGTTGTTGTAATTTTTGCATTTTCTGCAGTGCCGTAGAAATGTTTGCGACGTTATCATAACACGCAGAGCAAATAATTTTAAACGTCAGCTGTTTTAACGACATACCCTTTAAAAATAAATTGTCATGTTAGGTTTATTATGATTAGTGCCATATCTCATTTTATTCTCATGACCCCATTTGATTATCATATTCTTTGTTAAATGATTTACAATATGTTTTTACTATAATTAAAGTCATTTATTTGTAATTATTATATTAATTTTCAAGGCAACACCCTTTTACTATTCATCTACACTCACTTGAAACTCATGCATTCTTTGTTCACACTATTCATACTCTTATAAATGCAATTTTAAAAATGTAAACTTAAGAATTCAAGGGTATAAATACAAAACTGCATATAAAAAGGGCATCTAATAGTCATTAATATGTAAGAATTGTTAGTTTTACAGCAGCAACAATTATTTTAGCTGCTTGTTAAGTTATGGCACTTATGTACATATTTCTGAAGATGTAGAATTGAGCGCGGAATGTGAGGAGTGAAGAAGCTTATTTCATTACATGGACGATCTTCGAGGAGAAGTTAAAGCAGAAGAGGAAGCTACGAATCATATTAAGACGGCACGTAATTGTCTTATTATGCAGCTTTAAATATATACAGTACATACATATATGATGAAAATGAATCGTCTGTAACTTGTAGCTGTATCTGTATCTGTTTACACAAAATGTGCAATGTGCGTGTTTTTCTTATTTTTATATTTTTGTCGTTGCATTTTTCATCAAGTTTATTGTGTTTGCTGCTTTTCTTATTTCTTGTATGTATTTATTTTTCACGCCTGGGGCATTGAGCATTGTGTATCTGCCAGATATATCAGACGTGTAGATACTTGTACTGAAACTGAATACTTGAAAATGAAAATGAAAATGAAAAGAAAAAAAATGACGAAAAAACTTCTGCATAGGTAGGCAAACCATAATTGGACAGCTGCTGCTCCATTGCTCGACTCCGATGCGATTCCATTGTTGACTTTACCTTTAAAACATTTTCGTTTCGTTTCGTTTTTTTTTTTGTTTTTTTTTCTTGGTTTTGGTTTTTGTTTTCATCATATACTCGTACATATTTTCAATTATTTGACGTATTCAGCAGTTTCTTCTTCTGGGTTGTTCGCTCTTTATATGGCCAAAGGCTTGTCGTCGTCGTCGTCGTCGTTGTTGCTGTTTGTTTATTTGTTTCTTGGATTGTTTAGCTCTATTTGCTCTACAGCTAAACTGACTGAGTGAGTGAGTTGACTTGTGAGTGCTGTGAATGATTCACAAATATTTTTCTTTGTATTTTTATTGCGGCAATCGCCGCTGGGCTTTGAATTGATTTCGCTTGAAAAATCTAGCTGCCATTTGCAACTGGGCAACTGAGCAACTGGATACGATCCAATGATGATCCATAACTGGTTGCACCTGCCTGCTTGATACGTGTTACCATGGCCAATCGATTTCTTTTCTCTCTCGCTCTCGCACGCTCTCACAGTTCGTTTTCAAATCCATTAGTGCATGTCATTAATTTGCATAAAATCTGCACAATTTTTCACAGTCAACCGTTAGAATATGACAAGCACAACGACGACTACGACGATGATGATGATACTACTACAATTTCACAGCTGCTGGCCAAGAGCTGAAAATTGCTGCTTAATAGCATTTTGATAGAAGCTGCCACAGCAACGCCCCCCCCGCTGGCTAATCAATAAAACCAACGGGCCTCAACTATCAACAGCTTCTCAAACTCAAACTATCGTCATGGTTTGCACTTCTTTTTCTAGTTGGAAAATTGTTATCATCTCTCGTTAGGCACTTGATTTATTAGGAGCAGAGCAACTGCTCCAAGCGACTTGGCGCTGCTCTCTTCAATTAAAACTGTATTAAATGTAAAATGACTTTTATGCCGCTTTTAAAGACACCGAAGAGGACTCCACTGGCAACGACAGGCAGAAAAAACGTATATAAAAAAACCGGTCAGGACAACTTAATCTTAAGCGCAGACTCAATCAATTTATGATTTTGATTAAACTGACGGCTAATTGAAATACATTTTTACGCCTTGATTGACTGACTTTGAGAGGAGGGGAAACGATGCGACAGCATTCAAGTCACGTTACTTTTTTTATTCTATTAAAAAAAGTAAATTGAAAGCTGAACCGGATGACAAAACAAACAATTTAAATGACAATTAAAACAAACATTTTTAGTGAATTTAATTGCTTAAGTTAAGCTGCAATCTTTTTTATTGGAAAATACATTGAAATGATGTTTTAAAATCTAAAAAAATACCATACAATTTTAAAGTTATTATAACGAATTCACTTAAAAATTCTGTTTCAAATTTCATTAACAATTCTTAGTCTAATTCTTTTTTCTTTGTCTACTTTATTTATATTTGATTTTATAAAACAAATTAAAGCAAATTTAGCAAAAACTCAAATATTTCAATATAAACTGAAAGTTTAAAAAAAAATGTATTTACCTTAATATTAAAGTAATAATTTAATTCAAATTGATTAATGTGGTTTTTCCGCATTTTTCATTCGTTTCTGAGCATAAAATTTAAATTAAATGCTGTTCAATTCAATGTTCGTTACAATTAAATTTCCTTTTATTGTGAAATTCTCCTACTTGAATCATTTACTGATTTCCATTCGCAACTCAAGAACATTTATCACTTATGGACTTCCGCCTAAGATTACTCACTGGTTGTTAACCAATTTTCACACTTTGTTGGCCACTTGAGTCTTAAGATTTGCTCCTTGCTTGATGAGATGATGCTCGTTTCTTCCTGTTCTATTGTTTGAATTGCATTGAATTGTTGTTTACTTGATCGTAGTTTATTGACGTCGACAACAACGTCTGCCTCATGGTCAACATTTCTTAATGTTGTCGATGTCGTTGTTGTTGTCTCGAGTTCAAGTGTCTGTGACTCTTGAAGTGCATTAAACAGCGTCAGAGATCTGTCAATGTCGAGTTAATTTTTTCCCCCGCATTTTCCACCAATTAAAATGGGGTGTTAATTGTTAAATAAAACTCTATTAAGATTTTCCACATCTTTTTATTTTATGATTTTACAGGGTCGTCATACGAAAACTGGTCAGTTGGCTGCCATAAAGGTGATGGATGTCACCGAGGATGAGGAAGAGGAGATTAAGCTGGAAATCAATGTGCTTAAGAAATACTCAAATCATCGCAATATCGCCACCTATTATGGGGCCTTCATTAAGAAATCGCCACCCGGCAAAGACGATCAACTTTGGCTGGTTATGGAATATTGCGGCGCTGGTTCCGTCACCGATCTGGTCAAGTCCACAAAGGGCCAGAGTCTCAAAGAGGAATGGATCGCATACATTTGCCGTGAAATCTTACGCGGCCTGAGCTATTTGCACTCGAACAAAGTCATTCATCGCGATATCAAGGGACAAAATGTGCTGCTCACAGATAATGCCGAGGTTAAACTGGTTGACTTTGGTGTCTCGGCGCAATTGGATCGCACGATAGGCAGACGCAACACATTCATTGGTAAGAAATGAGAGAATGAGTCATCATCAGCTGCTTAACTGGTTGCTTATCCAAAATTTGAACAGGTACACCCTATTGGATGGCACCCGAGGTCATTGCCTGCGATGAGAATCCCGATGCCACATACGACAATCGCTCCGATCTGTGGTCTCTGGGCATCACGGCTCTGGAAATGGCTGAGTCACAGCCGCCGCTCTGCGATTTGCATCCAATGCGTGCACTTTTCTTGATTCCACGCAACTCGCCGCCACGTCTCAAATCCAAGAAATGGTCCAAGAAGTTTCACGGCTTCATTGACACGGTGCTAGGTGAGTTGGCCAGCTAAACTAAAGTTAGATTAAAGTTAAAACTAATTCATCAATTGAATTCAATTGCCGTTCACAGTGAAGGACTATCACCAACGGCCTTACACCGAGAATCTATTGAAGCATGCGTTCATTAAGGATCAACCGACGGATCGACAGGTGCGCATCCAGCTGAAGGATCACATCGATCGCTGCAAGAAACGCAAGCAGGAGAAGGAACGCGAAGATTATCGCTACTCCGGCTCCGACAATGACGACGATGAGCCGCAGCTGCCTGGCGAGCCCAGTTCCATTATCCAGGCGCCGGGTGGCGACACATTGCGTCGCAATTTCCAACAGATTCAAGAGGGTCGCATCGCTGCCGAGCAGCAGCAGCAGCATCATCAGCTGATGGCCCAGGCGCAGGCTCAAGCAGCGGCTGCTCATGCCGCTGCCCAGGCGCAGCTGCATCAACAGCAGCAGCAGCAACAACAAGAAATGCAAGCGGCGGCAGCAGCAGCTGCAGCGGCAGCGGTGGCAGTTGTAGTGGCACAACAACAACAGGCACAGGCTCAACAGCCACAGGCCAATCGGCAACAGAAACCACCATCGGTTTGTGTGACCAATTTTATTCAGTACTATAATTATTGTTTTGATTTCAAACTAATTATGCTCCACTTTCATTTCCATTTCCATTTGTGCAGCGTCAGCAGATTGAGGAGCCTGGTCCGCCGGCACGCCCACAATTGCCACAGCGTCTGATTGTGGTGCCAGATCCACCACATGCCAATCGGCCATTGCCACCGACACCGAAGTGCGGCGAGCCCGCGGCTCAAGCACCGCCCCAGCAGCAACAACAACAACAACAACGCAGCTCGCAGAACAACTTCAAGCCATCGGTGCGTATTGAAGATAGAGATTACAACCACTGTGCAGCTTGGTCTTTAACATTGTGCCTGATAAGGCCACAAGGGGCAATTTTCAATGTTCTTTTCACTATACTGCATAGAAATTCTCTAGAGCAATGACTTCAACTGATATTGAAAGGAAAACTCGCGATAAATATAACTCAAAACTGCTTAGGGAAACTGAAGAATAGCTTATGATAATATGAAAATAATATATCTGGCAATTCTAATCTATTTAACAAATCTTACTAGCTTTGTCTTGAGTTCAAAATATTTCTTAATTAATAATTGACAATTTAAAAAATTATTAATATTATAATTCGAAAACTCTTCAGAGTGTTTCCAACTTTTATCAAACTTTAACCACATTAAAAAGTAAACCATTATTCAAATTCGAATGTCCTTAAGCTAAAATAGATTTGAACTCAGTTTCCAGTTGATACCCCGTAATTTAGACCCCGTTAATCTATTGCTCATTAGTAGCTTAATTCCCCAACATTCATAACTCTCATTTCAAAAGTTTTTAATTTGTATTATCCCCTGTAAAATGTGAACATTTGTACGATTGTATATTTATATATGATTTTTGAACTTCTTTTATTTTCATGTTTTGTGCGCCTACCATAACATATAATACATAATATATAATAACAATATATCGACCTTATGATTTCGCTCATGTGTGTGCGTGTTTATAATACTTGTGTATCATCCTGTTGCTCCGATCCGAACACTATAACAAAACACACACTCAAAATATATAACACTCAACAAAACAATGAAAACATAAACAGTTACCACCAAGGAGACCTGAGGTATGTTTTTCATCATTTTCAGTTGTAGCCTGCTCGCTCGCTCCTCTCTCTCTCTCTCTCTCTCTCTCTCTCTCACTGTATCTATCCATCTCACTGTGACTGTCAAACCTTTCCTTTATATGTATGCGTATTTTATGCTTGATTTACGAGTCTATTCTATATGTAACTCCCCCATTTTTGGAACCTTTTGTCAAAATTGTTGAAATCAAATGAAAAATAGTAAAATGTACTACTTGAATGAATGGAGGTACACATGCCACAAAAAAACACTAAATAGACCTTCGTAACTCTGTTATAACCACTTCCAATGCACGTGCCCACTAATCCCCAAAAACACCAAAAATATTCCAAAAAACACTTTCAATTTCCATATGCAACTAACCCAAAAAAGAAAAAAAGTAGCTGCTACTCTTGAAGCGGTTCTATAAATAGAAGAGTTGCTGTGATTGATGCGTTTGTAATGCCAAAAAGCGATTGAAAAATAAAACTAACCCCGGCAAGTTTCATAGATAATAACTAACCGAGCTTTCTCTAATGTTTGGCCCTGTTTGTTGTTTATCTATAAGAAGTGAAAGGTGCAAACCAGTCTAATGCTCTCTTACTTTTCGTTCCTCCACCCCGATACAATCGAATTTGCCCCCCACTCCGAAACTACAACAACAACAACAACACACACACATACACTGTGGTACCACGTGCAACACACACATACACACACACACACACACAATATAAACTGAAATCCTCCGTGTGCATTCGAAAACTTGACCCGAAAATCAATCAAATGTAAAATACAAATCAAAAAAAAAACCTGTAGGATCATTTGGATGTGTTAGCAGCACAATTAAATGAATTGGGCGTGGTCTCCTCCCAACAGCCGCAGCCACAGACAGCATCAAGCGGCGGTGGACAACAGCAGCAGCAGTTGGCACAGCCGGAGGCGCCACCGCGCAACAATCGACAATCCGGTGCATCATCCGGCAATGGGGCCATCTGTGTATCGGCCTCATCATCATCATCGTCGTCCAAGCCGGCGGCATCACTGCCACAGCAGTCGAACAATCATTTGGGGCAG
The DNA here is from genome assembly GCA_037043435.1 of Drosophila suboccidentalis. NCBI lineage: Eukaryota > Metazoa > Arthropoda > Insecta > Diptera > Drosophilidae > Drosophila > Drosophila suboccidentalis. The sequence goes on along the minus strand of JBAMBK010000483.1, from coordinate 532,213 downwards.
CCCGTCAATCCGCTGGATCCACTCGACAGCAGCGACTCGGACAGCGAACCGGATGAGCCCAACGATCGGGCTCGCAACGATGGCACACTCCTCGCCAGCGATCCGCCCAAGCCGCTGTAAGTATTACAGATCTTCCTTCCACTCTCCCCCCCTTGAAATAGACACAACACAAAAGGCGAAAGGCGTGGCAGTTAAAGGAAAAGTTATACACAAAATCTTTCTTGCAAAAAATGCGCACAGCACGTAGTTTTCATTTGTCAGGAAATAGTTGCAGATAAAATAAGACAAGTTAACTAAATGATCAAGCAGAAGGTAAATAGTCGAGGTTTATTACAAATTAATTAAATACTAAATTTGGACAAATTTGTGAATGTAAAGAAACATGTAAGAATCTGTCAAAGAATACGTATTCTATATAGATTGAGGCGAAAAATACCTGAAGCTGGAAATTTATAAAATTTGTATTATTATTTTTAATGCATTTGAAATTACAGGAATCAGAAGTTATACTGCTATTATGGAATATATAATTAATCAGCCACAAATGATTTTTACAGCAGATTTTAAAAGTTTTTCTTAACACAGAGAGATATTTCCATTCTTATAAAGTATACAACATTGAACAGCATTAATAGTAATTATCTAATTGTCCGCATTTTTGCATCGACATCATGCATGTTATTAGAGTGATTAATTTGTTATTTAGACTTTTTCACTTTTTAAGTTTTGTCAGATAAAAATCACCTTAAATCAACTAAAAATCTAGATCTGTTGAAGAAATTTAACTTTACTAGATTTTGTACATCCACAAAAATATAGACAAAGCTTAGTTTAAAGAACACTCAAGTAGAAAAAGATTTTTCACATAGAAAATTTGGTATACAATTAACTTCACAACATTCTCAATTTTCTCTCACTTTATTATGGTTATTTTTCACCTTTGCCACCATCCTCACATTATTGTTTGTCGTTTTGCATTTGAAATTTGGAAATGCCGGCCGTATTTTGCGTTTTGCCTTTTTGTGTTTTTTGTTTTCCGTTGGATTTTGTTTTGTTCAGACCCGAATTTTCATATAGACCCGGCCTGGGACCCGTTTCGGAGGATTCAACTACAACAACGACCACACCGTTGACCCACGGCAGCGGTGGGCCACCAAATCGACCCTTGCCACCGACGCCGGATGACGATGATCAAGCCGGAGATCGTACGCTGATCATGAAGCGCGTAAGTATCCTCCCAATTCCAATATCTATCAATCTTGCCACTAATATCTAGACTTATAGTTTCTTTTAGTACATTTCTTTAAGTTTAGTTTTTAGTCTTTTTTTTTAACTATTTCTTTGAGATATTTTTCTACTGAGATACATTGATAAGAATTAGGGTTTAAGTTGAGTTAATTCATCTCAGGCAGCTGTACAAATTGTAATTAGCTTTTGTAGGGTAACAGGTATTAATAACTATATAGACAAAGCAATATAAAAAAACAATAAAAAAAATTATTTATTAATATTAGTTAATTAAATCAACAACAACAAAACAATTTGGATGGTTGTGGTTCTCTATTTAGTCAACTTTTTGCAGCAATTACTATAATTTTATTTGATTAACCAATTTGCTGAACGAGTTCTGTTTTGAGCCTAGTTTAAACTTTATCAACTACATACTTATTTCTATACTAAATATTTACTTAATTTGATTAGTGTGTTTCGTAAGAAAAAAAACAAAAACAACCACAGTATGAAACGTTTTTCCGTGAATTTCTTTTGTAAAAAGTTTTATGTAATATACCCACACCCCCTATTATGAATTTGATTTTTGGTTAATTTTGATTAATTTTCAAACGAATTTCGGATTACCTCTATCGAGTTTTTTTTTTTGTATAAATTGTGATACGCACTGGTGCATAGAATGTTTACACGATCACTTTCCATGCATAAATTCTAGAGCTGGAAAACAATCGATAAGCAAACGAACGCTCAACCGATAATAATGAATATTTGAATATTGTTATTTGTAAGCTATCGATTGAGATAGTTTTTCAGCTCTAATACATCTAAACATATATATCTATTGTATATAAAGAAAGATTAAAATTGAATGCAGGCGGTATATAAATGCATCCAACTGGTTTCAAATCATACGACACCTGATATGATAGACGTATTTACTATCTAGATAAGTATGTAAACACCTTTGCACAATGTGCATTATCCACCCTCACAAAAGCAACACAAATACAAATACAAAATACCCAAAAATACCTTATCAATATTATATGGAATGCAATGCAATGAGAGAATTCATGAAAAACTTTCCATGCTACGAATTGGGGTCTATTTATTGTTTTATCTGGGTGTAGAAAAAGCAAGAAACAACAACTTAGTATGTAGTCAAAAAAAATAAACAACAACAAAAAAACAAGTAATGCAACCAAATAAAAACCTAACAACAATTCTTCTCTTGCGTTGATACTTACAACAACAACAACAACTACAACCACAACAACATCAACTACAACAACAATAACTACAACTACAACTGTAAACAGAATTTAGAACAAAACATAAATCGCTTACAAAAATCGGCTTCCACATCGCACGCGCCTAAAAGAGGCGACGAAGCGAAACTTTTGCGTGACTGGGACTTTGATAAGTTCTTTCCAAAGAAACCCAATGGCAGCGGTGGCGGTGGTGCAAGCAGCAGCAGTGGTAGCGGTAGTGGCAGCAGCACCACAGCCAGTCTCTGTCGCAGCTCAAACTTGAGCACTTTGAAGGTGGAGGCGAAGCTGCAGCGGGCGAGCATTGCCGAAGCCATAGCACGTCCAGTTCCAAAGGGTTATCAGCCATTAAAGGGCGCCAGTTCCTCCTCTGCCGCCAGCATTGCCAAAGGCAGTAGCAGCAGCAGCGCCTCGACACCGCAGCAGCAGCAGCAACCGCAGCACAAACGTCAAGAGTCTGACTCAAAGTTGCCAAGTTTTGTGCGCAGTTTTCGACGTGAAAATTCCGATTTTTTCCCGTTAACAAAACGTCACTCTGCAGTGCTAAGCGGTCGAAGCAACGACAGCAACAACAACAAGAATGCACCATTGCAGCCGGCGGCGCAGCGGGCAAGTGCCGTGTACCAAAGGAACAGCATTTACAATAGCAGCAGCACTAGCAGTAGCAACAACAGCAAGGATGCTGCTAACAGAGCCAAAGCGGCAACGTCCACTGCCAGCAGTAATGCAGCAGCAGCTGCAGCCGCAGCAGCAACAACAACAACAGCAGCAGCCGCAGTAGCGACAACTGCAAAAAGCGGCGCAGCAGCAGCGCCAACAAAGCATAGTTGGGCTAATTTAGATTTTCTGCGTCCGCGTCGCGAAAAGACTGAGTCTGTCATTGTGCTGCATAATGCAGCAGCGCGTGCGCAGCAACATCAACAGCAACAACAACAACAACTGCAACAACAACAACAACAGCAGCTACAACAGCAACAACAACAGCAGCAGCTACAGCCGCAGCCGCAGCAGGTAAACGTTCTCAGCTCGCACGCATCCACAAACAAACAAAAGAACAAAGGGCAACAGATGAAAATTCAATTAAATATATCGTTCATTATTGTGTTTTGTCTTGGCGCCAGAAACGTAAACCAAACCAAACTACTTGAAAGCAAAACAAAAAACAAACCAAACAAAAAAAAAACAAAAGCGTAATGCAAATAAAATTTACCATTTGGCTAGAATTCCCATACTCACCGCAACACCAACAACAGAATATATACACATACACACACACAAAACACGCATCGCCAGCTCTCTCTCTCTCTGTCGCATCTCTTACACTCTCTTTCCATCTCTATTTGTATGCTCTCTCATCAGTATTCACACCGCCCACGCAGCTGTTAACATGCCGCATTCTGTTAATAACATTGCACTAACAGCTCGTAAATAACAGTGCGTGATAGAAAAAAGAATGATAAAAAAAAAACAACCAAATAAATTCGTTTGCGATTTATCATCATTTATGTATATGTTCATTTTCTGCTTTGCTTTCGAGCTTCCCAAGCATGTTTATTTTATCTTTTATTGCATTTTGACATACTTGTTTATTTTCAATAAGAACCATATAAATAATCCAATTAGATCGACTAACTAATTCTAATTGGTAACATAACCATAACATTTATAATACTTGTACTTAAGAGTTGTGAATATACTACTTAAAATAGTATTACGTATAGAGCGGTATGCTTTGAAAGTGACTAACAGACAATTAAAGCTTGATTTATAACATCTTGATATTATTATATGCATAATAAAATACATTTCAAGGTGTTGCTTTCTAATTGGTAGTCGGTCAAAATCTAAGTGTCAATAACGGTATTTTGCTATCGTCTGTATATAATTTTATCATTCACATAAAAGCAAAAGTATCGAATGCTAATGAGATGCTACAAAGCATAAACAAAACATAATAAATTAGCATTAAGCTCCAAAATTTGCAGGCTTAACTCTTAAGCTTCTTTTATTATACCTGTAAATAATGTCATTATCTCATCGTTTTACTGCTTATTAAAGTTTTGGCAGTATGAAAGTAAGGAAAGGCAAACAAATTTAGTCTACAATAAAGCTGTATGTAGGGATTCAGCTGGAACTAATTAGATTTAAAAAATAGAACAAAGCTGCGATAAACTCCTTAAAAACATTTTATTTTTACAGACGGAACTAAGTTTTTATTCTAATAAATACAATAACAATTTAAGATCTCTGGCTGAAATGCAATGTAGAAAACTGTTAACTGCTAGCTGAGTTTGCTTAAAGAAGATTTTGAATGATATTAGACTTCAGGCTTTTTTTTAATTGTAAATAAAGTTTACTTTATGATTCTGTTAAGGATTGAAAGCTATAAGTAACTTAAGAGAATGTATCGTAAAAGCTTTCTATTTCTTAATTTTCAGTGTACATTACATGCTTACATGCTTAGCTCTGCCAAGATTCATTGTTTTTGCTCAAAATTGTTTTAAAGCTTTGTATAAAAATCGAACTGTGTAATGCAATTTGAAAGTTTGTTGGTTTGGTTAGTCTAAAGTTTGATTGTTAATTTAAGCAACATACAAAAAAAGAAGCAAGTTTTGTGATGTTTGCAATTTGAGCAACGTTTTGCCTGCTGCGCAGAGCTGTGAAAACCCCCTGAAAAAGTTGCGCTAAGCAAAACTTAACTAATTTTAAGTGCTTTTTATGTCTATGAGTCTTAGCTTTAAAACAATTTTGAAGACCTTTCCCATAAAAAATAAACCAACTTTAATTGTTTTAGTTTGTAAGCTTTTAAATGTTAAACTAAAAAAGTTGAAAAATGTTGAGGCCTGTTGGAGGGCACATCTCAAGTATCCTTAAGTATCTCATTGGCATTCATTTTGCTATCCTGTTCTCTTTCTATCTATTTACGACTCTTTCAATTTGTTTTTTATTCATTACTTTGTTGTGTTACCTTTTCGAAGCATTTATAACCCATTTCTCGTTTTAATTTCATTTTCAAATGTTCGTTTTCAAATTTATTGCCACCATTTAAAACTTTTGATTGCTAACTTTTCTCATATGTGTTTTTGTGTTTTTCTCTCTCCTGACAGAATCGCGGTGTAGCCGGGAACGGTGCTGGAGGGGACAACAGCGGCCTTGGCACCCCGGGCACCCGCACCAGCAGTGTTCTCCCCGATCTACTCAGCCAGGCATCGCCGGCAACGCCACCGCGCCACGATAAATCATCCAGTGAGGAGGTGAGTAGCGCCCGGGTCTCATTAATACTCGTATTTATCAATCGACTCGATTTTTCATTGTGTGTTTTGTGCGTTCAACTCAACTCTGTTTTATCGAGTTGCGAGTTTCTGTTCCTGTTTTTTATTATTGTTATTTTTTTTTACTGTGATATTAACTTATAAACGCCCCCTCAATTTTTTGCTTTGTTGTCTGTCCCATGCATAATCAAAAAAAAATGGAGAGAACAAACTATAAATCGATTCATGTATTGTGTCTATGTCATACTCAATTGTTTTGCCTTTGTGGGTTACACACAAATATATAATCAACATGAAAGAAACAAAAGTCCACTACATTTTTGCTTTTCAAGCACTTAACATTCTGTTAACATGTCAGAGTTATTTGCACACTGGGTCAATAACGATTACATTACTTGGAATTTTTTCAATTAAAATTCCATTTCAATACTCTCAAAAAAGATTTCATATTCTGCTACGATTATAATTATTTTTATTATTCGTTTTATCTTAGTTTTGCTTTAAACAAAATTATACTGATCTTTTCAAAATTGCCTAACCTTTAAATGTAACTAATCCAAAGAAATATCTTAGCATAAACATTTTTCCTTGACGTGGAGCAAAGTTCATTATGAAGAGCGTGTAACGAAATATAAAATATCCATAAAATCTAATACATAAAGTTAAATTGGCCAACAATTTGCGAAAAATAAAAATAAAAAAATATATTGTTACTTATATAAAAGGTGCATGCGATTCGCTGCTTTTATAAGTGCATGAATTTAATTCAGTATTTTAAAAATAAATCAAAACAAAATGAATTTAAATTTAACCAAAACCAAATTAAAAACGTTACAAACAATTTCTTCTTCTTAATTGTGCTTTGTCTTTCCGCAACGTTTGAGCTGATGGCCACTACGATATATTCTAACAAATTACAAAATACAAATCAATTACAAACAAACCAAAATTTACAATAGTAAGTATGAAAAACAACAACAGCAATAGTTTGCAAGCATCAACACCAACAAATCTCTCTCTAAAAAAAATTCTAAATGTCCCCAAACAACAACCAAACAAATCCAATAAAAAATTTACTTTTGTGTATAAATATTATTTTTCCAACAATTTCTCATTCAATTTACAAATCGTCATGTGTATTGTACATACTCTAAAAGTGTGCAGGGCTTTTTAAACTACTCAGCAAATTTTATAAAGTTTTACATTTTATAAGTTTTACTTTTTGTATATAATACAAATTTATCTGAAATATGCATAAATGTTATATTAAATTTATCATTTTGCCTGTCAGATAATGCACTGCATTCCACTGTGGCTCTCATTTCTCTTGCTCTTCTATTTACATTGCGTTGCATAGCAGCCAACTTCACTGTCACTAACATTTCGTTCGCTGCGACGCTGTTAACGCGCTGTAAACTTAAATGCTCTTAGCAGAGCTGTGCTTATTGTTGTTTTGTTTGAAATTTAACCTATTTTTCACCTCATCCGAAACGATTTCTCTCTTCATAATTTGTATAAATTTCTCATAATATTCGGAGCACTTCCGGTTGAGGTGAAACTAAAGCTTTACTATAAAAATCCTTTCATTCTTATTGTTTTTCTACACACTCAACTATACACACCTACATACATACAAACATACACAAGAAAAAATTTATGTTTCATCATTGGCCTGTGGGGAAAGACTAATCACATTTCATTTGTTTTTATTTGTTATTATTATAATAATCGTTAACCTTTTTCAACTCTGTGTTCTTTAATGAAAATAGTTATATAATTTGGCTTTTGTTTTTATTTTAATTGTCGCTAGCTTAAGCAGCACTCAATATTTAACCACACACAGATACACAAAGACACACACACACACACTCTACCCCCTTCCCTTAGCATGTTTAATTTATTAATGAATTTATTTTTGTTGCCAAACTCGAAGACTAATTGAAATTTTTTTCTTGCACTTTTTCTATTTTCTTTTCTCTTTAATTACAAATACAAAACAAAAACAAAACAAAAAAACAACCTACCAACCAAACAATCAAACAATCAATCAATCAATCAATGTGTGCAATCAATATGATTATAAAGTATCAAGCGGCCATTAGTTCATCCGTGCATTCCACGCCATCGAAATCGTTTATCGCTAGCAGCAGCAGCGCCGGAGGCGTCGCCGTCGGCGTCGGCGGTCACGGTCATGGCGGCGGCAGCGTTGTTGGTGGTGTAATTATTAGCAGTAATAATAATTCACCACAGTCAACAATATCGCTGACCTCATCGACATCGAATTCGCGCCAAAATTCGCCAAAGAATTCGATTAGTAAAACGCGTTCTTCCAGCAGTATTACTAATTTATTGCATAAATCTGCTTCTTCCTCCTCCGCGAACATTCTACACCTGACCCCATGCTCGTCAACAACGAATGCCTCCGCCAACTCATCATTATCCATCTCCTCCAATTCACACTTGCCACCGCACGCATTCGCGTTGCAACAGAAACAACGCAGTTTTCTCACCTTTGGCTTCGGGGCCGGCGGATCGGGTCCGACACGTCGTGAATCGACCGTCAATGTGAATGTGACACCCACATCGCATGAGGCGGCCAACGATACGCCCGAAATACGTAAGTATAAGAAGCGTTTCAATTCCGAGATACTCTGTGCAGCGCTTTGGGGTGTCAATTTACTAATTGGCACCGAGAATGGACTCATGCTACTCGATCGTTCCGGTCAGGGCAAGGTAAGATCTTTCTTTCAAATAATGCCAGTAACATCAACTTTCAAGTATATTTTTTTTTATGTCACAACAGGTCTATCAGCTAATCTCGCGTCGCCGTTTCCAACAAATGGAGGTGCTAGAGGGTCAAAACATATTGGTAACCATATCGGGCAAAAAGAATCGCGTGCGCGTCTATTACTTGTCCTGGCTAAAGTCCAAGATCTTGCGCACCGATGGTCTATCTGATGTAAGCTCATCATCTACATACAATTCAAAATTATAGTTGCTAATTTTTTGGATTATTATAATTTTATAGCAAGTGGAACGTCGCAATGGCTGGATAAATGTGGGTGATCTGCAAGGTGCTGTACATTTTAAGATTGTCAAATACGAGAGGATTAAGTTCCTAGTGATTGCATTAAAAGACTCGATTGAAATTTATGCATGGGCGCCCAAACCATATCACAAATTTATGGCATTTAAGGTGCGCATCTTAATTAATTTACATAAATATATATTTTTAATATGTTATTGTATATTTTGTGTTGATTTAGAATTTTGGTGAACTGGAACATCGCCCCCTTTTGGTCGATCTCACAATTGAGGATCAGTCGAGACTGAAAGTGATTTATGGTTCCGCTGAGGGATTCCATGCGGTTGATTTAGACTCGGCTGAAGTATACGATATATATCTTCCTAAGCATGTAAGTGCCGCATGCCATACTGATTGGATATACCCTGTAAATGTGAAATTCAACACACAGACTCAGGGTGCTATCATTCCGCATTGTATTGTGGCGCTTCCAAACTCAAATGGTATGCAACTACTGCTGTGCTATGACAATGAAGGCGTCTATGTGAACACTGCCGGTCGTGTATCCAAGAATATTGTGCTGCAGGCAAGTAACAAAATTAAATATATTTACTAATATTTAAATTAAAAAAATTGTATAATTCATTTTTTTAAAATTAGAAAATATTTTTACCTTTACCATGTTTATTTCTAAAATATATAACAGTTACAAACGGTTACTTTGACCAATGATCTCTTTTCTTTCCTTTTCGCAGTGGGGTGAAATGCCCACTTCTGTGGCCTACATAGGCACTGGACAAATTATGGGCTGGGGCAATAAGGCAATAGAGGTGTGTACTATGCAATTTTTGTTTGTTTATAAAAACAATTTATTAATTCACCTCTCTCTACTTCTCGTCGTAGATACGTTCGGTTGAGAGCGGCCATTTGGATGGTGTGTTTATGCACAAGAAGGCGCAACGCTTGAAATTCCTTTGCGAGCGCAATGACAAAGTATTCTTCAGCAGTGCCAAAGGTGCTTCATCGTGTCAAATTTACTTTATGACGCTCAACAAGCCAGGCATGGCCAATTGGTAAACAACAACATTGGTGGCCAGAAACAACAACAACAACATCCCATCATACCAACCCTTCCGCAACTGGGCAACTGAAGATCCAATAACATTCAATATAAAACAACATTTTCTTCTTATTTTTACAACAAGCTTAACAACAATAACAACAAATATCTAAAGAAAACAAACACACACACACATACACAACATTAGTTCGTTTAAGTGAAAAAGTGCATAATTTTTAAGTGAGACCATCCTATACATAATACACACCACACACAAAACTCACCACACACACACATACAAGAACGTAATGATGTGCTTATGAAAATTCACCACAAGAAACGTTTCAATTAGTAAATGTGCTATAAAGTTAAATACTCGCAGATTGAGAGTTTACAATACTAAGCAATCGTTAATTAACGCATTTGATCAAAGGAAAAACGAAACAAATGCAATGCAAAGAAAAACGCGAGACATTTTCAAAGCTCACTCGACGAGGTTTTCTTTTCAATTAGAAGAAGAAACGAACAACAAATGAAAAGTTGTTTTATCGCAACAGCATTTTGATGTTAATAAAAACACACACGCATACATACATATGTATAATGAAGTTACATAACTAAATTGCAGTTTATTTGAATGTACACACACTCACACATATACCAACACACACACACACCCACACACAGCAATTTCATTTCAAATGTTATTTTAGAATTGTGTGCATGTTGTTTTTTCAACTTATTATAATTTGCCTACAAGTTAAACTTAAGTTAAAGCAAGCAAAAGCAACGCAGCAAAAAAGAAAACAGAAACAAAAACAAAATATTAAAACAAAAACAAAAGGATAAAGCAAAGCAAACAGAAGATAAAGACGTAAGAAGAAACGTGCGTATATCGAAGATAATGATCGAATTGTGAGCAAAATGCAATTAGTTTTCATTGTTCTTGATAAACAATCTATTAGAATTTATTTGTGCGTTTTAAGCTAGTGCAAAATGAAAGCAAAGCAACATTTACATTTATATATACATTTATATATATAAATATATAAATTAATGTGTCTCTGTATGCTCATTTTTATGAAAAGTAAAGAAAGGAAATGAAATGAAAGAAAAACAAAAACAAAAAGCGCCATTGTAAAAACTAAGTGATAGAAAGCAAATAAATATTATAGAAATGCTGAGCGATACAGAAATGTTATAAGAAAAAAAAGCAAAAGCCGAAACAATTATAATTGATGATTTATGTATGTGTAAAATAAGAAACAAAAAGAAAAGCAGAAAGCAACACAAACACAAAAGCTTAACAATTTAATATGAAGATGAATCAAGCAAAAGCAAAAGCAAGCTAAATTTGAATTTGAACCTACTTATGAGACAATTGATTGAATGAATGCATAAATTACAAATTAAATAAATACAATGTCATTTTGAAGACAACTACTTACCTTGATAATGAAAAGAAAATAAGAAGGAGGGAAGAATTTGATGAACCTAGTTAAGCTGCATTTTTTACTGAACTTTTATACAGAACTAAAAATGATGAAACGAAATTCTCTATAAAAAGCTAGCAATGTTAAAATTGAAAGAAAAAAACCAATTAATTATGATGAGGAACTCTCCTGTGCTTGTGTGCTGTGCATTTCAATGAATTTCCTTTGTGTTTGTTTTCATCACCATTCGAGTGTGCTTAATTAATTCAAATGGCTACGTTGCAATATACACATTCTATAACATTATTCTATCAATCGGCACACAACAAAAGCAAAAAAGCAAAAGTACCATTTGCAATACATATGTCAAATTATGATGGCAGTTAATGCTGACAAAATTATGAATTATTCTTCCTTGTTTTGTGTTGTTTTCTCGTGTGCGTCCCTCCCTTAAGAAAAATGAAACAAAAAACGGATTGAAAAACCGACCCGTCTCAAGAAAAAAAATATTTAAAATATTGTTTGTTTTTGTGTTATAAAAGAAAATATATGCATGCCCCCGTGTCCCCCATATTTAATAATGTTCTTTAAACAAAATGCACTAAAATGCAATTAAAAACCGAATTAGTAATAAAATGCTTACTTTATTTCTAAAATAAAACAAGTAAATTGATAATGATGGAATGAATGTAAATCTAAATCGTAAAAAAAATTATTATATATATAATCTCAAAATTACAAAAAAAAAAAATAAACAAAAAAAAATCAACTGCAATTCAAACTGTTTATTTTCGATTACACATTTTGGGCGGTTATAATCGATTTTCGATAACAGCACGTGTTTGACAACACTGAATACTGCAGAACAGCTGACGGAAAACAACGTGAAGTTGGCAGCGCTTGCTGTCACAACTTTGACAATTTGCGTCTCTCTTCCTCTTCTCTCTTTTCTTTTTTACCCGAGCATCGGTAGGTGTCGACTGCTGAAAAGATAATCGAAAAATTAAATACACAGACTGCAACATCCAATAAAAATAATAAACGATATGTTAAACATAAATATTGAACTTGCGCCCGCATACGATATTTATGCCAGATGGCAGTCTGTGTGCGATTTAATGACTCGCAATAATTGTGATGTGAAGTAATGGCTAAAACATAAATTGGTTTTGTTCTTCAATTGTAGTAATGGGTCGTGTAATTCGTGCACAGCGTAAGGGCGCCGGTTCCGTCTTCAAGGCGCACGTCAAGAAGCGCAAGGGAGCCGCCAAGCTGCGTTCCCTGGACTTCGCTGAGCGCTCTGGTTACATTCGCGGCGTCGTCAAGGTGAGTTATTTTGTATATTAAGTGGCTTATTTGGCAATTGCAATAATTGTATGTGTTTGCGTTTGTAGGACATCGTGCACGATCCCGGTCGTGGCGCTCCCTTGGCCGTCGTTCACTTCCGTGACCCCTATCGCTACAAGATCCGCAAGGAGCTGTTCATCGCCCCCGAGGGCATGCACACCGGCCAGTTCGTGTACTGCGGTCGCAAGGCTACCCTGCAGATTGGCAATGTGATGCCTTTGAGCCAGATGCCCGAGGGTACCATCATCTGCAACCTGGAGGAGAAGACCGGCGATCGTGGCCGTTTGGCGCGTACCTCTGGCAACTATGCCACCGTTATTGCCCACAACCCCGACACCAAGAAGACCCGTGTCAAGCTGCCCTCGGGCGCCAAGAAGGTTGTGCCCTCGGCCAATCGCGCTATGGTCGGCATTGTTGCCGGCGGTGGTCGTATCGACAAGCCCATCCTGAAGGCCGGTCGTGCCTACCACAAGTACAAGGTGAAGCGCAACAGCTGGCCTAAGGTGCGTGGTGTTGCCATGAACCCTGTGGAGCATCCCCACGGTGGTGGTAACCATCAACATATTGGTAAGGCGTCGACAGTCAAGCGTGGCACATCCGCTGGTCGCAAGGTCGGTCTCATTGCTGCCCGTCGTACCGGTAGGATTCGTGGTGGCAAGGGCGACAGCAAGGACAAATAAACAATGCGCCGTCTTTAAGGAGGAGCAGGTTCCGTCTGAGATCAGCGTAGTGTTGTGTGTTGCGCTGTTTGGTACAATTATGCTAATGTGTATGGAAAAGATGTATGTTTTCAACGTGCAAATGACGCGACGGAATAAAATTTATTTCTAAACAAAAATACTTGTTTTATTAACTATATGAATCTTTATTGAATTTAGGAAATGGGATCTAATTAAATGATGCATTTACACCAGGGGTCGGCACTGCCCTATCCCGTAGGCATAGGAAACTTGCGAAGCTACTGCGCTGTCGCTCACGTATGCGTCGCTGCTGCGATTTGTTTCTATTACGTCGCTGTTAGGCGAACAAAATTGCACACTAACGCAATGCAAACATATGAATGTGTTGGTGCCGACCACTGATTTACACATGTGTTGCTCATTTTGTTGTTTGTAACTTAAAAGCCGAAGCCCCCATGCTTCTACAAACTTTGTATTTTAACCACGGTTGCCACAATTGGCGCTTTTGCGCCAAAACTGGCCTTTTTTCCTGTTGGCGCAATGGCACTTATTTTTTCGATTTGGCTCTTTTTTTCATCAGTTCAGAATTAGGTATTTTGTATAGTTTTAGGTGAAGCACATATTTATTTATTAACATGATCATGTGTTATTTTTTTTGCTTTTTTTCTTCTTCTTTTTGAATCCAAGCTTCTTCTTCTTCAAATGGTTTATAACGGTTTGATGGCTCATGCCCAGCTCTTTGCCGATGCTACGGCTGCTACTATGCCGGTCTCTTTCGATTAATTCAGCGATTTTATCGCAATTTTCGACGACAGGCCTTCCGGACCGTGGCGCATCTTCGATCACCTCTGCACCAGAACGAAAACGTTGAAACCATCGTTGTGCGGTGGAAATGGAAACTGTATCGGGTCCATAAACTGCACAAATTTTAGTGGCAGCATGAGATGCATTTTTGCCTTTATCGTAGTAGTACTGTAAAATATGCCGTATTTTTTCTTTATTTTGCTCCATGTTTGCGACGCTATTAGAGTTTAGTGATGTAAAAAAACATCGATGCATCGAGCATCGAGCGCGTCTTTTTTTTTAGCCAAAAAAAAGGTGGCAGCCTCTGGCGGCCCCACTTTTCGCACTTTCAAAAGTGCGAAATTTTTTCGCGACATAAAATGGAACTTTTTCAATTTTGAAGCTAGAATTTTGAAATATTTACCAGAATTTTTGTTGGATTTTTCTCGAATTTTGAATTTTTTTTAGTTGTTGGATTTTTTACTAACTTCGCCACGCGAAGAGCGAACGGCACAAAACGAATTTTAGATTGAACTTAATTAATTTTCAAAATTTTGGATTTTGTTGTTTTTCTGAAATTGTTTTTATTTAATTTTTAATTGATTTTTAAAAATTTCAAAAATACCTAGAGCTGACTATCGTCCTTTTCTGGTTGCCAGGGCTGCCACACCGTTGGTTTTTCGATCAACCTCGTCTTTTGCGGCGGTGTATTCATTCGGTACAACAACTCTGTACTAGAGCTGGGAAAACATCGATAGTGGAGATATTCGATATTTTCGAGGTCTTCTAGACAAAAATTCGATAGTATCGATGGTATCGTTTTTTTCAAAACATCTATTTTTTTAAAATACAGATGTATTAATATTTATATATTCAGTCTTTCACGACAATATATGTATCACAAATAAAAAAGAAAAAGTACAATAATTCACTAAAAACTAAACAAAAGAACCTAAATTAATAGGAGATAAAATATTTAACAAATAAAATACTAATTGAAATAAAAACAAAAAATACTAAATTAAATTAAGGTTATTCTCGAACCAAATATTTTTATTAAGAAACGTTAACGTTGCCACATTTTTGCCCTCTAAAGATGCTCTGCGATCACTTAGAAAAAGTCCAGCTTTGCTGAACAATATTCTTTCCGACTCAGTGGAAGTAGCGGGATTGCAAAGAATTTTTTCCAGTGTGTATTTTTTAAAAATTTGTCCATAATTTAAATTGTCATTTAATAATTATAATTGTTATTTAAAATTAATTGCCGACAACACCAATTAATTTTGCAAATCCACTATCGTAACTATCGAAGTCGAAACATCGATGGTGTAAAATAAGAATAAAAATTCGATATATCGATACTATCGTGAGTTGTCGACCCAGCTCTACTCTGTACTTGCCTGTCCTATGCGTGTGTCGCGGTCGCTGTGTGTGCGTGAAAAAAGTGAAAAGTGAAAAAAGAAGGATAAATAAATAATAAAATATAACTAAATACAATTAATCGTACCGACAAATAAATAATGGATAGCACATTCCACGAGGGATGGCTCATAAAATCACCGCCCACAAAGCGCATTTGGCGTGCTGTAAGTTTATTTACCCATCCATTATTGCTAGCAACAAAGCAATTTTCTTTTCTTGTTGGACCACAAACACAAATACCAAATGGTCAGTCAAATGTGCAATCTGCAAGCAAAGCATACAGCAAAATAGCTAAGAACAGCAGCAGCAAAAGCATGGAACAATAATGTTTAACTGTTTTTTCCGCTTGTTTCTACACTGAGTCATACAAAGAATCGTACCAAGCAGTGGCATTTTTATACAATTACGTTCAGTGTACATCATCTCTGTGTGCGTGTGTGATGTTATGCGTTCCTGTGTATGAGTGCTTGTTTTCGTGCTTGTGTGCGATCATTTGTTTGTTTGTTGTTGTTGTTTTGTGTCTGATAATCATTTTTAATTCATTAATAAGCGGCTGACTGACTGTGCATGGGTTGCATGGCTGATGATATGAGTTGTTATTGCTGCTGCTTAGTTTTGGCTTTGTGGGAAAGGCTAGAGAAGTGATTGAAATGCAAACAAGCGAAAAACCGCAAGTTGCGTTGTTGTTGCTTTTCGATATTTGTAAATTGTGAATGAGCCTATTTACGATAGAGCTACACATGTGTATGTGTGTGTGAGAGAAGTATGTGCGTGTCTGTGTATGTTGTTGCCGTGTTTATGTTTGGCTTTTTGGCGTGGGAACATTTTGTGACGCTGCTTGCAAAAGTTTACGCTTAATTAAATGTTTACCCTGCGCTAACCGTTAAGCGCCGCTAGCAGCAGCAGCGGCGTTGCGTATTAAATTACAACAACTGGCAGCAGCGTCGTTTAATCAAATTTACTTCCAAGTAGAAAGTCTGCTTCAAGCGATCAACAGGCACGTACAGGCCTACAGTTAGTCAAGTAATTGTTTTGACAAATGTAAATAAAAAGAAGATTTTCTTAGTTTATTCTTGTAATTTTCTTATTATTTCTTAAGAAGTAATGATCTGTACTATTTTTAAATAAAATGTAAATAAGTAAATAAGTTGTTAATAAAATCTTTAACTGTCCCATACGTCATAAAAACATTTTGTTTTTGAAAAATAAAATACAAACCACTGAAATTAATTTTTGTCAAAACAATTACTTTACTCACTGTATAACATAATAACATACAGCGTTTATACGATAAGCCACACATCACGCTAAATGACGCACTTGTCGTTCTCTGTTGTTGTTTTTGTTTTCTTTTATGTTGCCTGATTGTTAAGGCAAGCCTTATATAGGGGATATGTCGTATATTATCCATGCTTTGTATGTGTATGCATATAATATCCATGGGTATTCCACACGCTCTAAGAAAATTAGCCGAGTATATTATTTATATATGTTGTTGTTGTTGTTGCTTCGCCACAGGGTGCCAATTTCTCCATACGATGCGTGTGTGGCATTTTGTTTATTGTTTATAATTGAATTAAGCGTGAAGCTGTGCAGACAACAATGCAAATTTGTCTGGCAAAAACAATCAAGCAAAATTATGAGCTGAAAGAAACGCGCATACCCTTTAATTAAATAATATAAATACATATGTAGATAATCATACTAGAATATTATTTGACTCAAGTGAAGAATTCATGTGTCAGTTTTAATGATTCACAAATAATTCCCATGTTTCAGCTGAAAATCGTTACATATACATTTTAATTCTTTAGCCATTTGGCAGATCGGCAAAGTGCCTGAAAGACCTGTTGAATGGAGGAAGCGTGTGCTCCATGGTGGAACCAAAAACAACATTTGTTTTCCTCCCATGAATTGGCAAACGTCCAGCTTTTCATCAAACACTATTCCAAGTATTTTCCTTTCTTTTCAATTTATTCGCTATATTGTATATTGATTACGTCTTTTACTAATCAGCAATTCGCCAAAAATGCACTGTATAAACAATGTATTTTATTTGCATTTAAAAATAAGCAATTGTTTAATGTTTACCAAGTCTAAATGGAATAGAATAGAAAATGGAAAGAAATTTCTTTAGACTTTGCACCGCAACCTTCTGACCTTTGAGTTTTTCTTTTGCCATATGTTTCATTTGTTTTTTTGCTGCGCTTTTCTTTTTTGTTGTTGATATTTTCTTGCAACAAAACGTAGCTTGAGTTATCAGCAGATCGTGACCCAACGCACTTCCGACGTATGATGATGCACGTTTAATCATAACAATTAACAATTAAGTCTTTGAGCCAGGCATCGCAAATAAATTTAATGCGTTTAATAAAAATCCAACTCGAAAAATGTGAGCTAACTCAAAAACATTTACGTTTCCATTTTTTTATATTCAAAAATTAGTTTTTTTTCTTTATTTAAATTATATTATACCAGTTAAATTTTAATAATATAATTTATACAAATTGAGATTTAATATTTGTACTATCCGTTTTTCAATATTTAGATTGAGATATAAAATATTCTTTTAATTTCAAAATACAAATCAAATAAAATGTTTAATTTATTAGACATTTTTCCTTTAAAACTTGTTATGATTGTTATCTTTAACTAATTGCTAAAGATAACAAATTTGTGTGGATAAAGTGGTAGTGTCAATAGCCTTTGATTGGGCTACGTTCTTTGGCAATGCGCAGTGGGTGTGAGCTGCTGATTACCCAAGAAAATGTCAATGTAAATGCGATTCGCGGAAAATCAACAGCAGCAGCGGCAGCGGCAGCTACGCTGGCAGAGACGTTGGCAGCGACGCGTCGCTTACTCACCGCTGTTGATAATCGCCACAGTCAGTCTGACAGTCGTGGACTGCGCCTCAAAACCAACATACATATGACTGTCTCTTGGTCTGTCTGTTTGTCTGTCTCTCGGTCTTATCGTGTCATAAACAGAGTGTAATTTTCTGTTTATATCTGTGTAAATTGCAGCGCTGGCGTCGTCGTTGGTTTACGCTGAAGCAGGGCGAGATACCGGAGCAGTTTTGCCTTGAATATTACACGGATCAATACTGCCGTAAGCTGAAGGGTGTCATAGATCTCGATCAATGCGAGCAAGTGGATTGCGGACTGCGCTTGGAGAATCGCAAGCAAAAGTTTCAGTATATGTTTGATATCAAGACGCCAAAGCGCACATATTACCTGGCAGCCGAGACAGAGGCGAGCATGCGCGACTGGGTGAACTGCATCTGTCAGGTGTGTCATCTACATGACACCAAGCAGTCCAATGAGCTGCCACTGGGTGCCACAGCCACATCCACAGCATCAGCCGCAGCAGCAGCAGCGGCATCAACTGCAGGTAAATACACATAGAAAACTGGTCAAACGCGACTTTCACTTTTTTTTTAAAATTGCACACCTTTCACAGATGAGAATCGCAGTGCACAGCAGCTCACCAGCTCGACCAGCGGCGCCTTGAGCAATTCCACGCAAAATACAACAACCACCTCGCTGCACTCCTCGGCGGGCACAACGGCCAACTCGCTGCTGCGCCAACGTCCGGCGGTGATCGATCAACAGCCGCAGAGCTCGAACAACAACTCGGACTCGGTGTATGTCAATACGGATTACAACAATCGCGAGACGTTGCTCTGCGATGCACACTTTGATCAGCAACAGTTGCTCTCGGCGGCACAGCAACAACCGCCTCCGTCACCCGCCACAGCGCTCTACCTGAACCAGAGCGCATTGATCCAAGCACAGGCACAGGCAGCAGCCGTCGAGCAGCAACAGCAGCAACAAGCTCAGGCTCAGGCTGCAGCCGCACGACTTGCTGTCAATTCGAATGGTGTGGTTAGGAAGTTGCCAGAGCATTTGGTGTTGACACAACAAACCTTGGCCGAGGCAATGGCCCAACAACACAGCAGTGTCCAGGCATCGCCCGCATTGAGCACCGCCTCGGGGCCATATATACCCATCAGCGAATGCTTTACGGGCAGCCCCAAACTGCTGCCGGATGGACATGCTGCGGCGGCGGGTGCATTAAACAATTTGGATCCCAAGTTCTATGACACGCCGCGCAGTCACAACAACATTGGTCTCAACCTGACCAACGATCAATCCTACTCACCCAAAATAACCAACTGCAGTCTGGTAAGTGTTCAATGCCTTGCTCAAATTTTAACTTGGCTAATTGATTGTTACGATTGCAGCAACAATTGGCCAATGCCAGCAGCAAGCAGCGCAGTCAACGCTCCGATTCAGACTCTGAGAGCGTCTTCACCGATGATGACGAGTGGGCGCATCCATTACCACTGCGCGAGAATGTTGGTAAGTTTGTAAAAGAATATTATTGAATGATTCGCTTAATTGCACGTCCAACAAAAGTTGGCAAATATTTACAATAATTAAAGTTCTTCTATATGGATAAAAAAGTTTAATCAATATTTAATTTATTCCTCTTTTTAGATCGCAGCACGCGCCCCTCGGACAGCTCCATTGAGAACGAATCATTTGTGCTGACTTATTCACAGCGCTTTTCCAAAATGCCCGAGGATGGAGCTGCCTTGACGCCTTCGGCAGTTGATAGACACTCCAAGCTGACTGGCGCCATGACAAGCACAGCTGCTGATGGCGCTGGAGAGCATCATACGCTCGAGAAGTTGGCCAAGGTGCTGAAGAACAAAAATAATCTCATACTGGACTTTAAGGAAAATGAAAAGTATATAAAACTATATAATTACAAAGCTGAATTTTAGATCTAAATTCTATTCTTTATTGTAGACTATCACGTGATCTGCCGCAGCTGTCGGATACGGAGAACACATCGCCAGCGATTGTGGCCAGGCGGCATGCCAATTCCTCGTTGATCGAAGAGAGCTATGACATTCCACGTTCGCATCAGTTGCCCTATTGCAATGTGGGACAGTTGCTGGGCGAGCGACCGGTCACCAGTCCGCACAACTCCAATCCCATTGCTGCCTCCACACCGAATCTCATGGCTGATGCAAGTGCTGTCGCATTAGTCAATCCCAGCCCGGCGACGTCACATACAGCGACGGCCACCAATTCGCCCACAAGTGCACGCACGCTGCCACGCCCACATTGTTATACAAACGCAGCGCCCACCAGGATGGAGGGCAATGTATTTCGATATGATTTTATTGAGCAAACCGATTGCCCGCCTGTTAATCGAAAGCTGAAGCCAAAGGTGGCCAATCCGCCGCCAGAGATGACGCACAAAACCAACGTGGAGGATAAGCCACCAGAGGAGTTTCCGGCAAAGCCACCTGTGTGCGCGATGGAGCAACTTAGCAGCAAACTGAGCGCCACAAAGCTGCAGGCTACTGCGCCACCGAGTGTGGATCGTAAATGCAAACCAAATGTCTACAAAGTAATTGCAACTGTACAGCTCATTATAATCGTATACCAATTAACTGTTTGTATCTTTTGCAGCTGGGCTCTTCGGCCACAATGTCGGCGGCAACGCGTCGCTCCTCGGGGGCACCACTAACCATGGTGCTGCCACATGAAACAGATGTGCATTCGCCAGCTGCCGTTGGCTATTTCCACGAGACACGCACTCTGCCACGCCAGCCGCATCGCCCGCATCCCAACAGTCCCGGCAGCCAGTCAGTGCAGCATCAACGCACCGCCTCGGCAGCAGCAGCCATGACATCATCCTCCGCGGTGGCAGCAGCAGCCGCGGCAGCGGCAATGAAACAACTGCATCAGGCAGCCCAGCAGCCGGAGCACAAGCTGCAATACTTTGATCTAGATGTGACTAACAAGCCGCCTCTGCTTAATCGCCAGAGCATGAGTGTTGGCAATCTATATACCCAAGGCGGTGGCGCAGTGGGTGGCGTGCGTCTCGGTGTGGCGGATGCGGCCGCAGTGCGTGCGCCAGTTAAAAGCAGCGTTGTCTACAACTCTGTGGACTTTGTCAAGACGGAGGCGTTTAAGCGCATTCGCGAGGAGCGCAACAAGGAGAGCAGTGAGAGCGGCAACAAATGAGCAACGCTTCATCTTCCAATTTCCACATGACTCACATGATTAATGTGCAATATTATGCAGCGGAATTCATAGCGTCATTCGGATCTTTTGTAGTGCCTATAAAATACTGTCTAAGCAAAGTGCAAATTCTAAGTGGCTTTGGCATTCGTGTTCATATTGAAGCGTATGACATACACTAACAAACAAGCACACAACCATATCCATATATACATATTTACTTAGACATTAAGTTAGTTATATTAAGTACATATTGTCTATTTGTGCACTCAGTTCCCACTTGTAGTGCTTTTTAAATGCTGCTGTGCGTCATTGTCTTTTGTCATTGTGCTTCCAATATTTCCACTCGACACACAGCTAATTTAGTGTAAATCCTCGAAATCAAAATACGAATAACGTTTTTAGTGCTATTTTATATGTACACACACAAACATACAAACAAACTATTTATATACACCACGAATTTTTATATGGTAACAAATTCTATACAATTATCATGTAAGCGTAACTCGTGTGCGACACAAGCTGTGGCTTGATATTGTGCTTTAATAAAGATTTTTTAACATAACGAAATCATAATTAATTATGATGACTTTTCAAAAGAAATTATTTAAAAAAAAAATTTGAATCTCAAGCTTAAAATCTAATTGTTATTTACAGGGATTAAAACCGAAACGATTAACGGTTTCAGTTACGGTTTCGGTTATGTTCGCATTTAGGTTTTCGGATATCGGATAAGCAAAATCTTTGAATAAAGGTTTCGTAACGGTGAACCGGTTTTTGTATGTTTCGGTTTTGAAATACCGGTATGGTTTCTCTGCAAAAATAATTTTATATTAATAATATAACAATAATAATTAAAATGGCATTTCTTTCTTATTGTTTCATTCACCGATTTATTTCACAGATTCTTCAGTTTGATGTAGTTTAGTTACATTTTAAAAATTTTAATTTTTCATTTAACAAATTATTTTCCCTTATTCAGTGCTATTAAAATTCGATCATGAATTTCACAAATAAAAATTAAATTATAATTAAACATAAGAAAATTAAAATCAAAATGAAAATAGAAAATCAAATTTTTTGGATGTATGAAAACCCAAATTTAACCCATATAAATGAAACGGTTACTAAACGGTTATTTCGATTTACAGATTTACAGAAACAATTTTTTTTCGGTTACGGTTTCAGTTACTGTTTCAAGTTTCAATCTGCTTTTACCGGTTAAAGGTTACGGTTTCGGTTAGGGCTTCAATCCCCGGTTAGTTGTATTTAAATTGAATTTAAAAAGTTATTGTTTTTCGCTGATTTTCCAACCCTTTCCTTTTTTTGGGTTCAAGGTTGCTAGAGCGACAGTAACGTTGTTTTTCTAATGGTAACGATATTTAAATTGGAAACTTGGCAACGAAAACAAAATGTTCTAGACAACAAATATTACTATCGGGTAAACTACGGAATAGTACTCACAATAAAAAATATCTTCAGTGCAGCAGAGATTTCGAGATACAATTTACAGCCTTATATATTTCACATTTTACCGAGCTGAAGGTGGCTTCATTGAAGAGAGGAAACTGAAACCATGTCGCTTGTTTACATTACACACCACAATGAGAATATCTTTGATGTGGAGCGCGAACCGGAAAAGCCAACGGATTCGCAAACAGGGATTCGGGCTAATAAGGGAAATCGAGGAAATGAGGAGGGCGATGGCGCAGCAGAGAAAGAAGCTCGTTGTTCCGAGTTGCGTGCCCGTCTAAGCATGGAGTACAAGAAGCATTCGATGGTGATGCTCAAGGATGGCGTGCGTCTGCTCACGGATGCCAAGAAGTCCCATCATCGCACCATGGGCTGTGCCAATGTGCCCCTGGAGCCACCATGCGCCTTTCTGCGCAAGAATCAGGGCGTCAAGTGGCGTCGCGAAAATCTGCACGTGTGTCCCAAGGGAGCCAATATGCCGCCACTGCCCGAATTTGGCAAGAAGGAGAAGAAATCGGATATGGTGCCCAACTTTGTGGTGCGCAACATTAGATGTGCCCGCAGCACAAATCGCTGTCCGCCGTCTCCACGCTTCGTGGATGCGCCCGAAGGCACGCGTCAGAATTTGCTCAACTCGGGGCTGGTGCCGCAGTTCATCTGTCGCAAGGACTTTGGCAAGGTGCCCATCTACATCCAAAAGACTAAGAAGATGCTGTCCGAGGCACATGCCGTTTGCTGCAAGGAGCAGCAGCGTCTCATGGAACTATGTGGCGGGGTCAAAGGAGCAGGGGCGTCTGCCCAAAAGCTGCAGCAATCGCAGACAAGTCGCGAAGGAGCTGCTCCAGATATGCCAGGCATGCGTGTCATGGATCAAGCAGAGCGTAATGATATACTCGTTGGTTTGCGGGCACATCTCAACGAGATGACCAAGAGTTACCAGTCCATGTCCTTGCTCATCGATAGCGAGAACAAGCGTCAGCGCAAGGGGAAACTGGAGAGCGATTTGCGGCAGCTGGAACAGGATATCTTATTGCTAGAGACCAGTCCCATTATTTATGTTTCACTGTACTAAAACTATGTTTCTAAAGTATTTAATAATTGCACTTACACACACACACACACACATGCACTCTAAAAATCAGTTTAATAAAAATTAAACGGGCAATTCCTAAATTCCGCAGCTTAATCAATTCCGCAAAGTTGCAATCTTAAAAAATGTTTGAAAAAAAAATACAGTTTTACTTCTCATTAAAGGACAGTGCGGAATTGATTCGGCAACGGAATTTAGGCTAGCACTGTCCATGTTTATGCATCGAGAAACTCCAACTTGTAGTCTCCATGGCAACAGGGACACAACAGTCGACTTCCCGGCTCATACAGCTCCAGTAAGAGCTGCTGCTCCAGCAGCACCTGTCGACCGCAGAGTGTGCAATAGTGCTGCTCCAGATCCGGTTCCAGCTGCAGGAATGAAAGCACGACAGATTAATCTGGAATTAACGTGTATTATATAATCATTTAATACCTCAACGTAGGAAATGCAGCATCGCTTTGGCTGCTCCTTGACATCAACGTCCGACATTTCAGCTATGCCGAATTTCGCTTGCAGCGCATCGAAATGAATCTCCATTTGATTTAGGAAACGTTTGATGGTCGCATTCAGTGGCTGCTCCTTCAGCAGCTGTTGGTCCAGTCGTTGTTTAATACGAGCACTTTCAGCTAATTGACATTGCGATACCTTGCGTTGAAATGGCGTCAATGCATCCAAGCTGGCCAAATGCTGCAGACGTAGACGTATATGTGTTGTGGCCAACATGGCCAACAGCAGCTGCCTTTCGTTCTCGGAACGCTCTGGAGTCTGATACTGCTGCACCTGGATTAAGGCATCGAAGACGTGGTACTTGAGCTGCAACTGCTGCAGCAGCGATTGGGAGGCCAATCCATCAAAGGCAAGCATGTCAAATGGCATGTAATTCACATATGTCTCCAACTCGAAACGATTGAAAATCTCCATGCGCACATCGATCAAGAAATCCATATAGCAATTGATGGCTTCGTTGGGCGACAGACGTTCGGCAAGCTGGCCCAGGGAATCCCCCTTTTCCAGCTTGCCCAGACAGATCGGCAGTTGCAGACGCTGAGTGGAAGTGTTGTACAAATATTCATTGCTCCGCGTGTATATCACAGTCAAGAGATTCTTATGTTGACTACAGATGAGGCCAACAGGATAATAGTTATCAGTATCCTTGATTTCAATCAGTCGCTTGCTGAAACTCAGCTGGGCAGTCTTATGGGTGAGTTCGATGCGAAAGACTTGTCCTCGTGCCGTGGCCACTGCATAGCTGCTGTTGCCCAAATCGCAAAGTCCTGTGTTAATAAAGAAATGTTAGAAATTAAACCATATTTTAGGAAGGAACTCTTATTTTTGTGTCCTTGGTAGATTCTCTTACTCACCAGTTATCTTCATGCCGCCGACTAGGAATCGCGTCTCCAGCCAGTTGTCAGCTTCTTGCTGTGGCATGCACCAGATTAAAAGATGCGCCGCCTTGCAGCACACAATGTAGTAGCAATCACGTTCCGGACAGTGGGTAATCACTGCCTGCTGCAGACCCATGTGATCTGGTCGCAGCCAAAGCGGTTTCACCAGCGAGAGTCCTTCTTCCGCCGCTTCGTTAAACCTGTACAAATGCACGAGTCCATTGTTGTCCCCCACGAGCAGCAGATCCTCAAAGCTGTGCATGAAGCAGATGCGACCCAACAACGTGTGCAACTCGCAATGTGACAGCACAGCTCGTGCCTCCGGGCACAATGTCAATGTCCAGAGGCTGCCGGCAGCTGTGCCCAGTACAATCACGTAGTTGCCATTGTCAGTCTTGAGGGGACGCCATGCAAACATGGTTATCCAGCTGCGATCAATAAATGCCTGATAGCGTCTAAATGTATCAATCGCTTCGTAAGGAGGCTGCAGCTCATCCCTGAGAGTAGCAGCTATATCCAGTCCCATCTTGTAGTGCATCCAGAACGTATGCTCTGGACTTTTGCTGACCAACTCCAATGCTCCATAGCTACTCAAGCAGGCCAGCAGCATCTGTCCCTTGGGCAGTGGATGTGGTGACCAACTGGCGGCCAACAGATTGCTATCGGGCACATCCTGGGCATTGGTGGCTATGTAAGTCGGCTCCAGGACCAATTGCTGCATCTCCAGAGCATTGCAGCTATCGTAGATATCCTGAAGATTCACCTGTTGAGCCAGTTTATCCAATGGGCGAGTTTTGGACAAACTCTGCAATTTGGCTTCAATATAGGGAAATGGCAAATGGTGGACACATTTATTGGTCAACTCCAGAGTAACCAGCTCCGTTTTGGACCCGAGCAAAGCAATGCAGCTGCCATCCGTTGTGAACGATATAAAGTCACGGGCATTATCCTGTTTGACATTATCCCTGGCTAATTGTTGAAATTTCAGCACTATGTTAGCTGTGTGTGGAATGAATAAAAAAGACTTGTTGCATTAAAAGGGAGAATAAATAAGAGGACACCTTTTATTCAAATATTGAAGTCTTAATAAGTAAGGTTCCGGGCGCAGGGTATCTCGTAGTCGTGCACTCTCGACATGTGTTTCATTATCACACTCACGAGTTTGCCGGCAGACGTAGACGCAGACGCGTACAGCGCGAGCAAAACAAAGCGAATTACACATGTCACCGTCTCGACATTGTTGTCTCAATAAAGTTCATAACACATTCATGCATACATACATATGTAATACATATATGTACTCTTTTATATAGTATACGTCAGTTTTTTTACTCTCACCTTTGTCATCGCCAGCGCTTGCTTCAGTTGCTTTTCTCATTTCGCCGTGAAAAGTGCCGTTCGGGTGGTGTGAATAGTCAGCTACACAATGGCTGGCAAGCGGGGTGCGGAAATGGTTAAGCAGATAGCCGAATATGTGTCCAAAGGATCTAGTTTTGATCGCGTTACGCAAATGGTAAGTTGTTTTAAAATCACGACGAAATAGAAAAAACAAAAAACGACGTGCAAACCAGCTGACTCAATGCCTATCGTTGTATTTATTATGTAAGCAGACCTATCGATAACGCGCGGTATTTAAACTTTGCAGGTAAAAATTACAGGTGGCGGTGAAGGACGCTGCGTGGGTGAATTTACAGTGCAAGCAGAACATTTAAACCGCCTGGGCTCTTTGCATGGCGGTTTAACGGCCTCAATTTTAGATAACATTACTACCTATGCCCTAATGTCCAAAGGATCACATCCGGGTGTTAGCTCCAGCTTAAATGTCAGCTATTTAGCAGCGGCCAGGCCTGGCGATGTCGTCGAGGTGGATGCCAATACTGTACATGCTGGACGCAAAATGGCCTACATAGAGTGTGTGCTGCGTATTAAGGAAAATGGCAAAGTCATTGCCAAAGGCGGACAAACCAAATTCGTTGACTTAGATACCAAATTTTAGCTCATTGCCAATGAAAGTCATTTAGTTCGAATAAACACACAGATAAGTCTTAACACACTTTAATCGGCTTTTCTTATCAAGGGACTGACCAAGGTGAATTTATACATGGTGATGTATTCGCTCTCTCTCGGGGCGAATCTGTCAGAGAGAGTCTGAGGTGAGAGAGACGACAAAGATAGATATATAGAAAAATTGTTTTGTTTGGTTTTCTATACTCTTCACTCATTTTCGTTTTGGTCGCTGTGCAATATATAAAATCGAAATAAAAAGCAATGGCATGTTTGTCTTATTGTTCCTGTTGCATTTATCCACATTTGTCTCTTCTTAATATCTCTGGGAACACAAACCAAACGACTCGAGTTCGAGCATTTTTCGGAGAATATAATACAAACGCCTACTACGGCGTTTGCTTTCGTAATGACGTTTGCGCCCCGAAAAAGAGAGCACGTATAAATCCACCTTGGGACTGACGTCACTGGCGTCTATCGAACAACGAAGATGGTGAATCTTCTTTAATTATTACTCTTGGAAGTATATCGATAGGTGTTGAATTTATCGCACAGATGTTGAGTATTGTTATTCCTCTTTTCTGTTGTCCACGCGTTTCGTAACAATTCAGAATGGGCACACGCAAAAAGGGACTGGAATTTGCCAAGCACATAACTGAGATTATAGCCAAGGCAACAGGTTTCGAGCGGCATTTGGAGAAGGTATGTCATTTAAATCGAATCGCTAAGAATTCTTAAATTGTGTGCCTCGCAGGTAACAATTCTAGGTGGTGGCGATGGAGTTTGTACAGCAGAGTTCACAGTGGCACCAGAGCACCTCAACAAAGGCGGCGGTTTGCATGGCGGCTACACGGCAACCCTTGTGGACATGGTTACCACCTATGCGCTGATGTCAAAGCCCTGTCATCCCGGTGTGTCCGTGGAAATCAACGTGAATTACGTGAAAGGAGCGCGCGTCGGCGATGAGGTGCTCATCGAGGCAAATACAGTTAGGGCCGGCAAGAATCTGGCGTTTATCGACTGTGTGCTAAAGCATAAGAAAAACAAGGCTGTGATTGCCAAAGGCACACACACCAAATACGTGAATTTCGAGTAGATGCTGAGTGTGTGCCACAGTTGCTATTAATGTGCTTTATTATTACATGTGTAGCAGTAAATTTAGTAAACTTTAGTTAATTGTTAATTAATTGCTTGTTCTGTGTTTGTGTGTGTGTGCGTTATCGATTAGAGTTACAGACGGAATCCATTTGGTTGAATGATGGACATTATTCAGAGGATTGTCTTTGCCCAATCTTCTGAAGAAGCTTCCATCTTTAACTTGAAGTGCCTGTGGAATCCGCCAATTTAGATTTAATGTGGCTACTAAGAATAAGTGTTTGATTACTCGTTAAGTCGATATGCAGATTGCAGTGACCAGCGGTGACCAGCTCAGTTGACCAACTTGGCAGGCATTGTGGGGCAGTGTGGACAACATGCCTCTGGAGGCGTCAGCGGTTCGATGCCAGGCGGGCAGCTGACCTCGCCGCACTGTTGACGCACACAGTTCACCTGTCCGTGGAAGCAGTTGCACTTGGTGCACACATCCGGCGTCCACACCTCGTTGTTCAGCCGTGTGGTGCCCTTGTCGTCGACGCAGTGGCTCCGCTTGGGCTTCCCGGCGACAGCGGGCTGTGGAACGGGCGCCAATTGCACAATCTGTGGCATGGGCTCAGCATCGGCAGCGTTGCAGGAATCCTCCAGTTTGCGCAGTTTCTTGTGCAGCTTCTTCAGCTCTTTCTGGAAACTGCCAATGAGTTCCTCCAAGCCGCTGACACGTTCCTCATTAACCTGGTACAGAGATTCCAGGGGACTGTCGTAGCTCTCGGCGGTGGACACCTCCTGCTCCTCGCTGTGGACATCACGTTTGGCACGCTGGCTGCGCTTGGTGTAGGTTTGTGGCACAAACGAGCTGAAGACAGGTGGCAGATTGTTGCAGCTGCCGCATTCCTGCCACAGATAGAGATTGATGCCAGGAATATCTTCGCACTGCTTGTATCCACCCTGATGCTTGGCCAGAATAAACACATTCTCGGTCATCTGATCGAAATTGTCGCCCACATCGCAGAGCACGCGTCCAAAGTTCGCCTGCTTGATCTGGACGAGTTGCTCGGGCAGGAAGACGCCAGGATTCTCATAGTAGAAGCGATCGCCATCGCGCAGTCGACGGAATTGCTCCACCAACAGACACTGGAAGAGGCGACCCACCTTGCCGCCCTCCACTTGGTCCTCTAGGATGCCGCCGAGCCAGACATCAATGTTATCCGGATGGCCGTAGAGTTCGCGCAGTTTCTGCCTGATCTCTGGGTTGCTAATCTCGCCGGCCAAGTCATCAAAGTCCTCGGCAACGGTTAGATTACAGAACTTCCTGTAGACATTATAGCCGGGTATGCCGTGATCTCTTCCACGCTGTATGTTAATGGCAGCCAGATCAAGGGCCACCGCATGCGCGGTCAGGAAGAGTTTCTCTGTGAGCTCTGTGTTGAGATTCTGATCGGGCAACTTCAGCTTGGCGGGCACGGCTAGCATGCCACGCATTAGAGGATCAACGCCACCTTCATAGGCCAGACGCCAGGGGGCAAAGAAGGCCTTGTGCAACAGCAGATGACCCTGGGGAATGGGCTGGAAGCTGGAGTTCAATCGATGCAGTATAGGATTGATGATGGTATGGCCAAAACGCAATGCTGCCGTGGCAAACTCATTGGCAATGCTGGGATTCACTTGAGGATCGTATCCACGATATTCTCCCAGGAGTTCCATGCCACTCTCCCCAACGATCAGAGGTAACCACTGCTTAAACGTGATGTGCTGCATCTGGGCGCCGACAATCTTACGCGCCTCCTGGTACAGGGTATCGCCATCCCAGTGTGGATTAATCTCACGCAATTTGCCGGCAATGCGATTATGCTCTCGCATCCAAACCGTGTGCATGGCCAGAAGACCCACTTGCTCATTGACACGTATGTCGCCGGAGACAAAGCAATTCATCTGGTTCTCATCCAAGTTGCGGCGACAGTCCATGCCATCCTGTGGCGCTGCAAACGGCAACATGGCCTTCTGGTTGGGAAAGTGGACGCCGACACGCAGGAGACCCTCATCCGTGCTCAGATTGCGCAGCTCCTGGGCAAACGGAGTGCTGTAGCCATAGACCTGTGAGGCATCGATATACGAGGTCAACTGATTGATCTGCTCGCGATGCTGGACGCCATCAAAGAAGAGCGATGTCATCCCAGAGCCACAAATGGCGCTGGAACGGACCACGTCAATGCAGCGACGATTCTTCACACGCGGATCATTGGGAGGCACCTCAATGGGGTAGCAGGGTGGGGCAAACTCGCAGGTCTTCTTGCAATCAATGCCATCCCAGCTCTCCGAGCTGACGGAGGGTATAGCATGATCCAGATCGTGATCCAGGAACTGTCCCCACTGCATTACCATATGCGTAATCCTTGCATCGGGCGTTATCTCCTTGGTGGCCACCAGCGAGGTGGACACCAGGCGCGCACTTGGCTTGGGATGCCCTGAGTACATGCGTCCCTTTGTCCAGCCCACGGGCATGCTGAATCCGTTCTCATAGATGGGAGCCGCGAGTCGCCGGAAGGCCGTCAGAGAAGCTCCCCAAGTGGGATGCATCAGATTGTTGCAGGTGCCCTCGATGCTGCGATATCTCGAGTGGAAGCACATGTCCGTGCAGTTGGGCATCTCGCGATGCTCCATGCAGCCCGATAGCTCAGCCACCAAATGCAAATGCTCCCGCGACAATAGATCCCGGAATTCGTACTTCTCACTCTCCATGGTCAGATTCTCGCCCTGCTGCACATGTTTCCTGATGTTGACCAGGGTGCGCTCATAGATCTCCGCAGCGCGAGCGAGTTGCCTCGCCTGGCCAGTGGGAAAGCGGAAGACCCTCAAGAGTTCTCCAAAGTTGGGCGGTGTGCCGGTGCTGCGATTGGAGAAGAGCATGTCCAGGGTATTATTAATGGCCACATCGATCTCCTTGGCCGCCTCGGCAAAGGCAACGCGCACATAACGATCTCCGGGAGCCAGATCCACATTGTTTCTGAGAAGAAATGGAGAGGAAGAGAAATGGAAAGAGTTAGACTATAGCTTAAGCAAAGCATAATTTAATTTAGATTATATGTATAATCGTATTAATGTTGGGATTAATATTACTTATTGGTTGACTTTCTTTCTGCAGGAAATAAATGGAAACTGGATACAAGAATTACATATAAAATAATTACAGGATTATATGATTTAAATAATTATAAAGCTGTAATTATTTTACTGATTAAGTAAGTTGAAAAATTATTAGTTATGAGTTAAAGCCTTTCGAAATTCTGCCAATAACAACCATTATTTATCAGAATAAGATCATGTTTTTTGCCTGTAATAACAGGTATTTGAAATATTGATCAAGATTAAGACAATTAAAGTAAAATTTAAGATAATTGATTTTTGGTCTATAAATGAGAAATATGTATTTAATTTCTGTGATATCCCTACTCTTCTTATTTAAAGTAAACTTTGTTTTGTCCAACCAATTTCTATTTGGAAAACTTAAAAAAAAACATTCCATATTTACGAAAGTTGCTTTTGTATTTTGCCAACTTTTAGAAGCAAAAATTTAGTAATTAATTTTAAGATAGCGCGACTTTTCACAGTTTTCCCACTTTAATTGCAATTAATTGTTGGCAGCGTCGGAGGTTCCTTAAAAGGCCGTTGACTAATAAAAATCCCCAAGTAAAACTAAAGTTTTATTTTTTTTCTGATTGTTGTTGTTGTTGTAGTTTTTGTTGCATTGGTGCTGGGTCTTAGCCTGGTCCTCGCTTGGTGGTTGCCGTTGGCAATTGCTGACTTGGCAGCGCACAAAATTATGCCACACTTTTTGTTGCATTTAAGCGAAATCCACGCCAAGCTCTGGCCAGCTACAACAACAACAGCAACAACATTGAGAACATGAAGTACAACAACAACATTGGCATTAACAACAATTCATGCCTCACATTTTCTGTGGCGTCGTCGTTGCCGTTAAAGGAATTTCCCTTTGGAAACTTTCGCTGTGTAAACTTTGGCATTGTCGGCGTGGTAGGTAATAACTTAACGACCATAATACACCCTGTTGCACCACAACCACTGCTCACCACTCACTATCAACTATCGCACTGCCAACTATCCAGGCAGTCAGCCCAGCCAGCCAGCCAGCAAATGGCAGCCAAGCCACTGACAGCCAACTACACTACACTACATATTTTCCCACTGCCACACGGCCATTTCTGTGGCTGCGCTTTTTCTGGCACGCCTGGGCGTTTGCAAATACTCTAGCTGAACAGTTCATTCGCTAAAAGGTACTTTGATTGCATCAGGCATTTGGTCAAAGTTACGTTATTTAACTTACTTTTGTGTATTTTCATAGGCTTTGAGTATAAAATCTTATGTTGTATACAAAATTATACAGGCCTGTTCCGGTTTTTACTTTTTACTTTTTAGCATTTAGTGATATGCATTTATTCACTTTGAATTTAGACTAAGTGTTTGAAAATTATCGTTTTTCGCTTTATCGGCCTTAAATTCATCAACTCAAAGTGATATCAATCCGCTAAGTATCGCCGAAATGGTATTAGACCAGTTAAAAGAAATTCAAAAGTGAACTTCACTTATCGAAAGTGAAATTCGGAACAGGCCTGATAAATATCGCTTTCTTCCTTCCAGTCTTGCCCAATTTCCGTAAAAGCTAAAGTAACAGCTTTAAAGAAGCTTTCTTTTTTAAATTAGTACCCCAAAAGTTGGAAATGTATTTAAGGAGAAACAATAATTGAGAACATGTTTTTCTTTCTCTCATATATTAATTGATATTGAACTTAATTCTTGTTCGATAGCATTAAATGTTTCATCTTTGAGTGAATTGGAAATAAATTGTAATTTGATATATGTTTGTCTGTGTAACAATCAAATACCATTGCAATTAAAGTACGTTTTCTAGGCTATATTCACAGAACTATCTGCTTTCTGTTAACTATGCAAATTTAGGTTAAATTGTAGAGAAATTGAAGTTCGGAATCATTACAATCGATATGGATTTACCAAGACTATCTTCACATTACTATTATTTACAATTCTTTACAATATACAAACTTATTCTAAATTGAGGAGATATTGAAACTCGGAACATGCCCGCTTAACAATTATATTCGTATTCCAAGGCTGTTCTCACTACAATCGAAGTGTATTTCATGAGTCAATCTGCACAGCTTTACCAGCCTTTCTAGTGTGTGTGTCTTTTCTTGGCTTAGCTTTGTATTTGTGAGTGTGTGTCTATGTGTGTCTGCCACATGCTGTGTGGCAATGGCAACGTATTTCCGTGGCCAGCGTAGCCCCTACTCCAGCAACAGCCCAGTAACAGGATAAGCTTTTGTTTTACGCCAGCATTACCCACAACTTAGGCGGATTTCAGTTGTTCTTGCGTCTGTTTTTTGTAGTTGTTGTTGTTGTTGCTGCTTTCAGCGGTTTTCGCTTGGTGTTATTGTCTCAGTGACGTTGTGCCTTGCACACACACACACACAGTAGAGTTAGAACCGTTCTTGGTCTGTGACTCAGCATACTCTTAGTTTTTTTTTCTTTCACTTTTAACGTTTGCCCTTTTTTTTGCACTTTTTTGCTCAGTGCCTTTGCTCGCTTTGCTGCGGTCTGGCGACTGAGCTTGCCACAGCGTAATGAGTAAAGTTTCTAATGCTGCTGGCACAACTGTAAGCCGTTCCTGCCTCTGCCTCTGCCCCTGCCCCTGCCCCTGCAACAACAACAGCAGCAGCTACTGGGGCTCAGCCTGCATCCTGCCGCTCTTGGGCGCCCGCAGCTGCTGCTCTTCCTGCTCCTTTTCCTCCTGCTGTTGCAGCTGTGTCTGGCAAGCGAAACTAAATGATGCGTGCACAGCACAAGGCACAAGACACACACAGTGCACACACACTATATTCTCATAAAGGGAAGCAGGTCATATGGTAGTCGGAAGACTACCACAGTTTCCTCTCCCACTCCCACTCCCACTTTCCCTCCTGCTGCATTATGCATTTAAAAATGGCTGCGTAAGCAACGCCTTTTGGATTCGGTTCTTTGGTTCTTCTTCTTCTTCGCTTGCAGCTGCATTTTGTGGACTGGGAGATTTGTGGGCTTGCTTTGGTTTACCGGTTTGTGCGGCTTTTGCTTTATCATTGGCAGGCCCCAAATTGATTTAAGGCCTGCTGCACGTTGCCTCCCTTCATTTTGCCTCTTGGATTCGTCTTGCACAAAGTTCTTCTTGCCCGGCGGCGTCAGTGGAGAGCAGAAGAAACCAGGCTCCAGTCCCAAGCACAACTTGTCAACTCAATTTCAATTTGGGCAATTTGAACAACTTGTGCGGTTGTCTCAACCCATGACAACAACTCTTTCGTCCTGCACTCAACTTGTCTATCTCTCTCTGTTTGTGTGTGTCTGAGAGTGTGTGTGTATGAGTGTGTATATATATTTGTCACGTTTCTTGTCCTGTCTTGGCACGTTTTACAAAGCTGCCAACTGGCACAGCAACTTTTGTGCTTTCGTCGCCGCTTTTTGATGTCTTTTAGTGCATATTTTATATGCAGTTTAGTCAGCGGCACAGTGGGGCAACAACTTTCGAAAAACATTATCTTCAGGCAAATAAATATTTGAACGAAATTAATCTAATTTAAATGGAGAATGAATTTAGAAAGCAAACCATAATCAAATTCCGCTTGGAAATCGGATTAGTTTTTGCAAGATTATGAAATTTTGAAGTTGATCTGTTTTTTGCTCTAGCAGCTTTACAAGTCCATATTTTTAGAATATGAATTTAGAGAGCACACCGTAATCAAATTGAAATTCCGCTTAGAAATCGGATTAGTTTTGTCAACATTATGATATTTTGAAGTTGATCTGATTTTCGCTCTGGTAGCTTTAAAAGTCTATATTTTCGCTCATTTTGGCATGATTCTTTACAAAAAAATTTAAAAAAAATTAACCCTTTGCCTGAAAATCTGTAACATTTAAAGTTTCTTGAAATGCCTTTAGTTAACTTGAATTTGATCTAAATTTAACCAGTGTGCCATAGTTTTCTGCTGTACATGTTGCCTTTAGCGTCTCAAATGGACCGCACAGTGGGAATATTTACACAATAGTCTAACGCAAGTCAACTTAAGTGATTGTTAAATGCAGTAAAAGCTAAAGTCTAATCCCTCCCAGTTGGCTATTTTAGAAATGCATATATATATATACACTCGCACCACGGTGCCTGACTTTAAGTGCGCGTATTATGGCTTTTTTTTTGGCGGCTTTCAAGCTCAACAACTATTTTTCAATTAATTAAGCAAGTTCGTCGAGCTCTTAAATGCATTCAAGTCTGTCGTTCTGTCGTTTGAGTACTTTGAGACTACATTGAAAGTTGTTTCCTTTGAGCGGAACTTGGCTCGGGAAATTGATTGCAAAGGAGTTTTTCTATTGCCCCGTGTGTACTCACCTGATGGTAACGAGAGCTGAGGCGGTGGCTCTGCCGAATTTGTTCTTTAGCTGGCACTCGTAGCGTCCACCATCGAGGATAGTCACATTCTTGACAAACAAACTGCCAGCGCCACTTATTTGATATTTCTCAGTCAATTGCACGTTGGGATCGATGAGGCGTCCATCGCGACGCCAGGCAATCTAAGAGAATCGAGAAGAGATGAAAGCGAATGTCAACAAGTGTCTGGCAAATAGATGGGCAACTTTCGACAGACAACTTACTTGAAGTCCATCTTCGGGCTGTTCCGCCTGGCAGGGCAGCTCGATGGTGGTGCCCGTAATGGCCACCAAATTGCTCGGCTCAATGACCAAACGCGGCGGTGACTCTGATTTCTCCACTTTAATCGTGGCCGAAACCAACACTTCGCCATTTTCATTGCGCGCCATGCACAGATATTCACCTGAAATGAAATGAAATGAAATGTTTGCATCAAATATAAGGTACTCGTATTTGAAATGTGAATGAGTTTAGCAATTTGAATGCTGTACGCTTACCAGCATGCTGTTCCTTGGCCACGCTAACCACCAGCTCGGTGTTCTCGTTCTCCAACAGCAGGTCGACGCCGGACTGGAGGGGTTGGCCATTGAAGAACCAGGTTATGTTGGGCAGCGGGTTGCCATCGGCATCGCATTCCAGCACAAAGGCTGTGCCCAGTTTGATTGTTTGGTTTTGTGGTGCCATTAAAATTTCGGGTAAATCTGCAACGAGATGCAACGAGCCGTATTGAGTGATTTGAGCAATTTCTACCGCTCCAAATAGCAGCAAACATCAGAAGCAGCAACAAAATGGGGCCAACAAAAAATCACAGCAATTCAACAGCTGGCGGTCATTTTTTCTATGCGTCTTTTGTTGTTGTTAGTGTTTTACTTTTCTTTTTTTTTATTGCCTGCATCCCACGGGTCGTATACATAATGCAAACACATTTTTCATGGCATACTTTTTGGCGCGCTTCAAACAAACTGCAAACTGGACGCCATTTTAGTTTGTCTCTGCCTGTGTGTGTGTGTGTGTGTGTGTGTGTGCGTGTTTATCGAGTTAATTATAGTGACCAAACGCAACGCTTGACTGCTTGAACTGCCACGCCCTGAAGTGCGTGCTGCGTTCGTAATAGTTTATAATTTTTGCACTTAATTTGCAAAATAATGTGCACATTTTGCACTTCATTTTGTGCTGTGACCACAAATTATAATGAGCCCTTGTGATTAAGGCGCTGACGGAACACTATTTTCCACTCCTCCCCCTCATCCTCTCCCCGTCTAGCTGCTGTCATTAAAAGTACAGTCACGTCACGCTGTTTGGCTTTGCATTTAAAGATATTAAAGCAAACATTTGAAAACTCTTGCCATGTTCTATATTCATGACAATGCGAATTACGTGTTTGGTTGCTCTCAATTGTGGTCAGTTTTGGCTTAAATTTTATCATTGTGGCTTAATGATATAATTGTATTTTAATTTAACTATTTTTGAATATTGGTTAAAGTGATTAAAAAATTTAGTGTCAGACAACTAAGAGAAAATATAATCTGATAATTATAAGGTAAGAGTTTACAATAAATAAAATCGTTTTATAAAGAATATTTCTTGTATTATTCTAACTATCTTGTTTCTCAAAAACAAAGATTAATAGTATTTTTATTAGCTAAACAGTTTAATGTGTTTGAAAAACTAGAAATTCCTTTATTATTTAAAGTGTAAAGGCTATAAATACTCCCATTACTCAATCTTGCAATGCTCGCTTTGGTGATCATTAAATAAATTAAAAACAATGCCATTAATTTGAAAGAAAGAAAAAAATCGGAATTTGTAAAGTTCTTTTTGCAACCAATTAATCTTAAGCTTTGACTGAATCCAATTGCCTGCAATAAAAATATACATTGCATTTTGTGCAATCGATGGGGAGTTAACTTAAATCATGGACGCTCAATTGGGAATGGACAATGTAACGAAGTTACAACTGGCCCATTGAAAGTCGATAAAGCTGGCCGGGTAACTGGTAACTGGTAACTCAATACGAAATTAAATCGACTGAAAATTGTGTTAAACGCGACAGTTGTGACTGTGAAATGGAGGTGGGTGGAGTTGGAGTTGCAGTTGCAGTTGGAGTTGGAGGTTGGGGGAACATTAATGGTGACCAATCTGGACACATTACTCCCCAGTGGAGAGAACTCACCCTTGACTTCGATGCGGGCGGTGGCCTGGACAGAGCCCAGACTATTGTGGGCCTCACAACGATACGTGCCCGCTGTCAACTGGCTGGGCTCGAGGAGGACCAGACTGCCGTTGGCCTGCAGCTGCAGTGTGGACGTGGACTGGGACAGCTGGCGACCATTGAAGAACCATTGCATGTCTGGCTGTGGCCAACCGGCGGCGACGCAATCGAGCAGCACGTGACCGGCTCCATGTAGTGCCACAATTTGGTCATGCGGCTGATGGGTGAAATGTGGCGGCATTGGTGTTGGTCTCGCATCCGGAGCAGCCCACACCTGATTGCTGGACTCGTCGTGGTGCTGGGCATGTTGGCCATGCTGACCATTCAGTCTGCTGTCCGCATCGTTGACCATCATGCGTATGGGCTGCGATTTGATCTCGCCCATTTCATTGCGCGCAATGCACTCGTAGATGCCAATGTCATTCGATTCGACTCCATTGATGCGCAGTGCACCGCTGGCAAGGACCAGCATTCGCGGTGCCTGCTCCGCACCGATCTCGTTCGTGTTCTGCATCCAAATAAGCTCCGGCTTCGGTTGACCTTCCACCTCGCACGGCATATTCACCGTCTCGCCGCTATTCACTTGCATATCGTGGGGACCCGCCAGCAATTCGGGCTTGACTGTGTGTAATAATCAACAATGTTAATATTTATCCAAATGACACTGGCTTCAAGTTGCAATTAAGTTTCAGATTAGACTTTACAGAGTAAATGTGCAGAAGAATAAATCTTGTTCATTTAATATTTAAATATTAATTAAATGATTTCTTGTGCTTTCAAATCTAGTAAAGCTCCTTGTAGGATTATACACTTTATATATAAATATATCAAAGCTTGCAGGTGAAAGCTTTCTCATAATATGAAAAAATTTAACAGGTACTTCCTTAAAAGCCTATGATTTATAAATAAAAAGCTTTAATGTGCTTCCAAAGCATTTTAAGTTTTAAAAAGCTCATTTTTTTAAAAAGGACTGGCTTAGACATTTTTTTAAGATAATAGTAATTTACTTAAGTATACATATATAACACTTTCATGTGCTTTTAAAGCTTTTAAAGCTCTTTAGAACTTTTTTTAGAAACAACTACTAGGCAATAAGTTTAAGGAGAATTAAACTGATTAGCTTATAAATGTTTTGAAAGTTTATTAAAGCTTCATTAAGTGGTTCACTGCATTATTTTCATTCACTTTCTGTGTAAATCTAACAATTAAGCGTCAAACTTAACTCAGTGTCATTGGCGCCTGCAAACTTACCACATTGGAAATGCTTCTCTGTGAGCTGCCCGAAGCTGAGACGTTGCAATGCTGTCGGTTTGGCACAGGACAATGTGATGGTCACCCTTTGACTATCCAGATGCCAGCGACGCCAGAGTGAATAGACACCGCAATTGCAATCAATCGAGTTGCCATCCAAACGCAGTTGCTTTAGGCTCTGCAATTTGTTGAACATTTCCAACGGCAGATTGGTCAGCTTGTTGTTATGCAGGAACCTGCATTCCAGAAACACAACACAACCGATAACCAAAATCCAAAACAAAAGCGAAAACGAAAACGAAATACGAAACGAGAAACGGCAAATGGTTAGCAGAATATTCAGTAGAAGATTGGGAGCTGGGAATGGGAATGGGTCAACTTACAGGCGATTCAAACGTGGCAAATTGTCAAAGAGTCCAACAGGCAGTTGCCAAAAGTTGTTGCCATCCAGATAGCTGAAGATAAAACGAGAGACAGAAAGTAAAAGGCGGTTAACGTGGCGTATACGCGATTTTTTTTAATTAAACTTGAACTCAAATTGAAATTGCAATTGCAACTGCAACTGTGTGTGTGTGTGTGTGTGTGTGTGTGTGTACTTACAGTGT
Source organism: Drosophila suboccidentalis (assembly GCA_037043435.1). Lineage (NCBI taxonomy): Eukaryota > Metazoa > Arthropoda > Insecta > Diptera > Drosophilidae > Drosophila > Drosophila suboccidentalis. Next base: position 492,051 of record JBAMBK010000483.1, on the reverse strand, counting down.
CTCTAAGCTCCTCAGTTCCTGAAAGATGTTGGCGGGTAAGCGGTTTAAACGATTATTGTTCAAATAGAGAAACCGCAGTGATATTAGATCGTTGAAGGCATTCTCCTCCACAAGCGAAATCTCGTTGTCGTTGAGAAACAGCGTCGTCAGATGATAGAGTCCATTGAACGCATTGGACGGCAGCTTCTCAAAGTGATTGAAACGCAAATCTCTGCAAATTGCAATGCCATAGGACAAAAACAAAAAACGTTTAGTTAAAGGGATGGCGAACTGTGGCTAAAATGGGTTCTCTACAGGCCATAATGGAACGAGGGAAGCTCTGAGCTTGGTTTGCATTTCCCTCTCTCTCTCTCTCTCTCTCTCTTTGCCATTTCCCTTTTGCTTTCCTCAATTTGTTGGACGTTGCCTGGACATGTGTCATTGGCACTGTGTGTGTGTGTGTGTGAGGGGATTGGGTGTGAATCCGTGTAACTGGGGCCATATGCAATTAGTGCGTTACTTGAGCATGCAATCAACAGTTAAGGGCGTGGCACAAGCTCCACTCCTGCAAATTTTCCCCCATTTAAATTCTAAAAAAAATAAAATGCTTTTCTTCTACAAGTTGGCACTCAATTCAAGACAATAACATGTGAGTTAAGTTGAGAACGAATGTGGAACTGGGGTAAACATTTTGAATTCATTTGCATACGACATGTATCTGAATATGATTTAGTTACAGAACATATCTGAAAATGTCTGCTGAACAGACACCATCTAATTGTTATTCAGCAAAAATTTATAATCAATGCAGAAGATTGAGAAAAGTGAATTTTTAAATCATTTACACAAAAAGTGTGCTATAGTTTTGTTGATCATAAAGTGTGGTGTGATATGCATATCAATTATTAGAATCTATCAAGCGTATTTTACTTCTGAAATATTTTTAGATGCTTCCAAGTGTCGTATTTTTCTTTTATAACATTCAAAAAATAAAAACTTGTTTTAAATTAAATTTTATTCGTATTTAAGTTGAACAGAAATGCATAACATGTATTAATAAAATATTTATGTGTTGTGTAAATTATGCAAATAATTAATATTTAAGTGAAGCATTGAAATAAATTGATGATTTTGATATGGCAGCCAATTGTTGTGACTCTGAAAATTCAACTGAAAAATTAAACAACCAACATTTCAGGCATGTCAATTAACTTAGTTATTTTTTGATGGCAGTTATTTAAAATAAGTTTGTGGATGTGGGTAATTATTATTATATTAAACATTTAATATATTTTCTTAAAGTCTTTGTATATTTCAAATAAAGTTACCCATAAGCATTTTTATCTCAGAAATTCTCTTTCCAAGCAACTAAACTTAAATGTAATGTCATTTATATGGCTATCAAAAAGTCAGTTAACAGCCCATACTCGAATTAGACCTTGTAATATGAAAAAGTGAAGTAAATACTAATTTTCAAAGCATTTTCCACACATTAAAAATTAATTAGGAAAAGTTATGTGCCATAGTTTTTATGCTAAGCGACAGCGCAGCGAAGCGATAAGCCACATAGAAACACACACACATACACCCACACTCACACACACACACACACAAACACATATGTGGACCACAGCAGGAAGTGAGTTGCAAGCTACAAATGGGGCACCCACACATGTACACATATGGATGTATGTTCGCGAATCGCGACCTGCTAAACTCGCCGCCTAATGGAAACAAGTGAGCGACTCGGCGAAAGGCAACGACAACGACAACGACAACAACAACAATGACAACAACAACTGCAAGCGAGGCAGCTGAAAAAACTTTCTAATCAACTCTTGGAGTTGGCAGCACAAACAGCAACAACAACAACAGCTCTTGCAACATTAACTCGTGGCGTTGCAAATTCAATGCAACATTTAAGCAAATACAAAATGTAGAACAATGGGGCTTGACTGACTTGCCGATACTCTACAGAACAAGAACAGAAAAGTAGAATTAGACTTAAAAAAAGTTAAAGTAGATAAAAATATTTATATACATAAAAATGGAGTAGATAAGTAGTAGATAAGATCTCGTATATAAGTATAAGAAATATAAAAAGTGCAAGTACAAGTTGACTAAAGTGTACGTAGAAAACGTAGATAAAAGTAAGAGACGAAGTTACTTAAAAGTTGAGAGTTAATAGTTTTTTCCTAGGCTAAAAATAAAATATATGTATTTTTGTATCAATTTCAAATTGACGCCAATAAATATGCTACTTTTGTTGTTAACAATTAATTGGAAAGTGGATTTAACTACCAGTATCAGCAACTCGTTTCATTGCACAGTGCAGAAAGTTTCATTGAGCAAAATGTAAAGTGAAAATTATGCCAAAACTGGCAACGTTAGTTTCTGGGCAGATTCAGTTACCGGGTTGGCCAAAATGCAGTTGTTGTTGTTGTGCAAGCGATAATTATGGGGCAGGATTGCGAGTAAATCCGACAAAGCAGATGGAGAAGCTGAAGCAGGAAGAGGAGCGGAAGCAGGAGTGGAATAGAAGTGGGAGTGGGAAGAGAAAAAGCAGAAAGTGTAAGAGTAGAAAGGAGTAGAGGCAGGAGGATATGCAGTTTAGTCCTCGTTGTTTTGGAGTTGTCTAAACAGAAATTATGTTTTGTGGCTTCTGTAAACATGCAACGCACAAAGTACAACAACAACCACAACAACAACAAAGCGCTGCTAACCCTAATTGGTGTCAGCATTCAGTGCGTTTCTGTATGTGTGTGTGTGTGTTGGTTAAGTGCATATGCTGCATGTGTGTGCAAATTGCAACTAAAGACGAGTAAAAAAGGCAACACAAACACAACCTACAACGTACAACGAAAACAACTTAAAAATCCAGAACAACACTAAAACCACTCACACGTATAGCTTGAGGGCTACAACAACAGCAACAACGACAACAACAACAACTTTCAGTGAGTGAAATACTCACCAATATGCACACACAAACACACCAAAACACACACGCACACTCTCTCAAAGCGCCCAAATGTTGGCATATAAACAAAACCGCTGTCTCAGTCAACGCTGACGTCGACGTCGCTGTGGCTGCTCTCAGATCTGGTCTGGCTTGGTGTTGGCCTGGTGTTGGTCTCTTCTGTCCTATCCTGAGCCCGTTTTGGTCCGTTCGGTTGCTGTGAAAGAACCAAGCCCTCGGGCTGCATTTCTGTGTGTGTGTGTGTGTGTGTGTGAATGCAACATTCTCTCTCAACTTTCAACTTGTGGCAACCACATGCACATTGCGGGCCAGCCGAGGCCTTCAGCATGAGGAAAAATGAAAATGGAAAGGGAATAGGGAATGGAGAAAGGGCAAAGGAAAAAGGGGGAGCAGAGACACAACGATTTGTAAGTTGGCTCTGCATATCCTGCATGCTGGCAATAGTTGGCTGAACGAGAAGAAGCCTTTGTGCGAATACGGCAGCTTGATCCACTTTTTAGCCAAGTTCTTGCAAACTCCATTAGCCCCACAACCGAAACCAAGCGACAGTCAACACCCATCAACGAGAGCAACAACAACAACTCACTGTGGTCCTTTGAAAACTCCAAGACACCCAAGTGACAGACAACTACTGAGTGCTGAGTGAGATTTAATGAAAAATGAGGAAATTTTACGGAATTTTAGCTGGAAATATGACCGAAGACAGTAGATCAAATCGCAATGGATAAACAGAGAAAGGGATATGATGAAATGGTTGAAATGGTATGCAGATCGGAGAAATATTAAGTGAAATCAATGATAGACAGAAAACAATGCGATAATCTTTATAAGGAAAAGAGAATGAAATATGAATCAAATTGTAGTCAAAGACGATTTGGTTTAAAGATTAAATCTATAGATACCAGATATAAACTAAGCACTTGAAAATACTTTGTGATTAGTAATATATTTTAAATTGATAAGTCACAAAGAAAGAAATAATTGACACGACCTTTGTAAGAATGTAACGATAGAATAATAACAATTATATAAGTTCAAAGGTTGGCTATACATTTAATAAATATATTTTATATAACTCAATACTCTCCTTTATTCTGATATTCTTCACTGTAATCAATTTACGCTCCAGGTTTCAAATGTCAACATGCCAATTTACTTTTTGGAATTTAGAAATGTTGTTCCCATTATCGAAATTAATGTTTCAGAACCACTGTGCAATGGGCCACAACCAACTACCAACTGCCAACTGACCTGGCCTGCTATCGTTCTCTTGACGTGTGACAAACGATGCTTCACTCAAAGCACATACAAAATAGTCCTGAGTCCTGCCATTGAGCCTAGTCCACAGCTGGTGTTCCTTTGGTTTCCACTTCTGTTGCAGCTTCTACTTCATGCCACTGCAACAGTGTGTGTGTGTGTGTGTCTGTGGATGTGTGTGTGTGCTTGTGCTAGTTGCAGGCCTTCCGCATAGTTTGCGTGTCAGTTGCGCAACTATTTGTCGGGCATCAGCATCGTCAGCTAAAAAAGAACATCTCCAAAAGCCTTTCTGCCCAGCTCTCTTTCATCTCTTGCACCTGCTGCCTGCGTCCTTAGCTCTTGGCTGGGTCATTTCAATCAGCAGGCAGTCCTCATCGAGTGCCTTGGTTACCTTTACGCACCTGCCATGCCTGGCCAACTCCCCAACTCCCTGTTGACTCCACAGCATGTGCTCGTGCTAGGAAATTGCATTTTTTGTAGTCGACTTTGTCGAGTTTCTTTCACTTTTGGCTTCCGCCAGACTGCAAAGTGATTTTAATAATGACATTTGCATTACCATTTTCTTTTCATTTCATTTCTGTTCTTTTTTGGGTGCATGCCAGCTGCAGCTGCAGACGCTGTTGTTGTTTCAAAATTCCAATTAAATTTATACGCATACATGGACAAAACACGTATACGCCATGTTGAGCAACGCATCCTCCCCTTATGCTATTGCTATTGCTGTCCCGTGCTGTGAGCTGTCCATCAGACAGACATGTCTGCACTTAATTAATGCATATTATTGACAAAAGCATAGCCTGTTCGAATATGTTTGTCTATTCATGCATGCCTGCATTCACACACACACACACACTCACATACAAACACACAATTGTTACGTATACGCTTTGATGTCCGTGTGTCGAGCTGAATTTATGGTTAGACCAAAAACTAAAGCTAAAGCATCGTATTTGAGCCACATTCTGACAGCCAAATTATATGAAAACAATTATCAGTGTATAGTTAACGGTTAGCGAACAATTGTCCGCACGCCCACAATTGCAGCGGTGTGGGCGTGGCAGTCAGCAAGGTGATCGAATAACTAGCAAATGTGTCGCGTGCGCAACGAGCGTTAAACTATTTAGTGGCTTCACAAATTTGATTTCAATTAGTTGCCAAAATTAGTGACGCACAACAACAGCATCTAAATTAGTGGATACTAAGAGCGGGAAAGAGGATAAATTGAGGCAAAAGGTAAAAGGTAAAAGAGCTCTAACTATTCGAGTTTAATTAAAGTAGTTTTCGAGTTTTGCTGAAAGCAAACTATGAAAAAAGCGAAGGAAAAACAGCTCAAGATTCAACAAGTTGAGACGCTTTGTTTCCGCTCTAGATGATGTCCGGCTACAGTTACTTCCGCAAACCATTTTTTATGTACTTTGAGTTATGATACAATAGTTTTTTTTATGTAAGCAAAAGGAGGAAGATAAGTGCTAAGAATATTCCTGTGAAAGCTAACTTCTCGGTGCAACTTTTTTGGTCGAACTTGTACAATTCATTATTATCCTGTAGATCTATCAAAAGCAGATTGTAAATAAAGATTTAAATCCAATTAAATATAAAAAGTTTCATAAAAGCCAACGAGAAAAGGAATAAAAACCCTATCAGCTTTTTAAAGACCAATTAAATAATTGTTTTTGGGTAAAAACGACTTGAACGACATAAAGAATAATTCTTTTGCATCTAAGAAAATGCAAAATAGTTCATTATACAGGATAAACAAAAAATTTAAAATAAACAAATTAAAAAAACAAAAATAAAAAATTATTTTTTTTGGGTCAGCATAACTAATATAATTTTGAAGCTGACAAATTTGAATTTTATATTTGGTTAAAAATTATAGAAAAAATGTTGACCCAAATTAATTTTTATTCGTTTCTCTTTGGAGTTGTTTTCTCGGTTTCCACTAATTCCACTTCTATTCTGCACACTTTATAAAAAAAGCCAATCAATTTAACTTGTAAGTATCCATAGTTTTCTCTACCAAGCACATTAAGTATACGCATTAAGCATACACATTTCTCCAGCAGCATCATCATCATCATTTAGATTAGACGGAGACTCAACAACTGCGATTTGCAAATTGCATTTGTGTAAGTTGCAGCTGCAGTTAGTTGCTATCATTAGCTACAGCTTTCATTATTGTTAGTTTGCTTCGCACACACACACACACATGCACACACATTTATCTTTCGCCTTTCTGCGCCATGAAGTATGCAACATAAAAAGCCGATAAATATGCGCTTTTTATTTTCCCAGGCTGAGCACGCAGCGCCTTTTGCATTGCATAATTTCCTTTAGCCACGCCCCCCACTTCATCCTTCTACATCATCCGACTACACGGTTCTGCTCTTATCCGTGTGATCACAACAGGGATGTGGGCGTGGCACGTACATGCTCCTATTACGCCTTCTAAGCCTCGTGCAAAGGCAAAGTCATGTTTCGTTGTTAAGGTGAATTTTGTTGCCGCCGCCTTTGCTGTTGTCTCTGATTATGATTTGTCTGGCTTACACACAGCTCACACACACTCACATATACACACACAGTGGCACAACAGCTGAGACGCTGCTTCTTCAGGTTAGTGTTCCCCCAGCTGCCTTTATGGCAAATGTGACAATAAAAACAAGATTTAACTTTAGCTTTGGCACACGACAAACAACTCGTGAAACATACACACAACATACACACAACACACATACAACACACACACAGAAGGCATCGCACATTATTGTCATAACATGGCTTACAAACACGCAAATAACAAGCGGCAACAGCAACAACAACAACAACAAACAGAGATGTATATAACAACAAATTCAACAAGAATGCAATGCAACAATCAAGAATGCTGACAAACTTGATGATACCCTAGACATTTGGAGAGTTATTATACAGATGCTTAACAACTAGAGATGATTTTATCACAGACCAATAAAATATAGAAAGACATACTTTAGTTTTTTGTTTGTATAAAGTATGATAGACTATAATATACCCTTGTAGTATTAGTAAAAATCTTAGAAACAATGACCAAGTGTGTAATATTCAAATCTGAAATAAAAATTTTATTTTTTCTTTATAATAACATAGGTTAAATAAACGATTTGTAACTTATTCCCAAAATATAGAGTAGAGAAATTCAACATTACAAAATAAATAGATATAAATGCACTCTTTTTATAACGATTTCCTTGGAATTTCTAGAAAATCCCTTACTTTTAAATACGTTGATAAGGTTCTGATAGAAATGCTGACTACTCTGTCTAAGGAGTAAATAAATATGAAAAATTTAATGCCCGAAAGATTTAATAAGAGGCTAGAACTTTCTTTGAACTCAATGAATTATTAGTAGAATCTTGTAAATAAAATCTGCAATTCTAAGTGCTGTTACATTATCACTTCAAGCACGGCATACCCTATCCTCAGTTAAATTACAGGGTATGTCAAGCATAATAATAACCCCGGCAGCAAAGGCATTCCGCATTTCGTCTGCGATGGATGCGATGTCTGCCCGCATCCAGCGCCATTGCTGTGCACTACCTGGTTGCCCAGGTGATTGCCGGCCTGACAGACGATAGTCAGACGTAGACGGAGACTCATGACAATTGCCAACTGCAGCTGTGGTGTTGCCTCGTTTGTGTATGTGTGTGTGGTTTACTGTAAGCTGCAGACACTTGGTAATGTAATTTTGCACCGCCTACAGTTCCAGCTGCCCCTTTATGTTGCAGCAACAACAACAATTTCGTATGTTTTCATATATAGTGGCGTTTCATTATTATTAAACAAAAGCCAACGTTTTCTCCTCATATGTATCTGCCTCACTCCCTCCTCCCATTCACTACTCACTCTCATGATGCTGCTTGACATTGTTTACCTGTTTTGTTGGCTTGCGTAAAAGTTCAGTTCGTTGTCAGTCATGCAGTCACTTTGTCACTCGGACAGTTGCTTGCCAGCCTTTCAGCCTGTTAACCGCCTGACAACCGTAAGAAGGTTTTTCGAGATGGTCTATGTAATCTCCCTCTCTTTGTCGTTCTCTCTATCTCTTTTGGTTGCTCCAAATTGTAACTGGGCTTATTTTGAGCTGCTGCTCGGATTTAATTTGGTTTGTTTGCTTACCTTATTGCCACCTGCCCAACACATTCCCTAGCTACCTCCCTAGCTACCTTCCTCCCGCTCAGGTCTATGTATGTGTGCTAAACTGTTAATGTAATTGTGTCCAGTTTGCTGTTACTATTTTGAATACTTACGAGCACTCTGCGTAATTGCCTTGGATATGGTGCATGCATAAAATTCTTTGTTCTTCCTAATGCAACAAGGCATCTGCAAAACTACTTTTGCAACTGGCAACTTGCAACTCCTGCTGTCAGTTTAGCCTACTTTGCTCCAGCTCAAACCCATTTTGATGAGCTCTGTTTCTGAGAGAATTTTCTGAAGTCTATCTAAGATTACAGCTTGTTTTGTTTGGTATGTCTGTTAAAATCGCAGTTCAACTTAGACAACAGTTAATATAATTTTTATAGAGAAATGTATTTTAAAAGTCTTTTTGACTATTTAATTTTTAAATAAAGAACCATTTGAAGATTTCTTTTTTATTCATTATTTCATTTGAACTTTTTAGTAGTTCAAATTATTAATAAATTTATTTAAAAACCATCTAAAGATTCATAGGTAATATATGTATAAATATCTCACATAAATATATCATGTCAAAAATCTCTCTCTTTCTCCATCTCACAAAGATGTCTTTAGAGCTCTCCCTCATTGCACATAATATACGTTTTAATTGTTTTTAATTGCTTCTGTCAACCTATTACACATTTTACAAATCAAAAACTTCTCAACTGATTGAAAGAATCTCCGGCTAAAGCTTAACACAATGACTAATCTTCACTTTAATTATCCACTCACAGCGCTGGTCATGCATTTAAAGCCAGACTCGTATTCAATCACAACGTAACGAGGGAGAGAGACAGCTTTAAAAAAAAATGAAAACAATTTTATAATAAAAGCTGAACATAATATTCGCCTTTTATACGCATTTTAAACAGTTTCCAATTGAATGGAGCGCTGATTTCGTTGCATTTTCATATTATTTTTATGCATGCACCCACAGGCACACACACACACACACACACACATACGTGTATTTTTTTTGGCTCTTCAAATAAAATTTCAGCTCAGAGCAACTCGAAACGGCAAACGATGCCATGTTCGACATATAAATCCTGCCATATAATTGAATTTCACACGTTACACTACAGTAAAAATAATACAAAAAAATAGCAGAGTAAGGGGGCGAGGGGGAGAATAAAATTGCCAAAAATACGAGACGAAAGTTTAAATAAAATTTATTTCAACAAAAATACAAGCACATGCACACACACACGTATAGACACGTGTGGCGCCTGCAAACGTGAAAATTATAACCAAAACTAGAGCCAGATCCTCGCTTAAACTATAGAGGAGGAGTAGCCCAAACAGTTGCTCTTGGCCAGGCCAAAAGCAGCTTAGCGCCACTCACACTCACACACATGTGTGTATAGATATTTACACCTGTAGAAATGTCGATGGCAATCGCCAGGGCAAAAAAGAAACCAAAAAGAAAATAATATAAAAAAATTGGCAGCTAAGAAAACAGAAAAGTACCGCTGAGCCGCCAGCGATAAGAGCAATGCAATGTTCAGCCAAAAGAAAGTGGAGAGGAAGAAATAAGAGAGAAAGGGGAAGAAGAAAATGCACAGACAGACTGTAAGAGAGCTTGCTCGGCTGGTTTTTCTCCATTTTTATTAAGTATGCTGTCAGGTTTTGGCTGGCAGCTGGCAGCCCCAAAAAGTATGCAATAGAAGTTCAACTGCAACTGAATTTTCAGGTGGCGTAACTTTTGCGGTAGCTCAACTCAACTCTTGCGTGTCCTGGCCAGGCTGAAAGCGTAACCTAAACCAATCCAACCAACAACTCTCAAACCTCAAACCTCAAGTCTATTGAAGTCGCGCTAAATTTCTTTCTTTCTTTCTGTGCTGCGGTTTTTTACTCTATAATTTTCGTGTGCTGCATTTAACGCACAAGTTAACTCTGGAGGCTAACGGCATTCAGGAAGGAAATGCCATGTCGCCGCTAAAACTGGGTTAGCTTACATAACGGCAACATTAACGACAACGTTTTCCTTCCGCCATGCAACGTCAGCGCCAAGAGCAGCCTCCCCATCCTCCTCCTGGCACAATTTCCTTCATGCTTCGTCGCTTATTGGACATAATTACTGAAAATAACAATTTACGCCCCTCAATGAAGAGGCTAAAGTGGCAAAGAGAGAGAGAGAGAGAGAGAGGGGGGGAAATTGTGGGTAGAGCCAAAGGCAAAACAGGGAATATGGTTGCCGTGGTAAGCTCGTCCTCCATGGCCACTTATGCGTAGCCACAGCGACAACAGTAAGTGCAACAATGCAGCGAGAATCAAGCGAGATTCCAGATTCGAGAGGCACGTCGTCGTTCAACCAGGACGACATATCAATTCCGTGTGAACGGACAGGAATTTCTTGTTGATGTGAGTTGTAGTTGTAGTTATTGTTGTTGTTGTCTTTACTGTTATTGTTGTTGTTATTGCGGTGGTCATGGTCAGTGGGAAATTGCGCTGCGTTTATTGTTTACACTTCAACGTGGCTGCTGGACACTTTCTAAGTGTGTGTGTGTAGAGCTCTCACGCTGTGTGTCTGAGTGTGTGAGTGTGTGTGCCAGAGACAGAGTGTGTGAGTGTATATAAACTTGTGTATCTGTTTGTGTGTGTGTATCCATGTGGTCACAAGCTGTTGCCTTGCGGTCTCTTTCTTGTTTTAAGTTGTTCCTGAAGAGCAGCCAAGCGAACATTTCTTAAGCAAGATCTTTTGACCATCTCTATTGAAGTGATGCAGTTTTAGAATGAAATGTGTTGAACAATTATAAAACACAATTTATAAACACAGTAGATGTTTACGAACCCTCACAAATATAACTGATTTATAAATGATAATACAATGCTTGTCTTTAATATGACACTCTTAAATAACTGGCATTAAAAAATGTTTTCATAAAAAAATGCAATTCCTATATTTGTAGATTGCAAATTTTAGAATTTTTTTAATGATTTGTTTCTTTGCACTATAAGGGAAATTAAAATAGAAAATTTAAAATAAAAACATTTTTTTTTTAACAATTTCTTGTTTTGAAATGAAGTTAAAGTTATAATAAAAGTTTCAAATAGTTCGAAGAATAGTAAGTATAAGACTTTATCTAATTATGCTTAACAACATTTCCTTTTAATCCACAATGATTCCTTAGGAAAAAAGCTGTTACATTCACTTTTTTATCTCAACCTTTTTTCTTGTTTTTTAGCCTTTGCCTTTGTCATTGTCATTTTGGTTGCCTTGATTTGATTTGCCGTATAAATTTCCACAATGTTGCCCTTCGTTTTAGCCATAAAACTAGTGCAGCGGATACTTAATCTTAGTCAGCGAGCTAACCACATTATCAGTTTTGCCTTTTATCCAAACGTTTCTAGCGCCACATAAAAATAAAAAACTCGTTAATAATATGACGTATACGCAGCGTTGGCTGGTACGCTTGCAACTTATACCCATTGAACCGACTGTGCCCAGTGCCAATTGCCGGAGCAAAGCAAGCTATCGAAGGCGACTATAAGTGGTACTTCTTCATCTCCTTCTTCTCCTTTTTTTCTGGCCACGCAATCGTTCGTTTGGCAGCTGCCAGAGCTGCTACATTAACATTATTATGCGTCTGTCTATCACATTTCAGAATGGAATGCAGGCTACGTGGCGCGCCACTTTGGCTTAGTTACTTAGTTTGCCGCCTGGACGAGCAGCGCATTTTTCTACAGCTTCTTTGGACTCAGTGAGGCAGTTACTCCTCTTGTTCCTATCCTCCTGCAACCTGCTGTTGACTTTTACCTGTGTCCTGATGGCATCTCTAACATCTCTTCAACTGCAATTGCCGCACATTTGCTTTGGCTACAAACGTTTTGCTCTTCAGCTTTATCTCTCCATCTCTGTCTCTCTCTCTCTCTCTTGCCACCCTTCTCTGTCTGTCTGTCTGTGCGTTGCCATAGCATACTTATGCGCTGCTTGTTTCTTATGCTTGACCAGTTCCCAGTTACCAGACCCAGTACCCGGTGCCCAGACCAGCTTCCCTTTCTACCCGCTGTCCGGCACATGCCGATTGCTCCACTTTGACATGTTCGGGTTGCTATCAAGGCAGGTTCCCCTCTCCCCTCCCCTCCCTCCCTCGCTCTGCCACCACGTTGACTGTTACAAAAATAACTTTGCTTATAAATTGTGGCATGTGTTTGTGAGTTGTTGCAGTTGCCTCATTGCTATCTCAGCTACTACTTTGCATCTCTCTCTCTCTCTCTCTCGCACTAACGAGCATGCGAAATGACAAAGCTCGAGGGCGTGGCAAGGCGGTGGTGCTGGAGGCCACAGGGCCACAGGGAAGAGGGCGTTCCACTTTTGTTGCAGCATTAAAGCAAAGCACACACAAAAAACTTTAAATGCAAATTGTTTGGCGTGATGAGAGAAGACACAAGATATAGAGAGATATAGTACTGGGAGTACTTCTCCGCCCACTTCTCGCAATTCTTGGCGAAATCAATAAGAGATTTTTCTATGTCAAAGTGAAACGTTTGCCGCCTCCAGCTGCCTAGAGTTGCTTGCAGCTGCCATATGCCACACACACTTTGCGAGTGAATTAAAAATGCATACGATGTGATTGGAAAAAAAGAAATTGGGGTTGCAGATAAACTTCTCTTTTGAGACTTGCAACTGTAAAGTGGATGCTGCATGTTGCATGCCCCACTTTAACTAATTTGCGGCACATTTTCATTTTTGTTTCAGGCCTGCCGCTTCATTTGCATAATTACAAATAATATTACAAATTGAGTGGCAATTGGTGCATTGTTCGAACTTGCAAGTGGTCAACACAAACACACACACAGACAAACACACACGAACACATTTACGCATACACACGCACATTCGCACATTTACGCATGCATTTATTGAAATGCAACAATTTCATTTCATTTTTATGCAAATGTAAATTTTCAACAATTGAAAAGTCAAACCAGACCAAGTGGAAGAGGCGAGGGGGGAGTTGTTGCAATGCGAAGGTAATAACAAAAGTCATGAACCATATCATATATCATTCGTGGCAAAACCGAAAAATGTGTGCAAGTTATATGAACTTTCAAATGCCCTTTAAAACCAAATAATTGAATGAATAAAAAGAAAAAACGGATCATTATCATTAACATCATTAGAATTATTTTAAGCATTAATTTTATCAATATCAATAGCGCTATTATTATCATTTACACTAGCATTATCATCAGCATTATCATTATCATTAGCAATATCGTTAGCATAAGCAATAGCATTAACATTAGCATTTGTTTACCATCAACATCATTTCCAATAGAATCATTGTTCGCAGCAGAACCCGCCACCACAATAATTTTAAGCTAATAAATTTCTAATTGTCAACAATTGTTCTACAAACGTAAATTGTAAACAGCATACCATCTTGCAGCCATCAAATACATGCACTTTGTAAATATCGCATATCGATACATAGTTCAGCTGATCTTGTTCTATGTTCTACCATCACTAATAACTTCGCTGTCGAATAAAAAAAAAACAAACAAAATTGGAAGCGCGTCATTTTTGTTAATCTATTTTTCAAAATTATCAAATCGGCTAAAGGGGGAAACAAAATAGTTTCTAATCGAAACAATCATTATTATTATTTAATTGATTTCTTTAAAAAAACAAAACTTCACTCTAGCTCAATTTATCCAATTAAAATTATAGAGTATTTTTATCTCAACGAAAGCGGAAATTTGTCAACGAAATTTATGATATCCTCTTATTGTTTCGCCTTGTGTAAATGCAACTTTATCTGTCGTCAATCTACTTCCCATTCTTATAGAATTCGTACGACATTCAATTTTAACGAGCGATAGATAGATGAATCACCTGCTCTTATTTCACAGCTTAATAATGGTCTACACTTTCCATGTGACATGACAAAGATATCGCATTTTTCATAAGATATGCATTACACATACCCTAACATGGTCCTTCATGTCGCATGGGCCGTCAACACATAAAAAGGGGAACAGCAGGAAGAGGAAGAGGTTCTTTTTTTATATTTTGGTAACATTTTCAATATTTGCACGGGCAAATAAACAGCAAATGTAAATGCAAAACTGCAAGAGCAACAAAAACGAATGCGGCATTCGCAAAAAGGAAATTTATGCATATTTAATAACAACATACAATATATTGTGTTGGCTGGCAGGCAGGCGGGCGGGCGGGACAGTCCCGACAGGAGCAGCCAGGAGCAAGGATGAACAAGGCATTTCTCACGCATAAATGCTTCGTAATATATGAGAAGCATATGAGAGAGAGAGATAGAGAGAGAGGAGAAGCCAACGGGGGGAATGGGGGGATATGAACAACATTTTTGCCAGCAAATAGTTTTGCCCGAGCATAGAAAAATATGCTGCAAAATTGTCTGGTTGTAAAGTGGGCGTGGGCGTATGTGTGGGCGTGGGCGTGACTGGTCCTTTAGTGCATTGTCCAGCATGCAGAGCTCTCGCTCAGCTGGGCACTAATCAAACTTTTTAATATGCCGAGCGTGTGCAACGTGTGGCGACTTTTGTTTCGATACGAGTCCAAGAGAGCAGAAACACAGCATGAGATGTGGAGAAAATATGCGAGGGCCTAAAGATATTGTGCATAGTTACTTATGTATATACGAGGGTGGGCTGTTAAGTTCTTGGTACATTAAGAAGAACGCAACTATTTTAAACAAATTATTGGTTTGCTAGACAGTGTATTCGATCAACTGATGGCTGTTTAATTTTTACGAAAGTACGGTCACACTGTTTTACTATGGCAAAATTTTAAAAATGTTATTTTTTCAGCAATTTTTTAAGTGAATTATTTGTACAACAAGAATTTGTTGAAAGGAAATTCAATTCCATTAAGAAAATTGCGTCCTACGCTCAAAAAAATTCAGAACTCTGGGATAAAATCAGCCCCAAACAGTGTGTCGATGGCTTGATTTGATTGATTTTTAACTTTTATTTTTTATATGACGGGAAGTACAATTTTTGTGTTTCGTTCCTAAGAACCTAAAAACACATGTTTGACTTCAATTGACGGGGGGAATCGAGCCCAGTTTTTCAAACTTAAAGTTCTAACTCTAAGCAGTGAGTCTTCTCATCTGAGAATTTCTCATCTGCAATTATTTTAATTATTGAATTATATGAATTTCTTTACTAAAATCAAATCTTTTAGGCTTGTTTAACTATTTTAATGCCGAGTGCTTGCCAAACTATCCGCATATTGTGTTAATTTGACAATAATATTCTAAACAAATACTTAAAAAATAGTGAAAGAAAAGTGGAGAATTGCAGACTTGAATTTTTGAATGATTTTTGTACTTGGGCCAATGACTTATCAGCCCACCCTCGTACGTTTATGTATACTTATAATAACCCTTCGCAGTTACTAGATTGCGTTCTCCATGTGTATAGCCATATCATATTTAGCTTATGTGCTTGCCTCATCTGTGTTTTATATGTGAGGCATGCAAAGCTCACAAGATGCACACACTCAGTTTCAGCCTCAGCCTCAGTTTCAGCCTCAACTTCAACTTCATGTTCAGCTTCGGTTTCTGTTTCTGTTCTCGGCATAATGACAAACCAACTGCTTTAACCCGTAGCTGAGACCCGGATAACCTCTAAGCTGTAGCTCAACTAAGCTAACTATATAGTCCCTATGTACTTCAGATCTGGAAACATATATGTATACGATTCCAGCTAAAATGCATCATCATGAAATGAAATCAAGTGCATTTATTTAACGAGAGAGCACAAAAAAATAAAAGCAGCCTCAGTCTCCGGCTTCGTCTCCGCCTCCGCCTCCTTGTGTATGCCCATGTGGCATGCGGTGTGTGGGCGTGGAAGATGAATGATGCCAGCGGCGTGGCCGTATGTTGCACACACAGTTTGCCTCGCATTTAGTTGCAAGTTTAAATACGCGGCAAGCAAAAAGTCAAAATGTTTGTGCTTTTGTATTCACAGCAACATTTGAACTTGCAACTGCTTGCAACTGGAGTGTGGCAGAGCTGCACGTTGATGCAAGAACACTTTGAATGGAAAAACTGTGGCATAGGCCTTGGCATTTCAACAGAGTGCCAAAGAAAAGTTTATGAACAAAAGGTAAAAGTTTAGTCGACTATTAAACATTTTCGGTGGAAACTGCTAAAGTGAAATGCATACTAAATATACCCTATAAGCTCTAAGAGGGGTATGCACAAATTTAATTTATTTAATAGTAAGAGTCGGAAAAAATCAAAGCAATATTCTTGCATAATTCAATACGTGTATTTCTGTATGTTTTGTACCTTTAACCTAGGGAATCTGCTAGTCGATCACTTTAGCTTGTTTAATTTCATTTTGACTTACTTAATTTATCATTTGCACCACATTTTCAGTGTCCAGCTACAAAAATACGATCTGACTTTTTTGCATTTGCCATCTGTGCGTTTGCTTCTCTCTCTCTCTCTCTCTTCAGCTATCTCGCTTTCTCTCTTTCTCATTAGCTTGTTATCTCCCTCTCTTTGCACTCATAATCTACTATACAGACTCAGATGATTATTCGCCTTTTCATCACACACACACATGCACAAAGCTAAAGACACACAGAAAGTCATATGAGCCAAAACTGTAAACAAATTTTGTGCCATTAACAAAATTAAGGCAAACACATGAAAGAAGTGCAAAAGGTCTAGAGTATTCGACTAAGAGATACCTGTACTTGTATTTAAAATTCTCTCTGTCTATAATCTAACTGAAAAGAATATTCAATTAGATTAAGTTAGTCAATTGTAGCTTAAAAGTGTTTGACTTTGCTTAGTTCTAGAACGAGTTTCTTAAATAAAAGCTGTGAAATTTTATTATAATTTAACAAGATCAGATTTCCAGAGCACAATATAAAAATAAAATATAGTAGTAAATAATAAATAGTGGTCAAAGTAGACTTAATTTAATAATATACTCAACTCTGAGTGACTTTTCTTACAAACTCAAGCTCAGCTGTACAGACACTTTGTGTTACCCACAAGTAAGGGTATTTAGAATGGTGTGCACTGTCCGTGTGTATTATTTATATGTGTGTGTGTGTGCGTCTTCTGGTCAACTGGAATTGCATTTTTGTGCCGTATTATTTCATTTTTGGCTGCCAGCAGCTTTATGGACATGTGTTGAATGTTGAATTTTCATATAAAAATAACGAGACGACAACGGAAATAAATTCATATACTATACATATTTAGTATAATTCGTAGTTCAGAATTGTGTTGGAGCAAGCACTCTGAGCATTTCAATGTTTTTGCGTTCCACATTTAGCTAAACAAAAAAGTTTTCGACAGTTTTCGACTAAACTGTAAATGCAACAAATTAATTAAAAATGCCACAAAATAAATTAAAACGAAATGCCAATGAAACTTTTCGTTTTTCATATTTACCATTGTTGTTGTTATTTCTATTGTTGCCGTTGTTGTTTTAAGTTATTTTTCGTTCCCGTTGGGGAATTTTAAATAATTCATGCTTTGCCTTATCTAATATTAAGATTGATTGGTAAATAAAATTTGCCAGCTTGTGGCTTTTCAAACAAATTATGTACAGTCTTCAAAATTAACAATTTAATTGCATTGCAAAATACTAAATATGCTAATAAATTGCGTTAAAGCAATCTAAATAACGATTAGAAAATTTGTGGAGGAGTCTATCAGAAAACGATTTGATTTTTATGAATATTTGAACTTGTTGCTTGGAAATTTTTTTTTTTAGTAATAAATCAGTTTTATTTAAGAAAAAAAAAAGTAAAGAGTTAAAAATATTACAGAAAATGGCAGATAATTTGAATATACACCAGAGAGGGCTAAAGCCGAGACAAACTCAGTTGCTATAGGGTATATTAAAATAAATAATTTCCAACATTTCTATGGACCTTAAGACTAAATATGAAAGTGATCGGACAATTTTATAATTTTAAAGTTTTATATTTATAAAATCAAAATTTTATACTAAAATACATAATTTAATTTCGAAAAATACTATGATAATAAAATCAGTAAAGCAAAATTTCGTTTTGTACATTCTTCTTGATACATTTTTCTTAAATAATCTCTGCTGCAGTTTCTTTTAGTCTCTCACTCTCTGCCTCTATACAAATACCGCTCAGCATGTCTTAGGTTTTTATACACGGTCGCATATTGAATTGAATTCTATTTCATTAATTAATTTTCTTAATTATTTCGTAAAAAAGCAAAATTGCATTTTGTAAAAATTGTTTTTTAATTATTGTTTTTTTAAAATATTTTGTTTTGCCAACCTTAAGTTGAGATTAAATAAATTTATTTCAGCTGCAGTTTCGTTTAGTCTTCTAATCTCAACCTCCATACAAATACCGATCCTTTGCTTGCCACGCCCACCTTTAACAGTGTGCCTCAAGTTTCTCAACTCGGTCGCATAT
The DNA here is from genome assembly GCA_037043435.1 of Drosophila suboccidentalis. Taxonomy (NCBI): domain Eukaryota; kingdom Metazoa; phylum Arthropoda; class Insecta; order Diptera; family Drosophilidae; genus Drosophila; species Drosophila suboccidentalis. The sequence continues at coordinate 473,209 of JBAMBK010000483.1, read as the reverse complement.
TGAATTGAATGCATTTCATAAATACGCGTACACAAGTTCTGGTTGCACTGATTTTGTTGCTGTCGCACATTCTGTGGCAGCGCGGCCTATCGCATAAATATGCATATGTTTCACAAACATTTGCCAAGTTGCATACCCCCATCCCCTCCGCTCCACCTCTTCCCCCTTGCATACAACTTTAGCCGAAATTCATGCGAAAATTGCTGACATTTGGAAATAAATGCAGCGTCAGTGAATAGGAGAATAAGGAAGAGGGTGAGAGAGAGAGAGAGAGAGAGAGGCAGAGAAGGAGTAGAGAGGAAAATACTCGCATTTCGCATGCATACAAATCGCGATGTGATGCGAAGTGATAAATATACAAATTCCCGCGTTGCTGCCACAGTTAGACATCGTTTAATTGAGTCAACACGCAGCGGGAACACAGCAGAGATAAACAGAGTGAGAGTGGAAGGAGCAGGTGAAGGAGGAGGAGGAGGAGAAGACATCAAATTAACGCTGCTCAGTCAGTGCATGCTCTGTCTCCCTCACCCTCTTTGACTGCCTGTCTCTCTCTCTGTCGTTGAGAACATTAAAAACTAATTTATGGATTTGCCAAAAGCCGAAACTTGCTATGATTTATGCATGTAAACCAAGTAACCGCAAACCACTTGAAACTCCATCCCAATTCCCAATCCCCAATCCGTTGCATACTTACAGCACTAGCGTATCCTGTGGCACTTGGGGCAAGGATGTGAGACGGGCGCGCAGGCAGCGCACGTGGTGCGATAAGCAAGTGCAGCCTTTGGTGCATTGCACCCACTGTCCACTGCACAGATTGACGATGCTGGCCAGGCACACGGCCAACAGGAGCAGCCCCTGCCAGCGCATCCTGATGATAAATTGTCCGACAAGCACACACAAAAATACACACACCAGAACCGAACTCGCGAAAGCGTCACTTGAAACTGTTCAAACTGTTCAAAGAATCAGAAGCAGAATCGTTAAAAAGTGCCGCAACGATAATCTCAGCCACTAACTAGCAACTAACTAACGGAAGTGCCAGGCCACACACTAGTTTTTGAGATAGTCCACTTAGTTCTTGTGGTCTGTGTTGGTCATGTGATGTGTTGAGCACTTTATCACTTGGACTTGGTCACAAGCCGTTTCAATTTTCAGTGCGCAAGTGCGACTGAAACTGTTAATTTACTTTTCGAAATTGATAAGAATATATATTTTTGTAGGAATTGTGTTTATCATTGAATTCTTTGTTTGTTCTCCACGGTTGCTCCACGTTGTCCGTTTTGCCGCGATTCGCAACTGCACGCGCCAAATGCCAACGAGCATCTGAAACTTTGAATTGTAACCGATTCCCGATACCCGAACCACAACCCGAACCCGAAACGAACAGCAGCAGCAGCCTCGGCCCGAGCAACGACTTGCATACGACAGCAACAAAATCTACAGTTGCTGTCGACGCTGGCGTCGACATCGACGTCGGTGTCGAAGCTGACGCCGCCGGATGCAGTTTGTGATAACATTTTCCTGAGGCGCATAGCTCAAGAGGTTTTTGATTTGTCTTTTTTAGCGAGTGTATGTGTGCGAGTGTGTGTATGTGTGTGTGTTTGTGTGTGAGCGAGTGTGCGTATATCCTCTGTCAATAAGCTGATATGAAACTAAACACGTTTAACTCGGCTTTGTCAAGGCCAACGACAGAAACAAAGCCGACTAAATTTATTTTTAAATGTCCACAAAAATAATAACCACAACAAATTATATCCCAGCTGGCAAGACTAGCAGATACCCTTTAGCAATCAAACTACCTTTCAATAAGTTTTAAAATGGCAATAAAAGCAACTTCATTCAGCCAATCACCTAAGAAAAGTGCTTAAATTTGAGTGACAGATACCCTGTACTTTGCAAACTTTTAGGCACCCACTCAATTTTCCTTAAAATGATATGTGCAGCAGCATCAACTTGTCAATTACCAACGAAAAAGTAATTGATTGACTTAATATACCCTGTAGTAAGTGCGAAATACAAATAAGAAAATTTAAAGATTTTATTGTTTTTTAATTGTGCTGAGAATTAATAACTATGGCCAATAAAATCAAAAGAAACTTTGAAAACAAGATACCCAACCCAATAACTTTCTCGGTGTTTTGAACAAATTTCGATGTTAATTCTACGATTACTAGGTTAAGTAAAATATGTATGTAAAATACTAATAGAAAAACTATAATATTAAAATATACCATGTTAATAATATTGATAGTAATATTTGGCTCACTTTTTTTTTAAGAATTAGCAAAATCTACTTTAAATGTTTTATTTCTAATTTTTATTTAACTAATTTTTGTCGACAAAATAAGTAAACAAATAAATAATTAAATAAAAAAGTAATTAAATATACCCCGTTGCCTAAGTTTACCTACAGGGTATTTCCGAAAATATAGAAGCATACGCCGTGTTGCACTCAGAGTTGCTGCCACTGCAGCAAATAAAATGTTCTGTGATGCTCATTTTTAATGCAACACAAGAGAGAAATAGACAGAGAGGGAAATATAAAGAGAGAGAGAGAGTGTATGTGTGTGTGTGTGTGCACACTCCATTTGGGCCTGTCAAAGTTGTCGCTTTGGTGATAAGACGCGGAATCAAATTTAAAAGCTATCAATTTGATATTAGTTCAGGGAACAGCGCGTTGTGGGAACGCTTGTGAGATTTTAAGCGCGTGCCACGATGCAGCACAAATCCTGGCTATTTTTTTGTTGCACTCGATAGTCAGCTTTTTTTTTTTGGGAGGCGGAGCGACATATGATCCCGAATGCCCTGCAGCAGCCCATAGTGTTTGAGAGTGTTCCTCTACGGCTCATTCTTTTTTTTTTGCAGTTAAAGTTTTGAAATCAATTTACAGATGATTTATTATGTTGCCGAAGCGATTTGCGCGGATAGGGGGGTATTGGGTGGTGGGTGGGGGGCTAAGTGGCAAGTGGCAGCCGTTGCTGCATGCGACAAACGGCGGACGTTGATGAATGCCACTGTGTATTGTTTGGCTGTCAGTTTTTGATCCAAACTCGTTCCGGGGCCACCGAATTGCAGGTGAAGTGGAAAATTTGCAAGTTATGCGACAGCTTTATGTGACCCCCTTTTTTATTCTGTTTTTTTGGCAGCATTTGCAGCAGATAGCGAGGCGGTGATTTGACAGCGGAATTCGGCAACGGCAAATTGACTACACAGCAATGTCGAATCCGCTTTGGGAATTCCTGCAGCTGATTGACTGGCCAGGGAAACGAATCGATTTAAGTGCAAAATAATGGCAAGGGTCCGCTTAAAGCTACCCAGTTTCAAAACAAAACGTCTTCACTATGCTCTGAAAAGCGTGCTACACAAATTGATGTTTGTTAAATGGTTTCATATTACACTTTATTTAACATAAATTATATGGAGTGTGCTTTTTAAAAATAATTACAAAAATCTATTATGTGATTTTAATTGAAAGTAATACATATGTAAAAAAATACTGGTTTTATACAAAATAGCTATTAGAAACTCTTTCCAATTTGTAAATTACATCATCTTTGAAGTTGAGCAAGTTCATCACTTACAACAAGCATATTAAAATTCAAAAAGTAACCGCTAGTTAAAGTCACAGCAGCCATTCACAATAGTATTTAAAAAATCTTGCGGCAACATAAGAACTATTATCGATATCAATAGTGATGTCGATGTGTTCAATTAAGTCGATAACTTTCTGGGCTAGCAACCAGTGCTGGGAAATTCAATTCATACCAAGCAAAAAACAAGGCGCGCAATCTGATTTGAACTTAAACAATTGCCTTATAAAACATTAAGATTATCGAGGGTGCAACAGAAATCGCTTTCGCTTGAATTTCACTTAAATTTCATACAAATTCCAGTGAAATTCAAGCGAAATCGAATTTTGTGGCACCTTTGTATAATTAGTTACTCAAAACATTCGATAGTGGCCTACCAAACACCGATGGTACCGATGTTTTGCGTGTTTTACTCGATGTTTCTCCACCTCTATTGACAAGTGAACGAACGAACGAATTAATTTATTAAATTATTTAATTTTATTTATTATTTACGTTTCGCTAGATAAAAAGGAATATATATATTCGATAGTCACTTTGTTGTGCCAAAGCTGCCACATAGTTTGACAATATCGAATATCTTCCCTCTCGTTCTTCACTTGTTGACTCTCTCTCAAAAAATATCGATAGAAAATTGGTTCCATGTCATTTCTCTAATGAAATTAATCATTTTAAAAAAATTAGTTAAAAATTTGTAGTTACAAATTCAAAAAACCAACAAAATTGAATATTTTCTAAATTAATGAAGCTCATTTTAAAATTAGATTGGTGCATGAGACTCTTCGCGTGGTGAAATTAAGTAAGAAATTCTAAAAAAAAAATCTTAAAAATTCCAGAAAAATTCAACAACAATTCTAGTGCAATTTTCAAAATTCTAGCTTCAAAATTAAGCAAGTTCCATTATTAACTCACGGGTTTTTAATTGAGTTAACTAGGTTTTGAGTTATCCGTGGAACCTAAAGGCTGCCACCTTTTTTTTTGCCAAGCTTAGCCAGGGTTGCCACATAGAGAATTGACACTTGTCAACGAACGAACGGCGGCAATCAAAATAGAAAGAAAATCCAAGTAAAAGGGAGATAAAAAGCAGACAATTTAATGTTTATGTGTTTATTGCTATGTCCAAGCGCAACAATATAACCTACGTGAAGCCACAGGAACCCAGTTTTTTGGCCAAACTCAAGGCGGAAATTGGCTATAAGGAAGGGCCGACCGTCGACACAAAGGTAAGCAATTGCGGCTGCCGCTTCTGCTGGTGACAGTCAAAACAAAGTGCCCCGCTCATGATCAGCTTTGTTGCAAATAATAAAAAAAACAGCGCCAGAAACTCGAAGACCTCGACCAGGACCGGGAAGACTACGATTCCAGTGAGGAGCGACCAGAGCGCGAGGACGAGAAGCCGCAAATTGTTGTGCTATCGCGTGGGGATCTCACGGCTGACGAGGTGGCCCTCGAGCAGCAGCGCATAGCAAAAGGTATGCACACACACACTCACATAAATACGTGCAGTGTATATGTATATGTGTTTGTTTGACTGTTTGCATTTGTATGTGTGTATGCGTGTCGGTGTGTGCGTAGGTAGGATGTATATACTATAGTTATCGTCTGTGGCAGTTTGGCTTTCAGTTCAGTTGAGTCAGAATCGAGCGTCGGTCGCTTCCACGCTTCTTTCACGCTGCTGCTTTCTGCCCTATTCTACACTGTATGTATGTTTGCGCGTGTATGTGTGCGTTTTTGCCCGCGTATGTGTGTGTGTTTTTGCAATTAAAATTTGAAAATTTTACTGAAACATAAACAAAACGTCAACGAAATTCGCAAAAGTGCAGCAAAAAACGCCGCGTACTACATTTTGAATTTTTGCGGGTTCTTAACGTATTTTATTCGTTTGATTTTTCTGCTTGTGGTGTGTGCAAAAAAGTGTTGCATTTTCTCGAATTGCTGTTAGTTTATTGAAAAATTCGATTTTATGCCAACTTCAATTCTAACCTCGAAAATGTGTGTTCTATTTCTTTTTTTTTTGGGAAGTTGAAAGTTGTTGTGCTGTGATGTATGCCACGCCCGTAACGCACCGCCCATTGGCGTCTCTATGACAGCCATTTGGTGGCCCTTTCCAAATTCCCTTTCCTTTGGCTTCGATTATTGCAATTAGTGTGGCAATGCCAGCGGAGCACCCTCATGCACATTCACAAACACTCACACACACACACACATACAGAGAGATTCACACACACTGTTACAGCTGCTGGCACAAAGCATACACACTGACATTTTCATTGGGGCTCCGCTAAAGCGGAGCATGTGATGAAAATCATAGCCAAAGCGGAGCCCACGATAAAGCAGCCGGCCAGAGAAGTTAACAAATAACGGCGACCCACAGCCGCCGTCGCCCTCGCTGTCGCCGCAAACCAACAACAGCTGCCGCTCTGTTGTTGCTGTTGCTGCTGCTGCCGTCGTCGTCGTCATCACCCCGCCACCGTCACCGCTTCTGCTGCTGCTGTCAGAAGGCCCGCGCAGAAAATCGGGTGAAAACGTGTGAAAGAATGAACGAAGCAACAAAACGGGAGAGACAATGATGAACGAAACAGGCGAACAAAGAGAGCACGGCAAGTGGCTTGACGACGATACATGTACGGTCGGAGAGGGGGGGCAGAGCGAGCAGAGTGCGGCGGCGGTAGCCACTGTCTTGTTGTCTGTCTTGACTGTCTTCGTGTCCGTTGGGTTGCGAATTCGAAGGTGGAGCATTGCAAGAAGCTAACGCTGAATGGCGAAGAGAGGGGTGGGGAGGGGATGGTCGGCAAACTAAGAAAACGCTCGCACAGACAAAATGAGTAAAATCTTTTCTATCTCATTTGGGGGCTGAGGCTGCTGAATGGGCGTACTTTTTGTTGTTTTTCCCCCATTATTGTTGTTGTGGTTGTTGCTGTTCCATGTGGGGGCGGTCAATGCAAGGGAAACTGCATTTTGCAGTATGGCACAGTTATACATTTCACTCACAATTAAAAATACTAATATTTATCTTAGTTTTAATTAATCTTTTGCCAATTTTGTTTTGCTAATCGCCAATTTCTTGAATTGCAGAGGAAGCTGAAAAGCCCGCGGATTTAAACCAACCCATTGTCTTTAAGCAGCGCGTTAAACAGCCGAAAATCGAGACGGAGGATATCACTGATAAAACCAAATCGAAGAAATCGTCAGATAAACGCAAAAAGTCCAAGGCTAGCAGCAGCAATAGCAAATTGTCCTTTAACGAGGACGAAGAGGACGAAGAAGCAGTGGAGGATTAAAGCACACACACACTCATATATAGTTATCCAACGATTCCCCCAATTCGAGTTTGCCATATCCCACCAAGCAGCCCCTTTGTATGGTTGCCCACAGTAAATGGTTAGGTGAGCGATACAAACTTTCACACATATGTACATACATAAATACAACAAACATAGATAGATTCATACATACATATAAAAAATAAACTGCGCATTTAAAATTTGCGTATAAAATGCGTTAGATACATCTCTGTATTATGTATATATTATACAATATTATTATAGTAAATTGATTATCGTGATTAAGTTCGTTAAAAATTGTAGCTTTTTGATATATTTTACATTTTTGCTAAAAATCTGTTGATTTTTCTATTATTTTTTTTAATTAGAGTTAATTTTTAAAAAAGCAAATCTGTGAAGAGTTATCTGAATGAATAGAATAATCGTAGATAAACTTTAAGAGTTACAATTAATTTTAATGATGAAAATTAACAAAAAAATTTGAGTAGTAATTAGATTTTTAAAATTATAATCGGTCCCTGATTATACTTTTGACTGCATTTGAAGCTTCGGGATCTTGTTCTGCTTCCAAATATCTGATTCAAGATTCAAAAATAGGTTGAATACAGTCAAGTTTTTCTTTGAAATTCAATATGAATATTGAATAAATATATATGTTCTTACATATGATTAAGAATTCGTATATTTAAATATATATTATTAATTTTCAAAGTATTCAATTCAATTTGAATATCTTTATTAAGAGGACATTGATAATGCAAGATTAGATACATATGAATGTTTATAGATTAAATGCATTTTTAAATGTCCTTTCATCAATCATTTAGCTTTTTGTAAAAATATCTGCAAGGTTCTTTCAAGTTGTATCCAAATTCGCTTGACAACCGACGGACGAAGACACAAACAGAAAAGGTCATGTGTATGTATAACAAAGTTTTTGTTATCGTACCATTATATTATTATACCGATAGTTTGTGGGTCTTAATGAATCCCGTAGCAGCAGCAGCAGCAGCAACAAAAACTGAGGCAGCAGCGGTAGGCGAATTCCAACTTCTACCAGTTGCCGATCAACGGGGGTGAGAAGCGGGTTACTTTCAAATTTGTACTTGCATATAGACCAAATCATACAGACATATACAGACATACATATATACGCACACTGACAAACATACAAAACACACACACACACACACACTTGCTCGAGTACTTACATATATACATATACTTATGTATGTATACATACTTATGTATGTATGTATGCATATGTATGTATTATATTGGCCCATACCATGCAAGTGCGACAGAGAGGGAAGCAGCGTAATCTGAAATAAGTTGAGAAAGAAGAAGCATCAGCAGCAAAAGTATCGTGATGAGTATACAGTTTTAAAACTTACAGACGGGGCAATCGACGCTTTGCCTATGCTTACTATACTCAATACATGCACACATACACATGTATGAGTGTGAGTATATTGTCAGTGTGGGGGAGCACTCAATATTGGCCTGGTTTAGAGTTGTAACTAACCATAGCCAGTAATAAGCATTATCAAATAAATCTTGTCATCCGTTTGCGCGCGCTATTTTCAAATTTGAGCGCTGCGCAGATACAGATGCCGAGTATCATCATAAAAAAAATCCATCAAATACGCCGGCAACAGCGACGACAACGCAGGCAGCAGCAATGCCGTTTCATTTTTGTTTTGTTCATTTCGTTCGTGGCGCGCGTACAATTGTCAAATTTGTTTTTCCCTCCCATCCATCCATTCACATGGGCGCTCTCCAATACTATGACAGCAATGGCCCACCAACAAGCGCATATACGCACGCACACTCAGCCCAATGACAACGGTTCGCCTGCGCTTCACATTGCCATTCGCTATTTTTGAGCGTAACAGCTCCAGCTCTCTGGCCTGGCTCTCTTAGTGCGCCACATGCACATTTGCAAAGTTGGCGCTCTGTCAAACAAATAATCAGATGTTGTTGATCTTCATGTCTTTGTCTATTGTCATTAAATGCAACACAAAATAAGTTGTTTAATATGTTTGATTTGCACCTGAAACAGTCGTAAAATGCAATAAATGTTTATTACAAGTTTATCGATTGTTCGATAACATTGATGCGCGCCACTTTTTTGCCAGACATGCAACCCTGCGCTCCCGGCTGTAGTCCGTGCAACTCTGTGTTTGTAGCGACGTTTTTTGCTTTTTTCCGCTTCCATTTCCAGTTTGCCTTGTTGTTGCCCCCGTCTATCGTCTGTTTGTCGCGCTTTGACAGCGTTCTTTTTTTCTTTCGCTCTCTCTGTGTGTGCTCCAAAATCAAGAAAAATTTTGTTGTGCGTACGGCAAAGATCTTTTATTTTTTTTTGTTTATATGATTCGTGTTATCGTTTGTAATTGCCAAAAACAATAACAACAACAACCTGCCACTGCCATTGAAGTGTGACGTAAAATGTAAATTGTAAGTTGATGCTCTGTTGTTTTTGTGGGTGTTTCAATTTGAGTTTGTTATTGTAACGGCTGTTCGGCGGCGTTTGTGCAAAAATGTTAGAATTTGAATTATACTGTTTGCAATTTGCCTAAAAAAATATCACATTGTTCACACAAACAGTCATCACAAATACAAACATACGCGCAAACACCACTACATCAACGCACACACACACAAACAGACACTAGCGCAAAACACGCTCCTGTACCCACCCGTACTCCACTCCACGCCGCCGCCAGCTACAGCTACAGCAGCTAGCACCAGCAGCGAGCCACAGCCAACCAACAACCAACACCGCAGAGCCAAAGCCAACGTCGTCATCGTCGTCGTCTCACCGGCCGTCTGTCTGTTTGTCCGTCCCAGCGTCTGCGTGTCCGTTTGTATCTACATACATACATATATAATTATATATATATATATGTATGTGTGTGTGTTGTATGTATATATATATATATAGATTGTACATACAAACATGTGTGTGTGTGCTCGTTTTGTTGGTGCGCTTTGTATGTATGTATGTAGGTGTGTGTGTGTGTTGTCTGTATGTATGTCAATCGTGCAGTTGCTGTGTGCTCGGTAACTGTTCGTCTATATGTATGTAACAGTATATGTTTGTATGTTTGTTTATGCAACACTGTATATACATATATATAAATGCATATATACATTGTATATATGTATATAAATATTTACATACAACGTTACATGCCGCGCAGAATGACGTTTTTATGTAATTACATATGTACATAAATACATACATACTTAAATTGGTATACATAGCTGCTTGCAATATTACATACATACGTTTATATATATGTATGTATGTCATAAAAGTATGTAAATACATATGTATATACATATTAAATTGTATTTTAGTTTTAATCCAATATGGCAGCCATTTTGTCTCAATTAACTCTTTTTATTTACTGCCCCTAGTTATGCGATGGGGTGGTAGGGGGTGGAGGGGATGAGGAGTGTTTAATTCACCTAGATTTAAAATTTCTTTGCTTTAGTTTTTGGCAATTGTTAATTTTTTATTGTTATGCTCTCGTTGATAAATTTTCTGCAAGATTTGCGCCTTTTATTTTTCAATTCTTCTTTGCTCATCTCTTTCGTTGCTATTTACGCTTTAGTTTTCCGTTCTTTGTGCCAAATATTTCCCGGTTAGTTTTAAAGTTTCTAGTTGTAGTTGTAGTTTATCGATTTGCGATTAGCGATTACAATGGATTAATAAGAAGTTATTTATCGATCCTCTTTTACAGGCATCCTCAGGAACAACAACAAGAGTAGCAGCAGCAGCGACATCTATCGACCAAGAGGCACATTCCAATAACAAGAGAACAAAACAACAAATGACTGAAGTCGACGTCGTCTTGCCGGAGGGCGTTGCCGAGCCCACAACAAAACTACTTGCCAAAGCAGCAGCAGCAGAAGCAGCGACGACGGCAACCAACGACGACGACAACGACAACAACAGCGTCAGCGAAGAGAAACAGAATGAGGAGAAGACCAAATCCAATAAACAGCTGGAAAAGGATCTACCAGAGGAGGAGTCAAAGCCAGACAAGAAGGAGCCAGAAGTTGAAGATGCAGTGATAGCTGACAAATTGCCGCTGGATAGCAACAGTAACAGCAATAGCAACAACGATGATTGCAAGGCTGAGGATGCGGCAAAGCCAACGGAAGAGTCCATGGATGTGGATGACACCGAGGAGGGCGATTCACAAATCACCAGTTCTAGTTCCACAGAGAATGGCAGTAGTAAAGAGCCCAAGCACGATGGTGAGGGTGAAGGTGAAGGCGATGGCGATGAGGAGGAGGAGGAAGAAGAAGTAACCACCAATGGTGATCATGAGGAGGCTGAAGATGATCAGGAAAAAATAGGCAGCACAGCTGAAAACAGTTGCGATGCTGAAGATCCCCTGGGTGCAGCAATACAGCCAACAGTGGAACCAGAGGAGGAAGAGGAGCTTTTAACGGATGACAAGAAGAGCGTTGAAGATTTGGATGAGGCAGAGGAGGCGAGCCAACAAAGTGGCACAGCCAAAACCGTAACCGACTCTGAGCCAGAAGCCGAAGCAACGCAAACCGAGGAGGATGAGGCAGAAGAGAAGAAGAAGGAGACGGCGGTGAATGGATTCGATCAGAGTCCAAAGGCTGAGGCAGCTGCAAAGTCCAACGGACAGGCGAGCGTAGCCGAAGCCACAAGAAGCAACAACAACGATGATGATGCGGGAGCCGTGGTTAATCTGGATGAAGATAGCGACGAGGAGATGCCAGAAATGACAGATCAGAAAGCGTCGCCAGCTGAAAAGCCTCAGGCAACACCAAGCAAAGCAAATCCAAAGCCAGTGGCCACAGCGACGTCTGCTTCAAGTGAGGCCGAATCCTCGGATGATGCGGTCTTGATCGCCTCCGATTCGGATTCGGAATCCGGCCAAGCAGCAGCTCCGCCCAGCAAAAAGAAACCTGTTGTGAAAGCAACGCCGCCGCCACCGCCACTGGATGACGATGACGATGATGACGATTGTGTGGTTATTGAGGACGACACGCCGCCAAATAGTTCGCCCAATGATCATGCAGTGCACAAGCGCAAGGGCGACATGGATGATCTGCAGTCAAACAGCAAGAGACAACGCAGTTCCACGCCATCCAGCCTGGGAATGGGTATACTAGGTGCGGGATCTGGAGCTGGCATTGGCTTGGGTCAATTGACCATCAAAGATGCGCGTTCCCTGATGCCCCACGAGTCTGTATCGTCAGGAGGGGCTTCTGTCTATCCCGTAACCATAACCAATGCCGTCACCGGTGTGGCAACCAATCTGGGCAGTACACCGCCCAAACTTGTGCCCATGTCGGGAGTGACGGGCACAACGGGGACCACAGTGCAGTTGAATCCGCCAACGCTCTCCATGACGGCAGGTGGACTTCCTAGCATGACGAACAATGCGAATCTATTGCCAGGCCTGACGGACGATATGTTTGTGCTGGAGGCGCCCTCGTTTATTGTCCCCTACATCTACGAGAAGCCGCCCAACGACAACATCCGTGAGGTCATCAAAGCCATTGAGACAAAGTATGCGCTCTCCCCGGAGGATTTGGCTGTGGCGGTTAAATTGGATGAGTTCGACATGATGACCGAACAGAACAAGGAGGACAAGGCGAATGAAGGACAGGCGAATGCACAGAGCAAGAAGAAAAAGAAGCGTGGCGATGACGAGTCCTGGTCCGAGCAATCCGATGAGGATGATGATGAGGACGATGACGATGATTCCGAGTCGGGTGTGCGCACCAAGGTGCTAATCAAAGAGGCCAACGATGATCTAACTGCACTCAAGGGCGCCATTAAGCCGGCATCTGCATTGGCCGCCTCGGGAGGTGTTCCCTCGAATGCAGCCACTAAGCCTGGCCAGGAGAATTACTTTGAGAGTCCATTGGGCAAGTTCTTCATGGACATTGGCGTCGGCCTGGTCCAGGAGTATGTTCAAGCGGATCTGTTGCGTTTGCAGAAGCGCAAGATGCGCAAATCTCTGTCCCGGGATCCCAAGGACTTTGAGATGGCCATCAGTGCGCTTAGCGGCAATCTGCAGGCTTCTAAAACGAAAAACGCCCCCTTCAAGTTCACGATGAAACGCTGCGAATTCTGTAACTTCAAATCGGAGTCGGCCCTGTCGATGGCCAATCATTACGAGACTCCCCACATGAATGGTGTGCTCTACAAGTGCAACTTTTGCACCTTTGAGATACGCAACGCCACCGAAATTGTCTACCACATGGAGGCGGTGCACAACATCAAGGCGCGCCTGATCAAACCCTTGCCCTATCATCAGTGCCCCAACTGCGGGTTCGAGGATAACGGCAAGGCGAAACTGGCGCGCCATCAGCCTGTCTGCGCCAAGAAGTTCAGGCCGGAACTGAATCTAGCGCCGCCCAACGATTGGGAAGCGCCTGCCAAGATTCCGCGCATCAAGCCACGACATGGACTTGTCGGCACAGCCACCGCCTATCAGGTAAGCAAGCAAGTTTTAAATTTTTAAAATCATCAACCTTATCTTGTCTCTACTAATCTTTGTGGATTCTTTTTACAGGCAATGGCTGCGCAGGCGGCGGCTCAAAAGGCAGCGCTGGCGACCATCCAACAACAACAGGCTGCAGCTCAAGCGCGCAACTTGCAGGCGGCAGCGTTGGCGGCACAGAATGCGGCCAAGATGCGACAGAGGGCGCCACAGCTGCCGAAGACAATGCCCAATGCCAACAGTCTGGTGAGGAATCCAGCACCCGTGCGTGGAGCCATTGGCGGCAACAATGCGGCTTTGTCGTTGCCCAACAGCTATCAACTGGCCGCCGGGCAGCTTGTGCAGGTGAGCATCGAATGAGTTGAGATATCAAAAGAGTTGTTAATGAATATCATGTAATATTGCAGCAAGCGTCCAAGAAGCCCATCGCTGGTCAGCCGAGCATCTCAATAACGCCACTACCTCGTCAAAGTGCGGCCGGCAGCGGTGCGTCCGCCGCCTCGTCCAGCAAAGTGCCAACAGCGGCAGCAGCGGGCATGAAGCCCGGCCAGAGTCCCACTGCTGGCAACAACAAGGCGCAGTTTGTCATCTGCGAGATTTGCGATGGTTACATCAAGGATCTGGAGCAGTTGCGCAATCACATGCAGTGGATGCATAAAGTGAAGGTAATTTTGTGTAATTTATTTACTTATAGCAACTGCTAATCTGTATGTTTCTTTTTTAATATAGATACATCCCAAGATGATCTACAATCGTCCACCGTTGAATTGCCAGAAGTGTCAGTTCCGATTCTTTACGGATCAGGGCCTGGAGAGACACTTGCTGGGTTCACATGGCTTGGTCACCAGCTCCATGCAGGAGGCTGCCAACAAGGGCAAGGATGCCGGTCGCTGTCCTGTCTGTGGCAGGGTAAGTTCCTCTCATGCAACATCATTGGAATTGAATTGGACTTGAGTTAATCTTGTTATGCTTTTGACAGATGTACCAATGGAAGCTACTGAATCACGTATCGCGCGATCATCACATGACCCTGAAGCCCGCACATTTATCCTACAAGTGCACCGTGTGCACGGCCACCTTTGGCATGTACAAACAATTTGAGACGCATGTGTATACTGCGCACAGCACTGTGGCCCGCAAGGCAATGGACAGCAAGAAGAACAGCGCACAGTCCAGCAGCAGTAGCAGTTCCGGCATGAACAGGAATTCTCTGGGTGCTGCCAACGATTCACTGCTGAAACCTCTGAAGATCAACGATGAGATCACAATTATACCACAGCCCGCATCGAAGCCACGCATCACAAATATGGAGAGTCATGTTATAGGTGAGTTTTTAAATTATTTCAATCTCTAAGATTATTTACTAACAGTTGCTCCTTGTTTCTTGTACAGATTAAATGGCGCATTGGATGAACCAAAAAACCTAATCTCGCATAGTTTTCGTCGCTGCATTTTTGGCCGCGCGTTAAGATTAGTCTTTATGATTTGTAGGCTGCGCCGACTCATGCGTACTATATAAAATTTGTTAGTAAGCCAGAATTGTATAAAGCGAGCGGAAGTTTAGTGAAAAAACAAACCACATACACATAAACACACACATACACACAAAGCAACCTAAATTAAATATATTATATAAACGTCGATCATTAAGATAAAAAGTTACCGATTAACACAGATACGGATACAAATTGCAGATGGAGATACACAGATGATACAGTTACAGATGCAGATACATAAACAGATACAAATGCAGATGCAGATACGGATTCAGATTCTAGTTACGATTTAGTTCTATCTACGTTATAGTGTGCACATAAGTTGAAATTGTAGCTACTACTAATAAATAATTACCATACCATGCATAATTTACATACACACACACATACACATTAAGCACACACACAACAACAAAACACACACTTATTAAATATATAAATATAATGTAAAAGCAAAGCCGCTAGAGCGCATCGTCTACATGACTATGTAAATTAGTTAAAAACTAAATATTATTTATACTATATACGAATACAAGTACGAGTATCTAAATGTGCGTTGCAGTATGTACATATTACACAGCCACACACACACACAAACACTTTGACACACACACCTTGAATAGTTGATTAGCTCGTCCTGGCATTGGAGAGGAAGAGACAGACAGAGAGAGAAAGGAGTGTGCGCTGAATTTATGTAAGGATTGGGGAATAAAACTGAATGAATCAAGTGGGTCAGGGAGGGAGCCAGGGAATGGGGAATGTATTTGTGAATGGGGTGGTAATTTTATCTGATCTGAGACGTTCAACCATTTTAATTTTCGTGTACAAGTTTAAACTTATATTTATATATATATATATTACATATATCTATTAATATAAAATATATCATCTACTAGCCCGTAAGACCCCATGTACTACAGTTAAAAAGCTAAAACAACAACACAACAAACAAACAAATGAAAATGAGAAAAATTAAAAACTAGTTAATATATAAAATGTGCCCAAAAGTTGTATCAATCAAGCAATCATCATCAAAACAATCAATAGATGAGGAGGCTGCTTCCTTGACTGTGTTCAATAGATGGTTAAGTAAATCTTGTGAATAACAAATTAGAAACCAAGCGCAATTTGTTGCTATTTTTAACACGTTATAATTTTTGTATTTCATGAAATTGTGAATGATGCTGATTCTAGCAAGAGAAAACTTTCCCCCTGGCTAATTTTCGAGTCCATTCATTGCGACAGGTGAGAAGTGGAAAAGTGGAAAGCTTTTAGCAGCCTCACTCGACTCGTGGAGAGTCACATGAGTTCGCCAAGTAACAAGTAACACCATGTGGTTGCATTTACCTAGTACTAATGTGATTTTTATTTTTTTATACTTATTTTTATTAACAATACAAAAAGCGAAAATTCAACCTTGTGATTATATGTTTCTTGACCATGACTATGTCAATGTGATTTTTGTGGTTTCTAGCCTGTTCTATGGTTCTAACGATCTCGTCCTCATCCAGTCTTTTACTGTGCTACTTAAAATTAGATTAACTATGCTTAATTTAAGTATTATACGGAGCACAACGCACTGCATTACGTTTCAGTTTCATTTTAAATTTCTAGTCCGAGTCCGCGTCCAGTTCGTTCGACGCAGCGGATGCTGAGGGTCCGGATGAGGGGAAGAGTTGTGCGGCATGCGTCAGCTTGGATAGTGCATCCTCGCTGAGCAGCTGCGGCTTCTCGAAGGCGCTCGTATTGGACTTGGTCAGCTGATAGAAGGCGGTGTCGCTGTGCGTGATGTTGACAATGCTGCCAGTGAGCGGCAACGTCTGGAGCAGCTCCTGTGGACTGCTGAACGCACCGATGTTCACTGGGACAATGCCAGTCAGAACTTGGCCCGTCACATTCGTTTGAATGGGCAGTGGAATGTTGCCCAGATCGATGTGACTCTGATTGGTGTGGGCATCGTAGAAGGTCAGATCCACACGCTCCTGGCTCTCAAAGTCCGTCTCATTGTCGCCCACCTCGGTGAGAATGCCAATCTCATAGACGACCGCCTTGATCACATAACTAAAAAAAAGGGATTTTAATTTTAAGAAATTTGCTGAAATTGTAAGATCTAAGTTTTACTTACAGATTCTTGGGCGTATCATTGACGCTGGCCTGCAGCTGCTCGATGGTGTCGTTGTCTATTCCGGAGCTGACATCCAGCACGGGCAGCGTGCAGCCCAGGGCCAGAATCATGCCCAGCACGGCGGCTCCAAGTATCGCATGTTGTGTCTGCATGTCTTTAAAGAAGACTCAATTTCTTGGATTTTAAATATATGATTTTGAATGCTCCTCGGCGACCCGCTTTGTGGTTGCCTGCCTGATCTCTTGGATCTCTATTTGATTCTGCGATCTGTTTCCTGCTCTGGTGTTCGCGTGTTTGAGCTTAATTAGTGCAGATCATCGGCTTTTATAGCGAACGTTGAGTCCGAAGCGCGATTCCGCGTAATTATTGACACCTGTTAATTGGCCGACAGGTTTGGCAGTTGTTCCCCCCCTCCCCCCTCTTACCAACTAATGCTGTTTCTAAGTACAAACATTGGGCACCGGAGAGGGCTCAGTTGACGGTGCTAGAAGGGTGCGATAGTATTGTTTTTATCACCCTCTTGGCTCTAATTAATTGTGCCCGTTTTGAATCTTCAATACACAAAGGCCGTCTACGCAAATCTCAGCTTGGTGTAAAATTGCGCTCCTCCAAATTGAGTTTCGTTTATGTTGATGCCAGATTGTTGTTTACCTGGCTGGCTGCCTGGAGTGGAGCCCAAAAATAGGTTCATAAACATTGCGCCTCGACTGACGCATTCGCCTGCATGTGGTCTGGACACGCGCCGATTACGCATTCGCCCCGTGTGACAGGCCAAAAGCTGCGAATGTAAATTGACGTAAATACTTGTAGCTTACAGCATATTGTGAATAATTTTAGACACTTGTGAAATTGATATTTAAGATTCTAACAAATATAGATATTTATAAAAAGATATCAAGCATTATTTATTTGTTTAAAGTTCAAGTTGAGTAAAATGAAATAATTCTTCTCTTCGTTTTCATTTGAATAAATAAATAAATAATAATTTTAATTATATGATTTTTATTAGCATTGTAATAATTAATAGAGCTGTAGATTCATCCGGCATCGCCTTTTTAAACACATTTCACACAAGCGTCAACCGCTTCGAGCTGCTTTGTGGCACCATGGAACCAGACAGTTCTCAACTTTTCACTTATGATCCAGCCAGCTGAAAGTTGATGCTGTCCAGCTGTGGCTTCAGTTGCAATTTGTACATTATTTCAGCTCAAACTCAGTTGAATGGAAAATTTCAAAATCAATTTGCACATTTGTTTCCTGCTGACTGAGTTACAATTATGTTATTATTAGGAAGACTTTCATATCGAAGGCTACAAGGGATTCCCAGGAGATTCGTTTTAGATGCTTCAAAAATCTGCTTAATTTCTGTCTGCGAAAATTGTTAAATAAATAACTGTGACCATCATATTAGAGGCTGTTTGAGGAACATCCAATGAATCTATTTCAGCAAATTTCACTGCGCCAAAAACTTAAAAATAACAAACATCAAAAAAGTCCCGGTAAGCACAAATAAAGACTTGATCATTTTCGTGGAAATAAATAAATAATAAATGTTGTTAATTATGTTAATTGGGCATTTTGAATGATGTTTGTCTAAATTCAAGATGAAAAGGTTAAGATCAGTTTGCATGGTCATTCCTTCAGCTCATATGACATATCTAAACAATTTCCGATCCATATAATCCTTGAGTCAGAGTTACCAACTAATTTCATGATATGAAGGTCATATCTATTATCATTAATTTATCAGAAGCCCAAAAAGAACATCAAGTAGAAATAAATTAAATGAAAATTAAAATGATATTAAAGGAGAATACTATATGCAGGTCTTCAAAGAGAATTAAAAACGCACGCGCAAACAAGTTAGTGGAATACGAGTATGGGACGCGGTTCGGGCCACGTTTAAATGGTGCTAACTGAAAGCTTAGCTGAAACTTTTTTTAGACGCTCGGCGTTAAGCTTAAAAAGTCGCACACAGCTCGCCAACGAACTTATTATCAATCTGGACTTTGTGGTGGCAACAACTCTGAAAAAAAGCAAATCAACAAATCCACATCAACTGAGCCATGAAGTACACCTTGACCTTCACTGTGAGTAGCAGGAGTTGCCGCCTGAGGTCATCATCTAATGCCGTCTCTTTCTCACCTTAGTTGCTGGCAGCTGTGGTCTCCTCTAGCCTTGCCGCCCCCTTCGACCTGAACGATCTCTTTCCGGGCCTGCTGAAAAATGCTGCTGTGGAGCAGGCGCCGGAGCAGGATGTGGTCAAGCGTCAGGTGCTGGCCAATCCCGATGGTGAACTGAAGCAGATCTCATTCCAGACACTGATTGGCGATCTGGAGAACAGTTTGTTCCAGTCAGCGCTGAGTTTGAACGGCGCCAGTGCTCCCGACTCCCAAGTGGATGAGATCAAACCAGGTCAGGCCGAGCTGGCGGAGAGCAACGAGCACAGCATTGCCAAGCGGGCTCATGAGGTGGTGACTGCCCCCGAGGTTGTCACTGTCTCTGAAGTGCCTGCCACGCCTGAGGATGCCCAGGAGCGCAAGATTCTGGTGCAGACCACAAAGAAGGTGCCCGTGTCCGAGGAAGGCGGTCCCGCCCATCTGATCATCGATCGAGTTTCGGTCCAGCCACACAACGGTCTCTCTGTGCCGCTGATTCCCACCTTCCAGGTGCATCACACAAAGATCACGTCGGCCACCATCAAGGAGGACGCCAACAACGACAGCAGCGATGGCAAACAGACCAAGATTAGCATCACCAAGACTTCAATTACTTCCACAGCGCCCGTGGAGAGCATCGAGACGCAGAGCACCAGCCTTAATCCAGAGGTGGTTAGCTCCAGCACCACAGAGCACTCAGCCAGCAGTAGTCCGCGAGTGGAGAGCAGCTCTAGCAGCACCACCACCAGCAGCACCACTGAGCAGCCCCTGAAGCAAGCGGAGGAGAAGCTCAAGGAGAAGGTGGCTGAAGTGGAGGCTGAGCCTGTTATTCTCACCGCTCGAGTCTAGAGCCAGCATCTCACTCTAGTCTTAGCCAACTCATAACTCACACACACACACTCACACTCACATACATACATATTTATGACACGCCAAGTTCAATTAAAATCATGTGATTTGATCTAAAGCCCAGCAAAACTGACGCCTCTTTATTTAAATTTGAAATTCACACAAAATATTGGATTGGATTGGAACTACAATCTCAGAGGGGGGTATTCCGGGGGCGACTGTCCGAAATTTGAGGCTCTAATTGTTGCAACAAATAAATCTCGCCGACTTTGGATCACATTCAGCGTCCAGTTTCCAGCTCCAGCTTTAAACTGCGCAAAAAACAAAAAAAAGCCCAACAAAGCCAACAATTTATTCAACCATGTCGATTTTCCCATCCATGTGAGTTTTTCAGTAATAGGAAATGTGCCTATGGAAATGGAAAACTCTCTGATACGTACTTTATTTGCTATGCAAAACTCTCAGCAAATAATCGTTTGTATTCTTGGGATTGTTATCAGTTTTATACATTTATATATTCGTATTCTCCGACTCAGCCTTCAATTGGGTTACTCAAATATTGCCCAACTTTTGTAGGAGTGTGTACACTTTATTATTAATTTATTATGGCGAATTTTGCATTCATGTGAAATTTGTGTTTATGTCAAATAAAAAAAAAAAAGAAGTGCTAATTTGATGAGGCCAATAATTTGAAACGAAATTGGAAAGGTAATCATTGCATCGAGTCATCAGTTGGCCATAAATTATGCATAGAGAAAGGCTTTAGGAGAGATTTTTAGTTGATCTTAAATTAATAATAAATTGTAATAGAAATATTAAATATACTTTTATAAAGAAATGTTTTGTTTTTAAATTATTTTTAAAATTTCAAATTTATATATAATCGCTTGTTTGTATTAAAATATTTTTCAAATACATAAACAAATATATGTAGAAAACAATATGATTAAATTAGATATACTCAAAATATGTTTTACATATTTAATGTTTATTTTCAAATTAAATAAATAGTTTGCATGCTGACTCAGCGACTGATTGAGAATTCTGATTCTTTAGACATTTCGTGGGAAGGGCCAAGGGCTTGATAAAAACAAAAATCCAAAAATACCTAATTACCACATAATGTTGATAAGACATTCTTTAAATGTTTGTTTTTGCCTATGTGATAATCACTTACCTTTGAATGCTTTAATTGTATTTAGAGATCTGAGTGTGTTTCCCCAAGACAGTTGATATCTTTTCCATAAGGGGGTGCAATTAATGCGCACATTGCACCGAATGTAGAATGTGTAGACTGAGTCATCCAATTTGAATCTGAATACCCCAGAAATACCCCAGAAGTACATGTGTTCCATGGCTCTCCCCCCTGTCCATCCCTTGGCCTGGAAGAGCACGCATATCAATCAGAACACGATCGTGAATTGATAAACACACGAGCACGAGCGCAAACATCGTTCGGCGAGCAGAGGAGAGCAACAGGAGAGAGTGAGAAGGGAAGAGCGACAGGAGAGCGAACTCAGAGGTGGCCACATGACCGTTAAGTAAACGCAACGTGGTGCACAAACTACTCAAATACTTAAGACAATCGATCGACAATCGATAAATAATAAATATTTACTTTAGCTGCAAGCCATTAATCATTTAAAATTAGCACAAATTGCTATTAATATTTAGGCGCACGCAAATTTAAGGCCTATATTTATTTAAGTATTTACCATTATAATACAAAACTCGCACATACAATGAATTAGGCATGTTATAAAGAAGTGTCAGATAAGAGGCGTTTGTTGGCCTATTGATAAGCAAGATTCGTATTCAATTTGTAATGCGAGTGCGAGTGTGAGTGTATGAGTACTCAAACGGGCAAAAAACGAGTACTCTAAGCTTTAACTGCCCCTGGCCTAGTCATGACTTGTTGTTATTGTTGTTACTCTTGTTGAATAATTTTTGATAGCAAGTGTTACCCTTAAAACTTCATTGGCTTTATCTTATCGCAATGCCCGAAAAGAACAGAAGAGTACGAAAAAAGAGAAGCGGTTGAAACAATTGCCGATGGCCATTCAATGGATGAGTTGGTTGCCAGTTGCAAGTTGCCATTGCTACCTGCTGCCAGTCCAAGAGAAGCAGCCGGCGAATGCGCTACGCTTCTCCACAATAAGCCATATCAAAACAAAAGCGGGGCTAAAAGACGTCTAGTTCTAACGGTAAGCGAGATAAGAGCCAACGTTGAACAACTGTTCTTTATGGGCCCGACACCGACACATGCGTATCCGAATCTGTTTCTACATATATAAAATTCTATTTTATTTGAGTTTCCGCGTAATTCATTCAAGTGCAAATCGAGTGTGACTCATTTTTGGAATTGTGATTGTGCAAGCATTAAATAAATGAAAAATGAATTCAAGTGAATATTCAATAAATATTGCCCAAATTCCCCTCGCGAACTCATTAAACTGATAAGATACTTAATTTTGCCAATCTCATAGTAATTTCTAATTGAATTTATTACCCAAAGGTATTGCGGTCGAAGTCTTATCGCCGTTCAAAGAAACCAGGCAATAGATCATAGTTTTGCCCAATTTTGAAGTGAAAACTCTGGGCTGACACTCTAACTAATATACCCAACAGCAACAACAACAAGAACAGAAGGATCATGGCTGGTGTCAGCGTGGGATTCGCCAAATGCTTCATTCTCTTTATGGCTGTTGTCATACTGGTGAGTCAAACAAAAACGAAAACAAAAACAAAAGTGCTTTCTGCAATCCCATCTTAAGCAAGGAACTCCTCTATTTGTTATTTACCTCATGTATCAAAACAATGCAAGACTTTTTTGTTGCAAAACATTGTTAAATACAATACAATTAGCCACATTAGTCATCCTACAGATAAAGAGGAAGTATCAAACTAATCAAACAATCATTTTTTTTTATTGCTTCCTCACTAAAAACGTTTTGATATAGATATGAATTTGATTTTTACTTTTTTTTGTAAGTTCTTAAAAACAAAATTTAAATTTCTAATGAAAATTTAATGGATTTACTCAATAAAACTATAATGGAATATAAAAAATAATGATAAAGTTGTCTGGATTTTAAAGAAATACATTTTTATAGAAGTTAGAAAGCTCAAAATAGTTATAATGAAAACCTAATTTCATTAGTATTGATAAATACTTTTTTGGCTAGAAATGGAAATTTTCAATGCAACACAATCTTAAATTTCACTAGCATTAAAAATAGTTATAATGAAAACCTTATTTCATTAGTATTGATAAATACTTTATTTTTTAAGAAATGGAAATTTCCAATGCAATATAATCTGTATATAATATAAACTTTTGTTTAATTACTCCTCACAAATCCTTTGCAGGCACAAGGCTTAGTCTATTTGGGTCTGTCGATATGGGGAATAACATTGGGGAATAGCTGTGAGACAACACCGAATGTTGTTGAACAGCCCTTCCAGTTTGCCATGGACCTCATCTACTTTTTGAGTAAGTACCCAAGACATCTGTCCCAAGTCGTTCACTTAAAGGAGTAAATACTTTACAGATCAGGATTGTGGTCCGCCGACGTTGACGGCTTATGAAAACTCCATCGAGATGACCATTGACTGGACCAAGTCCTTTGCGGTGACTAATCGCGAGTACATCTTCATGATTACCTATGCGGTGATCAGTGGCTTGTGGGTCGCCGCCTCATGCCTAATCATCTGTGAGTATGATGGATTAAATCCACACCAGTTTGGGATGAAGATTTATCTCTGAATTCTTCACAGTTACCTTGTGCTTCACCACCACCAAGCTCATTTCTGGCACCGTCTATTGGCCCTGGTTTCTGTCCGTGCTGGCGGGTTGCATTCTGGACGTGGTGGCCACTGTGTACCACGTGCTGGACATAACCAAGACAACGGTAAGGACTCAAGAACTCAGAGGATTCATGATGGATAAATTTACTTAATCCCTTTCCTTTTGCAGTCCCTTCAAGGCACATTCGATTTAGTTGGAGCTGAGTATGACGACATTCCCACTCAAATCATGGACATATTGAAAACCTATGATGTCTACTTCTCCACTCCCGCTTTGGTGATGACCCTCATCAGTTGCCGTGTGGTGCTCATCTGGTTGCTGAACCTTATCGGCGGCATGTTCTGTCTGTCCCTGGCGACTGTGCTGGCCAATCAGGCGGCAGCTTCCTCTGCCTCCTCGGGCAGTAGCCATCAGATTCAACCTCGTCAGCAGACACCTCAGCCCGTAATGGTGATGGAGCACCAGCAGGAGCAGGAGCAGCTGCCATCGGCACCTGCCGAGTCCGCATCAGCTTCCGTCGTCATGGAGCCCGTGTATGCAGAGCACGTGCGTCCAAAGCCAGCGCCAATTATGATACCAGCACAGACTGCAGAGATGATGCGGCAGGATTCGCAGTATCCACCAAACGACCGGACCACGCTGCAATCGCCTGTCTTGGTGTTGCCACCACTGCAACAACAGCAACAACAACAACAACAGTTCTCGCCTCAACCGCAGCCGGATATCAACACTTATCGCACCACAGATGCGCATCCGGATCAACTCAACTATCCACCCACGGACCCCACATCGCCACGACCCACCTCGCCGGCCGTGCAACAACTCGCCTCCGGATCAGCCCTCAACAGTCGCTACTCGGAAATGTATCCGGCTCAGCCCAGCAATTCACGTGTCAGCTCCAACCAGGAGCTGCGCAATCAGATGCCCTGGTCCTATACGAGCATGATAACCAAGCCGCCGCCACCACCGCGCAAGCCACAGCAGCAGGTGCAGATCTATCCACAGATACCCGAGCCGGACTACACGGAGCACTAGATGACGAGGAGTCAGGAGCACGGCACGACGCTGATTGTGGGTTAATCAGTGCTGGTGCTGGTTGCAACATTTGTGACATTGTTTTGAGTTATTGTTATCTTTATTGCATAAAGCTAATGCACATGGCCAACTGTTGTCTGACTTTGACTTATTCTTAGCTCTCCCTGCTGCTCGTGCAGCAGCTTTTGCTTGTGCCGCACATGCCTGGCCACCAGGCTCAGCACCTCCGCCGCCTCCAGTTCAAGTTTCTCGGCACCACTGGCGTGGAGTTCCAATTTGGGCGACTTGCCGCCGACCACAATGGTTAGCGGGTGTCCAAGACGTTTGGCATCCAGTAAACGCTTTCCGATCGTCAGTTCCTTGCGCTCGTCGTGCAGCAGCTCCTCAGGGCCACAGATTTGCGTTAGTTGCTGCAGCAGATCATTCTCTAGACTCTCCGCTACAGACTGCTCCTTGCTCCCTTGCTTGGGGCCAATTAGACACACATCGTAGGGCGCCAGCAGCTTGGGCCAGCGCAGCTCCTGCTCGGTGGAGAGCACTTCCAAGGCTGCGGCGATGACGCGTGTAATGCCAATGCCAAAGCAGCCCATGACGAGCGTTTCCGGCTTGCCCGACGTGTTGAGAAACGTGGCGCCCAAGGGCTTGGAGTACTTGTCGCCCAGCAGAAAGGTGTGCGCCACTTCCACGCCGCGCACGCGACTCAGCTGCGGGCCTTGGCAACTGGGACACGTGCTGGGCGTCTCCGCATCGCTGCCAAAGACTTCGGCATTGCCGGCATAGCCACAGGCGCTGCACTGCAGCAACGTATCCTCGCCGACGGGTGAAATGAAATGATATTCGTGGGACAAACTGCCCCCCATCATGCCCGTGGCAGCCTCGACCTTGACAAACGGCAACTCCAGCTGCCTAAAGAAGCGTTCGTAGGCATCGCTAACAGTTGCATAAGTATTCCTGGCTGTTTCCATGGTCACATCAAAGGTGTACATGTCCTTCATGAGGAACTCCTTGGCTCGCATCAGGCCAAATCGTGACTTGAGCTCATCCCGAAACTTGGGGCCAATCTGGAAGAGGCGCAGCGGCAGCTGGCGATACGAGATGGGCGCTGTTGTGGCCAACATGGCTGTAACCGCTTCCTCGTGAGTCTACGATGGATACAACCAGGTTAATTCGTGAATTGTGCACACCATCCACATACTCACTCACTGGACTCATTAGAAACTGTTTGCCACTGCGATCCCGCACCATATAGAACTCGGAAATGTCCCCGTCCAGCCGTCCGGTCTTCTTCCACAACTGCGCGGGCGTAAGGACGGGAAGACTGATCTTCTGGCCGCCCGCCTCCTGCATATTGCGTTGCACCAGATTGATGCATTTGTCGATGGAACGCTGAGCTATGGGCATTATCTGGTAGGTGCCATTGCTGCCCGGCTTGACCAGACCGAGATCAGTTAAAAGCTGGAAAAAGAAAAAAACATGAAAATCAATATCGTTGCTGCTTTCGTAACAGGTCGCCAATTTATTTTGTTTACCTTTTGACTGCGCGACAGTTGCTCTGTTTGCTTAACTACAGCATTCTTTGGTGTGACTAGAGTTGGCCAAAAAAGACGCGATGCTTTATTCATGATTTGTTTGCATTAAACGTTTTTTAAGAAATTAATTAAAGTTACGAAAAACCGGCAGAAAATAAATGCAAAAGCGAATGACAAAACAGCTGTTTATGCAATGCATCGCGATGTTTTTCGATATGTTTGCAATGTATATCGATATCGATATAATGCAGCACTATTATTAGAGTGACCTAGTGTTGGGTAAACATTGCTCATTTAGGTGAACATGTTCACTTGCTCTTTTTTTTAGGTGAGTCAACTCACTCAGATCGCTCACTTGTTCAGTTGCTCACTTGCTTAGTTGCTCAGTCACTCACTTGTTCAGTAGCTCAGTGGCTCACTCACTGCTCTCTAAGTCCCTCACTCAACAAATCAAAAATTGCATACGTTATACATTTCATACTTTCAATTTAAATACATGTACATAAAACTGAAGTAACAAAATTAAAAATAAAATAATGATAATATATTCCCTTCATAGCAAACAACCAAATTAAAAAGTAAAATAATGAAAGTATTGATTTCCCTTCACTTCTTTATACTTTTCTCCAAAATGAGCTAACGAATATACGCAAGGTGCCGTAACAGAATTCAGAGCGCAAAGGAAATAAAGAATAAGAACATTTGGGAGAACAACTGAACAAGGGTGAGCAACTGAACAAAAAAGAGCAAAACAGAGCAACTGAACAAGACTGAGCAACTGAGCAAGTGAGCAAAAAAGAGCAAGTTGGAAGGAACATGTTCACTTGCTCACTTCAGGGAGCAACTCTTTTTTGTTCACTCACTCATGAGCAACCCAACAAGAGTGACCATAGTTTGTTAAAGTTGAAAGCAGTCAGAGAAATCGCCGGTGTTTTGTTTGTGTTTGACATCAAAATATGACTACCAATTATAAAGATTTGTATAAAAAGAGCGTGGATCTTGGCGAGCAGCAGAAACTGCGTCAACTGCAGCTGCTGCACGAGCAAAAGCAGCGACGCCAACTGCAACAAGACGCCGCACGTCATGTGCCAGACTCAAACGACGACGAAGAAGGGGAGGAAGAGGAGGCGCAAGAGGAAACACCGACTCATAGCAAAGCGCAGCGTAAACAACGCAGAAGGCGTGCAACCAACAACAACAATAACAACAAGAAGGGACAACACTTTAGGCTGCAACAATCGGAGTGGCTGCGCCATCGACCAGAGAACCTGTGCGATTGGCTGTTGTTGCCGTGTCCAGTGGGAAAGCGCTGCCTGGTCATTGCCACAAATGGACGCACCAAGGTGCACAACAAGGCGGGCCGAATCATCATGCAGCTGCGCACGCTACTCCCAGGCGATGCTCAGATGCAAAGGTGCAAAACTGTCCTGGACTGTGTGTATGTGTCCGAGATGGACACATTCTATGTGCTGGATGCGATCTCGTTTGGCCAGCAGCAGTTGCTGGAGTGCGAGGCCAGCTTTCGGTTCTTTTGGTTGCGTTCACGCTTCGATGAGCACGGAGAGTTGAGTCAGGTTAGCAAACGGAATGAGAAACCATTCAAGCTGTTGGATTACTACGACTTTGAGGATGCAAATGCTGTGGATCAGGTGCTGCAAAGACATCCGCAGTGGGAAGCGAATCAGCCGCAACTGGACGGCATGCTCTTCTACCATAAAGAGGCAAGCTACACCTGTGGCACAACCCCGTTGGTCTGCTGGCTGTTTGCCTATATGTTGCCCGATGTGCTCAATCTGACCGTAAACTCTAGTTATACGCCGCCAGAGGATTATCAGCCAAGTGCAGCGCTTTCTTATATGGATGAGTTCGACAAGAAGTTGCTGGCACAGAGGCAGCAGTATAAAAAGCGCGGCAAGGCTGCTGAGCCCGCGAAAGAAGAAGCCGTTGCTGCTGGTATGGACCAAGGACAGGAGGATGAGCTTGAGGAGTACGCCGAGTTGCGCAATCTATTGGATTACCAGCGACGCCTGGAGCTGGGTGAACTGGACATGGATTGCAGCCCAGCCTCGCCAGCTGTTGCCAGCAGCAGCTGCTGAGCGGCTGTTAATGATGCCAAGACCATTTCGTGGGGGTTGGAGCTCAGGTGGTGGCTCTAATGCGCATGCGTATTGCACACTCTGGTCCCTGGGAAGCCAGAAGGCAGCCCAGAAAAACCCCAACCACTTGAGCAAACGCAGCGAAAATTAAATCACACACTAAATATCTAAACAACAAATTAGGAAAAAAAACGGAGAAATTCATCTAAAATGGTCATTCAGCGCAGCTGGAAAATTCTCAGCGATTCGGCGAGCACAGCGAACAACAACAGCAGCAACAACAACAACACAACAAGCAGCGATGTGCAACAACGTTCGCCTGCTGCACTGCAGGCGAATTCCTCCTCGGATGACTCGGACTGCTCGAATCAGACCACACACTCCATGGACACACGCGTCGCCAGTCCCATAAAGCAGCCGGAGACAGAAGCAACAGCAGAAACAACCACGCTGATTCTGAACGGAACGGAGCCCGCACTGGTGTGTAGTCTAAATTAGATAAAATTCCATCAAGCATTAAATTCCATTTGCATTCCTTGACAGAAGTATGTAACCACCTCGGACATGGCGGAGAGCATGCTGCAGCGTATACGGCAACGTTACAACGGCGTCCACAACACGGAGAGTGGCGGCAGCGCAGAGTCTGCGATGCGGGCACTGGAGCTGTTGAGGATTAGCGTGCAGCAATCGTTTGATGCGGAGGTCAATGATATTATCAAGCGCTACATGAACGTAGGTTACGTCACCAACCTGTTGACATGTTTGCTGACTTTGTTTGCCCTCTTTTTTTAGAACTATTTTAAGCCCGCTTTTGGCAACATTAAGGAGAATCTTGGACAGCACGCTGTCAACGAGGAGACACTGCAGAAGATGTCCTCCTGTGCTTTGCTGGAAAATGCCAAGGCGCAGTATACGAACTTTGTGGTGCGACAACAACGTGTCGCAGCTGCCACAACAGGCGGCACAGAGCAGCAGCGTTTGGCGCTCAAGCGACCAGCGAAGCCCAATGAATACGGCAACAACAACAACAGCGGTAAAATGTATGCCAACAATTTGGGTTATGCTGTGGCAGCTGCCAAGCCTATGCCCTGCGCGGGAAATCCATTGGCAGCACCACAGCAACTGCAACTACAGCAGCAGCAGCAACAGCAACAAACGCAGCAGCAACAGCAACAACAACAGCAGTTGCAGCTGCAACAGCAACAACAGCAGGCAATGCAATTGCAACGCACAGCGATTGTGAATGGACCGTTGCCAACGCCTGTGCGTCGCCAGATTTTCTGGAACACCGCACAGATCTCCACGAGCACAAAGTTCGTGCTGGACGTGCAAGCGAATCTGGCCTTTGGCTTTAGCATCGATGGCAAGGAACTGGGCGGCGCCAGATTGGCCAGCAAGCATCCAGAGATCATAAGGTATCTGCCTGATGCCGAGGATCGCGAATGGTTATCGGCACGCGGCATTATTCCTGCCGAGAATCGCAGTTCACGCTTCTTGTTTCTCATTTACGACGAGGTTTGCCGGCTGCAGCAGACCCACGATCTATATCGGCACAAGGCCAACATTGATCTCAGCATGATGTTGACTTTTAATGTAACCGAGACTATGATACAGAAAATGAAATTGTTCTTTGTCGATCTGAACATCAAGAGTCGTGGTCTAATAACCAACTCTTTTATTATGGCCGGCAATCAGCAGCAGCCGCAGCAACAACAACAGCAGCAACAACAACAACAGCAGCAACCACAGCAGCATCAACTTGTCAGCAACAACAACAACAACATTAATAACAGTCACCTGCGTAATGCGCTGCTTCAGGGCGTGCCAGTTCCGCCTCAATCACAGAACACTCAACAGACAACGACGCCCACATCCGGCGAGGAATCGGTGTCCAAGGATCTGCCTGCCCCATCCGCATCGCCTTGTTTACAGGGCACCGTCGTCGGCAGCAGCACCGCCAATCCCCAGAAAACCAAGTTAATTGCCAGCAGCAGCTCCGCACTCAGCTCATCGCATGCCACGCTCACTGCTCTGCTTAACCAGGGAGGAACTGTCGCCAGTGCGACACCAACCAGCAATAAATTTCGCAATTAATCAGTTTTTAGTTTCAATAAAAACAATAGTTAATACCCTTAAGTAGCTTTTATGCAGTTCAAACTTTGTTAAGCGTTTCCTTTTCATTTCAAATATCTATTTTTATTTTGTAAATGAAAATCTGTTTCTTCTGTCAGTATCAATCAACCAAATTTATTTTCTATAATGAATAAAGTTTGGTGTCAACTAATAAATTTATAAAAATAATTTCCAGGTTTTAACTAAAGCTTCTCAAAGAA
Organism: Drosophila suboccidentalis; assembly: GCA_037043435.1. Classification (NCBI taxonomy): domain Eukaryota; kingdom Metazoa; phylum Arthropoda; class Insecta; order Diptera; family Drosophilidae; genus Drosophila; species Drosophila suboccidentalis. The sequence continues at coordinate 442,402 of JBAMBK010000483.1, read as the reverse complement.
AACTGTCAACGTTTTAGTTATTTATATCGTTGAAACATCTTGTAGTTTCTCATTTCAATTTAAAATATTAGCTATATGTATATAGTCATTTTACTACGCCCCAATTATTTGGCAACCATTAATTATTAATTTTATGATTAATAATGTTGTAAATAATTATTTTGGGAAAGATCGCAAGCGTCAAGATCTTAAGCCTCTTTTATTTTTCATAACTTATTCTTTAAAAATAAATTGTCGCATTCTGTACAGTGTGCAAAAAGTTCTTCTTGCCTAATAAAATTAACTTTTAAGCACAGTGCCGAATGTCAAACGATTTTTTAAATAAATAATTTATGCATACAATTTAGTATCGTTCGTCACAAAATAAAATGTCATAAATTTAAAATTTTAGGGCATGAAAATGTTGACGTCATGAGATTTGTACCTCGTAAGCAGGTTTTTTTTTTTAGGAGATATACAGTTAATAAGTAATGTCTACCCGAAACGAATTTTGACAGATATGTATCATATATCAAAAAAAAAAAGGCGTTACTTTCTCGACAACAACATATTGAGGCTTTAAAGTTATCTGAGGGGAGGTTTTTCTTAAATCGCTAAAATGTGAGATAAAAAAACCCGTATTTCAGCAGTGGCCTTTTACCTTTGTAATTTAGAATAGAAATTGAAAGGAATGCCTAAAACTCATTCATAATAAGATAAGTAGAATACATCTGTAGCTTCTGTCGTTTGGAAACTGTGGTAGTGTCAATTTTAGCGATTTCCCGCTAAATAAGTCGTAGAACAAAAACTGTATGATAGGTAATCAAGGGTGCCACAGAAATCGCTTTCGCTTGAATTTAACTGGAATCTGTATGAAATTTATCTATTGAACCAGTTGTCGGATTTGGATGATCGAGGTATCATTCGACGCGTAAATTTGTGAAGGCAATGACTAAGGTAGTTATAATATAATTTTTAATTGAACTAATATGCCTTAGAAATTGTAGGGTAGGTGCATTTCTCTATGCGTTGTCTAGCGCATGCTTCACTGGGGCATTTCTCCATATCACGCTTGTTGTTGTCTATATATGTATCTAAATATATATGAACATACATATGTGCGCTCTGTAACACATACAGTATTTATGTATGTATGTATATATATATATATATATATTTGTGTATATTGGGAGAACGCAACGCATCGCATTATAGCTCGCTGGCTGCGGATTCATGCAGCTTCAGCCTCGATCTGTACGCTCGTTCCCTGCTCCTGATTGGATCGCTGAGATTGCTGGCTGTATGTTTTTCGGTTTGGAAAACCACTATATGGCTCACATTCGCCCTCGTCTTGTCTTCAACGTGGTGATCGTGGACGTTCGGACGTGCTGCGATCGTTTTAATTTTGTTTTTGATCGCGCATTTACAGTTCTTTCTAAAAAACAATAAAATTCTGGCATCGGCGTGGAAAAGTGCTACATATTCCGAATTGTACGTCTCGGTTACGTCTTTGTGTGTGTGTGTTTGTGTGTGGCAAGTTCAGAGACAGTCGATCTGAATTTTTTTGCGCTATATTTTGGAAAACTCAGACGCGTTGCTTCGTAGTAGGCACGAATACTCCGAGGTGATCGGTTCGTAAAATCTGTCAGATTCAGATCGATATTATTTTTGTGTAGTCACCGTACAAACAGCAGCAACAACATGAGCACCGTGGTAAGCTACCAGCCGGAGAAGGAATAAATCAATTAAAAATTAATCAATGCAAATTTCATTATAAAAAAAAAAGGATGAGGATCTGACCCCCGAGCAAATTGCCGTTCTCCAGAAGGCATTCAACAGCTTCGATCATCAGAAGAGTGGCAGTATTCCCACCGAAATGGTTGCCGATATTCTGCGTTTGATGGGTAAGTTGAGGATCCAAGAGTGGACCTAAAGGATTATCCAGAATTCCATTTAATCATTAATTTTTTATAATTCGTTTACAGGTCAGCCCTTCGACAAGAAGATCCTTGAGGAACTGATCGAGGAGGTCGATGAGGACAGTAAGTACATTTTCATTCACCGATTCAATCTTTAATTTCCGCTTATTTGTGGCACAAGATTAGCCGCTCTTTAAGATTGTCTATCAGTTATACTCGATATTGTGTTGATATGGCCAATTGCTTGGTCATAATTCAATCTGATAGTGCCATAAATTCCATTTGCCATTCGCAATATTTCATATGGAATTATTAAATATAGAACATTTCCAGCCGTTTAGCATTTTATTTATGGATTGAATAATGTTTTTTTTGCAGAGTCGGGTCGCTTGGAATTCGGTGAGTTCGTGCAACTGGCTGCCAAATTCATTGTGGAGGAGGATGCCGAGGCCATGCAGAAGGAATTGCGTGAGGCGTTCCGTTTGTATGACAAACAGGGCAATGGCTTCATTCCCACCACCTGCCTGAAGGAGATCCTTAAGGAGCTCGACGATCAGCTGACTGAACAGGAATTGGACATTATGATTGAGGAAATCGATAGTGACGGTTCCGGTACTGTTGATTTCGATGGTAAGTTGCCAGTTCCTAAAGATACAACAGTACAACAGTATCAGTATGTATCTACCAGATACAATTATGTATCCATCCAACCAATGTGTGTCTTTCTAGTAGCTTGCTAAAAATCACCCACGTAAACACACACACACCCATTCACCCACCCACCCACGCTTTGTAGCGTTCATAAATTTTTTGTAAACATCAGCTAGATGGCTATGACATCGCTCTGTTGATCTTGAGTTCTCGATTCTTGACAACCTGATCATTTTGGAGCATATCGATGCTATTTATAGGACATCGCGCGCGACACAGAAACGAAACGAATTTCCGAATTTCCATACAAACATATGTTTGTTTTCGTGGCACATATTATTTAAAATTATTAATGGATGGACACATTCACATATTATTGTATTTCGCAAAATAGTACTCAGAACATCGTATGTATATTGAAATCGAAAATCAGGAAACCAATTAGGAAATTGTAGTTGAGAAATATCCAACAATATTTTGAAATATCCAACAAATATATTACGCGAGTTTTTCTATAACTCAATTCTCAATTGAATTTACTTATGTATGCTTTCTTTTTTTTTCCTCCTGATTTTGAAATTCATTACATATTTTTTTTTTGTTTTTGTAATTTTTATAAATATATTCGAGATTCGTATGAGGTCTTATTTATTTATAAATATATTTTAATGCACATTTCGTTTAATGTCTGTCATTTTATTTCATTTACAGAATTCATGGAGATGATGACCGGCGAGTAAATAAAATAAGCGCAGTCCCAAAGATCCACACACACACACACGCACAGATACACACAACTATTCACCTACATACAGAAGCAGACATACACACCTGGCACACACATACACACCCACACACATACACACAGACAGAGACAGAGGCACGCACACCGACACACCTGTTGGGCACACGTTTATTTGTTTATATTTGCACATTTGTTTCATGTCGTAAACAAATCCACGTATTTAAATTCAAATTAATAGCATTAAACACTTTTGTACTACTTTTTTATACCAAATGAAAACAAAAAAAAAACAAAACAAAACAAAATAAAAACCAAATACTGTGTATGCAAAAAATAAATTTACAAAATAAGTGTACAACAAATTTGTAATATGGTTATGCTATGCTGTCAATGCCAACCGCACACTTTGCTGATAAACTCGACGATGACGACGGCGACGTCAGCAGCACACCAGCAGCGACGGCAGCAGCAGCGACTATCAGTGAAGAGGGCGCACCTGAAGAAAGCTGACGAAAAAAAAGCTCGTCAAGTTTTAACTACGTTAATGTTACATACAAAAGCGCTTGACGTTCGACGCTGACGTTGGCCTCGGCGTTGCTGTCGCGTCGCTGTCGCTGCTGCCACTGTTGTTGTTGCTGGTGCTGCTATTGCTGCTGTCGCTGCTGTTGCTGCCTGCCATTGACCAATTCGACTTGACGGCGTTGTCTTTGGGCCGTCGTCGTCGGTTCAGTTGCTTGGCTGTGGCTTTTGTGTGCGCTTGCCGTTGTTTTTACTCACTCATAGCTGCCAGTTTGGAGCTACTAGTACACCTGATCGCCGATCGCTCGCTGATCGCATGTGCACCCACTAACAGCAACAACAACAACAGCAACACTGCCTTTGCTTAATTCTAACGTTCGTGCTTCGGCTTTGGCTTTCGCATTAGCTTTGCCTCGTGATTCGCGCGTCTCTCAGCAAATAGTGTGTGAAGTGTTTGCAATTGATAATAAAAAATATATCAAAAAAAAAATAAAGAAATAATAACTTGCGAATTATTAACAAATATGCCGCAAAGGTAAACGAATAACCAGTACCGTTATTTATATGTATAATTAAACACAGTTGGTCAAGTAATTGTTTTGACAATGAAAAAACTCGATATTTAATTTTTAAAAATTAATTAATCAAATAAAAGAAGAAATAATAAACAAAAAACACAGTGCTAATTTATTAAATTAGCTAAACTAAATTTACCTTTTATTTATTTTTAAACTGATCTACAAAGCTAAAATAACTATAAAAAAAATTGAGTTGTTTTCTGCAAAATAAATCAAACAATTGCTTGACTAACTGTATACATTTCTATATGTATGTTTGTACGAATATGTGTGTAAAAAAAACAATAAACCTTTGTTTGTTTTGGCATTATGGGTGCTCAAGAATGTGTTAAAAAGACCGCCGCTACTTTTTGTGTCTATAAAATTTATGGTCGCATAAATTCTTCATTTTTCTTGACATTGGGCTTATCAAATGAAAAACAAAAAGAGCTTGATAAATACAACAACAACAATAACAAAAACAACCACAAAAATCAACTGTTGGTCTGTGAAAATTTATGCGCGTGTGTGGCTGTATTAGTGCTTGTATGTGTGTGTGTGCTTGTGCGTGTGTTAAACGTCAGCAAACATCAGCATAGCTTGATAAGCGCTTAGTCGTATTGTAATTTTAGCCGAAAAGCCAATGCCATTATTAAACTGCTGACACGCGCGCTGTGGGAACCCCACATTACATGCAATTCAAGCGAAACGGGCAAATTTCTGCCGTTAATGTGACTGACTGACTGACAATCGTCGCGACGCGACGTCGACAACAGCTGCTGCTGTTGCCGCCCATGAGTCATGCATGCGGAGAAGGAAAGGCAGCGGCACAACAACAACAAAAGTATTATGGCAATTAGCACTTCACATTGAATCAAATCAAGACAAAATCAAACACACACAAATATGTATGATAAGGCAAACTGAATACAAATATATGTATTTGTATATCTTGTCTTTGCTCAACACAAACAAATCAAATATTAAATTGATTGACAAAATAACAACGTGTTATTTGTATGTTTTCAATAATTTGCAGCCCGACAACAAATTGGTCATTCCAGCCGCTACATCGACAGCGTAGCGGACAATTTCAGCACCATGTGCTCAACTCGGTACCGGAGACGGCCGTGCTGACAACACCCCCGCCCCTTCGAAAACGTAAGTATTGTCTACTATCAGCTGACTAGTGATATTCAATTTGAAATACAACGCGCCCTTATTTGACCATTCACATGACAACGCATTTGCATTATCTGCGGCTTCCGCGTAGTCGATAACACATATCGTAGACAACATTTTAACCAGGGCTGCACATTGCACTCACTAAGCTTGTAATAACAGTCATTTTACATACATTTTAGTACTTTTACATGTAATACAACTCACCAGCATGCGTTCGTTATTATCTAACGCAGTAACAGTAGTTAAATTATGATCACAATATATAACTTTAAAAAACCACAAGTTTTCTGCTCGCAATACAACGCTGTGGCGCTTTAATCGATTAGTCTATTAAATTACAGCTGTGTTCTGTTATGCTTCTGTTGGGCTGTTAGAGCTCTGTTATCTAGTTGTTAGAGAACTTGCAACCGCAACTGTTCAGCTGTTAAATTCGAAATTGGTTTTTGAGCTTCTTTTTTCACTCAAGCTCTTGAGAAAGTTGAGCTATTCATAAGTAAAAAATGGTATTAACATAAATTAACAACAAAGTGCATTAAAATAAATAATTTAAATGGTCGTCGAATTGGCAAAAGAGTAAAGCATAGTACGCAAACTCAAAAAAAGGCCTGGCGTAAGCCCAAACTCCATATAAAAAAAACACTGGCGTAAAATCAAGAAGAAGAACTTGACATTTATTACGCTCGGGCGTCCGCAAACTAAATAAATTAACAGAGCTGTTAAGTAAAGGAGCTGTTAAGTGAAACAGCTGACAGGCCCAGCGAAACATCAAACTGTTTAGAGTTTCGCTGATATACCTTTCTCGCTCACTCACATAAATTCAAAAAAATGGCCGCAACTTTAACAAAAATCAGCGACATTGTCAATAACGACGACAATATTAATGAATTATAAGCAAGAACGAAAAAACTAAAATTGTTTTTATAGATATAAACCAAAGACTTTGCACTTTTTCATTAATATAGAGGGAGAATCAACGTAATAAGTTCAAAAGCGATGGGTGCACCCAATACCCGCTGTGCTTGCGTGCCATCGCATATTTCTCCTCTATTAACTTTAATTTACATTTTTCATTGCCTATTCTCTCCTATTTTATCCAAATCAGTTCTGCATGTTCATATTTAAAATCAACCGCCGTTGACGCATAGAGTTACCACTCAACTTGTTGTTATTTTCCGTGTTGCATTGGCAACACTGGGCTTACGCTCGTCGACTGCTAAATATTGAGCACTTTACGCCGCGTAAAATTTAGTTAGCTTGAGTACTAAGCTTTACGGCGATGAACAAAATTATCGCTCTCTGTTAATAACATTTCAGCAAAATGTTAAGATTTAGTATATGTGTGTGTTGAGTTGACAGAGACAGCGAACGCTTAGTAAATATCACTAAAGTTAGTTAAAGTATTGTAGTAAATGCACTATAATATATAAAACAAATGTTATTATAACATTGCAGCGCTTTCATTACACATTGCTGGCGTTGCTGCTGCTAGCGCTGCTGCAGCTATTAGTGACAAAAACAAACGGAGATACATAACAGCGCGCAAGAAGGCGAAATCCACAATGAAAATGCTCGTCGTCGACACGGAGCGAGAGGAGGCTCTGAATTTGGTATGTGTTTCGTTTTGTGTGGTGTGTGTAATTAACAATCCATGACAGCGGAACAATAATACCTAAAATGCAATGCAATTAATCAAGTGCGAAGTGAGTGCTAAAGCTAATTGATTATTGATTGTCTTTCTGCCTTTTTTCTTTCGTTTCTCTCTCTTTCAACTGGCGCGGCTGCCGATGTTATTGATTTGTACATGAAACGTGAATTTGCTCTTTGTCTGCGGCCCAACGACGCTGACGGCGCTATCGCAAAACTCACACCCACAACTCGCCAACACTCCCCACAACAACAACAACAACAAACAAACAACTAAAATCGTGAATGCAGCAAATTGAATTCGAGTGGGTGCTGAGACAAGAAGTACATGCGATATTAAAGCAATTACGATCTATACTGGTTGTAAGTACAATGTTAACTCATGTATATATGTATGTATATGTAATATATGTTTGATTTACTTCTGTAGGAGTGCGCTCATAGATTCCCCGTGCCGCTCTATGATAACGAGGGCAAGAAGACTGAAAAGTTCATACTCAGCGTTTCGCCAGATCAACTGAAGGCGGTGCTTACCCTAACGGGCGATGCGATTACACAGGCGGTGAGTACATAGTAAACAATTCGAAGCAACCATAAATATTCACTAATTTCCAAATTGTCTATATTGCAGGATATTAGCTTTAAGCTGTGTAAGGCGCCCAGTCAAACGCAACGTACCTCAATCACACACGATTCGCCTTGGAAGCTGCAGCAAGTTCAGGATGCCGCGAATCATCTACAAACAGCAATCAATCACATTGACGACGTTGATGACTCTTATCACTTCAAGTGAGTATCTGTCTGTGTATTTGTATTTGTATTTGTTTATTATTCTTTTCGTCTGATGATTAAATGTTTATTTTTATAAAACTGTAGAACCTCCGATGAAGTGCTCCATGTGATAGGAAACATTCTAGATGCCCTGCAGCGCGGTCGCAATAGCCTGCTGGTGCCGAAGAAGAAACCAATTGAGGAGCTAATCAAAGGACGCAATATGAAATCACTTGTGCCTAATCTGCCCGAGGATTTGGCCGTTAGTTTTTATCTGCAAAGTCACAAGCTCATCATTGCCGTCTATCAGCTGCTTAACAATCAGGGAACAATGCAGTTCGACTCGCGCCAAGCGGAAATCGGTGTTCAATGGCTCAGCGATGTGCTCCTGCTTCTGATGAATGGCCAGAAACTGTGTCAGCAGCTGAAAGACAAGGTAAACACTTGTTCTTGAACTGATAAGCTACTGCTACTGCTGATGTGATGCCATCACCATTCACCATTCAGACACATTTCCTCAACACTCACACTCCCAGTCCCACTCTCAGTCGTCTTCATATTCCCATGCGGGTAGCCAAAAGTACTAGATGCCAAGTTTAATTTAGTTATTGGCAAATTGCCCACATCATTATGCAGTTCTATACTGTGACGCAAGTCGCCAATTAAACTGATTATACACACAAATCCATACAGTACTTATATACTATATAAATGTATGATTTATATGAACTATTTTTAATATTTTTGTTTCTTTTTCGATTTTTGCAGATTTCCGTATTTTCGGTGTATAAAGATTTTACAGTTGGTTCGCGCTCGCCATCAGCATTATCGTATTGAATTGGAGGGATATATATTTATTAATATGTGTCTGTTTAGATGGCAACACAAAACAATAACAACAATAATAGCTGATAATGAAATTGTACTTGTAATAGTTAAAGTAAATAATGTTAGTTGAGAGAGTTGCTCTTTGTGACAGCATACCATAATACCTACTATATATTATACTATATATATATATATAGATATATACAAAGCTATATACACCTAACTAGTTTAATATACACAATCAAACAAACATTCATATTGTTCATAGCGCGACAATTTATAATTATAGAATTTGCTTTCATTTCTTCATGTCACTCCAATTATGCATCTAAATGCAATAGAATAAAAGGAAATTTACTGTGTTTTTTGTATATGTAACTAAATGAAATTGCTAGATAATTATTAATTAATTATTATTTATAGTTTGTACGATTTGAATGTGCGTACACATATTAATATTATAATTCTCTATTTATGTTTATTAATTCAAATGAAGAAGATAAAACCCATAAAGTCAACTAGTACTTAACAGATTGATATACATACATACATACAAACATATATATTATTAATCTAATGCGTAAACTGAGCATAAACATTAACATTTACAGAGTAATGTTGTAATAAACCAAAACGAAATGTGAACAGAATTTTTAATTGTACTAAACACCATTTTGTATTCCATGTATGTATGTGTTGTTAATGTTTAAGCGCGCCTAATCTAATCCAAAGTCATTTGTATCAACGGCCTTTTACTTCTCGTTTACTTTATATTTATATACATATATATTTGAGGAGGGATGCAACGAAAACAATTACCAATGTACTTATTGAATATTGTAATGTCTGTGTAATTAACACGATTAATATGAGAAAAAGAAATTCGAGATGAAAAAACTATTTATGTAATCTCTAAGCCTATTTAATGTCCATATTCATTTAATTGTTGTTGAATAAAAATTGAATTTTACCAAGACAGCCGTGTATTCAAATTGGCGCCCTAAATGCTCTCGATCGATAGCTGAAAGTCGATAAGCGATGACTATCGATGACAACAGACTGCAGACTAACTTTAACAGGTGGCAACGCTGTCAGGGCATTTGTAGCCCGTTTGTGCTCAAAAATTAAAATCGTGGAGACAGTTATAAAGCGACAAGCAACACAAACTGTTTGCAACGGCGCAGAAGAAAAGTAACAACTGTGGTAAGGATGTTGGCAAACTTAATTCGCGAATTGCCAATGTAACGGTACACGGGTCAATTGCAATACCGAGTCTAAGTAGTAATCAATGGCCTAATGTCCAAATGGACGGCTTAAAAGGCGTTCGCAGTGCTCAATCACTTGACGCGCTTTGGTTGTTGTTGTTGATGTTGTAATAGACGCGGAAACCAGTTCGCTTGTAATTACATTGATGCTAGTTTGCCTGTGTTGCTGTTGTTGTTGTTGCTGTTGCTGATGTTGTAATCGCAGCTAGCCCAACGTCAAGACTGACACAGTAACTCTTTGTTGCTCTTGTGATTTGTATCTTTCGCTGCTTTTGGCCAACACAATTTGACCATGGCCAATTAACACATAGAGAGGAAGTCAAAAAGTGCATAAATGAACCCAAGACGCTTTCAATGGTATTGATATTGCCAAAAAAAAAATAGTTAACAAATAATTTAATCACTTAGAAATGCATTATCGAAGTGTAGCCAAAGGTCAAAATTTAAAATTGTCCATAAAATAAAGAAGCAGTAAAAGCTTTTACTGATCTCGTGTATTTCTTAGCTATGTCTTCATTATCATAACAACAAAAGCCGCACGTAAGTAAGCCAGACTCTATAAAGCTGCCAAGTCATTCAACACTAGCCGAAAACTGACCCCGTCGAAGGTTTTCTGCAAGCCATGGCAAGCTACTTTGGCTAAGACATCTATGAAGCTGCAAATGGGGGCTTCTCTTGCGACAGTGTCGTCGCTGTCCAGGGGCGTAGTCAGGATAATAGTTAGGGGGCTTGAGTGCTAGATACCTTGTTTTTAATATATGTACGATATGTGTTTTTGTCGTGGGTTTGGTTAATAATTAAAAAAAAATGTATTTTATTGAAAAATGTTTTTAATAAGATTTTAATGTAGAACAAATTTATCAGTTTTGGCAAAGAAAGTTTAAATTTTATTTGATTTTCGATACATAAACTTAGCAATCAAAATGTACGCTTGAATTTATAGTTAGAAAAACTTGATATACCGCTATTATTTGAAGACATATCAACAACTTTATTCATTTATTGTTTATTTTAAAATTAAGATATTAAAGTCGATCACTATTTAAATATACATCACTATTTAATAGCATCTTACGTGCTAACGAGTATTATTCTTAAAGCACATTATTTTAAATTTCCCCCGTGGAATTAAATGCTTAATAATATGCTAGAAAATTGCCATTTATAGTCTGGCTGGGGGGCAGCTTTCCCCCTCCCTGTCCACACCTGGCTACGCCCCTGTCCCTGTCAGCGTGTTTTATGGCCCTCACTTGACCAACTTGCGCATCAGTTGTTGCCTCTTTTTTTATGTCCATTGCACTTTGTAGTTTTATAAAATAGTTGTTATTACCACTTTTTCTCTATCGTTTTATTTTAGTAATTTGTAAGAGACCGGATTAGAGCAATATTAGACACAATGAGCAGCAACGACGGTGGTGAAGTGGTGCTCGTTACGGGCGGCAGTGGATTTTTGGGTCAACACATCATTAAGCTGCTGTTGGAGCAGCGCCAGGAGTTGGGCATTAAGGAGATACGATCGCTGGATATTGTGCCATATAGGAACAACATTGGACATGTGGAGACGCCAATGCTTCGCACATTTGTGGGTGACATTGGCGGCGATCGCGATAGTTTGAACAAAGTCTTTGCCGGAGTTGATGGCGTCTTTCATTGTGCCGCATCGGTTAAGATTGAATATCCACCCAACTATGCCGAGCTGGAGCGGGTGAACATAAATGGTGAGTACTGTGAAGTCATAGGCATGCTTAGATAAACAAAGATATACTTTTTTTTAGGCACCCGGGCTGTAGTGGATCTGTGCATCCAGAACAACGTGAAGCGCTTGGTCTACAGCAGCTGCACTTCGGTCTGCTTTGTGCCCTTCAAGGGACGCAGCACCTTCTCGGCGGTCATCAATTCCACAGAGTCCAAGACAGACACACCCACTTTGGATAGCTCCAAGTTATGGGAACAGGACAACGAGTTTCTGATTGCTGGCTACGCTTCCAGCAAGCTGCGAGCGGAGAACATTGTGCTCAACTCCAATGGAGCACCACTGCAAAACCAGCTGGGTGAGTCGATCTCATTCTATTTCTCTCCACCAGTGTAGTAATCCCATGTATCCATAGATTATCTGGCCACCAGTGCGATACGAGCTCCTCTCACCTACGGCGAATGCGATTCGCACTTCATCACGAACATCTTTGACTACCTGTCCAAACGGGATTGGGTTTTCCCTCGCATTGCCGGAGTTGGTGGCAAGCAGCAGTTGGTTTACGCCGGCAACGTTGCCTGGGGTCACATTTGTGCCTACAAGGCGCTTAAGGTGTCCACCAAAGCAGTTAATGGATTGCCTGTTTTTGTCACCGACGATACGGGCATCAACGATGTTTCGCGTTTCCTACAGAAGATGGCGCTGATGGGCGAGCGATTTAAGGTCAAGACCAGCTGGTGGTCACTTCCCCACTTTCTGTTTTTCTTCCTGGCCTTTCTGCTGGAGTTTGTAGTCCGCGTTGCGTTCCCCTATACCAAATATCGCTTGCCCTACTCGCTGCGCTCCATCGCCTCTTTTACGTCCTCCATGCTCATGTATAATCGCCTGCGCGCCTCCATACACATGGATTACATGCCTCTCTACGACGCCGACGTCAGTGCCGAGCGGAGTGCCAAATGGTATGCCAAGTGGTGGGATGACAAACAGCAGGTCAACAAGTCCAAAAAGGCTAGATAAACTCAGTCTTATCCTGTATCTGTATCTATATCTATATCTGTTATACTTGTTTTGCTTTAATCTGTAGTTTATACTCTGCTTTGTTTTTGTTTTATGTTGAGAAATTATAATAAAATTGGGATTGCTTGAAAATCATTAATTTTAATCGGGAATAATAAAATAAAAATCCAGTAACTATTTATATATAAAGAGGAAAACGCAGAGTTGAATATACAAATTTTAAGGTCCATCAACTAGAAATAGAACTTCTGGAAACTAAGAGTAAATTTTGAAACTATATTCCTGAAAACCTAAAATTTAGTCGCCCAATCCCAACAAATTGAAAAGACACGCAGGTGGTTTTTATGTTTTTGAACAATGTTCATATTTGTTTATTAATCATTATGAATTAATTTATTTATTTCTCAGTTATTTCATTATAATTTGTATTATATATATATTTTTTTGTTGCTCTAGAGCGTTTCTTTGCCATTGTTTTTTAAACTTATGTACCATTATCTTAACTTATAATGCCATTATTTAATTTATTTTCATTTCGGTTTAAAATCATGTTTCTTTATAGTTTATGTATATATATATGTATATATATATATATTTATTTATATTTATTTATTTGCATGTAATTTGCATGCACATTGATGTTGTTGTTGTTGTTTGTTTGTTGTTATTTGGAATTCGCTTTGGGCCTTTCTCATTCTCTTTCTCCTTCTTTTCATATACTTTATGTACTTATCTATCCCGTTAAACGATTTCTCATTATCCATCTCAATTTCAATTTCAATTTCCACTTTAACTTCAATTTCAATTTCATTTTCAGTTAATGGGGTACGTTGTAAGTTGTAAATGTAGCTGCTAAAGTTTTGCATACTTATTTGTTGATATTGTTGTGTGTGTTAAAAACTTTTACAATTTTCTGTTGTCCGAGTGTACATATGTGTGTGTGTGTGTGTGTGTGAAGTGTGTATTGAAAGGCAATAATTGCCATTTCTGAATGTGTTGTGTTCTCGTTCTGTCAGTTTGAATGTTAATGTTAATGTTAATTTCAATGTTGATGTGGCCGCATATTATGTTTCCTTTCTGTTGTCCAAGGGTCCTTATAAATAATTGAATTACTTTAACCATCTGTCTCTCTGTCCTTCTGTCTGTCTGTGTGTTTCTTCTTTCCTCATATGCTTAACATTATTGAATTTAACTATATGTTATTTGTTGTTCTTGGTTATATAACTATTATTTATATATATTTATATTTATATATGTATATGTGTATACATATATGTATTTTTTCTTTTGCGTTTATATGTATGTATATATGGGCATATTTGCGGTCGTATGAATAGTTTTGGGCTGATCATATATATATTTTGTTTTTATTTCTCATAGTAAATATACAAATTCGTTACCGGATTTCTTTATAGAAATGAAAAAATTGTTTTTTTTTCCTTTTTTTTTGTATCTTTTAAATTCATGTTATGCTTCTATTTTATGTGTACGGCTTTCGCTCGGTTGTCTTAATTGTTGTTGTTGTTATTATTTATTTACCTTGTATAGTTTGCTGTAAGTGTAGTACTGTACCAGTTTTTCTCATAACTATTACACTGACATACATATAAGTATATGTATATAGAGCTTATGTACACACATTGGCGACGCCTCCCCTTCTCTTCTCTTATTCTCATTCTCATTCTCTAACTCATCTTCTCGCTTTTCATTCCCAATGTGTCCTGCTGGGACTTTAGCTAAACTAAAGTTTTTAAAGTATTCGCGCTCCTCAAACGTGTGCCCGACTCAAAGATACCACGCATTATATACTTACGAGTATGTGTGCTTAATTGAATTCTCTTTTCTCTTTCTCTTCGCTTGCACGCGCCTTCCTCTCTCTATGTCCCTCTCTCTTAATTACTTTTACTAGCTTAGTAGAATACTTACAAACTGTACGCTTTCTTATCGCGCATCTTTATAAATGTATCTTCAATTTGTTGTCTTTTTCTGTCTTGTTATAATTTGGTTTTTCTTTACTTTTAAGATTCTTTCGACTTGTATCGTGTATAAAGTATTAAAATGATTTCATTTAGCTGGTTTACCCATTTTGTAAATACAATTTTAACGTTGCTTCCGCCCATATTTGTCATTATCTTAATCATCATTTTTATCATCTTGTATTTAATTTTTATTATTTGTATTCTTGTATATATTAATATATAATTTTGTTTTTTGTTTTTTGTTTTTTTCCATATAGTATAGTGTAAAATATATAAGAGATATTGTCAATATAGTAAAGGTGTTTTTGTCAGTAGGAGTACCAACTGCAAACTGACACATTCCTGGGGGGAATTTCTTACTTATAGCAAAAATAGTCAAGTGATCGTTCGTATGTATGCATGTATTTCTTACCAAGTGTGCAAGTATGTGTGTGGGTGGTGTGTGTGTGAGTGTGAGTGTGTGTGTGTGTGGTGTATGTACATATGTCTATATAAAGAACTGAAGATAGAATTGTCTGATGTCAGTAATTGATTGCTACCTTTATATAAAAGCATGTCAAACTGTGTACAAGGCTCACAATATTGCGTTACGTCCCAACGTCCCAACGTGCCTCTCTCTGCGATTCTCTGAACGGTTCGTGCTACTCGTATATAAGTATTAGGCTGGGGGGAGGGGCGTTTGCATGTGTTGTTGGTATAAAAAAGAAACTTCATCGATAAGTTAATTGTATTTGTGAAGTATCGTAATCGTAAGCGTATTTCTCATACACATAATAAGAACTGATATGTTTTATAAGACAATAAGTGTAATAATAATGGTGATCATAATTGTAAACGCTATCGTAATCGTTATCATAATCGTAATCATAATCATAACTAGAATTAAACGGAAAGTAAGTCGTTCATAAGTTTGTAACTACTTTATCTGTCTGTCTTTTCGTAAATGTTTTTATTATTCTCACATTAAAACTATTTTACATACTCTTCGTCTCTTCGTGTCTCCTCCACAATTCAATTCTCCCAAAAACGCGACCACAAATTGACTTTGACTCAAAAAACGGCGTTTAGCTTAAAGTAAGTATGTGTTTTTTTTATCGTTTTAAAAATCTCCTTCGGCTTACTTCTGTATTTATCTATACACGTTTTGTTCATTTTCTATATATTTATAAAAAAGAGACATCGTTTTGTTTTATTATGTTCAATTTAAAGCTTTTGCGCCTGCGCCATCGAAACTCTCTCTCACTTCCTCTCACTGGCACTCAAATCTCTCTACTCCCTCCAACTCCATCTCCATCTTCACTTCCCCTTCGACGGCGCCTTCAGTAGAAAAATAATGAAAAAATTGTCGTTTTGGTTTTTTTTTGTTTTTGTTTTTAATTTTGGTTTTGTTTTTTATTTTTTAATGTGTGTTTTTGTTGTCTTTATGTGGCTCTGTGTGTTGTTGCTGTAACATTGTTGTTGTTTTTTTTTATGTTTTATCTAATTGACTGAAATTGATTTTGTTACAAGGACGCATTTTCTTATGGTTGTTAGAGTTGTTGTTTCTCTTGATCCGGTATACCAATATTATATTAAATTGCAGTTGTTGCTGTTGTTGTTGATGTTGTAGGTTTAGCTGTCTTCAGTTTGTTTAACAATAGAGCACTACAAATAATATTATCTGTCTTTTGTTTGTATAAAGCATGTTCTTCTACTCATAACGAACGTGTTAACAGGGGGAAAATGCTAGAAAAAAATTCAACAGTACGCTTAAAGCTGTTTTTTGGGTTTTCACTTAATCGCACAACATACATCTATCTGTGTGTGTGTGTGTGTGTACTATAATAACCGTTTCGGATGCAAAGTAAACCACCTTTAACAACAGTCCCAAAATATTCCGAACTAACTTTCGCTTGTCTTTGGTTTTTGGGACTCGTTGTAAAAACCGATTCGCTTCGTTCCGTTTCCGCCTTGACCATTTCACTAGGCTGACGGCTTTCAACTAACAACATAAAAAATTAACTAGCTGACTGTACGAGTACTTTGGGCCAGCAAAGTTTGGCATTAGAGCTGCCGAGAAATGATTTGTTTGGTTGAGAATCTGTTTGCTTTCGACTAGGATGTCATTTAACGAATGCATCAGTCTCTGGGTCCGATTGACAAGACTGTGAGACCGTCGATTCTACATCTTTTGTTGTTCTAAGACAGTCACAAAATGTTTACAAGTAATTTACAATATGCATACTTTGTTTGAAAGTGAGAGAGTTAATTTCTCTCTTCGTTTTTTTTTCACTTTCCAATGCAGTTCATGCGATGTCGCTTCATACTCGTAATTAATAATATTTGTATATATAATTAAGGTGTATATATAATATATTTATGTATATTTATATATTGGTGTATATTTAATGTATTCCTTTCCTTTTCTTTATTTCATTAATCCATTCATTAAACTTACATATCTGCTTGTTGTTGTTTGCTGTTGATGTTGTTGTTTGTTGTTTTTTTATTATTGCTTTTAGAACGTGTCTTAAAAATATATTTATTTATTTAATTATATATGTGTATGTATATGCCTTAGAAGTTACTTTTTCATATATTTATATTTATATATATTTTTTGTTTTTTATGCAAATATAACATGTTTTTTTTGCGCAATTTGTTCGCTCCTTTTGAAAATATTTGCCATCGGATCTGCCTTTAAATATCTCATGGATCGGCAGGCATCTGGAATACGAGTACTTACAATGCTTCTTTGTTTATTGTTAATTTTATAATTATTTTTTTATATATACTTTTTTTATATTAACAAATAGTTTAGTTAGCGTTAAAGTAACCATTGCCTTGACTCCCTTGCTAATAAATACAGTATGTACTCGTATGCGAGACAACATACAGTATACATAAGTAAAATTTTTTGTTTTTTTTTTTCCTTGCTGGACAATCAGCAATCACCAATTCTCGGTTAATCTATATAGATTCTGGATTGCCTTTTAGCCGATTCATATACATGTATATGTACATATACATACATATTTAAATATGTAATTTAGCAGCTTACTTTCGCCTATCTAAAAGTGTTTTTTTCCTCGTTCTCTTTCATTTTGCTTATTATCTTTGATTATTTATATTTATATGTATGTATATCATTTTGGTTTTTTTTTTGTAATTATGTCCTCAATTGTGTGTGTTGTGCACATGAAATCAAGTGAAATGTCAAGTGAATTATTGAAATTTAATGAAATTTTCCCAAGTGCTGCTAAGTATCTTTGTATCTTTACGGCCTATAAAGCTGTTGTAAAGTTGATTTTCAATATCATTATCATTTCTCTGGTTTCTTTTGAGTTTTTGAGATTACTTGGGTTATATCATAGAATTGCTTTGTCAACATTATAAACACTATTATTTATATATTACACTGCAACTCTATTTTGTTGTAATTTGTATAACTATATGTATGGTATTCATGTATATCGTATATGCTGTTGTCATCATTCCTATATAGTTTTTATATTTTGTTTTTTTTTTCTATTTTGGTCCGAGACTTTACTTGGGCAAAGTCCTGGAGAGCGTTGGTTTGACAATTTGGCAAAAAAGTTATGAAAGGAACATTTTCACTGTTTCTGCTTCTCTTTTAGTTTGCTGTGTGTGTTTTTTCTGTTTTCTGTTTTCCGTTTTCTGTTATTCGTATTTTGTATATGTTTGTCTTTGTCGCCTAGTGCAAAAATCTGAGACAGACAAAAAGCGCATCTTATTGTTGTTGTTGTTCTGTCAATTATAGAACAATACATGATTTTCTTTTGCTTTTTATTTTAAATTCAATACTTTTTTTTTTTTTAGATTTTTATTTGTTTTTTGTTACTTTTGCTGTGTGTAACAAATGTTGTGTTTACTTAATTGTCAGATAGTTTTTTTTTTGTTTTGTTCCAATAATTGAATACTCCATATAGTTGTATATAAATATATTTTTCTATTACACCCCCCCAAATAGCATCATCTAGTCCACTGCTTGACCCTCCATCTCCCTTTTGTCCTGTCTAGTCGTGTCCTTGCGAGACGCGAGACGGCGCGACTAGAAAAATTAATTGCACATAACGTGGCCTGCTTTTCATATGCTTTTCCTCAACATTATCCTTTGATTACCCATCCATCTTCTGGCTTTTTATACATACGCGATTACATACATAAGTATATATTTAGTTAATTGTTTAAACATTTGCGTTATTTCAGCAATTGTCTTTTTTCATATTTTTTTGGTAATTCTTTTTATAAATATTTTATTTACTTAAATATAATATATTGTTGTATGTATAATAGTTCATTGTTATATTTGCATATGCGCTTAGATTGTAATTTGTTTAAGTTTTTTTCTTTTGATTCATCAGTTTTGCGGTGTGTGTGTATGGGTGTGTGTATAGGTGTGTGTGTTTGAGTGTATGAGTGTTTAATGCTGTTTCTTACATACTTATTCATACATTTTTGCATATCGTGTGCAAATAAATTGATTTATGCCTCGAGTTATGCGAAAATTTCAAGCACACTCGATCTCTTTCCCTCTATTTTGTCCCTCTCACTGAGCGAGTTTTGCTTTCATTGTTGATAATGAATGCAATGCTTTAACATATTTGTCTAACTATCCATTGTTTAATTAGCGTTATTCATTTGCTTTCAATGTGAACACAAAAGAGTTGTAGTTTTCCATTTTCTTTCTTGCATTTTTAAATAATACATAACTTCAACACATTTAACACATTTAATTAATTAGTTTTCCATAATTATCATCATCATCATCATCATCATCATCATTATCTTTGACATTTACTTTGCTTTTTACATAAGTTTTCACATCATTTTGTTTTGGCCAATAAACGATTGTTGTACTTTAAAATAAATTCATAATCATTATAACTTGCATCTAATTGTTAGCACAATTTTGATTTTTGATTTACCACTGAAAAACAGGAAAACATGCAATACGACAAACTTATAACATTGCAAACTTTGGATCTCACAATTTAATGTTTTTTTTCTTTTTATTTTAAACAAATAAATAATTTGTTGTTGTCATTTGTTTGTTTGCCTTTTTTGATTTATGTAATTTTCTTTGTATATATTGCAGTTTTCTTTATAAATATGTATATTATAATATAATATGTATATATATTTATGTTTGTATATATATATCGACTTTAACTTTAAAAGTTACAACTTAGTTATTTAAGAATTGTAATAATAATGATAATAATATAATCATTTGCCTTTAATAATAATACGCATTTAAATAATAACATTTTCGCTATTATTGCAACATTTGTTTTGTTTGTTTGGTATTTTCAACTTTCTCCTCTCGCTGTTTGTATCTTTTTGTTTTTCATAGTTTACATTTTGGTTTTTTGTTTGTTATTTTTTGGTTTTCTCATTACTTAAAAATGGTGACGCTTCGGCCCCTGGCACAATGTTGTCATCGTTCTCTCCTCCAGGCTGGCCTTCATATTGCTGGTGTTTGTCTTTGCCTGTGTGTGTGTGTGTGTGTGTAGGCCACGCCTACCCGCCGCCTACCCGCTGCACTTGACGCAGTTTCGTTTAATTTGCATTTTAAACGATTTTTGCTGCACACGTTGCATCTTTTTTTTTTTTAGGGGGATCGCAGAGAGGGACGGGACGGGCGGACGGAGGGACGGGGGACTGCGGCTGCCGTGGTTGGTTATTTGGTTAAATTGTTGTTGTTCTGATCCAGCTTCAGCTTCAGTTGTAGTTGTTGTCATTAAATTAAAATTAATTTTTTTTGCTGTTCGTTCATAGTTGTTTTTTGCTTGTTCTTCATATGGTTTGCTTGCGCTGCGTTCTATCATTTGTTATATATAAATTTATATATATTTTTAAATGTATATGTAGGCATTTATGTATATACGTTAATTAATTAATTGTTATATGTGTGTGTGTGTGTGTGTGTGTGTGTGTGTGGGTGTATGTTTGGTTTATTGCGCTTTGCTTGGCTGCTTAACAGATTTTTCATTTGCAATGTAGAAATATATTCATATACATATGTATGTATGTATATATTTGTAAGTATATAAGTTATATACGTAGTTATATTTTTAAATTAATTTCGTGTATGTGTGTGTGTGTGTGTGTGTGGTTGCAGCATTACAGTTACTTTTCGTGTCTGTTATCATTTGTTGTTGTTTTGTTTTTTTTTTTCTTTCTTTTTTAGTTGTTGTTGTTGTGTGTTGCTCTATTTGTTGTTGTTGTTGCTGTTGCTTGCTTGTTGTTGCTGTTGCTGTTGTTGTTGTTGTTGTTGTCATTGCGGTTGTCGGCGCCACCTTTTAATGGTATCCATTTGTAAATGCCGCAGGAATTAGTGGTCCCTGTAAATAAACGTTTCGTGTAGAACAAAACAAATACACCAAAATTATTCAAATAAAATACAATTTCGTCTAGCATCTAATGCACACATACATATAGAAAGTTTGTCAACATTTATAGGTATACATACATACATATAATATATAATTTAGTATAGTATATAAGTATATTTATAAGGTAAAGTGAAAAGTTTTGAGATAGAAAAAATTACGATAGTAGATATGTCAATAATGAATTGTTCTTGTTGTTGTTGTTGTTTCTGCAATTTTGATAAAGAATTCAAATGGCAAATAATTTATTATAATTAAAACCAAACTTCATATTGAAAACTAAATCCAATTGTAATCCGAATTAAATTGAATTGGTGCCAATGTGCCAAAATGGAAGTTAATTCTTTATCAAAACACATTCATGGCTTGTATAATGTTGTTGTGTATGTATGTGTGTTTGTGTGTGTGTGTGTGTATTGTATGATTTGATGTGTGTTTGTTGTAGCAGCGCTTAGATTTAATATTTATATAATACAATTGTAGAATTTGTAAATAAATCATAATAGTTTAAATTGAAACGGCCTAGAAAACTGTGCTTGTGACGTGCATACATAATTTTTACTTGATTTTTTTTTAACTTTTTTTTTTGTTGTAATTTGGTTTGATTAATAATTGAAATTGTTATTTGAAAAAAAACACGCTGTAGTTTTGTTGGTGTGCCTACCTTGTGCAACTGCGTTTGTTATATACTCTTATTACTTTCTTTTTCTTTTTTTATGCATTTATTTATATATGTATATATATATTTCGATTTATATATATATATGGTTTTTTATATTTTTGTATATACTTTTTGCTTTTGTTTGTTTTCTTTGTTTTATTTTTTGGGTTATCAGTCTTTTTATATATTAGCCATCGCAAAGTTCAACGAATAAATCTGTACGAAATGAAAGAGAAATACATAGTACAATATTTATAGAAGGTCGCAATAACTATGTAACTAATATATTTTATTGATATATTTTATATGTTTTGTTAATTCTACACTTGTCTTGTCTGTTGAGCTGTGTGTAATGCGAGACAGAAGACGACAGCTAAGCGGGAAATACATTGAAAACAATGCCCTCTAAATGCGCTCGCTCTGGTTAACGGACCACAACTGGGCCTAGATAACAGATAGCAGATAACAGCAGCACCCCCAGACCGAGACGAAGTATGCACTACTCTGTTTTTTTTTTATTATTTTTTTTATTTTATTTTTGGGTGCTCTACTAGGCAACCCATCACACTTACCGGGCTGTAGTTCAACGGGGCACGGCTTACGGCAATGGGAAAGCCCGATGGCTGCGGACTAGTGGTCTGGACATAGCCCACATTGTCGGCGCCAGCCGAGCTGTACATGTCAATGGTTGGTCCGGGCGAGTTGGTTGACGGAAAGCCCTGCCGTGTGGCCGTGTTGGCTGCCTGTGCATGCGGCGAGGCCGACGGACCAAAGCTGTGAGCAGCTGCAGCAGCCGCCTGATAGTTGTTCATCACTGTAGGCGAAAAGACAATGGGAGTTTGTGTTATACTGTATATAATGTTGTGTAAAGTAAAATGACTTTTAAAAGACCTTAAAATGACACCAGCAAACAGCTTGGGTTAATTTAAAAGCGCAGTAAACGATTTAGCCTTATATAAGCTATATTTCATTTAATTGTAATTTAATAATAAGGCCCGTTTTTTCAATGTCTAAATAAGGTGTTTGATAACTATTGAAAATAAAATTTGACGTAAAATGTATAGAAATTAATGTCAAATTTTAAATTATTTGTTGAATACAACTTATATGTACATTGAAAAAACGGCCCTAAATATATTTTGGGACTTAAAAGCTTAAAAGTGTTGGAGAATTTACGAATTTTTCGATTGTAAAGCTTTCATGTGCTTTCAAAGATTGACCAGTAAAAGCTTTGTTATTCGAAAGTGATTATCGTGAATTTTTAAAGGAAAGCTTCTGGGTTTTTACTTTTAATGAGCTTTTTTGATGTTCTTCATCAAAATAAGTGTGTTTTAAAGCTTCCCAAGCTCAGCAATTAAAGCTTAATGATAATATAACTTTTTTTTTGACTTTTTTGTTTTAAACAGAACATGGGCTAATTAAACTAAAAATTCCTTTTTTTTTCACTTTTGTTATTGGAATTTCTGCGACTTTATGTGCTTTTTTAATTTGACAAAATCAACAAAACAGCGTCATTTGGTATATTTACTTTTGTATTTAATAGAATATATTTAAAAACCTGTCTCACCTGAAAGTGCCTGTGTTAGCAGCGGTGTGTTGTTGTTGGGTGTCAGCTGCCCGTTGGTTAGATCAACTGTAAGTGGCAAAAGATTACAAGAGTTGTGACTTTAATAGTGGAAAGACAATACACTATGCAACTAGTAAGAGTTGGGCATTAAAAATACCTAAGACAAAGAAAATAAGACTGATCGCTAAGTGGAATATAAATATATATTTAAATGTACATATATATGTAGATATATAGTTGTACGATTATTGGTTTTTAGTATATATGTATGTAGTGAGCGAGTATATGCGAATGTAATAAATGGATCTCAGATACGACTAGACAAATATCGTGTGACATTTAGAAAAGAAAAGGCAAAATAGTACAGAAAGAAAGATCAAACCAAATACGAGACTAACTAATGTATCAGTATAAAGCCCAAGCCCAAAAGCTAACTAATACAAATATATATATGAAGGTATATAGCATGGTATATATGGTAGTATATGGTATATGGTTGTGTGAGTAACTACGACAAAAATAGAGCTAAACTAGAACGCAGGTTATGAAAACACAGAATGCTGCTCGGTTTGCTTGGTTATTAAACGAGCGTTGTCGCCGTTTGGCCCGTTTACAATGATGGCAGCCGAAACCAGAACCAGAACCAGAACAGACCTAAATGAAACTCAGTTACTGGACGGGGAGTGACGGGGAGGGAGGCACCTAGGAGCAGTCTCCTTTTGGCGCTTTTTCTGTTATCATTGGCAGTTGCCGTCGTCGTAGTTGTAGTTGTAGTTGTAGTTGTCGCTGTTACGGTCACAGCTGCTGCAGCAAGTAAAAATACGCTAGGGCCAATATTGAAATGACAACAGAATGCGAATGGCATTGGTATGAGAATGGGAATGGGATTGAGAATGGGAGTAGCACCCAGAGAGGGATTCGGTTAAGATGTAACGGGTTATGGCTAACGGATTACGGGGTAACGGTTACGGCAATGCGAATTTCGAATGTGAATGGCATTGGGAATGGAAAGGGAATGGGAATGTGTAGCAGTTGCATTTCCTGCGGAAACACAAAAATTGATGTAACGTAACGTGACGTAACGTAACGAGGCGTGGCTCTGCCAGACGCTTGCTGATTGTCTGTCGTTTTCTTCTCTTCGTTGTGCGTGTGTCTGCGTGTGTGCGTGTGTGCGTGTGTACGTGTGTGTATGGCGCCAATCAACTTTGGCTTACGTTTAGTTTACGCTTTTCAGAAAGCTCTGTGCGCCATGTTGTTTTCATTAGCGTCACAGCAGAGAAGCAACAGCAACAATTCTGTGTGTGTGTCTGTGTGTGTGTGTGTGTGAAAGCTTCTGGGCCATAGGAATAGAAGTAACTGCTTTTTCTAAATAAATAAGTTTTCGGTTTTCGGTTTTTAGTTTTTCGTTGTCGTTGTTGTTATGGAATGGATTTCCGGCTTTCATTTCTGTATTTATTTTTACTGTTTTTTTTTTACTGCGGTGGTGCAGCTGCAATTTTAGTTAGTTTAGTTGTCAGGCTTGTGGTTTAGTTGTTTGTCAAACCACAGTGTTGTTAAACGACACGCTACGACAGAGTTGACAGTGGTTACCAATAATGTAACCTTATTGCAATTTATTTGGATGTCATGAAGCTAAGCTACATCGAATCTTTACGTTGAGAAGTGATCGTGTGAGTGAGTCATAAAATGTTAGCTTGACAACCCTGGTTTACTATTTATAAAATAAACGTAGAGGATTACTTATTACTGGGCAACTTGGCAACTCTGTTATTTTTCAAACTTGCTAACTACAGATCGTTGAATTGTCAGCTACAAACTCGTGTGTACTTGGCAACCCGAATTGACTATGTTAACTTGACAGCCCTGGTTTAGTATAATCTATCTACAGTTAGTTCAAATATAAGTCTTCAGTTTACGTATCACACAAAACTGTTACAAGAAGGCAACTCTGTTTTACAGTTACACTATCGGATTATAAAAGTTTCAACAGCTACTTATGTATTTTAGTAACAGAAACAAGTAAATTATTCGTAGAATAGTATGTGTATGAGCTATACATTTGCTCAGTTTTTCCAACACTACACAGATTATAGGATTTTCTTCGTTGTTATGTGACATTATGTTAAATTTACCTATGTTAAAGTTTATTAATTTTAGAAATTAACTACATAAATTAGCTTATATAAATTAATTTTTGCTTTAAATTTATTTTGTGTACGATTTTTTGTTGAGCTACAACTAATAAATGTTTTTGTTCGAATATTTTGATGTTTAGTGTAACTACTTAATATGCCAGTAAATCGACAATCAGTTGTAAACATTTGAATTTTGTGGACTCGCATATTAAGTAAAGTATTAATAACTACAGATAAAAGAGCACTACACATAGATGTAGATATGTATGTAAACTACGACCGCCGCCTTGGGGCAGTTTACAATTTATTCTGATTGAGTTGTTTTTTTAGTTTGCTAAAGATTCTATTGCTATAAAGTGTTGCTAACAATTTACGTATAATTTAATTGGTTATTCATAAAGTGTTTTAACGGCTTTTGGATAATGCGCCCAAATAACAGATATATGTATGTATAATGTGTTTATATATAAGAATGTTGTAGGATTATACATTTTGAGTAATAAGACGACCATTAGCTGACCTTGTTGGCACTTGGTTCTTGATCTCTGTCTTCATCTCAGTCTCGCTGTCGTAATCGTTGTCGCCGCTGTCAAGATTATTACGCATACGCATCGTTGGCCACTTTGTCATTCTGACCACTTCCCATGCCACTTGCGGTCCGCTTTCAAACGCTAATAATACAAAAGCAAGAGCTTGTGCCTTGCGGCCAGAAAGGATAGACTTTGCTGTTTTTTGTTTTTGTTTTCGGCTTTGGTATCCGCATATTTTGTGCATTTATTTAGTTAATAACTTTTTGTTTTCGTTTTTGCATAAGCAATTTGAATTCTGCATTGGCATCTTTTTTGTTGTTGTTCTTGTTTTTGTTTGAAGCGTTTTCTTATAAATCACAGTATATACGTGTAAAATACATAGATATGCGTTTGTGTGTGTGTATGTGTGTATGCTATATATGTATTTGCGTATGTTTTTTGTATAAATAACTCGCAAGCATTATCCTTTAGATACCTCGAAGCAGTGGCTGCGACTTCTCTTCTCTTTTCTGTCCTTTAGTTTATAAATTTCTTTAAATTGCCAAAAATTTGCGATAACTGCATTCAATTAACTAATTAACAGCTTATCAAATTCAATGTATGCATGTGTGTGTGTGTGTCTGTGTGTTTGTATATATATCATAAATATTAGTTATATATTATATATAGTATAAGTTTGGTAGCTAATGTGGAACTTACAATTATGCGTAAATGGAAAGGACATAGAAAAATTGCATTTTTCATCAACTTAAAGACGCGCTTCAAAAATGGATGGACATTAATATTGTATTATATTATTATTTTTAATTTTTTATTATAAATTTTTGTATACGTATTTGTTGTTATTGTACAAATTAAATAGATTTTGCATTTGTATAAAACGAATATTTAAACTTAGCTTGTATATAACTATGTATGTATATTTAATATATATAGATATATTTATATGTAGTTTGTGTATAATTTATATACTTAGAAATGTCAATAAAAATTTCGCTCATTTTGGTAGAAATTTGTTTTTTGTTTTTTGATTCATTTTGATGCACCGATGAAAGAATTAATGCAGACTATACGAATATGAATTTGGATATGGATTTCAGATGGATATAGAATTAGAGAATTAAAGGATTCCGAATATTTTGAGACTAATTAAAAATATAATCAAACATAAAACGCAGCTAATTAATAAACGAACCAAATCTCTGCACAATTCTGCTCATTATCTAAAACTCAGGGGAAAAACAGAACTGAGAGAATGGCAGAGAGAGAGAGAGAGAGAAAAGGTGGAAACAAATTATATTATGCAGGAAATTAATTAAAGGATAATAATGATACTACACACAAGTATGACAGGCCTGCTAAAATGTTGCTGTTATCTAAATGTTTTCCATGTTTTTTGTTTTTTGTTTTTTTTTCCGCTTTGTCCGACTAATTTATGCAGATGTACTACAAATAAAAATTTGCATATAAAATACCAACGGTAGAAATAGTTTTATAAATAATAGATTTGTGTCCCTGAAACAGCTACAAATGGGAGTAGTTTGTACGTTTTTATAATGAGAATTAATGTGCTAAAAAATCAACCAAAAACAAGAGTAACAGGGAACAGGAATAGGAATTGGATTCACACATGTCCCTCTGCTATAAAGAGGGAACATATATGTATGGAGTAATTACTGTTGTTCCTTTCTAAGTTGTATATATTGTGTCATACCTCTAGGGTCAGTGAGTATGCGATTACGTTGGCCTAAACACTACATAAGTATATAAGTATGTTTTCGATTATAGTTTGTCAACTTGCACACAACGCTAAAGAAACTGCTCTATAAGTAGTACGGGTGCAGTTCTATATATAAATATATTTATGTATTGTATATAGTAGATATATAACTAGGTATTCAGCTAATATTGATTCAAAAAGGGGTATTTTCAACGCGTCTAGAACTATTTGGTAATGCCGTTATAATCCATGTTTATATATAGTTTTTTGTATTCAAGTGTAAGTAAATAGGTTCGGGAGGGAAATAAGAGAGAGAATCTAAGTGTCAGCTATAGAGAAGGCCATGTACAGTGTGTGTGTGTGTGTGTGGGTGTGTGTGAGTGTGTGGTACACACACTCGTATGCGCCAGCAGCTCTAAATGTGATTACATGGGTCTGCAATTACAAATATGTATGTTAGTTTCGTTATTCGTTTTTGCTTTTAGAGAATAGTAGTAGATCAACAAACTAACGAGTATAAGTTTTGATTTTATTGTTTTCTTTATAAGTATGTTTGTTGTTACCATTCCAACCGTTGAAACATTCTAAACTATTTGTTTTATTATTTTGTTGTGTTTGTAGTTGTATTTGTATTTGTTGTTGTTGTTATTGTTGTACCTACTTGTCAAAGTACAAATGATTTATTTGATATTGCGTATTGTCGTTGAGACCAAAGAATAAAAAAGAGACAAAATGGCAATAAAATATTAAATACAATTTCGCAGGCCTCTCGCTTTTGTATTTGCTTTTAACTTGATCATGTTTTCTTGTTTTCATTTTCTCTTTCTTTCTTTTTATTGGGTTTGTATTGTATTTTTCCGCTCTCTCAGACTTGCGTTTGTTCGGCTCAGATTGTTATTGTTATTCGAGTATTTGCTGCGTTTGGTTTTTTAGAAATTTATGTTGCCCAGAAATTGCGATTTGATTGCCGCCGTGCGCGCTGTCAACGCCGTGGCCAGTGGCAGAGTCAGGGCCTGGTGGTGTTGGTATCCCGCTTGGGGCTGACTGTGGACAGCTGCAGACGCCGCAGCACCACCGCCAGCGGTGGGGCCGGTGGTGGCGCCTCTGCTGCGTCCTGTATTCGCGCTACACGTGGTATTGTAACTTCTACCGATGCCACAAATAGTCAAGCCTACAAAATCACACGAGACACAAGATTTGCATGTAGAAAGAGACAGAGAGAGTGACACAGAAAGAGAGAGAAAGAGAGTCTGGTGACAAGCTAGGGTTGGGACGAATGCGCATATGAATATTCGCAAACGTGAAACTTGCACTCGTTGTTTATTCAATTGTTTACTGAATTTGGAGTTGAATCATTTCGCAGATGTCTATATCGATTGAAATTTGTTGCTACTGAGAATTATTGTTGGAGTTGGATTTGTTATACTTTAGATGACATCCGTTCCAACCCTTGCAAAAAAAAAAACAACACACACACGCGGATTGGACGGGGCGTGGTTCAGGTAAATAATCCTAAGTACTAGCAACAAATGTGGGTGAGTGGTGAGTTTTTTAGCGTGTGGTGTTTATTATTGGTGCAAATGATAAACACAAGATCAAGCTGCATACGTGAATAAAGATATATATGGTCTTGACTTGTTTTCAATTACGATTTGTGCATTGATATGACGAACTCTAGATTTCTTCTTTTTATTTCATTTATTGATAATCTTTGCCAGAACATGTAATACTCGCTAAACAGTCAGTTTGATTGTTTGTTTGCTTGATTGATTGATTGATTGATTGGTCAGTCAGCGTTCCTAGGCCGTGCTGGAGGTGGGAGCAACCATGTAATCACCGATCAATATACGATTCTCCGGCATTACGCCCATCACACCAGCTGCAATGGCAATTAATAAGAGAAAAGAGACAAAAATGAAGAAAGAAAGAAAAAATGTCGAATTGTTGAATGTTGAATGCAAAAGAAATAATAAAACGAGCAAGAAATTAGTACTTAATGCTAATGCTAATGGACACACACTAGTTTCGTCATATCAACTAACACAAATTATAATGAGAATGGAGTTTGGAGTGTGGAGAGGAAGAAAGGGGGCAGTTAGTTAAAAGTAGTCACAAAACTTGCTCAAATCAGTTTGAGTACACTCACTCTCACTCACAAACAAACGAGTATTTTGTTGGGCTGGGTACGTACGATTAAGGAGTCTATATAATATATATATATGCTTTGTACGAGTATATGCGAGTGTGTGAGAGAGACAGAGACAGCGACACATAGATTGAGGGGGGAAGAAAGAGAACTTACCAGTTGGATAGGGTAGTCCAAAGCTGGGATAACCCGAATAGCCGCGACCAGCGGCATAAGCAGCGTACGCAGCTGCCGGAAAACCTGTCGAAAGAAAAACTATTATAAGCAACTGTAGCGATTATTAATTAAAACAACTTAAAGTTAATCTATTGCTACTGCAATACAACAATTCTTACCTTCGGGCAATGTCCCCAGACCCCACATGATGTTATCTAAATATGGCGCATGAAAAACAAGAGAGAGCACAAAAAAGAAAGGCATAAACATAAATCAATTACTAACATTCATTAAGTGCATTTGTTGTTGCATTTGTTAAATATCTAAGACAAGTACTTGTAGAAAAGAAAGAGTATATGTTTATAAGTCTAATAATATAGTATGAAAGACTATATAATTAATTAGTGTATATAAGTATATGAGTTTATACGTATTAACTTAGCGCTCTAATTGTTTTGTGTTAGACTATTTTTTGGAAACTAAGAAATAAAAGATCTGTAGATCGTTCATTTCACTAATTATAATTGTATAGATTATATTGCTAAGACGGCTGCTAGAAATCGAAAGAGAGAGTTTTAGTCTAAGTTATGTATTCATAACTTTTGTGTGTTGTTGTTTTTTGTTTTTCTATAAAAACAGCCTTGACTTTTTTGAGCTATAATAATTAAGAGTTACATATTGGATTTTGCTGTAGATATGACACAATTCTAAACACGAACACTTATTAGATATATGTTTATCTTTATATAATCGTTACATACGATAGATATATATATATTTAAGTAGACATTGTTATATTGTTTTCTATATATGTATGTTGTTGACTAAACATTTAAAGTCTATGCTAAATGTAAGTACTAAGTGTTTTTATTTTTGTTTATTGTTTCGGGGGGCAGGGAGGCAATTCTAATGGCATTGCCTCCACCCCCCGCGCAACTACACATATGTTAATAAAAAAGAGTTGAAACAAATAACGCAAAAGTGTTTACACACACTCACAAATTGGCAATAACTAAATGGCTAATAAAAAACACTACAACTGAAATGGGAATGTAAATGAAACCAAAAAAAATAACATATAAAATGGCAACAATTTGAGAGAGAGACAGAGAGAGAGAGAGGGAGAGAGCTAATTGAATTTAAATTGTTTTGTGAAATTAATTAATTGTTAATTTTGTTGCTTGATTGATCCATTTACGGCCATCTCATTCTCATACATAGGATTGCATTCGTTCATCTTTGGCATCAATTGTTGGTGACTTGTTGGCTTGCTGGCTTTTCAATCTGGCTTAAATTACATGGTCAAGTACAGGCTAGAATTTTGGGGCGCTTAATGCGCTTATCGTAAGTACATATAATTATAAGTAAGTATAAGTATTAGGTAAGTATAATCAATAGCTAAGTTCATGTTTAGTCAAATATTAATGGCTATATGCAAACGTATACATACACATATGTATATTTAAATGTCATTATACATGTGTGTGTGTGTGAGTATTTAAGTAATTAAGTGGCTGGCCTGTTATTCTGACCATCAACTGTCCACGTTGTAATTTTGTAAAGGCTTCCACCTCGTCTTGCTCTTCTTCTTGGTCTCTAATTGACATTATCAATTAACCAGTGTCTGGTTACTTACAAAATAACGAGCAGACAGCTGCCATTCTAATACCGCATATTCAACATTCAACGGCATCTACAATTGCGATTTCTCAAACGTAAAATTGTTTTACAAACACACACACACACACTCATTTAAATGTGTGTGTGTGAGTGTGTGTGTGTGTGCGACATTCTAAGCTCTGTCAGCTTCACTTTTGTTGCCTACTTAAATGCGCCTTTCAACTTAAATGCTAATTCAATACATTTGCTAAATATGCAGTTATTATAATTACTCATTATTATTATTGATATTATTGTTATTATTGTTAAATTTTGTTATTGTTAGGTCTACGGAGAGTCATTTGAGCATCTATTGTTATGAGTTATGCATGTATTATGAATATTACACAATAAGTTTAATGACTTTTACCTAATACGCATTTTTCAACAATTTCGATAGTTTTGCGATAGTTTTACACATCGTATTCACTTAAGTATTTTTTAAATTTTGCTTAATTTCTAGTGTTGCACAGTTGTCTAAGACTTACACCGTTAGCATTACCGTTACATGTTACATGAAAACTTTACGATATTCGCCACTACTTAGTATCGTCTCTAAGTATCGATAGCGCCATTGACCGATTAATCGTAATGGAATATCTAAGCAGCTCTCTAGGACCTGCTCTTAATAAATAAATTGATATATATATATATATATAGCCTAGATCTTAAACAAATCTCTTAAGTGCTAAGCAAAAGAAATGAATGCGTCTCTAAATATTTTGATTAGTTTAAGTAAATTTATAACGCATACGCCGCGTTGCCTAAGCGCTGATTAGATCTGATTAGACACAGAATATACAAGTACAAGTGAATTAAAGTATACATATATATATATGGAGTATATATATATATATATAGAGTACATATGACTAGGGAGATTCGTACACATAATCCTATGACCTAAGAGTTAATGCGACAAATTGCGCGCTTTGGACTTTGAGACGGAATGAGCATTGAGTGTGTGCGTGTGTGTGTTTTGAGTATGTATTTAGTGCGTTTCAGTGTTGTAAAAGATCGCAAGAATCATTAAAGTCAGAGACTTAAAAAAGGAAGCTGGCCAGAATCAAAGGCCGAGTCTTTGTCTGAGTCGAAGCTGCAGCATTTAATGCATAGCGGTTCACTGTGGCCTGGGCGGTCAGATGCCGGGCAGCTGATAGAGCGTCGCTGCCGCCGCCGCAGCCGACGCCGCTCCGGGCATTTCCAGACCCGAGGGCATGGCCAGCAGTTCGCTGAGCGGATAATGCGCCGCGGCAAGTGCCGCATTTTGACGCAGTTGCGCCTGCTGGGCAGCGGCAGCTGCTGCCGCGGCTGGCGCCGAGGCTGCCGCTGTGAGGGCGCCCAAAGTGGCGGCCGTGGGCGTGGCTCTAAGTCCGCTGCCGACGGCGGCAGCAGCCAACAGCCGCTTGTAGCCCATGACGGCAGCAGCATCGGCGTAAAGCGAATTTGCCAGCGCCACATTGTTTTGTGTGGCATTCGCAGCCGCTGCGTATTGCAGCAGCGAGGGCCCGGCGGAGGGTGGCAGGAGGGAGGGGGCGCCCGCTGCAGCTGCCACAGCGTGAGCGAGACTTTGCTGCTGCTGCTGGTGGTGCTGCTGCTGCTGATGTTGCTGCTGGGCGGCAACAGCAACTGCCTGCTGTTGTTGCTGCTGCTGCTGCTGGTTGGCAGCAGCTGCTGCCGCGGCAACTGCAGCGGCCGAAATGTGCGTGGGCAGCGGATAGGGAGTGTAACGCAACGAGGCCGCTGCTGCGGCTGCCCCGAGCAACTGTTGATGATGATGATGTTGTTGATGTGTGTGCTGTTGTTGCTGTTGTTGATGATGGTGGTGTGATTGCTGCTGCTGCTGTTGCAGCACTGTGGCGGCAGCGGCTAAACTACTTGGCAAGAGGCCAGCGGCTGGTGCCGCAGCGGCCGTTGCCGCCGCCTGATTTGCGTGGCTGCCCCAGACTACCAACTCACCGTAAGCTGAGCGACCGGCCGCACGGGTTTTGGCCAGATTTGCCGGCAGCATAACCTCCTTCGGCTGCGCCTTCTTGCACTCGACCTGTGAGAAGAAAGCAGACAGAGAGAGAGAGAGTGAGAGAGAGAAGTTAAAGCTGCATCGTTTCATTTGGTTTCGCTTGACTTACCATTTTGTTGTTTATCTCATGGAAATGAATTTCGCAAACTTTGTCTACCACATCTTCGCTTTGAAATGTAACGAAGCCAAAACCTGTAAAAAAGAACGGAAACCAAAAATAAATGTTAAAAACAGTTGACTCAGAAGGATGGAGAATGCGAGGCTGGGCAAACAAGTTTAAGAGCTGCAAAAATTGAACGAAATATGCTTTTGTGCGAGCGGCTAAATAATTTACTCAAGTGTCGAGACCGAGACGAACCCAGACAGGCCAACCCCCTTAGCCCCCTCAACCCCCCACGACCACTCTGGCTCTAAGTATGCACTCGCCTAGTACCCAGTAACCAGTACCCTTTACCCGTTACCCTTCACCCAGTACCCTCTATACAGTTGGCAGTTCCCTTCTTCTTCGCTCCACAACTGACCTCAATATGCGGCACGGGACTCAAGTGCCGGCTGGGCCCGAGTAATTCAAACACTGCCCTCTGCTCGGAGTTTACATAGCAAACTTTGCCAGCGATGGAAATAACCCAGTCGAGTGCATAATAAGTTTGTCATGAAGTTTTCGGTACCATTCCCAAACTAGGGATGGCATAGAAATGCTGGATCAGCAACCACGTTGAGCGCCATTTTCTGACCAACAATTTCAGACACTGCACAATTTTTTGTTAATTTTTTGCCCAAAAATCCATATATATTTTATAAGTTGATAAGTTGCTAAAGTGAAACGCAAACACTTTTCAAATTGTATTTTTAATCGATCTGCACATTAAACAGTTTTAAGATCTTATTTAGATATAACGACATTTAATGCTAATGACATGAAAAATTAAACTCGGTTAATATTATATATATTTTCAGTGCTTGTAATGCTTGTTTATCATGGCCTATAAAAAAGCAGGAAAACTGCGAATTGCAATGACAACAAAGACTGTAGAAGCTTGCTAGAGAGGGAGGTGAAAAATGGGAGAAAGAGAAAGAGAGAGAAAAAAGAGAGAGGGGGGTTTGCTCTCAATTTAGCGAGTCGAGTTCGCCTTCGCCTTTTGGTCTTATCGAGGTTTTTCAATTAGCGCAATTGTCTGAGATTTGGCCTGGGCAGAAAGGGCTATGCAATTAGCAAGGCCAAGTGCAGACACCTGATGCCACGCCTCCTTCTTGCTCTCTACTGCCCTCCCCCCTCTCTCTCTCTATCGTTTTCTCTGCCAGTGTTTGTGTATTTTGTTTGCTTTGGCATGCGGGCGTTGGGCGGAACTGACAAATTAGTTGAAACAAGTAACAGTAAACACGCAGGCTTATTAGCGACATGTGCCGAGCAAGCAGCAAGCGGCAACAGCAGCAGCTTCTTCTTCTTCTGCTTCTTACAGCTGCTTGCCCCTCTGCCGTCTTCTTCTCTTCCCTGCTCCCTTCTGCCCTTGTTTGCTCCTTGAGACAAAGTGCGGGCGTCGCCTTTAACTTCCCTTCACTCTCCTCCCCTCTCTCCACTCGCGGGCTGCTCCAGCGTGTTTGTGTTTGTTTTAATTATATAAAATTAGCGCACGTTGCAAGTTGCACGTAGTTGGCACTTTTGTTGCTGCCACGGGCGCTGCTTTTCCTGCTGTTGCTGCTGCTGTTGCCGTTGCCTCTGGCCACTCATAAATCAGCCGAGTGGCGACCAAATGAAGCCAGCAATTTTCGTTCGTTCGTTTATTTTTGTTTTCGGCATGCCCTGCTGCAACTTTTACTCCCTGCCCCCTCTGGTATCCGCACCCACATGTAACTCAATCAAAAATGTATCTGCTAGCTACAAATGCGGCAAGACGGAGCATGAAAAATGCCTCGGCCAGAGACGCTTTGCTAGTTAATTCTGCGGCTGCTTTGCTGCCATTTTTACCTGTCGAAAATTTCCCGCAGGACGACGACGATGAGAACGAAACGAGCCTTCAACTCAGAGAGAGCGAGAGAGAGAAATGGAGGGAGAGAGAGAAAGGGATAGAGACAGAGACCTTAGCCTGACGATGCTATTGCCAACTGCCAACTGCAGAAATTGCACACTCATGCATGTTATTGCCAAGTAAGGGGCATAGATATGGCAATATACAGCAATAGAGACAGCAGCAGTCTGAGAGTGGGAAGACCAAAGGGAAGGCAAGGGAAGGGGGAGCGGTTAGCCCGCCAGCTGTTATGACTGCGCTGCGCCGGCTTGCCAAAAAAAAAGAAGAAAAATTACAAAATTTTCAATTTTAATATTAGTGGCGGCTGGCGACGCCAACTGCCAAGCAGCCAGTTTCCACCGAACCAAACCCCGCCCCACCCTCCACCCCGTCTATACCGCCCTTGCCCGCCCACGCCCCCGTTGCCTGCAGCACCTTGGTTACTCCCACTTCCACTCCGCCTCAGAGCGGCTGTTTAGGCGCACGTTGTGCATGTCCTTGGCTTGCCAAATGAAATTCATAGCATAGTTTAGGCCACTGCTGTCGTCTATCCCATATAAAATTGCTCGTTCTACAGTGGCAATCGCAACAATTCAACATTTACCGAAGTTTTCGCTAGCAAAAGTTAACAATTAATTGCATTTTAAATAACTTTTTCGAAATGTACTTCGGTGAGGACAAACGGAAATGAAGGACAACAATTTGCAATAGAAGGAGAAGCTACAAGGATTATCTCTTATTATGATTATGATTATGAAAATTAACAACGAAATTTTATATAACATAATCAAACTCCAAGCTCTGTAATTGATAGAGTCGATAATTGTTATTCCTTTCGCAAATCCTTCATAGCTTTTATAAGAAATCATTTAAATTTGTATCTTTTTTTTATCTCTTTTTACTCTTAATGTTTTTAGTAGATGATGGGAAATTTTCCATTTTTCAATAGCACTAAAATATTTCTAGTAAACAATTCTCACACTTACAGTAAAGATCCCTTAAGACCCTTTCACAATAACCAGTTTTACATCTAGTAAATACAATTTCATATCTTTTCATTGTGTTTTTTCCAATTTTAGCACTTCCAAATGCTGCTTCTATTATTCCCACTACCATTTGCATTTCAATTTTGGGCTGAGCTTAGTTGCATTTATGCAAGTGTTACTGAACTTGCAACTGTTCTTGTTGTTGTTGTCGCTGTTGTTGTTGCTGTTGCTGTTGTTGTTGTTGCAGATGTTAGTATGCCAGCCTATATTGTTTTATGGCATATTCATATAGTTTTCCTTTTGCCGTAAATCCCCCCTAACCCTCTCCCCCTCTCTTTCCCTCCCCCTTCTTCCTCAAGCGACCTTCTCGACGTACAGATAAAATGCTTCGCTTACATTTCGGAGCCAAGTGCAGCCGTTAGTTAAAAAAAGGTCGCTGCAAGTTTCAGTGACCAGGCTTCCATTTCAGTTTCAGTCTCTATAAAAGTGTGTGTGTGTGTGTGTGTGTGTGTTGGTGTTAGTGTTGTGACTGTCCGTCCGTTTGTCTCACTGTGTGTATGTCTGTCTGTCTGTCGCTGCACACATGATTTATGAATGAGTAACAAACTTGCTGCCGTGTAGCCTGAGCAACCAGCGACGTCTTTGCTCGACTTTTTTCTTTTTTTCGCCTTCTTTATTATAGTTGGTGTCCTGTGCTGTAAGTGACTGTGTCAGTGTGTGTGTGTGTGTGCACACGCTGGCAATTGCCACATGTACGCTATGCTGTACGATGAGAACCTTCTCTCTTGGATCGATAAAATGCAATTACAGGCATATCGCAAGTGCCAGTAGGCAGCGGAGAAACGGAGAAACAGAGCGAGAGAGAGAGTGAGAGAGAGAGAGAGAAGTGAGAGTAGGCAGGCAGGCATTGGACCCTGGAGCGGGCTGTTAGTCCAACTCATGGCAAAAGGTCGTACATCGTCCAACTGTACAAAAAGTCGCCATCACCATCGCCATCGCCATCGTTGTCGTCGTCGTTGTCGTCGTCGTGGCAATGAAGGCTACCAGCTACAACTAATACCCTTTGATTAACGACACACATTTTCTATTGACTTGAAACGAAATCGTTGCTCGGGGGGTCGAGTGGTTCGGTGGTTCGGTGGTTCGATGGGTCGCTGGGTCGATTCCTCGCTGTCCTGTGAAGTTGGGCAGTTGGTCTTGACTGTCGGTTGTTGTTGTTGTTGTTTTCGGCTGACTGCTAACTAACAACGTCTGCATATTTCATTCTCTATGTGCTCTGATCGACCCAAGCAATTGTAATTTGCAAAATTGACGTGTCCTGCAACTGAAGGCAACAAGCCATGTCAATAACAGTAAACGCCTTGCATGTCATATTAATGTGCAAATCACAAACCGAGGCTATAGTTTACAATCTATTTTTGTGTCAAGCCTACATTAAACCCTCAACCCCAAACCCTTTACCCAATCCCACTTCATAATTCACAAACAACATTTTACAATTTATCATTGAATTTCCTCGATATTCGATATGTGGCCATAATATTCAAGTCCGTGTTATTTCAATTTGCCCTTGGGCCTGGAATTTCTTGCGAATGTTTTGACATTTGCATTTTATTGATTCTTTTTTATTATATTTTAAGCATGTCAATCATTTCGATTCCCAGAATCACTTTAGGTATTTTAAATTTTCAATCGAAGTTCAAAGCTGCAATATAGTAATTATTAGCGGAGTATGAAAAGAGTGCAGAATTCCGGTAAAATATCTGTTTCAATGTATTTCAAATGCCTAAAGTGGTTTAAAAGAATTTTATTTATTCTGATAAAGAGGTATGATAAATTTGATATCTCATTTTGAGTATGATTGAATGAATGAGAAAAGGGTTTCATATCATACATGTATAACGTTTTTTACGACACAGATTAGGGGCATTAAATGATAATTTCATTTAATTTAATAGAAAACAAACAGTAATTATTTTCTAATA
Source organism: Drosophila suboccidentalis (assembly GCA_037043435.1). Classification (NCBI taxonomy): domain Eukaryota; kingdom Metazoa; phylum Arthropoda; class Insecta; order Diptera; family Drosophilidae; genus Drosophila; species Drosophila suboccidentalis. Next base: position 403,684 of record JBAMBK010000483.1, on the reverse strand, counting down.
TAAGCGAATGATTTATATAATATTCACTAATATAATATGTGCAATTTTACGCATTACGAAGCCTGCTGAAAAGGTCTGATAGAGAGGTATCAGAATTTGTTGGAGCCTACTTTTGATTTAGTTACAGGGTATCCCATCTAACCTCTTTTTGACTTGTTTAATTTAAAAGCGAATAAATGGGAATTTGCTATGGCATTTAGACTACAAAATTAATATAATCATTGCCTCAACGTTATGTGAGTGTTTCTTCATTTTTGTTTTTTTATTCTCGAATAAATCTACATGCTGGCAATTTCGCAATTTTATATCTTTCTCATGCATTATCTCTCTCTGTCTGTCTCTGTCTCTGTCTCTGTCTCTCTCTCTCTCTCTCTCTCTGTCTCTGTCTTTCTTTTCGACAAGTCGGAACAGTTGTTGCGCCTCGCTGCTTTTTCCGCTCTCTCATCTTTCAACTGCCGAGCGCATCACATAATTTTTAAATGGGGCGCTGCTTGTTTTTATTGCCATTTGCAAAGACTGCTACTTCTCCCTGCCCCTCTCCATGTCCCTCTCCATGTCCCTCTCCCTGTCCCTTTTCCTTCTCCTACTACTGATACAGCAGCTGGTTGAGTTTCTGTTTTTCATATGACTGCATCATGATGCAGCTTTCAGTACTCCAGCGTCCAATTAAACGAAATGTTCTTTCTGTGGGTCGCGCGTCTGCTTATCTCGTTTCGCCATTGCCAGTGTTGCCACACGATGCAATGTGGCGCCCCGAAGTGTGCAACAATTTTTTATGGGCCGCATACAAGCAAAAATCATGTTTTCTTATTCCCGTGTGCGTAATTTGGTTGGACAGTGGGCCGCCAACAACATGAAACGGAGGCCAGCCAAGTTAACAATGCCACCATGAACTGTATGACCATGATTCTGTGTGTATGTGTGTGTGTGTGTGTGTGTGTATTTATGAGTTTGTCTGTGTGTGTTTATCGCAACTATTGATGCATGCTGTCTGAGTGTGAGTGTGAGTTTGAGTGTGGGCAGCTAATTACTTTTGGACAGCGACATTGTTAGTTGCAGCTTTATATATATGTTTGTGTGAGTGTGAGTGTGTATTTGAGTGTGTGTGGGTGTGCGCTGCCTCTGTTTGGGGCTTTAGCTGCGAAATGGGCACATCAATCTTAATGTGCCGTGTCTCAGGTGAAGAGCTGATGCTCCAACTCTCTTCCACAATTCTCCATTTCTCCATATCTCCATTTCTCCATTTATCCATTTATCCAACTCCCAGCGTCTCTTGTCACATGTCAATGGGACGTTTGGACGACGGGTTCGCAATGCGAATTTCGGCGCGTCATTTAAAACTTTAATAAGCAAAATTGACAACGGACATGAAGAGACGCAGGTCGCACAGGACACAACTAACAGGACAAGCCAAGGGGGTCACATAAGGTAGCGGAGAATGGGCGGAAGGGGGCTGGAAGGGGGACCAATGGGTTCAGTCGTGCGCTATACAAGTTCGTGTAGCGGATGTGCGCTGGAGATTTAAGCCTTTTGCCCTGGACAGCAGCTGGTCCGCCCACTCAAGCTACAATCCTATGAGCCCATCCATCCATTTATGTCTCTATCTGTGTGTGAGTGTGTGTGTGCCTGGTTATATCCGGTTGCATTGCCAGGTAATCTTTTCGGGTCTCTCTTACTCTCTCTCTCTCTCATTCGCTCTCCTTCTTTATAACCATTCTGTCTCTGTCTGGCTGCATCCTGTTGGCCCCGGCGATTTTAATGCCCCGCCCGCTAACGGTTTTAAAACTGTATTAGCCGTTTGGGCGAGTGTATCTATAACGGTATCTGTCATGCATTGACAGCACGAGAACATTGCGCAAAATGCTCGCACTTCCGGTTTCGTCTTCTGCATCGTTAAAGGCAGGAAACGAAGCTAGCTCAAATGTATCGACAGCGTATAAGTATTATTATTATTACAACGAAGAGTATTACACATTATTATTATTATTATTGCTGCTGTTGTTGTAGATTATTGTTACGGGTTTTGTTAACTCACCTCTGTGCCGATTGGTCTGCTTGTCAAACATCAGCATGGCGTCCTCGATCTGCAAGTAGAAAATGAAGAAAACAACAATTGTTTTGTTAGTCAACTGGAAAGTATGTGCTCTCTCTCACTCTCACTCTCGCTCTCTCTATCTCTTTCACTTTGGTTTTCAAGTTTTCAATGCGCGCAACTCAATTAATAGCGGAATAAAAGCTATGAGCAGACAAAACTGTTGCTAATTGCAAAAGTAAGCGGCCAGCACACGCAAACAATGGCCAACACAGACACACACACATACACAAACACACGCACATAGCCATACACAGAGTGAAAAGAAAGTTTTGGCCATTATGACGCAAAAAAAAAAGACAACTTATAATGATAGTTGACTGTCAAACAGGGCCAAAACTATGCAACTAACTAACCGAACAGCGACGACTTTCGAGTTGGCTCATTATCGGTCTTGGCCCGGCCCTTTCCAAAGCTGCTTGCTGCTTGCTGCTTTCTTCTTGGCCCTGATGAAGTAACTTACGTCAGAGACTGACTGCCTTCCTTTTATTTCATTACGATAATTGATAGGTTTTCATCATTAAATTTTCTCTGGCAAAGTTCGATTAATTTGATGTTAATCGTGACACAATTCATCAGCAAAATCGATTGATTTAAGTGAAAGTCATAAGTTGGCAGTGGGGGCAAGAAGAAGATATGATTAAGCGATCATTTTGATGGCAGCTGGTAGACTTATTGAAGTAGCAACTGTTTTTGTTGCTTTATTATTTCCAACTAAGAAACTTCCTGAAGAGCTGAATTTTTGTAAAATTACCTGATTAAAAGGATATCAATATTTATGTTAAAGATAAAACTGAACAGCTTTCTTTAAATTATATATAGATGTTATCAGACAAAATAATTCAACAAGTTGAAGAGACTTTTGTGTGAATAAGCTTGTTAAAGGGAAAAGCTCTCTTCAATTCGTGACTATATAACGATCTCTGAGTTGAATAGTTTGTCAAAAGAAACTATCAACTAAAGCTCATCACTTGAGCTGTTAACAAGTGCAAATTACGCACAAGTTTCTTAAGACTCTTTTGTATTAATTGTTGATTACAAGACAGCTTTTTTTATTTTTTTATATTTAAGCCCTGCCTTTGATGTGGTTGTGGTAACCCGTATTTTAGCCAATAGCCAGCTTGTTGTTTTGAGCATTTCATTATCCCTTTGATAAATGCATATACTTGGCTATAGTTTTTGCTTAATTTCAGTTGCTTTGTGCATGTGCTTAACTTGGCCACGAGACGATGGCTTTCATCTTGGCTGCCATTCAATATTTTAATATGACAAGTTTTCGCTTTGGCCCTGACGCTAATTGCACTTTGCCTGTCAAAGTTGTAAGCGAACATTAATGAGCTGCCTAGAGCCGGTTTGCCTTGCCCCTCCCTCTACCCCTTTACCTCGTCAATCCATTGCACCCTTTGCCTTGTCTACTTGCAACCTGCATCCTGTGGCCTGTCTGTCGGCTTGCTGCTGATACGATCCTGTCCTGCTTATGGCCATTGATTAAGTTTAATCAATGGGCTTAAGGCAACTTCTGTGCATTGTAATTAAAGTGCAGCAACTACAACGATGGCAACGACGACAGCGATGGCGATAACAACAGCCTTATAAAAATTAATTAAGCCTCACGCCGCAGTTTCAACTCGAACTCGAACTCGAATTCGACTCGACTGGAATTTTGTTGTTGTTGTTGTTGCTGTCACTGTTGTTGTTGTTTCACAGCTCTTTAAGTGCAGTCGTCGTCGGTCGACGTAAGCACAAGTACAACATTGTTTTTCAATTAACAATCACCAACAATGCCGCAACAATGCGAATACACGATGCCACGATGCCATCATTAACATCATGCAACTGCAACTGCAACTGCAACTGAAGGTTGCACGCGCCAAATGAGACAAAAATTACCTGCCGCCAAATGTTGCAATGCTTGCACCTGTAATTGCAATTGTTGTTGTTAATTAAGCGGGCAATAGTTGCATCAGCAGCGTCTCCCTCCCCTCCCTATCAATTCAATGGCCACGCCTCTATGCCTCTTCTTGCCCTACAGTGGCTGTCATAATTAAGCGCTGCGCTGGCTCATTATACTGAGCCCAGAGATGAGGGAACGGCAACCGCAAACTTTAATTCTATTAGCAAACGTTAAATGTACTTGCCCCAAAATGTGGCATGGCCAGAGACTGAGTCGGAGATTGAGTCTGGGGGCACTAACAAGCAGGCGCTGCGTAATTTTATTTAAATCTGAATTCATTAATTCGTCATAATCCCCCAATCATTGCGCCGCCTGCGATGAGAACTTCAAAAAGCCATCAACTACAGACGCTGCTCCCACAGAGAGAGAGAGAGAGTGAAAGAGAGAGAGCAGATCCTCGGAAGTGCTTCCCCTGAAGCCCCCCTTGTCATCCTGCTGGCCACACTGCCAGGCTGCCACTTCTGCCACAGTTAGTGGCAGCCATTCATTTGGCTCATTTTGTGTACAAAAATGCTGCGCCCGCTGGAAACGCCGACGCTTCATTATCGTAATCGTTATATAAAACAGCGGGTAGACTACGACTATGACTACGACAAAGACAGACACTTCTCTCTCAGAGTGTGTGTGTGTGTGTGTGATGGTGTCTGTGTGTCTGTTGGTCTATGTGTTTTTATGCGTTCTGCGGCACATAATGTGGCTGTGTCCTAGACGAAGTCGTTGCTGCTGCTGTTGTGCCTGACATTAATGAATGTTGCTCAGCAAAAGAAAGAAAAGTGAAAGAAACAAAAAAGCAAAATAGAAGCAAAACTGCTGCGGGTGATTTTTATTTATGCGCCATACATGAGAGATGTGCCCAAAAACTGGCAAATGTCGAATAAAGAAAAAGTAAACTTGAAAACAGCCATCGACAAGCGAACAATATAAATTGATCATTTGTGTGTGTGTGGACACGTCTGTGTCATCTGTCTCCACCAAATTCACTTTCTCCACAAAATTCTATTACAAAACACTCATCAGTTGAAATAGTTTTCAATTGACAAGAAAACTTCTAGTAACGAAGACAATTTTATTATTTTATCAATGTCTTTTAAATACTATTAGTGCAGCCAAAAATTAAGAAAGAAAGTCATTTTGTTAGCATTTGATGTTACTGATATTTCCGTGATACGAAAACAGTTTACATTTAAATTTAAAGAGGAAAAGACATTAAGATTTTAAGATATGTGAGAAAGTTATTTGTGGAATTACTTGAAAAATTTCACGCACATAAATAGCTAAAAACGAAAGTTCTCTAATTTCCTAAGCGTCATTTAAGTGCCAAATTATATTACACATTTTTTCCATATACTTATGTATTATTATAAAAGTCCAGTTGAGCAAACTGGAAATATTTTAATTTCAAATTGTAAAAATTTCTTACTTCAAATTTAATTGGACTATGAAATATAAAAAAAGCCTCGTCGCATCTAATTTCACATTTTGCAAGGGCTACCAAAAGATCTCTATGCAAAATGCCGTGAAATGGTAGCAAAATTGATTTAATTATTTCTCCCTTTTGCCGCCTGCAACAATCGTACTTGAAATGCCCGTTAAATCATCAACATTGACCGCACGAACGAATGCCGAAAAGTTCTAACTGGATAATTTACAGTAATTCATCTTTCTACCGGGTTTTTTGCCGCCATTTACTCCCACGTTCCCACTTTCCCACACTTTCTCCCCACTTTTCCGCCGCTTTTTTCAGTCATTTTTTGCGCTTGCTTGATTGCGACAATTTTTACGGTTTCAGGGGTTCCAGGTTTTCGGGCGTTTTGTTAAAAAAAAAAAGAAACTCCAACAAATTAAAGCTGTCGTCGCATTTAATGAAAGCTAGACGCAGATTCTGGCTAGTCTTTTGCCAGAGTGTACCTACAAAAGACTACACTTACTCATTTTAATTTTTTATTTTACAGGATTGCGATGGATAAAAAAAAACAAGAGAAAATAAGATGAAATGAACTTTTTGGTAGCTGGACGTGCGAGTTGTCTAAGTGCCGGATTGGGGGTTGGAACATCTTTCAAAAACTTTTCGAGGCGACAGCAAAAAAACAGCAGTAGCAGTAGCTTTCCTCTCTATATATGCCATATATATCTGGCGTATATAGTGTGTGTATATATATATATGTGTGTGTGTAAGCACATGACTGCGTGCGGTTGAAATATAGATAAACTTTTTTAAGCTCGTATTTATTACATATTTGGCTGTAAGTAGAATTTAAGTTGCTTTTTGCCTCCAGCGGGGGCCAACACGACGTATGAGTAATGCGCATATACACAGACATAGATATATGTATATATATTTATATATAGATGTGTTTATAAAGTGAGTGGAGTCGCACTGAGACTCACAGTGCACTCAAGCGTAATGTTTGTGACAAATTTGCAATCAAAAACGCATCAATTGACAAGGCAGGAAAAACAGCAACAACAATGTCATTAATGAGCGGAGTCAGCATGGTACAGCCCAGGATATATGTACATATAAGTACGAGTGCGACTGTATTTCAATTAAAAAAGGATTCAGATTTGTAATCCGCAACTTGGTTTTGTTTGTTGTTGTTGCTGTTGTTGTTGAAACCGACGGACCGACAACATTAGCTGCACGAATGAAACGCAAGTATGAATATTAAATTGTGTATGGAGATTTGAGCAATTAAGTGAAACAGAGACAGCAAAACCAAGCGAGAGAGACAGAGAGAGAGAGAGAGAGAGAGGTAAAAAGAGGGCAGAGAGGGTGGGGAACAGAGACTTGCACTGAATGGCAAATGGCAATGATGGAAAAGCTTTTGCATAGTTTATGCCCTTGGCTTAGTAGATCAACTATTAATGGAAGAAAGAGTGAAATTTTATGGCAAGCAAATAGGGGAAGAGAGAGGTCACACAGCTGCCCTTAGCTTACCAAAGGTCACAGCACAGCACAAAGAGCACAAACAATATTTACATATGAATGTGCGTGCGTGTGTGTGTGTGTGCTCGACTGAGTATATTGTGTGTGTGTGTGAGTGTGTCTAGCTTGTCACGGAAATGAAGTAGAGTTTTTAATGCGGTTGGTTGATTTGGGTTCTCAATTGAATATCAAGATGATATAAGCAAAGGTCACAACAACAACAACAACAACAAGTTGCTTGATTTGAAGTATGAAAACCCTTCACTTATTATTTATAACTAAGAAATTCACTTTGTGGCCTGTAGATGAAGGCAGCTTCAGCCACAGCAATGTCTACAGCTTTCATTCCTTACTTGGTCACAAATTCTCAGAAATATCTAGGAAAATCTCATATTTAAAGGCATTTTTCTACTAATTGTGCTTTTTTTTTAAAAAATATTAATATCGACCATATTTTGAAATGAGAAAAATAAAATATTATCCAAATATTTATGACAAATAAACAATTAAATTAGTTTTGTCTTCATTTTAAATTAGATTGGAATTTTTTTTTTTTATTTATTGTTTTTATTTATTATTATATAAGAACATTACATAAAATCAATATAGGGGATTTTGACTGCTGATTTGTGGAAGAAATCAAAAGTAAATACAAGGATTTAGAGCTACTTATTATTTCATAAATCGACTGATATTTCAATATTTATCAGCATCCCTAGTTTCTATGCGTATATCTCTTTATCAGGAGAATCACAAAGATTCTCAGCTCTGAAAGCGGATAATAAAATACTTCACAATATAAATTAAGGGTATTATTACTCAGTTTGAGCATTTCTATTTTGGGCTGCTGATTCGCTCATTATTTTCCATCTACTCTGCGTGCTTGGGAATACAAATCTTGGGGATAAGTTGGCAATTGGGATTGGGGGCAAGGTATGGTCAATAGCTGCCATTCTTGGGATGGCCATAACATGCATTTTATACTAATGAAAAGAGCTCTGTAAAGCCTACAACTTGTCATCACTTTTAATGAGATGGCCACAAAAAAGTTTCGCCACCTTTTCGTTGCCTCTTTTTGCGTTTGCTGGCAGAAAAGATTCGTAAGCTTTTGCATGGGCCACACGCAAAGTCCACACAGATTCGCGTTAGCTACTAAAATTTAATTAATATCGATTTCGGATTTGAAAAGGTTCAAGCCCCCCCTTACCCTCTTCTCTAGACTTGGGGTTGGACTTTTGTGCTCCCGCACACACACACACACATTTTGGACCAGATTTTGTGGCAGGCCAACAACTTGAGCGGGTTATATACAAAAAATGAAGACGAGCGCACAAAAAGCGACCCAAAAGAGGAAAAGGGAGCGGAGTGGGGAAGGGGGTTGGGGGGTCACACAAAGATGTTTCAGCTTAGGCAAGAACTTGCATGCCTCGGCAGTGAAAAACTTTTAATCTTTGCGAGCATAAGTAAGATATATGTACTTTGTGGAGTGCGATTCCACATGAGATCTCACTAAGAGTAAGTAGACGTCTATACATGTGTGTGTGTGTGTGTGTGTGTGTGTGTGTGGGTGTGTGTGTGTGTGTGCTTTGATTCAAACGAAAGCAGCTGCTCAATATTTTGTAAGGACTTGGACTTGTACTTGGACTTGGACTTGTGCTGCGAGTGGAATTGAGATTTCTAATGGGATTGGTTTTTCGGCTGGTTCGCAACTTTCTAAAGTTGTCCGACGTATGTATGTATATGCATGTGTATATGTATGTGTATGAAAACAACTTGCTGAACAATTTTCGTTAATTAAAATATTTTCAATGTGTAGTTATATGCTTGCTATGGTTTGCTCCGGTTCAGTTTGGTTCGTTTTGGTTTGGTTTGGTTTGGTCTGCAGTTGGCCCCCAGGTCCTGGCCGGCCTGCTAAGGATGCTCGAATTACAAAGCAAATTATAATTTCATGAAAGTTAAACGAGCAACTCTCTGCCCAGCACTGCGCTCGCTGCTGCTGCTGAGGGTCACAAGTGGGCATGGTCGTGGCAGAGGCGGAGCAGAAGCAGGAGAAGGAGCAGGAGAAGGAGATGGAAGCGCGTGGGCGAAACTGTTCTCTCTGACTGTGCACTTGAGTGCAAAGGTGGCACCGGGTCGCACCGCTGTGCCTGAGATTGTGAATTAAACATGCTGAGATAGCCAGCGAGAGAGATGAGGAAAGAGATTTCGAGAGGAGAGCGAGAGAGAGAGAGAGAGAAGAGTGGGGGAAAGCGCTGTATATAGGAATAAAAAGTGAATGGCGGTAGTTTGACCGGAAGCATTGGACGATGCGCCAAAACTCAGCCAAAGAATGAGCGAATAATAATAATAATACAAAAAAGAAAGAAATAAAAACGAATGTGAGTTAAAAAAAAGGAGAGAGAGAGAGAGAGAGGGAAAGCGTACTAACTGGTGAGAGCGGGAGCGCGGGAGGAAGGTGAAAAAATGGCATTTTTTTGTGCAAGTGCGAATTTATGTCTTCAATTATTCAACGCCTCATTTGTATGCCCCAACTTCCAGGCTGTATGTGTGTGTGTGTGTGTGTGTGTGTGTTTGAGTGTGTGGGTGCCATGCTAAAATGCCAGCATGCATTTCCGTTTCCGGCCAGTGCAATGCCGATTCCAATGCCGTTGCCGTTGCCGGCCGCCATTGCATATGGTTGTATGGCTGCACATGTGCGTCGTCCTTGTCGTCCTTGCCGTCGTTTGCCTTTCGCCTTTTGTGCTGCCTGCTGACTTTAGCCCCGCTTCACCCTCCACCCTCCACACTCCACCCTCTCACACTCTTACTCCCTGCCCGCCCGGGCAATTGAAATTTCAACTGGCGCAAAAGTAATTCAATTCAACGGCAGCCCCGGAGACGTAGACCAGCGTGGCAACCAGTCGTGAGTCGAGAGTCCTGAGTCCTGAGTCGAGAGAGTCCCTTGCATATCCTTACATTACTTGGGGCAGATGCCTTCGCAACCGGCAACAACGCATTTAAGAAGTTATTGTCATAAATGTTTGAGTTTGTTTGTTGTTGTCCTCCCTCCAACATTCTCCCCTGTCTCCTACACTCTGTAAATCAAATTCTGTTGCTGTTGCGGCAAAAGACACAACTTTTATTTAGCCATGTTGAATGCCTGCAAAGCCAGAACCAGAACCAGAGCCAGATCCACCGCCGCCTGCCAATTTGCAATTCTAATGTAATTTTTTCGCGAATCATAAGTTAGAAAATGCCCCCAGACTCTGTACGATGTATGTGTCGAGGCCTTGTGTCGCCTGTCTGTATGTTGCCTGAGGGAACGCCTTTAAAATGCCCTGGCCAACGTCTTTGACCAATTGTAAAATGCCCCTCGATTTGGGTTTTCCTTCTATTTATTTATTATTTTTCTTTTTTGGGTCCACTCGTTAGTTTCCCCCGCACAAATCGATCAAAGCACAAACACAAGAAATATGGTAATTTCTGGCATGTTCATTGCTCTCTCGATGCGTAAGAAAATTAATTCGAAATCTAAAATGAAAATTAAATAACAGAGAAGATCGAAGTGGGAATACTCTCAACGACAGCACTAAACTATAAACTTTTATTTTATTTTCATTTCTCTCATAAAATTTAAAGATAAACCCTATCCGTATGGTTCTGTAATTTCTACAGCCTACTTTTAGAAGCATTGAAAACTTGGTATTAAAGTCAATTCTCCGGTCAGGTCTAGTCAGCAGTTGCCTGCAGCTATCAATTAGATTGTCTAAGCCAACTCGTTGAGCCTGTCAAAGCGACCATCTTGTTGGTAAGGGCATTTTAAAAAGGGCTTTCAAGAATAACACAAGCAAAAGGCTAAAAGAAAAACAACATCAGTAACAACAACAACAACAACAACAATAAAAGCAACAACAATTGAGGCAAATACAAAGCCAAACAATGCGACGCATTTACATTTGCATTATTTAGCATTTAAGCGTCACGCGTTGCGTAAACAAATTGAATAAACAGCAGAGAGAGAGACCAACAACAACAACAAGAACAACAATAACAACAACAGAAAGTACCGAAAAAACAGACGCGTAATTCATTAAACAATTTTTTATTTGCTTGAAAATAAAATAAAATAAAATGCTGGAAGTGGTTGTAGGCGTAGCTAAAGGCGGAAACCCAACGGCGATGAGTTTCAAGTTGCAAAGCCAACAATGAGCTTAGAGTCGCCCTGAAGTTCTACTAGCTAAGCTTACAGAGTTTTTTTTCAATAGTTTCCTTTAAATATATAAAGCTAACAACTTTTTATACAATTTAAAGGTAGCTTTATTGCTGAAATCCTTGTAATATTTAGACTATACATTGTGAATTAATCGTTGATAAGTTTTGTTCAATTATATAAAGTAAAAATATTGCACAAATGGTAAATGGGAAAGTAAAAAGAATTGAGCATAGAACCGTATTGAGAAAAGTAGAGTAGAGTAGGAAATATTAAAGCAAAGCAGAATCGGAAAAATATGTAATGTCAATAGCAGATGAATGTGAATAGGAAATTTAACCTTCTATTGCATGTAGAGTAAATAATTAATTGAATGGTATAGTTCTAAATTGAGTCAAACAAATCGCATAGATATCTCATGACTCTCACCTTAAACAAATCTTTCTTAGCTGTCTAAAGAAGTAAATTAAAAGCTGCAGTAAAGTTAATTTAATTAAATTACATCTTAAACTGTTTTCCGAGTTGTTTTTTCAAGTATACTACTTAGGTAACAGCCAGCCCTGAGGGCTGCTGAGCATTTAAAAAGTCTGATCACACTCTCACTCTTGCTCTACACACACACTACACACACGCACACACACACACACACACAGCTGCACTTATTGGTTTACTTGTTTACATGACAAGCTGCTCGTTTTCACACTCTTTCTTATTTGCTTTAACATTTTCGCATGCATATGCAAGCAGCCCAAGAGCACACATACACACACAGGATAGGACACACACAAACTTACACGCACACACATATACACTAGCATGTAGAGGAATGCGAGAGACGTAAAGGAGATGCCTCTGTGTCCAGCCAAGCTCTCATTCTATCGTTGTAGTTGTTCGACGTTAAGTCCTGCGGTTGAGTATGTGTGTGTGTATTATGTGTGTGTGTGTGTGTGTGGGTGTAACGTGTGTGTGTGCACTTTAACTGCGCTTGTATGCGTTGCACTTGTTTGCAGTGTTTTTACATCGAATGTTGATTGTACAAAACCACTGAACAAGAAAAATTAATTATACAAAAACGTCACCGCCAAACAGCTACCGAAACTGTTGACCCAACCCCCAAGGTTGTTGTAGTTGTTGCTGTTGTTGTAGTTGTTGTTATGGCACCTACGCTGACGTGGGTGGAAATACTATATACATATATTTTGTATACGCTGCAGATAAACGAGTTTATGCCTAACCAACAGACAGATTGGACAGTTGAATAGCAACGAGAACAATTGGACAGATGAACATATGAAGATACAACAAGCATTTGCATCTGCATATATTTCATTATGTTTATTTATTATTTAACGTATTTGGCATAAGCAGGCGGCGGATGTGAGTGTGAGTGAGTTTGAATGAGTTTGAGCCATGTCCAGGCAAAACCGCAATGTTTAAAACGAAACTAATAAATCAGACAAAAAGCAGACAAATAACCAAGCAGATAAACAGAGAGAGAGAGAGGGAGAGCGAGGGAGATAGAGATGAGAGACAATGTTGCAGCTGTTGCCAGAATATTCTATTCTAAATAAATCAATTTATGCAAACGCTTGAAATACGCATCAAAATATTTAAAATCGTCTAAAGCAACAAGAACAACAACAACAAATAATATCAAAATAGAATAAGCATTTTAGCAAACATAAATTTTATATGGTAAATGCCATTTTCGACCAAAATTGGTACGAACGAGCAAAACTCAACAAACGGACGGCTTTTAAGCAAATGCAAAAACTTGTAGCATACTTTTAAGCTGCCAGTGCTTAAAACGCAGCAATCGCAGTGGGGAAGGGGGAGGGGAAACTGTGAGGGGGAAGGGGGGGGGGGGGGGTTGCAACGCCGCGGGCTTGCTACGTGTTCAAGTGTGAAGCTGGCAATGCCACGCCCCCTTTCCCCGCCCAACGTCTTGGTGGGCTGTGCACAAATCGACTCTGCTAACGCTTAAGTATTTTTATTTTTTATATTTTTGTTGTTGTTGTTGTTGCCGTTGTTTTTTTTTTTTGTTTTCAGCTTGTTTTGCCGCCCGGAAACTGCGTTTTTTGCATTTTTTTTTGCTATGCCACTGCATTTAGATGTTGATGTTGTGCTCAGCTTTTGTTGCGGTGCTTAGAAATTGCTGCTTACCCAACCACACGCCCAACTTCCCCTACGCTTCCCTCAGCCTTCCCTTTCCCTACCCTCTCTTATCCTCTGTTCCCTATAGAATCAAGTTTTTATTTCAAGCAGCTAACGGAAGTGTTGCTCTTATTGTTGTTGCTGTTGTGTGTATACGAAATTGCAGCTGAGAAGTAAGCGAAGCAACTGCTGCTTGAAAATGGCCAAGGGTTGGGGGGCTTTAGGGGGTTAACAGCCCGCAGGGTTGGCTGGCAACTTGGAGTTTTACACTCGCGCACAGTTTTAGTCAACATTGTGGCACATGGAGCACAGCAGAGCTGATGACAACGACAATAACTGTAATGAAACTGAGATAAGCTGAGCAGCTAGTGCAACTCATGGCCCACAGAGAAAGCATGGAAAGTGTACAACAATAGGCAAGGAAAGGAAAGAAAAGGGTGTGTAAAGGGGAAGTAAGAACTACGACTATGTCTGTTAGTCGCCACAGGAGCAAATCGCTTGCTCATTTGTTGCTCCATTCATTGTTGTTGTTGGAAGAGTTGCCGGAGTTGTATTGTTGAGGGCTGCAAGATTTACACTTTTCGACTTGAATGCGATTTCGAATGGAATACGAGTTAGACTTGTAATTGAGCGCAGAAAGTTCAGTTTGGAGTATCGAACAATAAAATGAAAATAATAAATAGAACTCTTCTAACTTCCACTCTAATTGTACGATAGTTTTAAAGCACTTTTTTTGCAAGATGAGATAAATAATCTTTGGAAAAATACAAGTATGTATCTTTTTTCAAAGATGTTTCAAATGGCTTTTACAAAACTTTTTTGCTAGAAAACGATAAGAATATTATTAAAAGAATCTATAAATATGTTTTTGTTTGAAATTATTTGAGTTTATTATTAAGATGTAATGATCTTAATGTGACGAGTTTTTTCATACAGTTTTCTGTCATTTTCTTGACAATCCAATCAACAATTCAGACACTTGTTGAGATAATTATATTAATTGAATTCTGTCTTAGATTTCTTGTGAATACATTTAACGCATCTAATGCTTTTAATACCAAAACTTTTGTGTTAAGGGTGCAACCATAGCATATTTATTTAAATTATCCTGAATGCTTTCGCTTTTCTCCATAATTTTAGCCCATTTGAAATGAGTTTTCATTAGGAAATTAGTAAAAAATCTCTGCCCTGATTAGCTGACCATTTACCCTGACAAACTTTAGAATATAAATCTGGGTGCATAATTAAAAATATTTGCCACTCTGCGAGCATCCCCCTTGTCCTTGTTTTTCCCCTTGTTCCCTTGTTTCTGGAAGACGCGGAGAAACAAACCATCGTCATTCATTCTCGCGCACAAAGTGGACTGACAGCCGCAGAGTGAGTCGACGCCTTCTCCGATTCCAATGTCGTCGTCGTCGTTGCTGTCAGCTTCAACTATGCTCCCGTTTAGGGCACACACACACATACACCACACACACATCTACATTCAATACACACACACAGTGGAGAAAGCAGACAAACGCTTGACGTTGACATTACCAGAGCCTGCAGAGGCCCAAAAATATATTTTGCGTGCTTCTGTCAAGTCGCAATGCGTGCAGAGAGGGTGGCGGGTGGTTGGGGTGGTTTGAGTGGTGACTGAGTGGTTTAGTGGTTCGTGCTGTGGGTGGGTCTCAGCACCGCCCCTCCCCCATTCCCATCCCCATTCCTCATGTTTTTGGGGCGAGTGATTTATTTGACTGACACTTTTTTCTGCGTTGATTGCATCGTAATCCCAACATAATGAGTACTGTTATATTTCATGGCCATTTTCGTGTTGCAGAGGCCCAAATGAAGTAGACAATTTTTCAAAAACAAAGACGATATCTAATGGTGTGGACAAGTGAGAGGGGAAGGGGAAGGGGACTGAGAATGGGAATGGGAATGGGCATGAGACTGATGCCTTCCGAATGGCGAATGCTCCATTGTGCATGTGACACACGTAGGCCACTTGAGGGTCCTTCACTCCCTCTCCCCTCATCCAAAACATGGGCACGAGCATGGACACGGACACGGACACGGACACGGACACGGACTTTCGGCCATGGTCACGAAAAATTTCCTCGCTCAAATTTCCATCATTTGTTCGCGTCATCAAGTTTTGCGCAATTTTGAGTTGCCAGCTTTGTTGTTGTTGTTGTTGTTGTTGTTGTAGTTGGTGCAACCAGAAACTACTTATTTGTAAAGCTTCGCTGCAACTATTTCAAATTGCACAGCACAAAAAGTGGCAGTACAATAAAATAAATGAGTTTGCGGCAAAGCATTTGATTAATTTTTGAAGCGACTTCCTTCAATCATTTCGAATTTTATTTGTCATTTCATTATATGTCTAGAAATGTTTCGGTTGTCTGTTATTTTTTTAAATTGTTTTAATTTAGATTTGCTAAAAATTGAGTTATCAATTGCCAAATTGGTGTGAGTTATGTCACAGGTTCGCGGGTTTCGGGCTCTTATCATGGGTCTCCCGGGCAGTGGCAAAGGACACATCTCCGAGAAGATTGTGCAGAAGTACGGAGCAGTTCACATATCGGCTGGGGATATTCTGCGCAAGCACATCAATGAGGGAACAACGCTCGGCAAGAAGGCGGCGGAATTGACCAGCCAAGGAATTCTGGTGCCCGATCATTTGATGCACGGCATCATTGCCACAGCTATCTTCAAAGCCGGCACTCGTAATTTCATATTGGATGGTTATCCTCGCACCTTATCCCAGGCCAAGCATTTGGAGGACCTTGTGCAGCTGGACATGGTGATCAAGCTGGTTATTCCAGACTCAACCATTATCGATATGCTCAAGGATCGTCTGGTTCACGTGCCCTCGGGACGGGTCTACAACGAAAGCGCCAAGGCGCCTTTGAGGCCGGGTCTCGATGATATAACTGGAGAGAAGTTAATCCGACGACCCGACGATTCTCCTGCCGTTGTAAGTGCTCGTCTCGCCGCCTTTGATTATCATATGCAGCCGGTCATCAGGTTCTACAGAAAGCGCAATATTCTGTTTACGTTCACGGGACGACAGCACCGGAATTTGTGGCCTTTGGTCGAGCAGTTTCTCAACAAACGCTTGGGCAAAGTTCCAGTGAAAGCCTTTAGGCCACAAAGAAATCTTGATTTGCTCAAATGCCCAAAGTAGACAATGTCCATTGACTTGAATCCGCGCCGTTAACTTTATGAATCGAAGAAATGTACATATATTACTAGACATTGCATCAGATTTGTTCAAAATTCAGTTTATCTGAGCGTTCCACTGCCATCTACATATATTTTATACTACATTTTCAATCAATTATTATACCAATGAAGTCCAAAATAAGATACCTTTTTGGCACCTGCTGTGAGCTTTCGAAATCGAATATCAAATTCATAGATTTTGTAAAGACTTATTAAAAAATAAACGTATAAACGGAGAAAACGAGGTATTTAAATTTATAAAAAAAAAATTAATTGTTTCAGAGATGAGATGTTCAGAATCATTTATTATTATTAATATAGTCAACAAAGTAAATCTTTTGTGTACAGAAAAGAAAACAGCAGTTTGAAAATGACTTTCTCTTGAATGAAACATTTTCCGAATTATGCCAAAGTGCGAAAACCTTGCACTGATCTTGGCCAACAGCAAAATCACAGCAGTGTTAAATTCTCAGTTATATTGCCGGAAAAGCCGGGCAAAGGAAGCCGCATGCAGAGAGCAGTGTTGAGTTAGTACATTTGGAATTTGTTTTGGGCTATTTCACATTTTTCAAACATTGTAGCACAAAATTTACGACTGAGATTATTCTACAGAGAAAACGAGTGTGTGAGTAGGAGCACGAGTTCTGGTACTCTTACTGTCCTCCTTTTTTTTTTTTGGGAATGCCGAAAATGGCTCAGACGAAGGCTAATTTCTAGATCTACTTCGGCCCTGTCGCAGCTGCTGTGCGATGGCAATAAAAACTTTTATTATTGTCACACGTAGCAGCAGCCACAACAGTCCAGCTTCAGTTTTAGGTTCGGACTCCCAGCTTCAGCTTCAGCTACAGTTTCAGCTTCAGTTTCAGTTTCAGCTCGGAGCTGGAGCTTCAACTCCTGTCTGTATAACCTGCGTACACACTTCCGTTTTCCGTTTTTGTGTTGTCCTTTATATTTTGTTGTTGCGTCTCTTCTTCTGGTCCTCCTATATTTTTTTTGGTTTTGGTATGGAGGGTAGCAAAATTGAATAAAATGGCCTCAGTTAATGGTTGTCGGGCTGATTCAGTTAGCGCATAAAATGAGCAGAGCCCCAAACCAGTCTCCGTCTGTTGCCTGCTCCCTGCTCCCTTCTCCTGCCTGCTTTGTCCTGTTTCCTGTCGCTTCCTGTGCCATTCTACTCCAGCTCCATTTCCAGTGCCTCTCATTCCTTCCATTCTATATATTTTTGGTCACAAATGTGGCACGGCCTAAATCTCGGTTTTACGAGCGCATTCTTTTGTTTGTTGCCAGCTGCCCTTCGCCATTGTTTTGTTTATTATGTATTTGTTTCATTTTTACATACTTACATTTTCTTTTTGCTCTGCGCCAGTCTTTAGTTGGCCCATTACGTGCTTTGTGTGGCAGTGGGAGGACGAAGATAGGAGATAGGGATAGGAACGAGGACAGAAACAGGAACAGGGACATGATGTATGCGCCAGTATTAAAAATTGTAAGCTACGCTCTGGCATGCATATTTGGCTGCTATTCAATGTACAACAGTTTAAGCCGTATGACAGTATAACAGTTGGCAATATAACAAATTACATTCGGCGCATGAATAAATGCATTCAAAGTTTGCAACTTTCTCCCCAAAAAAAATAAAATAGAAAGAAAATGAAAGAAAATCGGAAAAACGCACGAAAATTTGCAAGAGTAGGAGAATATTTTAGTCGGTTGACTGTGGCAGCCTCCAAAGCCGCATTTAAATGAACGTCGGAACGACAGACGGACAGAGGGACAGACGGACAGACGGACAGAAAGTGCAGACAGTTGGACATGGAAATGTCAGTTGACGAGCTGGATGAGACTGTGACTATGAACAGGATTGTGGTGGAGTCGAGGTAGAGCTCTTGATGAAGAGCAGGAGAGGAAGAGCAGTAGGAGGAGGAGGAAGAGGAAGAGTTGTACTCCGTGTTTCTGACGAAATGGCCGCTTCTCGTCCTTCGTTTTTCGCTGGTTCGTTGGTTGGTTGAGTGTTTAAAACGGCTATTGTGCAGCTTGTGGTTGCTTTGCAAATTGAATAAAAGTTCATTCGAGTGTAAGAGAACCGATAGCAGAGCAGCACAGCAACAACAACAACAACAACAGCAACAACAACACACACATGGCAGCAGCAGCAGCAAAAAAATGTAAACTGCGAACCAACGAACATTGAATGAATGTGAATGTAATCGTTTTGCAAATGAAAATTGATTTTTGAATTGTGGGCACGCTTTCGTCCCGGTCTCGTCCGTTTCCCGATCCCAATCCCAATCCCAAACCTATGCCCTTCTCTTTCCCTCTCTCTTTATCGCAACTAAATGAAATCAGCGCCTGGATATGGACAGGCAAAAAAATAAATAATAATCATATAAAATGCACGTAAGCAATGCCGTTGCGCAATTTGGTTTTTAATTTAAAAACGCGCAATTTAAATATGAATTTAAATCCCCAAACTGCAAGTCAGCTTCAAAATCCCATAAATGATGCAGCGCTTAAATATTTGAATGCATTGCCTGACTAATAATAGTGCCAGCTCTAATTGTGTGCCAGTGTGCGTGTTGGATGGGCGCAGAAAACTATGCTATACATTTTTAATGCCGCCCCCTCCGAGCACAACAAATAAGCGTGAGAGAGGGAGGGAAACATACGGAAAATGCGCCAGTTGCCAGTTGACGGCTTGGCTGACTCGCTTTTCTTTTCTTATGCCACAGCGTTTTGCTCGAATCAAAAGAAAGAACAAAACGAAAGCTGGATTGGACTACAACGACGGACAATCAGACAGACAGACAGAAAGAGAGAGAGAGAGACAGTCAGGCAGGCAACAAAGTGGATTTGAATTATTCAAAAAATGCGATTGTTATTTGCAAAATGTGCAGTGAATTGAGACGCGCACAGACAACTCGACAACCGACAACGAGGCAAACCAAGACCAAGACCAAGACCAAGATAAAGATGAGCATGAAGATGAAGACCAAGATGTAGACAAAGACGAAGACGAAGACATCGATGTCGATGTCGATGTTAGCTGCGATTCACCGTGAAAATAATGTTGTATTTATGAGTTGAACAAAGTCTTGTCTTGGCCAAAGAACGTTTATGCACAGCACATGAAGTGAATGGATTCAATGATAGTTGCGAATTGATGCAAGTTATGGCTCTTGAATGTGCAATTTATGCACGGCACCATTTTCCGTAATGCACATAAAACTTATCGTATAACAGTTGTTTGCAACCAATTAGAAAGCGCTAGTTCACTGGCAGTAAATGACGAACGAGTATAACAGCTTTTATGACAGGTATTAAAGACCAATAGCCGGTAAATAAAGACTCGTATAATTGTTGCTGAATAACGACCAAGAAAAGTTGAACAAACTTCTTGAATGTTGAATTTATGAAGCGAAAGATTGCTCTTAGTTTTTATTGATTCAAATGATAAATAGTTTTTATAGTCGAAGGGTTAAACAGCTTAAATGTTGAAATATTTATGGATTTCTTAGACTTAGCAGCTGTTTAAAACCTTTTTTTTATAGAAAAAACGCTCTTATGTCAAGCAAATTTTGTATTTGAAAATAGTCTTAATTTTGGTTACTTTTTATTAGACAATCAAAAAGTTGTATAATTTTTTAAAAAACAGTTTTAACTATATTAATTGGTTGTAAAGTTAGACTAAACGTTACCTATGTGTACCAGAGTTGTTTGACGGTTTTCCACTGCATAGTTTAACAGTTTCATTTACAAAAGTTACTGTTTTGTCCATAATTTTCATAGTACAACAGTTATTAAACATTAACTGGTCCTTTGCCGTAGTCGACAGCCGCATCATCATCCCACAGCTCGACTCTCGACGTGCGTCGTTTAGTTTCTCGTTTGGACCATTTCTGTCCATATAACAGGTATTTATCATTACAGCAAAGCCACAATAACCAAACTCGCTGGTGACACTGCCTCCACTTCTGCACTCCCCTCGCCACTTGTCCGACGTTGGCAACTCATTTGAAATGAAAGCAGAGCCAGAAAGAAAGCCTCAACCCACAAGGCATTCAAAGCGGGCCAGGACGGAGGACGGGGCCAGGTTTATGCCCATGCCAGGCGAAAACCAAAAAGGTTTTAATCAGTTATTCATGAGACCGAGAGCACGACGTCAAACAAAAGCCGCTGCGCCGGTTGACATTGAAAGCCGCCGTCGAGATTGCGAAAAAAAATTTATGAGCTGGAAAAAAGGCTGCATAAGTTGCAGTTGAAGCGACTGCCAACTTCCAACTTGCAACTTCCCATTTCCCAGCATAAATGCGACAACGCGGCAAATGCTGCAATAACAATTGGCTGCAACTTGAAAGGCGTGGCAGGAGCAGGAGGCGGGGGAGGGGGGAAACCAAAGAAAAAAAGGGTTTGTTTATTTTGGAGCGGGACAAACAGATACGTAGACTGACAGACAGGCTGACAAATAGAAGAGGGATACAGACTGCAAAAGATGATGATGATGATGAAGACTGACTGACTGACAAGTCGACAAGAAGAAGAAAAAAGGGAGTGGAAAGGGGAAGGGGGAGTGGGGGATTTTGCGTCTTCTGTTGACGGAACCACTCCAAACTAATGAGTATGCATATTGTATGCATGTGTGAGCTGGCGAGAAAGTAAAGGAAGCATTTGCCTTTGTTGTTGTTGTTGCATGCACTTGGACGCCTTTAAGGCGTTAAGGGAGTGGGCGGGGCGGGGCGGGGCGGGACTCTGAACAGGTAGCAACATGTCCTGTCAAGCAGGGGCTTGTCGCTGATTTTGTTTTGTTTCGCTGACAGCAGCTTCAAATTAGTTGGCACAAAACATAAATGCAAATGAATGCGAACAGCACTTCATCCCTTCAACCCTTCAACCCTTCAGCCCGCAATGCCTTTGCGCAGTCAGAGTCTCATTAATACAAGCCTGATTGGACTTTTTGTTTGTTCGCACACACAGACATGACTGCACTTAAGTAGCTTGGTTTTAAACAATTACATTGGACGCCTTTGCACATTACGAGTATTCACTTACACTCGCTCACACACACTCACACACATTCACACACAGAGTGAGTTTGAATGCCGCTGCTGATTGAAAATTCTTGTGCAAAAATGTTGACGTCGATGTTGGCTCGACATGCAGCTGCTCATTACATTAATTGCTTTGGCTTGTCTTTTGCGACAGCAGCAGCAGCAGCCGCCGCAGTTACAGTCGACATTCGAGTGCAATACGGTGCGTATACGCATTATGCATGCGTATGCTGCTTCTTCTACTCTCTGTCTGTCTGTCTCTCTGCTGCTGTCTCGTCTGTCTGTCTGTCTGTCTGACGTTACAGCAGCACTCGCATTTCAATTTCAATTTTGCAATTTTGGCAGCTGCCAGGTGGCGCTGTCGCTCCAACTGTCTGTCTGTCTGTCTGTCTCTCTGCCCGTCTGTCTGCCTGTCTGTCGTATTTGGTAGGGCCCATATCATGGCAGAGTCAGAGTCGGAATTGGAATCAGCATCAGTATGAGCATCAGTTTGTAGGCCTACAAGCTGCAAACTCTGAACTGAACCCATTTGCCAGGCAATTCACAAGCCTTTTTATCGCTGCTGCCCCTCATCAATTCACTGACTACTGGGCTAACAGATTTGCGCAGCTGTTTTCTCTCTCTCTCTCTCATCCCGTCCTCTTGTCTCCTCTCTCTCCTCTGTCCAGTTACTCTGCTCTGTCCTGCTGTCCTGTGTGCAGCACGTGAAATGTATGTCGCCTGTCAAATTACTTGAATCTCTGTTGCTGCTCTACCCCCCTCTCTCTCTCTCTGTCACCCTCTCTCACTCTCCCTCTCTTTCTCTGTTGCTGACTGCCAACTCAATGCAGTTGGACCCACATTTGTGCGCTTGGTTTGTCGTGCCAGTCAAGCATAATATGATTATGTAGATGCTGTTCCCTTTCTCTCTTCTCTCTTCTCTCTCTCTCTCTCTCTGTCTCTCTCTACACACACACTTACATGCATATCCGTTTTGGTTTTGCCAGCGCATTATAACATTTCCTTTCGCCCAATACAGGGAATACTTGGACTATCCTCCGTACTATATCTACAATAGTTCGCTGTCAAATCGTATTTATTATTTTATGTTTTCATTTTGTAAATTGCCATTGCCGATTGCTGCCAATACGATTGCTGCTGTTGTAGTTGTTGTTGTTCCTGTTGTTGCTGTGATTACATAGAACAAAAAGCACTATCTGTCGATATTCGTATGTGTCTCTGTATCTGTCTCTGTATCTGTATCTGACTATTCAAGTGTGCTTCCCTCTCCTGTCTCGCTTTCCTCCTCTTATGTCTGTGCAACTAATCGACTGTTGCCGGCGCGCGTCAAGTGCCAGCAGTGCCAGCCCCCACCTCCTGTCAGTTACCTCCCCTCCCCCCGCCGCTTTCTCGCCCCTCTGCACTTTTCTACTCATTGTGTGTGACGGCCAAACAAAAAAAAAACACACACTCACACACACACATAGTCATGACTTTTAGCAACAACTCAGAAGGCACACACACTGTGTGTAAGTTGTGTGTGTGTGCCATGTGTGTGTGTGGTGTGTGTCTCCAAAGTCCCTGAGCAATCAGAATTTGGTATGCAAATTTGTAAAATGGAATTGCATCAATATTAGAAATCAATATTTGCTTCTCAAACGATTAAAAGATAACCGAACCGGAAGGCAACGGACATAACCGGAAACGGAAATGCTGCTCGTCCGCCCACATCCAGTGTGGGCATGACACACGCCAAAACGCTCTCAGTATCAATTTACTTAATGCGACGCGAGAAGTTGTAGACACCTTCAGCCAACTGCGCCTAAATCGTGTGCTTAACATGCATTCAAAAAACGGAAGTAACATGAAGTGCCTCCTCCCCTCACTGCCACCCCTGCACTTGATCCATCCCTTGACCTGCTGCCGACTCCCATCTCTCTCTCTCTCCCTCTGTCTCTCTCTCTGTCTGATGGAAACAGTTTGCAACTAATTAAGCAGCACGCACAATCTAGCATGCAAGTTAACACCACCAGCAAACGGTAAGAGGCATTAAACGAGAGGGGAACGGAGGCAGGGGAAGGTGTAATAACTCGCATAGTGGAGCAAAGTGGCCGGAGCAGGAGAGGAGAGAATGACGCCTGTAGATACTTATCACAGTTCTTAAACAATCAATTAAAGCCAGCCAGGAAAATGGAGAGAAAATTCTCTGTCTCTGTGGTTATGCTTCAGGCAAACTTTGTTTTTTTTTTTGGGCTTCCTTGAACTAATTTCTTTAACTAGTTTTGCCAATTTTGTGTAAGCAAACTTTGACATATGTTCATATAAATCGATATTTTGTCTATGAGAAGTTATAATTAAATGCTTAGCTGAAGTTTAGTTAATTGAATTGCAGCAAATGATTGTAAATTTTCAAGTGCCCATAGTTATAAATAGCTATAATTATTTATTTATTTGGAGTGTTTAAAAAAGAAATACTTAAAGTCACAAATCAACCAAGCAAAATTGCAATTTGACTGAAGTAAATAAAATTTATTTACCTTTAATAAAATGAGTACTATTTTTATTTTCAGTATTCAGTTTTAAAATTAATTTCGACTTTGGAAAAAGGAGTCTAAGAGTAATAATAGGTATAGCTAAATTTGTGCTGCATTTCAGTTAGCCTTGCTCCACTGTGCCTGTTTTGGAGTAGGTAATATGCAATAAAAGCGATATGCTGCCAACCAATGTTGCCTCAGGCCCCGCAATCGACGCAGATATGCTCACCACATTTGACCGCAGTTAACAAAGTTCACACACAGACACACACACACACACTTTGACATACACACACACACACACACACACACAGACATGCATAGGCACAGAGTCCCGGGCACAATAATAAGTGACGCATTTAATCTGATTTGCTTTATGACATGTTCATGACGAGAACAATTAAAATGTGCGGTTGGCTAGGCAGCAGGCCATCTAGACAGCCTGGAGGGTAGCTCTGTTATGGCCAACATTATTGTTGTTGTTGTTGTTGTTGTTATTGGCCGGCGTAAAAAGCAAATTGTTTAATGTGCTGTGAATAAGTGACAAAACAGCTGAACTCTGCGTAGGCCTCTCACACACAGTGAGTGTTATGTGTGTGCTCCCCAGTGGCTGGTCATAGGGCACGCTTCATGTTGACTTTATCGATGTGTTGACTATATCGAGGGGAAGGGGGAGGGGGATGCCTGTTCTTATCGCACGTAAGGGATTGTGCCATTAACCAGAGGACCAAAGGCTGCTGCGAGCAGTTGACTGCTCCTGACATTGTTGATTAGCTCATCTAAGTCTCCACCTCTCTCTCTACTTCTCGTTTACTGGCAGCGAGTGTTATTAATGGCACTGGCCCAAAATGTCAACAATATGCATGCACTCAGTAGCAGTAACAGTAACAAGTCTCAGGCATTGACTTGGGCTCAAAACTAGCGCCAAAACTGACAATTGTCTGGCCATAATTGCGACAATAATTGCACATAATGCGACAATGTGCTCATGCAGCAAAGCTCTCTCTCTCTCTCTTTTGTTCTTGCTTTACTTGTTGTTGTTGTTGTTGCTGTCTACTTACACATGGCTCACTGACTCTGTATCTGACTCCCTGTCTCTGTCTCTGTCGCGTTTGCCTGTAAACTTTGTTGCAGTTTGTTTTTACTATTGTTTTGTAATGGCAAAATTATAGACCCAAGCGACGACCCTTAAGCTTCATTTCTCTAGCTCAAGCTAGCTCCCTTTCCACACTATATCTCTCTTTTACTCACACTCTCTACCTCTCTCTCTCTCTCTCTCGTTTACTCTGCTTTCTCCTGTGTGACTGGCATTTCCAAGCAGCAGCAGCAACGTCTTCGCCTTCGCCTTCGCCTTGTTCATCTTTGGCATTATCTACTTCCGCCATAAACAGCAACAACTTTTCATCTTTGTGCCAAGGCAACATTTTTGTCTTTGTCTGCGACTCTTTTCCAGCTCCTCCTCCTCTCGTCCTTTTCCCCCTGTCCCTACTTGCCTGGGAGTTTAACAAACGCGCGCCACGTTGTGCATTTTTATGATTTTTATTTTGATTTCCTTTAAACTAACTTTGCTGCCTGCCACAACAAACAGTTGGAGTGAGAAGGAGAGAGAGTGAGAGTGAGGGAGGGAGGGGACTGTGGACTGTGGCAAGAAATCGTTGCTATTTTTGCAAATTGCCTACAATGATGGCCACAAGTTCATCCTGCGCCACTCTTCGTCATCCTGGACTGCAGACTTTGTGCTTCTTCTCACTCTCTCTCTCTGCTTTTTCAATGTTACGCTTCGAGTGATATTTGGCAGAGCAGAGAGTGGGAGAGAGGGAGAGAGGGGAGAGAGGGGAGAGAGAGGCACAGCCAATTGCTGTTGTTGTTCTTGTTGTTTTTACTGGTGGTTTTGCCTTTGCCTGTTACCCGGAAAATATTATTTCGCTTGACTTTTACAACGGCCCAAAAGGGCCGTCACCATTCGCCTTTTCCCTGTCCCCAAATTCTAGCTACTTTTATATCTTTTTGTTTTTCTGGCTTTTTTCCTTATTGCTGTTGTTGTTGTTGTTGTTATTGTTTGTGTCAATGTCGCCATCGCCGTCGAAACTATTTTGCTATTTGTTTTGCCTAACTCGATTTTTCACTGGCTGCCTTTTGTCTGCTTGACTGCCTTCTCGTAGGGATCCTCTCCGCTCCTCTTTACTCCTCTTCTCTACTCTTAGGACAGCGCCTGACTCTGACACATCTGAGACAACAACAACGACAACAACAACAGTTGGAGAGACACAAAACACCAAAACACATTTGACAAAGCAATGACCGAGAATTTTTCTATTTTCGTATCCTCAGCCTGTCATTTTTTTTCTTCTCTCTGTTTCTGTTTCTGTTTCTCTTGCTGTTGTTGTTCCCTCTCGTCCTTCACATTTGGCTGTTTGTTGCTTTTGTGATTTGCCATTCATTTTGTGCTTGTAATGATTTTCATGCTAATCACAGCAATTGACGCGTATGCGACTTACTCAGTCAGTCTGTCCATCCGTCTGTCAGTTTGTCACTCAGTCAAAGTCAAAATAATCGATGCCCGCAGTTTTTGTGTCCGGCCAAAACAATAATGTGAAATGCTTCGCAATACTCCTCGTAATCGCAGTCAAATCACAATTTGATTATTCTTTTTATGCCCTCACATCGAGCGTAGTATTCATAATAATAACTAACTTGGTCTATTGGCTGTTGGTCTGACACACATTCAAGCAAAGGCAGAAAACATCAAGTTGTTGCCCGATTAGCATAACTGGCTAAATCAATGATGAACTTAACTCGTTTCTATGCTAAGCAAGTTTGTTTAATATGACTAAAGTTTATACACAACTTTTGGATTGTTCAATAGTTCTTTTACGATAACAAGTGAATGCGATTTTTGAGCAGCTTGTACATTTTCTAGAAAGTTTTTTATTGACAGGCTTTATGTAATTAATCTAACTTAAAGTTTATAGCGCGATTCAATGCACATCTTACTTTAATAGTTTGTTATTGCTAAAGTGTTTATTTCTTTTAGAGTAATTCAATTTAGTATAAATAAATTTTATTAACACATCTCTATCTAAGGTTGTTATAATTTCCTAATTTTAAATGGATTTCTTTTCCAAGCAATTAATTTAACTTATTACATTGATTTTTTCCTGAAGCTTTTTAAACGAGCTTTAATTGACAAGACGGCATGCAATTAATCTCACTTAAAGTTCAAAGCACGACACTACAGTATGCTCAGCATTCTCTGCCCCATTGTGATACTAGGAATAACAATTACAACTCATTATACAAAGTCTCTGCAAGTTCATTTGCATTTCATAAAGAGCAACATCGAAATTCTTAGAATTTTCTTGAGCTCAAGAGTCCTTTACTTTGTCTTTATACATTTATTTAGTAAATTTTTAATTTTGTTCTCTAGCGCAGGATATTTTTATTTATTTGCGTCAGTTTGTTAAAAGTTCGCTTTTATATTGCGAGTAGTTGGAGTATTGACAGCGAACCGCCATTGATCTCGTTTAATGCGAGGGCATTACGTTATCATTTATTGAAAGGAAAATTGAAAGTATTTATCACGTTGCTAATAAATGAATGCCTCGATGGCTCAGCCATTGCACAATTTTTCAAAGTTGAAATTAATAACGTTTTTTTCTTCGTTCATTTTTGTTGCTTTTTCCGAGGACGAGGACGAGGACGACGTTGTCGTAGACGACTTTCATTTCGCTTGCCTTTAATTTTTCTTTTATCTGCCATTGAACAATGGCCAGCACAATTTGGGTGATGAGCAGCAGCAGCAGCAGCAGGAGAAGACGGAGAAGAAGACGCAGAAGGAGCAGCAAAAGCAGTTGGAGTAGAGGCTGTCAAAGGGAGGGGGGAGGAGCCTGGCATAATAAATTAAGCGCTGTGCTGTTGGCCGCTGCCTGCCACTTGGCCAAAATAAATTGCACTAAGCGAAAAATAACAACTCAATCCATGGAGAAGCGACAAAAACTGGCGGCCAGAAAATTGAAGCAGCTCCAAGCGACACAAGGACAGCGGTGCAGGACAACGACAACGATGAGGACGACAAATGGACAAAGTGCGCAACACAATGACCAAAAAAGAGGAAAGCACGAAATAAAAAAAAAAAGGAAAAAGGGATATAAACAGATTACGTCGTTATTGGCGCTGACCAGCACGTGCCCACACATGGACACAGACATGGACATGGCCATAGAGCACAGGGAACAAACGGGAGCAATGGTATAGAGAACGGAGAATGTCCGTATTCCCGGTTAGGCGAACATCTATGCATGTCCCATGGATTTCTCGATTGATTTTGTGTCGTTGTCGTCGTCGTCGTCGCTCGCGTCACCTGCAGGCTAAGCTGCTTTTCAGCTCAGTCCGGCAAATGGAGATGGATGAAAAGAGATAGAGATAGACAGACAATAGAGACAAAGAGAATGACAGAGGGAGAGAGGGGAGACAGATTGAGCTACTACCTGGGCGTATAACTGCCCCAGGGATGCAATGAAGCGTTAACGTTAACGTTTTGTTTCGCCTTTGTCCTGCTGCTGTTGTCCTTTAGCTATTGTTGTTGTTGTTGTTGTTGGTCGCGTTGGCAGCGCTGCATTAATTTCATGTCCTGTGTCCTGTGTCCTGTGCCCCGTTCTTCCGTGTCTCGTGTCTCATGTCGCCAGCGTTGACATTCCTTGCCCCTTGGCTTGAGCTCGAGCTTGAGCTGGCAATCGTGCAACAATTCACGGCAAGCTCCGCTTCTTAATTAATTTGTTCATTTATTGCACGAAGGACACGCTGCACGCAGGTCGCAGGAGGCAGGACGCAGCACTCGAGAGTCGACAGGAAGCTGGCAAGCTGCTTAGAAGCCACGCTGATTGAGTCCTTAGAGCCAACTTTTAGGGTTATCTCCAAGTGGCAGCTGTGTGTAACTTTTCTCATTCTCTCTCTCCCTCTCTCTCTCTGTTGTCTCTGCAGCTTTTCTCACTTTACATTCTTGCCTTTGCCCCGGGATTATGAAAAACAATAACAAAAACATAAATCAAGCAAGTCGGATAATTTTTCTGTCTCTCTTCTTACATTATTTTTTTGTTTTTTTGATTTTTTATTATTCGCTGACCAACGTGAAAAACAAACGCCGACAAAAGCAAAAATTTTCAGCAGCAGCTGCATTTTTCATGGCCCGCTTCCTGGCAATGGCAATGGGAATGGCAACACCACTGTCCACGTGAATAGCGACGACTCTGAGGGGATTCTGAGCTATAAGCCATAAGCTTGAAAGCACCAAGCCCACCAGCAGCGCATTGTTCAAAGCCCATGCTCAGGTTTTTGGTGAAGAGCGCCAAAAGACTACGATTTTGTGACTGATCCCATTCAGGAGTTCTCCCATATTGCCCGCGGGAGGGGCCAAGGGACTAGCACTTAATCCAAAAGAGGATTTCATTGGTGCTCAAGCCCAATTTACACGATCGGTTTCCGACCGACACTTTACGTTAATAAATCGTCGGTCTCGTGTGAACACGCAAAATTTTAAAGCGTCGGTTTGTCATCGAAGCAAACTTTACATGTGAGAATGACATTTTTTGGTATTTTTTGGTGCTTGTTGAATGGCAACATTTTCCATCGGTCAAAAAGTGTCGGTCGGAAACCGACCGTGTAAATTGGGCTTTAATAACGTGCTTTCATAGTATATTCACTTAAGATTAAGTGAGAATTTAATCGATGGTTTAGTTATGTTAAGTTACTTAAGTGGAAAAAAATTAAGATAGCTGATTTGGAATATAGACTGAAGTTTGAATTAGTTGTATTATTGTATCATCGTAGTTCATTTGCAGAATTAAGTTCAATTAGTATTAAATTTTAAAATTATTTGAACGAATTTAATTTAATTTGAATGCAGATCGAATGTTGAATGTTGTTTTATGCTCATTATGAAGTTGACTACAAGTTAAAACTTAAGATTGCAAATTTTGCATTTTTTAAAAACATCATAACATAAAGTTTTATCAAAAAGTTTTTGTAGTTATTAACCAACAAATTTAAAAGAAAGTATTTATTTTATAATTTCCAATAAGCTATGATAATTGCTAATGACGATTTTAGATGAGCTACAAAAATTACACAAAATTGTTGCTTCATCAACTTGTGCAACATTTAATAAACTTTTGCTGAAATAGTTAAGTTTAAAGGTAAACTTGTAAGCGTCATTAGTGGCAAATGTGCAGTGCTTTTGATATTTTTGGAAAGCTGCTTCAACTGGTTGCAAGAAACAGACACAGATACAGATACAGAGTCGACTCTCGGCAGATTCGTCGTCGTCGTCGTCGTCATCATCATCGTCAACTGGCCCTAATCACTGGCGCATCCTGTGTAAATCACTTGAGGACTTGGCTTGGACCGTCGCGTTGCGTTGCCTCGTTGAGCTTAACGTTCTCTATCTCTATCTGTATTTCTATCTCCGTTTCTCTCTCTTATGGCCACTAATTTAGCATTATGCAAGTCAGCTCAGCTCAGCTCAGCGCAGTTCAGCTCTGCTCAGCTCAGAGCCTCAAGACGTCGTTCATTATGCGCCCATTCTGTTCAGGTTGAGGTTGCAGCTTGCCACTGCCACTGCCACTGCCACTGCCACATGCCACACAGCCTTCTTGCCACCTTCTTTGCCACCTCCTTGCCACTGTCTGCTACTGGTACTTATTATTTATTGCGCCTTAGGTAATGCCCAAGTTCCAAGTGCCAAGTTCTTTCAGTCAACTTGCAATTTTTCATGCACGTTCATTATTATCATTGCCTTGCTTCCTCTCACTCTTCATCGCTCTCTATGCCTCCCCTTGCCGTCTCTCTCTCTCTCTCTCCCATTCCACTCGAGTTAAACTGCAGGCAGCCGTCGCTGATAAGCGACGAAAATGTGTAGAAAGCTCAAAGTTTCGCACAATTTTTTATGCCGCGCCAGCGGATGGCGTAATGGCAGCAAAGAAGAAAGACCAAGCGAGAGAGAGAGAGAGAGAGGGTGTAAGAGAGCTGGCAATAGCATGAAGAAATGCTTGAATTTATCACTGCAAGGCAAGGCGAAGGCAAGGCAAAGGCATCATCCTCAGTCTGGGCAAATAAAAGGCGAAAAGCAACTGCAACGCGCCATTCAATTTGATTACTTGCATCATAAATACCGGAAGCGTCAGAGTATTGAGGCGCCACAACAGCACCCCCCGCTCTCTCCGCTCTTTACTCTCCTCCCTGCGCTCTCCTCTCCAGTTGCAGTCCAGCACATGTGCGTGCCAAAGTGCTGAGAGGGGGAATGGGGAGAAAGAGCAGAGAAATGCAACCAAAGCAACTGAGACAAGCAACGCATCCTGATGTCCCTGCTCCTCTCTATCTCTCTCTCTCTTCCCTCTATCGCTATCTCTTGCCTCATGAATGACGGCGGTAATATCCTGTGACGCATTGACGCAGTGACGCAGCTTTGGCGGTAACAGTTGATAGCTGAAGCAGCAGCAGCTCCTTAGCTTTTGCTTCTGCCGTCGTTCTCCTTTTATGCACTCGAGAAGGAAGCCGCCTCTGCCTCTGCCTCTGCCACTGTCGTTGCATGCTACATGCTGCATGCTGCATGAAAAGGCATTAAAATGGCAGCACACTGCAAAAACGTATTAGTAACAGACTATTGAGACGCTAAAGTGACGCTGGATACGAGTGCGGGTTTCCACTTGCAACGCGCAACGCGCAACTTGCAACTTGCAACGGATGGGACGCAAGCTCCGCGTGTGAATTCTTACAAGTGCGCTGCAAAATGACTTATGTGCTGCAGGCAACGATGACGACGATGATGACGATGACGAGGACGAGGACGAGGATGTGAATGAAAAGCAAGATGAGAAGCAGGAGCAAGGGAATGGGAACGTGGACGACGACACTATCGCCAAATCAGCAGCGCAGCTTGCATAAAAAATTTAAGGCATTGGCGATAAAAAAAATGCAAAATGACTTTGGGGACTCACATATATACACACATGCATGCCACATAAGTGCTTATGCTATAACTGGCAGCCTGTCTGTATGTGTGTGTGTGTAATGACTGATCGTGTGATTTTTTATGCCCGCAGTTGCGTTGAAAGGCGATTTATCTTGGACTGGCTGGTTGACTTCTTGCTTGGCACAAATCAAACTCACTCCCACACACACACACACACACACACACACATCGACAACGTCTACGAAAATGTATAAAAAGTGGCGGAAAAATAAGCAAACAAACAAACAAGCAGGCAAGCAAACACAGAACGAATCTCGCTCTCTCTGTAAAAACGTAAGTTGCGGTCTGGCCAAAAGCGTATCAGAAAGAGATGGCAAAGAACAAACACTGCGAAAATATCTAACCAGTCTAAAAGAGAACCAGGAGAGAGAGAGAAAGAGAGTGGGGTACACTGGGGAAATTGGGGTGCTGCCTTGTGTAGAGGGAGTTCAGTTTGCCTGGTCAGCGGTTGGCAGAGATTAACTTTTAGGTCGCTCAAAGCGACCACAGCAAGTGCTTTACATTTAAAACACGGCAAAGCAGACCAAGAGGAGGCGCAGAGGGGCGTGGTCAGCAGAGCAGAGCAGAGCTTGTTAGTGGCAACATAGACAACAAGAGCAACAGCAACAGCAACAGCAGCAGTTGCATTGCTGTTGTTGCTGTTGCTGCTGTTGTTGCTGTTGCTGCTGTTGTTGACAAAAGCCCATATGCCAAAGCCGCAAGCCGCACAGATTAACAATTAGCTTGCTTTTTAATTTATTTAATATTTATAAACGCGCTCTGCAAAGTTAGAAAAGCTGCTACGTTGGGCCAGGGGATCAGAAAGGAACTCATGCATGCAGTTTAAGCCGATTTATGTATTTCCATCTGATACAGTATGTTCCGTAAACGTTTTACCCAAGGCTGCAGATTTCTAAAATATTGGAAAATATAGGAGAAAATTGAATACAATATTTTCTCAATTGTATTCAATTTATTCTTGATTTTATAAGCCTTTATAATTCCCAATATAACAATAGCTGACACTTTAAATAATAAAAGTAATTTTGATTTTATTTCTGATTTTCACTTTGGAAAATCAAGCTGAAATGAAATTTGGGAATTAAGATATGTTAAAGATACATAAAGTCAAGTTCTGTATTAAATTCCAAATCGAATATTGAAAATAAAATTCAAATATGTGAATTTATTTCTTGTCAAAATAATTACTTGACCTGCTATATTTAAGCTTGAAATTATAAAAAAATCTCTCACTGCACTCAGAAGTATTAAATAGTTTTTGTGCTGTTGCATATTAAGTATACGAGACGTGGGCTAGAAATTATGAAGAATTCATACTGCCTTGAAAAGTATGCTATGGTTTCTGTGCAATTGCAAATTAAGTATACGACACGTGGGCTGAGGCATAGACTGCCTTGTCAATTGGCTCTTTATTGCTTTACAAACCCACACACATTCATTTATAATATGTATATATGTATATTTTGCTAAATACATACACACACACACACGCACATTTTGAGGCATTTTGTGTATTTGCCACGTACGTCTATGTCATGTATTTGAATGTTGTTTGTTTGATGAAAGTTGTTGCTGTTGTTGCTGTTGTTGTTGTTGTTAGCCGTTAGCTGTTGTTTTGATATGTATTTATGTTTGCACGCAGCAGCCACAACAAATAAACGAGTGCGACAGCCAAAACTGCAGTTAAAATGAAATAAAACATGGAAATGAATTATGATACATGTGTTACTTGGCTAAAGCCAAAGCCAAAACCCAACCCCAGCCCCAATTTCAACTCGAAGCCAATTGCTGTGAGCTACCAAAAACAGCGACTGGCAGCGACTGGCACAAAGTGGCAACGGCAACTGGCAACTGGCAACTGGCAGCAGCAACATGGCAACTGGCAACATGGAAAAATGGGGCTGGTGGCAGCCACTCATTCATTTAAATGCCATTTTAAACTTAAATGAAAGTTTATGGCCTTTTATTTGCATTGTGCGAGAGGCGCAGCGACGGTTCTCATATTCTGTTTATACCTCTACCTGAGTGTATATCTACATACAATATATTGGGGTACATTCGCTTTAGTGGGCGTGTGTGAAACAACAACAACAACAACAACAATACAGTGACTGCAAAGTGGCAAGGTGAAAAGCAATTTAAAATTCAAATTGTTTAAAGCCGAATTTTTTTCATTTCAGTATTATTTTCCTGTTAGCAATGAGTCTTCATTAAGCTGCAATGCAAACATGCTTCTCACGCTCAAAGTCACACTTGAATATTAGATTAATTTAGTAGCAAAGTAGGAAAAAAAAAAGAAGAAATATTGCGTTGAGCGAATGCGTAAAGCAAATGAAAGGCGCTCTGGCTTTTGACCTAATTACTATTAATCATGGGCAAAGTTTTCAAGAGTTTTCAGAGCTACCTGATCTGAACTTGTATAAATACATGATAAAGTTCAATTGCGAATTAAATAAAAATTTTAAGCTTTAAAAGCCAGTTTTAAGCTGCCTGTTTGAATGCTGGGCAACAACTTTAATATGTTCAGCTGTTAAGCTGGTAGAAAATAAATATAAATTACATTAAGTAGACAGAAAATAAAGAGAGCTTTGGCTGTATTGGTCAATCACATAAAAGCTTTCATGTGTTTTCAACAGATTTTAAGTTTATTGAAACTTGTTTATATTTAAGTGCAATACTTCAGGGTATTATGTAGTCGTTGTTCTTAATGCGATGTTGTTGCCGCTTATGTTTGTTACGTTTGTTATGTAGGTTGCTGCTGTTGCATGTACGACTTGACACATGTGGAAGGGCAACAACGGGATCTGACACTCACACAGTAGATCAACAACAACAACAACCGAAACGCAGCAGCGACCATGTTAATGTGTCATGTTGTTGCTGTTGTATTAGTGTCGTTGTTGCTGCCGATGTTGTTACTGTTGTTGTTTTATTGCAAAGACGTGAAACACATATGCCACGTAAAAGTCGACACTTTACATTTGGCCAGGGCAATATATTATTTTTATTTTCGCTTGTTAGTCAGAAATTCGTTACCTGACCCGGGACAGACACAGGACCCAGGCAGTGTAGTATAGGAACAACAAGAACAACAGAAATTGGGTAACAACATGTATACACTCACACACACACACACCAACAGCAACTGAAAACAGCATAAATCAAATTAATTTTGTAGGCGGCACAACATGCGCCATTTTGTAGCCGAGTGTGTGTGTGCGTGTGTTTTCTTTTGCCAGACACTGTTGTCCCACACCACACTCACACTCACACTCTTCTGCCCTCTCGCTGTCACTACTTGTATCTTCAGCTCCCTTGCCACATGAAAAGTGCGTTTTAATTGCAAAGATGCCGCCGCGTTGCGAGATTTCGACGCTAATTAGGCGCACAATTGGCACGAAATAAAATGCCAGAAAAACAAAGCCGTGTACGTGACTATCTCAAGCTGTCGATCCCGCAGTCAGAAGGACAAACAAACAAACCGAGAGACAGACAGACAAAAAGACAGACAGACAGACAACATCCTGGCAGTGCTGGCTGCGATAAAAACGTACTTTTAAATTGTCGCTGGATGGCGAAAGGCACGTGTAACAAGAGCCCGCACTCATCCCCAGACTCATACTCATATTCAAACTCATACTCATACTCATACTCATACCACCACTCATACTCATGCTCCGTATCATCCAATGAATATTCGCTTATTTGCATCTCTCGCGAGTTGCCTAAAGATACACAGAGCAGATGAGAGAGTCGGAGAGAGAGAGAAAGAGAGAGAGAGAGATATAACTGGTTAAATTGTGTGTGCGTGTGTGTGTGTGAGGCGGAGATTGAGGTGTGGCACACACAGCTTGACAAAATGAGTTTTTCGCTCTCATCTTGGGTATATGTTGTTGAAAGGGCTGAAAGGTTAACCTTTGACTCAACAGCTGGGCTTTTAAATTAAGATTTTCGCAACTGACAAAAAATAAAATAAAAAACAGCGAAGAAGAAGAAAACACACACACAACATTCTCTCGCCGAAAATGAGAAAAGTTACAGAACGCATTGAGGTTGAGTCCTGGCAAGGAATCAGTCGAAAGCTAAACTGAGAGTTGTTTGTTCAAGCGACTTGGCCAATGATTTTTTAGCCAACAACTCGTGATGATAAAAAAAGAAACAAACTTTGCTTTTTGACCATTTCTCATAAGTTGCTGAAGATAGTTTTGTGTACGATTCTTAAGCAGTTTAAAGATTGTGATTTGAGATTTCTTTTGACTCTGTTCGGTCACTTGGCAAACTAATTTGCTTAGCTTTGACCTTATCCAACTGCTGCAAGGATTGTTTTAGTTTATGCATAACAACAATAACAACAACAAGAACAACAACAAGAACTACAACAAGTAGAATAACTTGTGTAGAACATCTGGCATTGCTACCTCATCTTCATCTAATGATATTGAATAAGCACTTGAAAAACTCATATAAAGTAAACAATTGATTTCCATTACGTACGTGGCCAGACTCTCTATTCCCACTGCGAGCAGCAGCAGCAACAAAGAGAGAGACAAACTAATAGAAAAAGAGGGAGATGGAGAGAGAGAGAGAGGGGAAGAGATGGGGGAAGCTTGGCGCTGACAAGGATACGAGAAGCCGCAGACTTTACAGCTTGCCATTTGCTTACCCACCGTTTACTTGCAAATTTTCTTTTGGCTCTCTGCAGATTTTTGCATTTTTCTTGCCCACTTTTCACACACACACACACACACACACACACACACACATATACACATACGAGTGTGAGCTGCTTGCAAGTTATTTTCATATTTGTTTAAAGTCTATTTACCGCAAGTTGACAGTGAAATATGCGAAACTAGCGCGTAGCCAAATAAGTGCGACAGTTTCCGGTTACAACTGTGGCAATGCCAATGTGCGGCAATGTGGCAAGATGACAGCGGGGAGCGGCAGGGGGTTGGGGCAGTGGTAAGCAGCAGGAGATGCAGCCTGTGCTTTGCCTGCTTGTCATTGCGGTTTGTTTGTTTGCTTGACTTGCGCCTGGGTAAGGATTTCATGTGCTTGAGCTGCAACTGAAGCAGCGACAAGAAGAGAGAAGCAGAAACAGATAGAGATAGAAATAGAAATAGAAAGAGAGAAAGTAGGGGAAAAAAGTAGAGGTTAGATGAGACCAACCGCAGCGTTGGATGTCTGTGGATATGTGTGGGCTGCCTGCCTGTCCGCATGACAATTTGTTGTGCATGAAATCTGCTCCCGTTGCTGCTTTTGCCGCTTTTGCTGCTTTTGCCATGTTTTTTGCGCAATTTGCCAAAGCCATGCGAGACACGAAGCAGATATGCAGAGCAGCTGTAGACGAGACGCATGAAAATCGAGTAGAGAATCCTACTACTACACTCAGTTCCATTCCCATTTCCAATCCCAGTTTTGCAGTCCCTGCAGTCCTGGAGCAAGGCTCAGGTTTTATGCTGAGGCCATTTGGGCCAGGCAAATAGTCGTTCCTTGTCGGGTCTGTGTGTAAACAAACAGTTATCCCTCGCTTTGGCAAGACGTATTAGATTTCTGTTGTTGCTGTTGCTGTTGGTGGTGTTGCTGTTGCTGTTGCAGTTGCCTAACCACTGAGACGGAAGTAATGTGTCTATCAAAGCATTAACAACGAGCGTCTTCGTCTGCATTGGCTTGGTTCGTTATTTTACCCCCTACTGCTTTTTATTATACCCTGCAACCATTGAAAATGAGCAAAGGAGAGTGTTACAGTTCTGTGGAAATGTATGTATGTATTGAAACTGAGGCAGGCATTAACCGGAGATCGCCAATAAGATTTCTTAATTTCAATAAGTCAGTTAAATTAAGATAGGTATTCAAATGATTCCTACAAAAATGTAGAAAAATAGTTTAAGTTAACAATTATATAATCCCAATTAGCAAATAATTTTTGTCTTTTGTAATATTTATTGATCAAAACTAAAATTCTTAAGCAGTCAATCTCAGAGACTGTTAAAGCTGTTATTTACTTTTGCTGAGTATCTCGGCGTTGGGCCTTTTTAAAAATAGGATTCTTGGTTTGCATCTTGTTTCACTTCGCTTTGCAGTTGTGTCTGCTGCTTTGAACATGATGTGAAAAATCCATATACAATATTACATAGAGTAGCTAAACACGTCGATGACTTAAATGCGGCCATTAAACGCCTTTATGCCAAATTGAACACAATTAAATTAGTTGCGGCTAAGGTAGGGGATTAAGGTAGAAGTTTGTCAGCCCGACAGACAGACGGAGAGACAGACAGAGAGAGTGCTCGTGCTTCTTCTTGTTGTTCCTGCTGCTGATGATGATGTTGTTGTTGTTGTTGTTGTTGTTGTTGCTTATGTACAACTAATTGGCTATGTAAATGACAGTTGGTAGAGTGCAGGATTTGAGTATAAGTGTATACTAGTACACATACATACATCCATGCATACATTCATCTACACATACATATGTACATGTGCATATGCATATGCATATACATATACATATTTGCTGTTAATTACGAGCTTAGGTGGAGGTGCTGAAGTATTTGTGGCTTGTCAAAGCCCCTTCGCATCATCCCTCTCTCTCCCTCTTTCCAGCCACATTGACATGTCGAGCAGCAGCAGCAGCGTTGTCATGAAACCTTTTGCTAAGGATTATGCAAATCTGCCACTCATCGTGCATACACACACACACACACATGCAGCCACGCACACACATACACACATATGTAGGCACAAAGCCTTCATTTACATTTACATACGGCTAACTGAAGATTTGCGCTTCATCATAATTTATGCAACTGGGAAGAGTCACTTCATTCGCAATGCCTCAAAAATTGCCCACAGTTATGGCACAGACGGACAGACAGACGGACAGACAGACACACGGGCGCAAGGACAACACAAACAACAGGGACCCAAACCGACACATCGACCCACGAGCTAACTGACTAGCTGACTGGCTGACTGACTGATACCGCCAAGCAGGTGGGTAAGTAAACAAAATTGAAACTCTATCTACGGCACCACACACAGTCCTTATACTTCCATATATACCCTTTGCCTATTACAGAATGTGTGCAGAAACTGTTGTCGTCGTTAAGGACATGATATATGATTTTATACAAACATAATAACTTAACTTGATCCTTCTAATGTCCCACTAACTGTTTGTTAAGGCGCCTAATTCAAATTTAACAGTTGCTTAACATTAACAGCGTTGCAATAACATTTCTTAGCATTAACAGCTTCATATTAATATTTTTCATTAATACTTGAACTAATTTAGCTCTAGAGAAGCTTAAAAAAATAAATCGTTTCATATTATGAAATCAATTTATTAACTATTTCCAATTAGATATTGAATTTAGGAATTTTTTTAAGAGCTCTCGTAAAGATTCCATTAAAATCAACATCATTTTAATTATGTAACTGTAAAAGTTGTGTAAGCTCTGGTGCACTTTAATTAATATTCACTAAACACTATTCAGGTCTCTAAACTACGTAAAATTAATAATAATTCTTAAACTAAAATGTTGAAAGTTGTTTGGTATGACAACTATGGTACAAATAAAATATAAAATATGTAATATGCATACATAGTAAAGTCAAAGGACATCTCTGCTCGCCTCCTCAAGCTTTTCAACTATTAACTCATTATAAAATAATTAATTTCTCTTTTAATAAAAGCAACTCTTTTTTAATATTTGTTGCAATTTGTTTTGCATGATTTGTCATAATTAATGCTCCAGAGAGTTGGTACCACAGCAAAGTCCTTAGCCTTTGTGGCTGTGGCGTTAAGGGGACGGCGGCGGGGAAGGCATCTTTAGTTTGGTCGGACATTTGGCAGCTCTGGCTGCACTTTTGCCACTTGCTGTTGCCACTTGGCCTGGCCTGGACCCTGGCCTCCCCCCATAAAATGCTTATGAAAAGCGCTTAAATTAACTAACCCTTGGGGCATGGCAAAGCAAACACCGTAAACACCTTTAAAAGCCACAGGGCGATGTCTGCAGGCTGCCTGATAGCTATAGTTGGCCACTGCAAATTTCCATAGCAGGCTATGGCTCAGGTCAGGACCACGAGGACCAGAGGAAAGGCACGGATCAGGGAGCAGGTTATAGGGGCAGCTGCTGGAAGAACAGGGGCAACTGGGGGGCCGTACAAAATGTGTAGTTTATTTGCAATTTTTTAGCCAAAGAGCTTTGCATTTTTGTTATTTCTCTACCCTTTCCTCTCTTTAACCATTTCTTTTTCTCTCTGTCCCTTTCTTTCTCCATGTTGTGCATCTTAGTTTCATCTCTTTCCACTCTGTGCATGTGAAATTTTTGTTATCGCAGTGTTTGCAGCAGCTGCAGCAGTTGCAATAAAATCAGTGGCAAAGGTTGCAGCAGCTGAGGTCAGTTTGGGGTCCATTTTTTATGTGTGTGCGTTGTATTGGTATGTGCGTGTGTGTGTGTGTGTTTGTCAGTTAAATGTAAAGCATTTGCACTAAAAACTTGCACACTGAAAATTTGAAATTTGCCATTTGTTTTGTCGGTTTTGCTTTTATTTCGCATTTGGCAAAAACATTTCTCTGATTTGCATTTAAAAGGTGTGGCAGCTATCACTGAGGGCTTATACATATGCGGGGCTCGGGGTTATAGGGTCATCAGCTTGAAACTACGACTATCTTTACCCTCTGTTCCCCTTGCTCTCTCCCTCCAACTCTTCAATGTATCAGTTTGCAAATGAGCCTGACTATAGTTTTTATAGCCTCACAACGGGGCATTAAAACTTTGCTATTAAGCAAGTAACGCACCCAAAAGTTAAGCTCTTAAGTATAGTATATACAAAATATTTATGCAGCGCCATCTATAGGGTGGAAGCTGTTACAGATTTCAATAGATTTAAATAAAATGAAAGTTTATAAAAAAAACTTTACTGAATCCTAGAAATATTTTATATTGCAAAGATTCTGCGATATAAATAAAGTTTACCTTAGAAAAATAAAAAGTTGATTGTAAAAGTGAAAAAGATTTGTGCCAAATTCTATGAAATCAATGAAGTCAACTTGAGAATATTCTATGAAAGAAATTCTATGATGATTGAAAGAAAAAATTGAAGGAGTTCTCCGAATAGATAGAAGGCAGTTGATTGTAAAATTGATACACAAGTCAAAAGATTCTCCTAAATAGATAAAGTTTACATTCAAAATAAGAAAGGTAGATAGAAAAGATAATTTGAAAATAGACATTTTTTAAGCCATTGCATGCCTTGTTTTAGATACATTCATTTACTTATTTTATTGCTAGAGCATTCGAGTCTCGTTTAACTCCATTTAGAAATAGGCTTTAAAAACCAAATGAGAAAAAAATGCAAACAATGCAGTGCAACATTTAAAACATACATAAAATGAAATGCAAATAAAATATGCCGTCGACAAGAGAAAAATAATAATAATAAAAAACAGCAACGAAAACGAGAGAGAACAAAATAAAATAGGAATTCTCGTAGTGGCAACATGAAATTGGCTGGTTGCTCGGGTCATAAATTTCTATATAGACAATCTCGCGCTGTTGTTTGCGCTATTCGCGGACTATTGTATTGTGTTGTTTTGTTGTTGTTGTTGTTGTGCCCGTTGTGATTGTCGCTATTCTACGCAACATGCAACAACTATTAATCATATTGAATTTGGTCCGGGGGGGTCGAAGGACTGACTGTGCCTGACTGTGTCATCCTGGCTAATCAATCTTTGCCGTGTGCCATCGTTTCCAATGCCAATGACAACGACAAAGGCAATCTCTACCATCTACCATCTACCAACTCTCCATCTACCATCTTTGCCAGCTCCTCTGTGCCGAAGAAAAATGGCCGTTAAAGTCATTAACGCCTGGATGGCCACCTGGCCGGTAGTTGTGATCCGTATCCCGGACACGGATACGGCTAACGGGGGCCAGCTAACGTCTAAGCCGCCATCGGGCTGTTTTTGCCATTTTGCTATTTTGTTTATGGCCGACAAACGTAAATCTCTTTGCGAGCCGCTGCTCAATGAGGCGGCAGGCAAAAGCCAAAAGGGGATTAGTTGTAATCAATAACTTGGCCAAGTATGTGAAGCAGGCAGGCAGGCGGGCAGGCGGGCTGGAAGGCATTCATGGCAGTTCCTTTTGCCTGTCGAAACTTTTGCAGAGCTTATTGCCAAGACCCCGGTCGTATTAACGGTACGTACTACCACCCTCCTTTTGTGTTGTGTTGGCCAAGTTATTATTATTATTATTATAATTTTCTTTTGCAAATGCGGATTAATTGAAAAGTTTGCCATTAGGCATTCGCGCTTGGTTGGTCGAGAGCAGCCTTTTGTTTCGACTTCTACTTTAGCCTTATGTTAGCCAAGCCTCGTTCCCTGCAAAAAATATCATTTGTAGGTGTTTCAACTATTTGATCGTTATAGATTTTGACAGCTTCATTCGCAGTTATGATGAAAATTACTTAAAAGCATTTTGCACACAGCGCTGATTTGATTGATGGGCGTTTATGTGCTTTGGCACTGAGTGCTAGCTAAATCAGAGGGAAAGCAGAGAGAGGGTGAGGGAAGTGACAGGGGAGGACCAGTTGTTGGGTGGAGTACTATAGAATGGCGTCGTCATTATATTCGCATTATCGGCTGTCGTGGGCGCGGGCGCAATGAGGCATCGCAAATGCCAGTTGACGTGCTGGCGGTTTGAAGAGCTGACAAAAAGTTGCGCCAATTTGTGTCAATTATCAGGAGGTTTTCCCACCATTCCCTACCCACCGCCTCACCTCTCCACTTCTCCACTTATACTTTGCACAAGGTTGCGTATTACCTGAGAGAACTTTTGAAATCCGTTGAGAGAAGATTGCAAAATGTGGGGCAGTATTAAATGACATAATGATGACTACAGTCACTACAGGTGTGAAACGAATGAAAATGTGTGGCAAGTGGAAAGTTCCTGAGTTCTGCTCGGTAATACGAGATGGAAAAGTGTGAAACTCTGAATATACATTTCATCGTGGCAAACTTAAGAGCTTATTACTTCGACAAGTATCGAAAGGATAGTGGCAAATATTGAAAACAGCTTTAAATGCATTTTGTAGAGAGTAAATGGAATCGTTTACTGA
The DNA here is from genome assembly GCA_037043435.1 of Drosophila suboccidentalis. Lineage (NCBI taxonomy): Eukaryota > Metazoa > Arthropoda > Insecta > Diptera > Drosophilidae > Drosophila > Drosophila suboccidentalis. Next base: position 360,457 of record JBAMBK010000483.1, on the reverse strand, counting down.
AGCTGCTTCTAATCTTAACTCAATCTCAATGAAATTGCACATCTTTAAAGCACGTTTTCATACTCGGAAGTTAACTTTGAGAACTGCTTAAAAATCTGTCACTCTCGATAGCTGTTTACCAAAACACATTTACCAACTTGTTACAACTTAACAAGCCATCATGTCAACTACACAAACTTAACACGGAAATCTAAAGTGAATCTTAATACTGATTTTATTTTATTTTTTTTTGTTATATGCTGAAAAACTTTTTGTTCCCTTAACGAACGAAAAAAACTTGCTTATCCCCTATACTTATTAAAGATTTACGATAGAACAAGCCCGCATGCTTGAGAGATTTGCCTTTAGAATACGTTCTCTTTTTCATTTTTATGCATATCGTTAATGAAATCCCCTTTTGGAAGGCTGAAGGATCTAGTCGCTCATTAAAATCGAAGAGAAGCGTTGAACAAATCGATTTTCGTTTAGTATCGTAATCAAGAACACAACAATTTTTGTTCTCGTGCTAAAAATTTGTTTTGTGCGCTATAACAAGTCTGGTCTTCCCCTGGCTCGCAATCTGCTTTCCCGCTTCAGCCAAACATGGCTGAATGGAGAACTTAAAGAGCACTCGAACAGCACTCAGCCGCAAACACACACACACACTCACACTCACACTAACACACCCACACACACACACACACACACACTCAATCTGCATGTGTGTAAGCCGCTGTTTAAGTGGAGTTCGCTTTTTGCTGCAGGTAGGCAGTCAGAGAATTGGGTAAAATGATGAGTGTGGCAGCGGTGTCAAAGGGGTCGAGGGGATCGAGGGGTTTGAGGGGGTTGAGGGGGTCGGCATCGAAGTGTCGGGCCATCGTCTGCGTTTTGCAGTACTTGTCAAGATTGAATTTGGTACGGATATATATTCCTCTTCTTTTTCCTTTTCCCTCTGTGTTTTTTTTTTGTAGTATTTTTTGGTAGAGTTTTTCTCGACTCTTCTGTTTTTTTTTTTGGCGTTTTTATTGATCAAACAAAACGTTGCAAGTGGCAGCCAGTGAAGGTGTCATTGCTCAGCAGCGTTTACAAGCAGATATACCATACCTTTCTCACATATTTAAAGGCAGTTGAGGGGGACGAGGCGAAACGGAGGGACATGACACGCGCAGTGCGCATAGATTGCATGATTGGTTTCGTTCGGCAACTGTCGTTCTGATTTCATTTTATTATTATTACTATTATTATTATTTCGGTAGTTGGCAGTCGAAATGTTTATAGAGGTATTACTTTTCGCTTATTTTTTGCAATAGCTTGCTTAGAAGTTTCTTTTACTTACCGGACCAAACTGTTCAAAGTAGCTTTTGACATCCTCTAGCGTGGTGGGCGCCGAGAGGCCTCCCACAAAGATTTTCTTCGTTCTCGTCACCATCTGGAAGAAACAAGAAGAAGAAGACCATTGATATAAGCAACTGATTTCTCAAATCAAGAACATATGTCTTAAAAATGTTTGACATTTAAAATAAGACTACCCTTTGAGATAAAAAATAATAATTAAAAAAAAATCATTATTTTTACTCCAGCTTAAAGATTTTTTGCATATATTATATTTGACAAAAGTTCCTTTTGCTGAGACAGAAATCTTAATATTTGACCTTTTTATTTTGGTATAAATTTTATACTATAAAATGAAACAAAAGCAAAGTGAGACAAAGAGAAAGAGAGGACGAAAATGGCACAAGTACGAGTATTAACAAATGAACGAATGTGCGCGTAAAGCGCAAATGGAAATGCTGCTTAATTTAGCTGTATCCTGACATTTAAAAATACATTTATGGTAAGTCAGAGGAAGATGCAGGCAGGGATGAACATATGTATGTATATATAATCAAGATGGGATCGGTCGGAGGGGTTACGCCAAAAGTTATGGCCCGCCAGACGGCAAGGAGCCATAAGAGTCGCTGAATACTGTAACTTACAGTTGCAACTTTCGCTATGCGTCGACCATTTTGTGCACTTTATGTAGTAGCCGTATGTGTGTGTGTGTGTAAAGTGTGTGCCACTGCATGTATGTGTGTATGCGTATGTGTGAGTGTGTATGTGTGCAGCTGGCATATTTAAGCTGACAGTTTCAAGTGCCAACTTTACGCAGTTAGCGCAACAGCAGCACCAAAAATGATGGCGAGGCAAAAGACGCCCGAAGTGGCAAACTACGGCAAAAATGTGTGTGTATGCTGTGTGTGTGAGTGTGTGTGAGTGTACAACCATGTTAGTATGTGTGTATTGCAACGCCAGCCTTTTTAGCCCGCAGGCAAGCGTAAACTGTTAACGTTAAGTGACGGCAGTTAAGCGACAGTGGGACACAAAATTGTTCATTCGCTCTGTACAGCTGAATTGCAAATTCAGCTCCAAGAACTGCAGCTGTAGTGACCGAAAAAAATAGAGCTAGTTCATTTGTAAAACTATTTGACAGATTAATTAATAGTGCTCAGATCATAGCAATTGAGCTTTCTTTCTGACAACTTTTTGCTATTTTAATCAATATATTTTACAAACCATTTTTAATATAAGGCTATATACATTTTATAGTCGGTTTTACATATTTTTTTGATTAAAAAAATGTATATTTGTTGCCTGTGTGGAAACCAGCAAAGCAAAATTTGTTATAAAATATGTAAAACCTGAAAAAAATGTATCTAAAGTATTTCAACGAATGAATAAGGTTCTTGTTAGCTGTTAAAAGAATATTTTAACGCAAAATGCAAAGAAATTAATATTACATTTTAAACTATGTCTTATAAAAAATGTATACAATATATACATTAAATTATTAAATATGAACAATCTCAATCGCTCTCAGTTCATTTTTTGGTATACATTTTATAAACTACTAGTTAATATTGTATTGTTATCACATAGAACTTTTTCGTCATCAGCTTGAGTTCATCTAACTTTTTGTCAGTTGAATCTAGTTGATATCTTTTCATTTCATAACTAGTTTGCTGTCCGATTATGTTTTTAGCTTTCAGATCGGTCAATTTGGGAACACTTCGATTCTCATTTTGTGTTAATCCAATACTTTCAATTGTTTCAGTTGCAGTTGCATTTTTGTCTACAGTTGAAAATTGGTTTAGCTCAACGTTTATCAACAGAACTAACTGGGTTCGTTAAGCAATTTTTTAGTGTTGCAATTTTTTGGGGTTTTAAACCGTTTAGCCGCATTGCTGTGGTACGCAATCGCTTCTCACCCTCTCGTTCTTTCTCTCTACCTCTCTCTCACTCTATCTGTGGCTGTATCTTTCTGTCGCTGTCTGTTTTGGCCCATGGTCCTTCAGTCAGTTCGCTGCAGGGCCGGATGAAGCTGATGACGCTGATTGCACTGAAGCTTGCAAGCTGCAATTTATGAGCACGGCATACTATACAGACAGCTGAAGGGATGAAGAGGGGGCAGAATGGCGTATGAGGGTGGTTGGCTAAGGGAGGAGACAACAGACGCTGGAGAAGATGTGGGATACGTCCGTTAAGGAAGCTAACGATATGTAACAGCGGTGCTGATGTTTCTGCTGTGCCAGCAGTAAAATTCATACAATGTCGTAAAATTAAAACACTTGTGCTGTCGCACCAACTCACACACACACACACACACATACTATACATACACACATATACGCAAACTACAACTACAACTACAAAGTTAGTCATGCAGCTTTTGGCAAAGCAAATCGCTTTAGCCCGTGTCCTGACTATGTCCTGACTGTGTGCTCCCTCTGCTGCTGCGTTGTGTTGTGTGCTTTTCTGCACTGCACTTTACACAGGTTGGGCAAACACTCGTACATGCCAGAGGTCTCGGTCTCCATCTTGGTCTTGGTCTCTGGCTCTCCATCTGGGTCTGGGATCTGTACTGAGTCTGAGTCTGAGTCTGAGTTCAAGTCTCAGTCTCTGCCTGCTCGCTGCGGGCGTGCTACTAACAATTTGCAAAAAAGAAGAAATGAAAAACCGTCAAGTTGAGTGGGCTGCAAGAAAGTAACAACATGACGTCCGAGACAAAGTTGTTGTTGTTGCTGTTGGTCAAAGAATTGCAGTGTTGTTAAAAAGCGATTCAAACGACATCACTTCGCTCGAAGTCCACCGCTAATCACTGCCAATGAGGCAGCTACTTAAACTAATAAACTGGCTTTGCAATGTCATCATCAGCACACAACAACAAATAACAAATAAATAAATCGGGGACAGGGAGCAGAGAACAGGAAACAGGCAGCGGGAGACTTAAACACGCCCAGCGCTGATGGCGACGCATGAATCAAAAACAAAACACACCCAGTAAAAAAAAGAAAACAAAGATAAAGAAAGTAGAACTCGAGGGAAAGGCTACAATCGAGCGTGTTCGACTGTGTGGAGACCCTGTAAATATGTTGTAACCAAGAGAAAGTAGGAAAATAAAAATAAAATAGGCTATAGTAAGAAAAAGTCTATATTGACTCGGTTTTTGAGTATCAAGAAAGTAAACTTAAACTTTTTTCTTTTCATTAATATATAAGTTTAGTTTTAGTTTAATTTTTAGTCGTTTTATAATAATTAAATAAATACAAAATAAAATAAATATATACTTTATCAAGTTTGTCACGTCTTCTTCTGTCCATTACACTCATTCTTCCACAGACCTTTGCCTTTTTGAACTGCAGGGTCACAAAATAAACAGCGAATACAAAAGCGAATCAGCTCCCATGCCAAAACCAGAACCAAACCCAAACCCAAAACCAAACCCGATTCCATGATCTGTCCAAGGCGAACTTAGCCAAATGGAACCACACACGCATACTAACGAAGTGACACGGCATTTTAACGGCCAACACACAGCGCTGCACAGATTAGGAATGTCAATATTAGCCACACTAAGAGAGAGAGAGAGACTTCGACTATGACTACGATTATAAGGCTGGCAAAGGAGTAGGGGGTTGGGGGTTTGGGGTTTGGGTTGGCCTTCGACCCTTGCTACCAAACATTTTTGACAAATGACGTCAGGAATGGGGGAACTGGGGAATGGAGAAATGGGGCGTGTAGGCGTTGTAACCAAGCTGGAGGCGTGCTCTCGGACAGGTTACAATGCAGTCGAACAAGAAACTGAGCTGGCATCGAGATACATGCGAGTATAATGTCAGAGATAGCCAGAGGTACGAGTAGTCCGAGTTGTAGTCCACATTTGCCATTTGGCTACATCATGCTAAAGTTGTTTTATTACAAAAAGGTGTTGCTCACATTGATATTGGGTCGACACAAGCTGTTGGCCAGAAATGGCAGATAGAAGGGAGTTCAGGGCAGCTCAACTTCAGCTCAGCTCGAATATGCCTGATAAAGTAGCTCATTGACAGACTTCAATTTCGAAATTCTTAATGGAAAATGAACTCTCCATTGAGTCCATGGACAATGAGTCCCCTGCTGATTCATGTGTTAGAAATTCATGTGAACTATTTAATAACAGTGCAGTTAGTCAAGTCAACTCGAGTCGACTCTATTTGGGAGCTGATTGGAGTTGATTAAAATTTTTGGTAGATTACAATTTATAGCCCATTAAAGTTGGACAAAAAAATCTTTTACTTGCATGTTATTATTAAAGTGCAAATATTCTTACTAACTTTAGTGACTTTGTTCTCCCTTCATTTCATTCTTGCTGTAAAATAAGTATTAAATAAATTCCAGAGAACTTCAATCTATTCAGCTTTAAATTAGCAATCAAAGTGAAATGACTTTACAGTGCCTTATAAAATTGTCGGATTTTACAGCTCGGCATAAATAAGCTTGTGTGCGTAATATTTCGCTTAAAATTCTCAAATATAGTTGATATCATTTTCGGCACTCTTAAGCTCATTTTAATGGCCCTTCAGGTGGTTTTCGGGGTAGATTGGAAAGGATATATAGTGGGGGAAGGGTGAGGGGAAGGAAATGCCCATCAGCGCTGGGAATCAGGACAGCATTGCCATCATCTCCGACGTGGGTTGTGTGTGTGTGTGTGTGTGTGTGTGTGTGCGAGTACTCGTAGTGAAAGGGTAAAATCAATTTAACACTTTCAACTAAATTATTCATTTTGCATAATAATTTTCAAATCTGTCAAAATTCACACACACACACACACCCGCACATACACATTGTAAGCAGGCTTTTATTTGATACATTCAGCGGTTGTCGGCGTCTGCACTTTCACACGCTTAGGATCGTGATAGGGATGTTAACTGAGGGCAGGGGAAGGGCAGCGAAGGGAAGTGAGGGGAAGGGGCTGTTGGCAAAAAGCACTCAAATAATTCCCAGGCGTAAGCTAAACCAGCGCAAAAGTTGCCACGCTGCGCACAACAATAGCAAACGCAGGCCAACAGAGAAGGGGGACCTGTAAAGGGGGAGGCGGTGAGGGGACGTCGGTTATATGGTAAAGTGGAACTGAGACTAAAAAGTAAAACCCTTTAACCGAGCGTAGGCAACGGCGCCACGCGAAGCGTCACAAATTCTGTTAAGCGAAAATTTCATCAACGACGACGACGACGACGACGGCACGAGAAAATTTTCATTCGCCATTCAACATTCAGACGTGCGACGCCCGACTGCCCCACCCCCATATCCCCTCTATCCGCCCGCCCATCCTTCCTGTCCGTCCGTTCGCTTGCCTGTTTGTCCGCTCGTCCCCGTCCGTGCGTCCTTTTGCGTTGTCAAAATGAAAGGAAAATGTCTCATAAATCCTTTTAATATTAAATGAGCTCGTTCTGGCAGTGTCCCACTTCCCCCCTCTCTTACAGTCTCTCCCCCTTCCCCTACTTGGCTACTCGCTACTCCTGCCACAATTCGCGCCACGCACACACTTAAAATTATGTGGCTAATGGGAGCAACTTGGCTGGAAATTGCGCGAACCTGTCGAGAATGCCATTGCCAATGCCAACTTTTGCCAGCCATTTCGACTCTACACATGTTCCACCTACACCCCCCCTACTGCCATCCCCTTTCCTCCTCCTCTTCACATTTTGTTGAATTTGTTTAACTGATTGTGGCCAGGGACTGGTTTTTTCGGTAGCTGGTTTTTCGGCTTCAGCAATGCCAATTGTCATTAAATGTAATTTTTAAACCTGTTAGCGTGCATGTGTGTGCCATAAAAAGGGGTAGGCTAGCCTAACACCCCCTCTCCCACCACTCCTCTGCCCAATCAGCTCATGTCCCTATGTCCCTTTTTATTTTTTATAGGTACGTGTGCGTTTTGTGCCCGAAAACATTTGCTTTTTATTGTCAAATTAGTCGGCAAGGCGGGTTTATTAAACTTGTTTTTCGACAAAACTCTTCATGTTCCTATTATGTTATATTATACTATGTGTGTGTGAGTGTGTGGCCTTTACACAACCAACTCCATTACGCCTTCCCCTGCTGCCAATTCAAGCCTCTCTCCCCCGCCCCTCTTCGGCTGTCAGGCAACGACAACAATTTGTAACATTTGCCGCACTTCCCGCAAGCATTTTTGTATGTTGTAGGATGAGGGGGCGACGAAGGGGTGAAACGGGTGGAAGGGGGATGCTGTGCTGTGTCTAACCCATTCAAAAAGCTTCAACATCATTCAAAGTGACAAATTATCCATGCAAATTTTACAAAATGGCTGCCAGGCGGTTGCCAAAGGCTCGTGGGAAAAAGTGTTGCATACTTATGAGCGCGTTGAGGCGCCATTTGAAATATGAGAATTGAATGGCAGGAAAACTTTGACAAAACACAGACACACAGACATACACTCACACATACGTATACACCTAACGTAATGCACAACAATGTCTAAAAGGCCTATAGAAGCCATAGATTCAACAAGGATTCTGTCTCCAAAGAAGACACGCTTTTAACTGTGACTCAGTCTGTCTGTCTGTCTCTGTTTGTGTGTGTGTTTTGTTGTTGTCTATGCATATTCGATCTGCTCCATCAATGCCATTGTGCTTTTGTCTTGCTTTCAATTAAAATGACCACACAGCGAGACAGCTAGGGAGCGTTTTCCCATCTTCCTTCCCTGCATCGCATCCTGTTGTTATCCCTACGAGTTGCTTGACCGAAAATTTGTGCAATTTCCGTTACTAATACTTTTTGGTCAATTTCCTTCACACACACACACACACTTACACAGAGTGTTAGAGAAAGAGACGGGGACACTCTGTTGATTTATTGCCCTGGCAAATATTTTGCGCCTTAATTTCGTTGATATTTATGCGGCAATGTGTCCTTGTGTGTGTTGTGCAGAGCCAATAAACACGTTTGTGCCACTGACAAGGGATAATGGGCTTCCTTTCCATAGTTATGGGGGGGGGAGAGTGCAAAATCAGCATTTGAATATGCCCCAGGGACTAAAAGCGACCCATCAAAAGGAATGCAAATCGTGTGTCCTGTCAGTCTCCTTGTCCGGTTTGCTGCTCGGACCGTTGGCTTGTAAATCAAATGAAATATATTACAAGCGCCGCATAAATACATTTCAAGATTGATGTGAGCCAAAGTAAGAGAAGAAGAAGCAGAAGAGGTGGAAGAGAGAGAGAAAAAAGAGTTGTGGAAGTGGAGACAGAGACAGAGACAGAGAAAGGAAAGGAAACTTAACTTTGGCTGGCATTTTAATGAGCTGCAGCATAAACTAACAAATGAAAATGTGCGCAGCTCATTCACAAATTGAGTGACACACACACAGTCACAGCTGGACTGGAGAGAAAGAAGAGGAAGAGAGTGGGGAAGAGAGGCAGCGTCTCCTTATTTATGCATAACAATAATGAATATTATACAACAAGCCCGAAATGTAATTCTGTGTAATTAATTATTAATTTATGCGCATACATTTAACTCACACGCATTGTCGTCGACAGCAGCAGCAGCAACAACACATGTGTGTGTCAGAGTTGTATGCGTGTGTGTGTGTGGCATTGGCATCCTGGCACAATGGCGGCTGGCGGATGCGGAAACTGTTTTGCTGCCGTTGATGCTGCCAAGCCAGTCATTGTTGTTGTTCAGATTGTTGTTGTTGTTGTTCAGGTTGTTGTTGTTGCTGTTGCAGCAGCGACTAACGACCAGCAAAGTCTGCGCTTGTTGTTGTTGTTGCTGCTGCTGCTGCTGCTGGTCGCATGTCGACATTGTTGTTGTCGTTCTAATGTTAAGTTGAATTGTCATTAAAATTGTCGTCCATAATTTCGACATTAAATACAAACACACACATACATGCACACATGTGTGGCAGTGTTGCAAGAGGGAGACAGAGCGTTGTATGTAAATTGTGTGCGGGCTCCTCAACGTATGCAACACTTTTGCGACTACAGCATAAATGCTTGCAAGTGAGTGTGTGTGTGTGTGTGAGTGTGTGTGTGGCGCGTGGTTAAAAAGTGCCAACGCAGCATGTTTTCAACATTGTTTAAATTTATATGGCAGACACAGGGAGACACACACACACACACACACACACACACACATGGGACACACAGGACACAAAGCAGTAGCAACAACTTGTGCTTAAAGTTTTAAATTTACATAACTGAGTGCACAACGACAAGAAGAAGAAGACAAAGTGATAAAGAGCGAGAGCGAGAGAGAGGGGAGTCAGTAGGAGACAAAGGTAGAATGAGACGGAGAAGGAGAGTGAGAAGAAGACAGAATGATTGCTTGCAGGCTGCAAGGTGGCAGTTACAGTTTGAGTTTGGGGTTTTTGGGACTGGGGACAGTTACACTTACGGCAATTACTGTGCTCATAAACTTCAGTAGCCGTCCCCAATCATCATTAGGCAGTGGCCATTACGTAATTATCGCAATCACAGCCAGAGTCAGAGTCAGAGGTGGGCATATAATTGAAATTTGTGGCCCAAGACAATCAGAGAAGGGAAAAACAATTTGGAGTCAATTTCGATAAAGTTTTACTGTGCTCGACTTTCATTTAACGCTAATCACTTGCAGTAACGAAACTAAACGAAACGAAACGAAACAAAAATAAAACTATAGCCAAAACCAAAACCAAACCCAACAAAATGTAGTCGATTCCAAATGAAACTGAATTCAACTGAAAGCGAAACAAAATGGAATTCCTGACTTGGCCAAATAATTTGTCTTCTTATCCGCCGCAAAGCAAACGTGGCAGCAACAACTACATAGAACCAAAACTACAACTACAATTCAGGTTTCTATATGCTTAGAATTTTGTTTTTGGCCAAGGTCAAATGGCAGCTGAGCGGGCTTAGGTGACGGTTTTGCTTAATTAGAACATTCATTAATCAAATCAAAACCATTTGCCACCCAGTGGCAATAGAAGAGACTCGAGACTCGGGACTCGAGAATTGAGTTGGAGGCTCGGAAAAAACGCTGGCCAGGAAACTTTTGGCGAATGGCTGGCAAACACGCACAAAGATATATACAACAGCAACAAAGACTGAGGATATATAGAGAATGTAGCTAAAAGGAGAAAGGGAATAACCAAATAAATTCAGTCACATAGAAAAACGACAGACGGCATAACAAAGCGGCAGAGATTGCGACGAGCAGGACGAACAGGACGAAGGGCGATGCGAAAGCGAACGCGAGGCAAAAAGCGACCATTAAAACACATTTGTGTATCTATTTTTAGGGCAAAACCAACCAACAAAACTCCAACTCAAACAGCGGGCGGTACCAGAAATGCTAAAACCCTTCCTCCAATTCCCCCCAAAAAAAAAAGAAGAAAAACCCATTCCAGCGTAACCCAAAACCATCAACATGAACAACAACAAAGACCAACAGAAATGGCCACAAACAGAACAACAACAACTATAACAATAACAAGAACAACAACAACAAGAAGTAGAAGACAAAAAAAATAAACTTAAAACTACTTTAATTTATGGCGCACGCATTTCTGTGTTTAGTTTCGTCCTGAGTCCTGAGTTTTGTTCTTGTCTTGGGCGCCGCCGAAGCAATCAGTCAACAACATGAGCAGGAGCTGCTCTCTGGCAATCCAATCCAATTCAGCTCAAGAGTTTGCAGCACAGTGTAAAGAAATGCTCTCGCTAATAACTTACAGACACGACAACTCACACAAAAGTCTGCCTTGAATTCAACCCAAAATTTAAATAGTCTTTGCTACTTTTGCACGTCAACTTAAGAGTCGTTTGAAATGCCGGACAAATATAGTCATAAAATCGAAATACTATTTTAAATATTCATATTTTGTCTATCTTATAAGAAATATGAAGATATTTTAGGGCTTTCCAATGACAGTTTTAACATTTTGTCACATAACTGACGTTGAACTTTAGCATTTGTTTTAATTAAATGCTTATTTTAAACTGGTAAATATTTATGATAGATGCAAAAGCCGACTTGAATGCCAAGTATTATTTTCAAGTTATATATATAACCTAACATAAAATATTTTCTTAACATTTTTTATGGTTTAAGTTTGTGCTGAGCTCGACTGTCGTTTCAGAGTTTTTATGAATTGTATTGTGAAGAATTAATAACTAGCTTGATATGAGAATGAATTCCTAGGCAATTCCAGTGATGGCTTTGTGTGAATAACTTTGTTAAAACCTGGAAAATTCTTTATAAATACAAGATATTTGTCTTTGACCGTATATCCTTATTTTTAACCCAAGTGAGAAAACGTATTGCAAGCAATGCTTTCCTATACATATTATTTCCTTTAACTTATTAAAAGCAAAACGGTAAAATCTGACTTAGTTGTTCTTCAAATCAATGCCTAGAAGCTAGCGCAGATTAGTTTTTAATATAAATATTTGAAATTTGTTGACAAAGCTTTACTTTATTCGAGCTATATTTTGGTCTGCTATTCGTGCTAAGTTTATTAAATTCCTGTCTGAGATAAATCACCATAAGACACGAGTAGTTCTTAATAAAAGTAAATATTTTTGATTCAGTTTCTTGATTATATGTATTTATTTATTTAGTGTATTTTAGATTTTGTAATTGCAATGAGAGTTTTTTTTTTAGTAAATATTATAATTGTGTTTGGATATGATTTTCAGAAATTCAAACTGTGAACTTGACTATGGTGACATTCGGAGAGCGAGACTTGAGGTCTGCTGGCAGTTTACAAAAGTCAAAGCGATGTGTCTGGTGACTTTGCTAGGCTTTTCGGCTCTGACATATTTCCCTCCCCCCCTTCTTCTTCTCTACATCCGCTCTCTCTTTCACTCCCGCTGTCGCTGTCTCGTTCTTTGGGCTGACAAGCGGGTAAATTATGCATAAGCGCACTACCAGCCACATTATGATGAGCCAGAGACGTACGGCTGATGCAGCAGGCCAGGATTATGCATGACAGTGTGAGTGGAAAGGGGAGAGGGGAGTTAGGCAGCTCCCTTGTCAACGTACTCATCACATTTTCTACTGCACTCCCCCCCTGATGATGAAAACTCCCTTTGCCATGGCATTTATGCGCACTAAAGCAAACAAACAGCAAAATATTTGTATGCTAAGCCAACACATGCGACGCTGGCAGCTCACAGCTCGCAGCTGCCACATGCCACGCGCCGCATTCCACTCTACTCTCGACCAGCCATTGGCCCTGCCACGCCCCTAACCACGCCGCCCCCTTGACAGACGCCTATTGCGGCTCAAGTATTTTGCATTGCTAAGCAGAAATTATAAATCAGGGCAATTGTTGAAGATTTGCAGCCGCATAACAAAATTTGCGCAGGAAAGAGAGCGGGAGATTGAAAGAGAGAGAGAGTGAATGAGTGAATTGGGGGATAGGGATTTCAGATTCCGAGATTCCGTATTCCGTATGCCGAGACAACGACACCGACACCAACACCAGGAGCACGCACACACACACACACACACACACGCCTCGCTGCGGTTGTCCCGCTTGTTGACTAACTGACTGACTAAGTGACTGAAAGCGGGGAACTGAAGACAGGCAGGGGGGAATACGGGGACAGAGACAAACGCTGGCTGGAACGTGCGCAGGCAGGCAAATATTTTAGCACAAGGAACAAAAGTGAAAAAAATAATACAAAAAAAAAAGAAAACAATATAAATAAATAAAAAAAACAACAACGCGCCAAAATAAATTTAACGAATATGAAAACAGAAAGACAGACAGCCGGGGGGAGTTGAGGAGTAAGGTGAAGGAAGAGGGCAGAGCAGATGAGAGATGACAGCTCAAGAGATGGGCAAGCACTGAAATCATAATTTAATTTAACGTATTTTTCGTTTGCCAAAAGACAAGACGAAAAATCACACACACACACACACACACACACACACACAGACAGATGGCTCGACAAAGCTAAAAGCAGCGGAAATAATGCGACGTTTAAAAGTGTAAAAGCCGTCAAGAAGCAGTAAAGCAAAAACAACAAAAATATAAGAGAAATAGTAACAAAAGCAGCAGCAGAAGCAGAAGAAACGAATATTTCTGGTATTCTGGTATTTTATATTTGGGGTGTGAGTCACTTTTGGTAATAGAATCGCGAAATGCGTTTGCCGCGCGATTTTAATTTTAGTAATGGAAGACAAAGGAAGAAAGAGAGAAAGAGAAAGGAAGAAATAGAGATAGAGAGATGGACGGACAAAAAGACAGTGAGACAATCAGACAGGCAGATAGACAAATAAGCTTAGCCAGCGCTGCAGCTGCTGAGCGTGAAGATGGAAGCAGCAATGAGAAAAGCAACAGCAGCCAAAGAAAAAAACAGAAAGGGAAGAAAAAGAAGAAGGGAGAGAGCTGTTAGAGGGGTAGAGAGATAGTAAAAGGGGAGCTGCTGATGCCTCTTGTAGCTGAGATTTATTGCGCCACGTTGCAGTTTGAAGTTGTCGGGCCACATAAATCTGTCAGAAGCTACAATGCAGTATCAAGTGGGTGAAGCGCAAGAGAGAGAGAGAGAGAGAGAAAGGGAGAGGGAGAGAAGGGGAAGGTGGCGGAACAGGGCGTGGGTGATGCACTGCAAAAATTTACACATGATTGTTATTATTTAACGTTTCTGCTGCTGCTGCTGCTGTTGCTGTCATGTGGTTTTTTAAACGATTTTTATTAGTGGCAACGCGTAAAGCGGAAATAACGGCCACGCGCCGTAAAGTAGACAACACATTTGCATTCGTATTCGTATTCGAATTCATTCACATTCACATGCATTTTGCATGGCGTGCACGTAAATGACCGCCAACGATTTAAATTGTTAGCCTTCTCCTTCTTCCCTTGTTGTTCTTGTTGTTGTTGTTGCCTTGCGTGTTTTCTGAAATCAAAATGCATTACGTATACGCAATAAAAATTACGTATACGTAATGTGTGACGCACACAAACAACAAGAACTGAGCGACGACCGCCGACTGCCAACAGCAACAGCAACTGCAACTGCATTTTATGCGTGCCGCGCATTATCATTTAACATTTCCTGTGCACAAAACGGGCCAAGCAGGATGTGGCAGGATGAGGCCAGGAATCCAAATGGAATTGAACAAGGGGAGAATCGCAGTACTGAAGGGAAAGCGAGGAAGCGACAGAAAGGTGATTTCGGTCAAATGCGCGTAGTTCGAATCATTGATTGGTATTTGAGCCAAGCTACAACTGACAGCGCAGTAAAAGCCAGTCGAAACCGAGGGAGAAGGACTGACAAAACGAGAGCGAGAGTGAGAAAGGAAGTTTCTGTTTAGCTTGCAATCAAATTAGAATTCCAGCTGAGTATTGCCAAGTTTTATTTGGCAAAAAAAAAAAAGATAATAGAATGAGAAAGAGAAAGAAACGGAAGTGAACTCACATCAAATGTTTATTAAAATGACGAGAAATCATCAAATTGAAACTTTGCTGCAGTGAAACTTCCGCTGCAAAGGACACAACTGACACTTGGGCCATATAAACAGGACATGCTGTATTCAGGCAATTTTATAGGCAATATTCAACTGTCAGGTCAGTAAAAATGATGTCCATAAATATTTTAACACGAAACATGATGGCGAACCATAATAGCAACATCAATGTGGCTTATAAAACATTTCTAGAAACATTGTCTTCTTATTATGCAGAAATCTCTGTGTAAAGAAAACAACTTGGAAAATTTGCAAGAAAATATGAGTACCTTTATACTTTTTACTAGATAAATTTTTTAGAATATTTCCTCATTATATTTACGATTGTTATCATCTATCAATTGTGATATCAACTGTGTTTTTAATCATTTCAGACATTTTCCAACACAATTTCCTCAGCATTTTGCCACACTTAACAATCGCATTTGTTTATTATAGTTCTTATACATTGTTAATGCTCTTTTGAACGGCAACAAGAAAAATGGAAAACAGCATCAAATATTTGATTGCTGCTGGCAATTTTTATCGCATTTTCCATTTTCATTTCCATTTGCTTGCTTCACTTCGTTTCTTTTCGTTTCGTTGTGTTTGTTTCTGCTTTGTCAACTAATCATATAGAAAGCATGGTTTTCTCCTGTCTCAATCTGTTTCACTTATCGCTTCGTTTCTTTTCCTCTCTCTCTCATTCTGCCCGTCTCTGTCCTCGGTTGTTAACAATTTGGCACAATAATTTTGTAAATTATTGCGCATACGCCGCGTGTGTTTGCCAACGCAAATAACTTGCCGCTTTTTGTATTGTATTTGTTTTGCTTTTTTTTTGTTGGTCGTCTTCTCTTTATTTTTTTAGAGTGACAACTTTGCACTTTGGGGCCAAGATTGTCGTGGCCAGCTCATTTCCAGCGCAAATAAGCGTAAGTAAATTTATAAGACAAACAAACAACAGTTGGGGAACAAAACAAAAAAAGTAGGGAAAACTTGCTGCCAACAGGACAGGTGGTCGCCAGAAGCAGAATTCTGTTCTCACGCTCTCTACCTCTCTTTCCTTATACATATACCTCTCTTTTTCTTTCGGTCTCTTGTCTCTTGTCAGCAGCCAAAGCCAGGCGAAAGCCAAGCCAAACAGCTTCAGGGCGGACCAGGCAACTTGGGCAATATTCATTCTGCTGGCAAACAAACAAGCAGCAACAACAGCAACAACAAGAACAGCAACAGCAACAACAACAAATATAATAACGCTTTTGGTCGCTGCTCAACTCTGGCAACGCGTTAGTTGATGAACTTCGTGTTCAACTTGTGTAGCACAAGAGTTGACGCCTGCTGCTGCTTCTGTTGCTGTTGTTGTTGTTGTTAGTGCCGCTGTTGCTGTTGCTGCCGCCAGCTGTAACACTGATAGCAATTCCAAGAGACAACAGCAGCTGCAGGAGGGGAAGTGAAGGGCAAAGCGTTAGCTCGACCCGTGGACAGCAACGTGGCGTCGCCTCAGCGTATTTCGTGAGTTTTTGTTTTACTTTCAGTTTATTTTACTTTCGTGTGACGACGACAACAGCAGCAGCAGCAGCAGCTTTACTTGCTTTGATTTTATTATGTTTTTCTTTTGGCACCACTTCTCTTGCCCTTTCCCTTTACTCCCTCCGTCTCTTTCCACACTTCCCCTTCTCTATACACACATACACATTGTACTTGCTCTGCTTTTGGCCACATGCTGCCAGCCAAGTTCTTTTGCTGCTTCTTTGTTATATTTGACTACATTGACGAGGCAAGTTGCAAGCTGCCTCCCACCCCATTCCCTTCCCCTCTACATGCTGCTGACCTTTCTTGAGGTCTTGAGTACTCTGTGGGTAGGGGAAGGGGGAGGGGTAGTCGTTTCCCTTTTTACAAAAGCCGTTACAATATCAAGTTAATTGTTTGAAATAAGTGCCGCCCCAGCAGCAGCAACGGCCTAGTCTTCCATAGTTCAACCTTTCTGCAACCCCCTTCCGCCACCCCATCCCACCCCACCTAGCATCCCTTCCACATCTTCTTCTTCTTCTTCATCCTCTATCAAAGCAACTGTGCCGGTTTTTTGCTGATGTTGCGGTTTCTTTTGTGCCGCACTCTCGCTTTGGTGGCAACTACCCACATTTATAGTGTTGCGGTCGGTCTCTGTTTGCAGCCTTCTCTTCACTCTCCTTTCCCCCTCTCTGCTTCTTCTGCTCCTTTTATCATCAACGGTTCTGTTGTCAACGCCAGCAGCCCCAATTTTCTTTTTCGCCTGTTGTATTCTTCGTGGGCGTTTCATGAACTTTTCCATCCTTCCTTCGCCCTCTTCCCCTCAAAACAGACCCACAAATTTCACTTTGACTGACTTTGGCTACAGTTGCAGTTTCCATCTCCATCTCCATCTTCATCGTCATCTTCAGCTCCATTTCAGTGTTTGGAGTGCACTTTTCCGTACAACTTGAAATGAATCTAATAACTTGGCTGTCCACACACACAAACACACACACACACACGGGAAAAACAATGGGTTTTGACCAAGCTGCTGCAACTTTTGCCTTGTTTTTGGCCAAAAGCGGATTGTTCTTGTTGTTATTGTCTTCTTCATTTTTGTTGCTAGTTTTCTTTGGCCTTTTTGGGTTTTTTGCACATTTTTTTTTATTTTTTGCAATTTTCTAGTTTCCTGCACTCAATTCAAATATTTTACAAGCATCTTTTGCTGGCTTAGTTATAAGTTAGAGAGCGTTTGGCAAAAACGTTAACAGCTCCATTAGTACAATTTATTTGTCTGACGATTTGCCCTATTCACCCAATACTTCCCGCCCCCATTCGCCCCCCTCTTTCCACTCTTTAAGTCAAACAAACAACAAAAAGCTGAGCTGATGTTGATGATGACAATGATGAGAACGTTGCTGAAGATAAAGATAAAGCCAAAGCTAAAGACAAAGGCTGCTTGTCAACTTGATTGTGTTTGCAATTTCATAAAATAACAATTCGCAGCATCTCATCATCTACACATTCCTGAACTCATTCCTCGTCTGATTTAGCCCCTCTCTCCTCTCAAGACGTCTTCTCTAGAAGCTCGTCTTGTTATTTTGTTGTTGTTGTTGTTGTTATGCGCTGATTGCCGCCGGTGGTTGTCACTTGGCGCCTGCTTCCTGCCTCGTTCCTGTTCCTGTCGCTCGCTTGGTAAGTAACTCAAATGGAATGCGTTTGCAAATAATTTGCAAGGTGTGGGCCAAGTTTTCCACATAACATATATATATATATATTTTCCCACTTGTCCTCCCTCCTCTGGCATGCCAAATTCAATTCACACAAAATACCCGTAATTCAACACCCCGGCAAAAGCCACTCTGCTGACTGATTGGTTTTGCCAGCCAGCCAGCCAACAGTTTTCATTGCCCTCGTTTTCGCAGCTTCCCGCTATTTCCCCTCGTCCACCATTCGATTCCCAGTCTGTCGCACTCCCCAGGCACATTGAAATGAGCTAAAGCCAAAGTCTTCCAAGATATACATTCTCTACCACTTCTCAAACTCCTCACATTTCTTCAGCTGCTGCTGAAAGTTTCTCTCTGAGATTTTAGCTCGACGTTGACGTCGACATCGACATCGACATCTCAAGCGGCTCGTTGACATATTTGTATTGTATTCAATCGATGAATTTCTGCAGCAACTGCGACTCCGAGTCAGAGTCAGAGTCAGAGTCAAGGCTTCTCTGCTTTCCCCTTAAGGGAAAATGACTTATTTTCTTACGCACACATTGAAGCAGCTCAACGTTCAACGCTCAAGCGCCTCAACCAGCTGGCATCCAATGCCATGCTGGGGTTGATTGCTTCTGTGCGTCGACATTCGTCTTGGCCAAAAGAGGAAAATCAAAATACAACCAAAAATATACGAAACGAAAAGTTTGTGCCGCACACACACACACACACATACACACACATTTTTTACTTGGCTGCCTGTCGACTTTTTCCGTTGATATTAAAATTTTAATAAACCCACGCACGCTGCCCCCCGTTTCTCCGTTTCTCCGTTTCCTGTGTCCCTCTGTTCCCCTCTCTTCCTCTCTCCTCTTCTCTGTTCGTCTTCAGCTTGTTGCACTTGACGGAAACGCGTCTGTTGGGCTGCCTTCATCTTCTCTTCCTTCGTTACTTCTTCCTTCACGCACATTTCGATGCGGCGACGCGTAAAACGAATACGTCGTATTTGTGTGATTGCCTCTCGACTCTCAACTCTCTACTCCTTCCTCTTCCTCTTCCTTTTCCTTTCCCTTTGCCATTCTCTTAGGCATCCCGCTGTGCCTGAGCTCAGTCCCCAGCTGGGCTGACAATGCCAGCGATTTTTGTGTCGCACGTGAAACATGTTGATAAATCAAATCTCAACGCAGTCAATGCCAATGCCAATTTGACTGACAATTGCTTTTGGTTTTTGCGTTTGATTTGCGGCTTCCTTTTATTTTGCTCAAAGTCTCGCTCTTTCACTCTTTCCCTCTCTGTTTCCATATGCATGATAGCTAATTGCTTGTGGCTCAGCATTTCCCAAGCCACAATTCCTGCTCCGATGTGACAGTTTTATGGAGGGAAGGCGTCGCCTAAGCCCCTCAAGCAGCGCTTAACGGCAGCTGGCAAAAAGGACAACAACCAAAGCTTGGACTCACTGACTTCCTGCTTCTTCCTGCTCCTTTTTGCTCCAGACTGACTTTGTTGTTGGCTGGGCTGTGTGTAAGCAGCCGGATGAGTTGTGTTATTCGCCAGCTGATCCACTCGCAAATACACAACAACAGCAATAAGGACACCTTATACAAGGCATGACAAACAGCAGGAAGTATGTGGAAAAACAAGTCGTAAAATACATGCTAAGATGGTTAACTTATTAAATAAGCAAGTAGAGAGTTATAAACAAGCTTTAACCTAGATCTTAAATCCAAACACTTTCATTGTTGCTTAAACCAGTTTTCTTTTAGCTGCTTTATTTTAGTCCAAAGTCTGCCAATCACTTAAGCCTAGTCTTCCATTATAACTATTACTAAAAACCTTTCACATTGAATTCATTTTATTGCTTAGAATCCATTTTTGGCAACGGCTTTCCAGCTGGCACATTGATAATCCTCAGCTGCCTTTGGCTTGTCACTAAAAATTGGCTTTGCGGTTGAAACTCGAAATGCGACTTAAGGCCTTTAAAAGTGGCAGGAAAAAGGGAGCAACGGCAACGGCAACTGCCAAAATTAAATCAAATCAAATAAAATAGTTAGTAAATAATAAAACAGTCGAGTGAGTGAGTGAGTGAAAGAGAGAGATAGAGCTCAAGTGGATGGCAGTTTAATGCTCGTTTACGTTGCCAGCTTTTATAGCCACGGCTATAGACGAGAATTTTATTATAGAAACGTTTTCAGGTTCAGGCTCCGACTAAGGCTAGAGACTCGGTCTCGGTCTCAGTCTTAGTCTGAGGCATCGGCTCAGTCATTGGCAGAAGGCAGTCAACAAACCATTAAACTCAAGTGTTTACCACAAGCCAAAGTCACTAGACACAAATCTAAACTGGCAGTTAGACAGAGCCACCAGCAGGCACTCAAAAGCTGAGCATGTGGATAAGGATAAGGATGAGGATGTTGATGTTGATGTTGATATTGATGTCCTCGTTGTGCCCAGGCAGGATCTGTGCTCTGCCAGAGGCATCAATAGGTGTAGCTGACATTGCACATTGCACTCGACAGGAGTAAACTACGAGTACTCGAACTTGGCAACCGAGCGAGTTACTCAACGATTAAGGCGAACTGGAAATTTATGGACCAGCTGGCAACAATGTTCTTCGAATTTTTGATGAAGATTTTTGCCACTTCAATTTCAGCTGACAGCCTTAAGCAATGTTTAGGGCAAAGCCTGAGATGATAACAAATTAACTGATAAGCAAGTGCTTAACCAAATTCAATCAATCTTTTAAATGGGCGGCTGCTTTCTTGATAGCTTCTACTCTGACTGCACAGTGGTGGGAGATCTGAGGAAAATTCCTTAACTTTTTTCTAGTATTAAAACTTTGCAACTTTGCAACTTTATTTCATTATAATTATTATAAAAATTGTCACTTGAAATACAATTACCTCTTTCATTTTTTTAAGATAATGCAAACTTATAACTCAGCGAGCAGATTCCACAAAAATTTTTCTATATTGAAACTTTAATTGAACATAACATTATTATGAATTATTTTAGTCTCGTGATTTGCTAAAGATTTCCGAAGCTTGTTCTCCAGCTTAATGACTTTTCCAAACTAAAAGTTTCAATTATTTGATGGACTTTTAACGACATTCCCGCACCCGCAACATAAAGTTTGGTTTAATTTTAAAATTTTGACCTGCAGTTAAAATTGCCAAAGCTCAACCTCAAGTGTTTTATCTGCTGTGCTGCCTTCATTTTGTGCTGGCCACAAGCTTTGTTTATGGCCAACATTAGAGCTGCTATTTTTGTTAGCAACTTCCGTCAAGTTTATGGGTTAAATAGAGTCATAGACCAAAAAACATTCATCAAGACAACAACAACAACAACAGCAGCTGTAGGCTGTGTTTCCAAACCAAGCTGAGCTGAGCCCAAAAAACCGCACTATAAATATATAGTATATATATTTCAACTTATTTATGGCCACTTTTCGATGAGCCTTTAGTCGCGTTTACAGCTGTGCTATAAAATTTATGAGCACGGGCAATGAGGGGGAGTAAGGAAAGGGAATAGGGAGCAGGAAGTCGGAAGTAGGAAGTAGAGAATCGGGAAGTAAGTCGCGTTGAGACACGCGAATTGCCAACGCGTCACGTTTATACAACGCTGCGTAATTATTTTTATGACTATTTTTGTTTGTGACTGTGTGTCCATTGTCCTTTTGTCCAGTTCCTCGTCCTCGTGTTGAAGTGTTGGCGTTTGCCAAACAAATTAAAAGCAAATTATAAGCAACGATATTATAAACAAGCGCACAGCACAGTAAAGATACAAGTAACAGAGAGACAGAGGGAGAGAGGAAGACTTTTGTGCCCGCCAGGACTCTATCTGGAATTTTAATTTCTCTGTTTGCTGCTTGAGGCGTTCTACACTTAAAACGATTTACTCGCCAAATCTTATAAACGACACGTTGTAATGTAATGGCGAACAGGTGAGAAACGTGCGCCCCAAGCGCAAAGTCAGCCAAGACAGAGACAGAGAGAGGAAAGAAAAGAGAAGAACAAGTGGCAAGTGGCAAGTGAAATGTGGGTGGACATTTATTTATTTTTTTTCTTCCTTTTATTTTATTTTTTTTTTGGAGCTGGGTGCGAAACGTGCCTGACGTTGGACATAAATTAATTTATTGCGTGCGAAGCGAAATATGTAAAAATAATAGCATAAAAATAATTCATTGCATACTTTTTTGGGGCCACTGACCACAAACTTTGTATTCACATTAATAATTAAAGAAAAATGTCTTCAAGGCATATAAAGCAAGGGACAACGGGGAAAGGGGAAAGGGTATTAAAGGGAGTCACAACGAGTACTTACAACGAGCTTCTTTGTTGGAATTGTGGCGGTTGTCGCTGACAGCGGCGTCGGCGTCAAGGGCGGCGCTGCTGCTGCTGTCACTGGCGGACTAATCGCTTTAATTGTCGCCGGCGCTGGCAGCGTTGGCAACGGCGGAAGCGGCGGCGGCTGCTGAAATAACTCCGCTGGCTGCTTCACGTAAAACAGATTTACTCCAAAGTGTGAAATTTTGATTGAATTTATTGCAACACTTTCGACAGGAAAAATGTAGAGTGGGCTCTAAAGTTGCCGATAGCAACCCGTCGGCCAAATACACTCGGTTAGCGGTAAAAAGAGCGCGTCTCTTGGACTTTAACTTGTTGTTCTTGATATTATTGTTGTTGCTGTTGTTGTTGTTGTAGTTGCTTATTTCTCTGCTGTTGCTCTTGTGCTTATCGTTTGTTGTATGATTCGTTGTTGTTGTTGTTGGTTTTTTATCGCTATTTTTTTCACAACTAATTGAGAAGCTCTTGAAATTGCCGTTTATCTAAATTGCATTGGTTTTTTTTTTATTTATGTTTATGTTTATTTTTTACACTACTAAAGCTCAAACGTTAAACAGCGCGTTGAAAATGTCCTGCAAAACTGTTTTAATTTCTATGTTGTTTAGTGTTGTTGTTGTTGTTTCTGTTGATTGCACTTGAACGCGTTGCGAATCACGTGAAAAAATGTCGCTATTATTGGGCAAAAAACGCGTCGTCGTCGTCGTCTACCGAAAAATTCGCCGCTATTGACAATTTAAATTGAACTCAGTTGTGCTTGTTGTTGTTGCTGTTGTTGTTGGTGTTTTTGCTTTATAGCCGAGTGCTGAGAATTCGAGAATTGATTTCCTTCTTGGTTTTGCTTTTACTTTTTGGTTGTTTGTTGGTTATTTGGTTGTTGGCTGTGTGTTTTCACTAGGCTACTTTTGCACGGCTAAGGAACAGAACGCAACGACTGCTGGACTCGCTTGTCTGATAACGACTGAAGGACTCTCGCAAATTGCGTAGGATTTTTAGCAAAAGTAAAACGGCACGCCAGGCAATCCTCAGCGTCGACAGCGACGCTAACGTCGACAGTGGCAGCGGCAGCGACAGCGACAGCGTTTCATTTCTGGCAGCGGCAGCGCAGAAGCATTACAACAACGGAAGCAACTAACAGCGACACACACGGACAGAAAGAGAGCGAAACACTGGCAGAGAGAGAGAAAGAGATGAGGAGTAATAGAGAGGGAGAGAGGGACAGTAGCAGCGGCAGAGAGAGCGTATCTTCGTGTACACCCCCACACGAAGTCTGTTAACTTTTGTACTACGAGTAGATGCGGGCCAGTTGCCAGGGTTGTCAAGGTGCTCACAATATTAAACACTAAAAGTTGATCAGTTTTATGTCTAATTGACTTTTTATTTATGAAAACTTTTTCAAAACATTTACATATTCTTCCAGGTAACAAGTTTTAAATTAAAATAACATATTTGTTGACTCTTTGATCTAATAAAAATCATAATATAACGAATGTAAATAAGTTTTTCCAAATTATTTCAAAAGTTCTTAATGAAATATGAAAATAATGCACATACAAAAAAAAAAAAGCTAAACACTTTGTTTTATACTTTATGTTTGTTATTGATAGTTTTTAAATTTTTAGTATTTTAATTTTAATTTATAAATTTTTATTATATGTATATTTAAAAAAAGGATTTTTTCACAATTTAAATACATATACATATTGATTTGTAAAAACTACAAATAAGACTCTTCTTAAGATTTATAAATAATTAATTAATTTAAAAAAATGTTAATTCTTAAGATTATTAAATTAAATTACATTAAATTAAAATTGTTTCCGCTCAGTTCAAAAACACGAATTTCAATTCATTTTATAATGATGATTGAAAGTAAAAGTTTATCAAATTTCCAGAATACCCTTAATAAAAATTTTAAATCTGAGCTTATTCAATTCAGCCAGAATATTTTAATTTGAGTTAGATGATTAAATTCTCATTCATTTTTTGAGTTCCCCGATTAAAAGTAATGAGAAGTTGCACCTTTTAGGTATGCAACACTTTTTTTGGCTTGCATCGATCGATGCTGTTAACGCTGCGTATGAGTTTCTGTTAGCCATACAGCTTGACTTGGCTTACTGCCTGCCTGCTGTTGCTTCGCTTCTTGCCTCTCTACGTGGCAGCCACACAATGTTGCAATCATACACAAAACAGTCGCTAGAAATTCACTTTCACCAACCGAAAATTACTTAACAGAGGAAAAACGACTGAGAGAGAGACAGAGAGAGGTAGAATGAGAGAGCGCTAATTGCAACAGTAGATTTAGAGAGTCAAGAGAGAGAGATTGTATTTGTGTGTGTGTGTGAGAGAGAGAGAGAGAGAGAGGAAGCGGACAAGCGCCAGTTGGAGAGTTGGAAAAATCTACGCGCGTCATTGTTGCACCTTTATGTTTGTTTTCGTGGGTGGCCGCCACGAGTGCAAAAGAGACAGGGCGATATTGTTGGGCAAATGGCGCAAACAAACAACAATAGCAAATGTAACCTCTATAGAGGGTGTTCGCTGTGCCAGCTGCTGCTGCTGCTGCCCTCTGATGTTGTAGAATTGTAGCCAGTAGAAGATGATGATGATTACGATGAAGATTGAGATGATGATGATGATAATTATGTTGTTGTTGAATGTGGCCTGTGGCAGGTGCAAAAGTCTGCAACTTCAACAGAGTATATAGTTCATCATTAAGTTGAAGCTCATCATCATCTTTGTCATAATTAACATGCTCGTAATTTGTCTGTTAATTGCCTAAGTTCGCATTGCTGCTGTATTCGTAGTGTGTGTGAGTGTGTGTGTGTGCTTGTTGGTGAAAGTGTCAACTTGACATTGCCTGGAGTGCACGCGGCACCTCTCACACATAGCAGCACACTCATACACTCACACACAAGCCGCGCAACTTGCGTCAAATATTTTGTTGCCTACCGCCCGGGGGCAGTTTTTGTTGCCACAAATCGCTCGCAGCGACTCTTGTCTGAGCAAAATTTCCCACCAAAAAAAAAGCCCCATCTCTCTTGCTCTCGCTCTCGCTCTCTTGCAGAGAGTGGCGCTCTCTCGACGCGCCGACGCATTGACTGCAGATTTTCCCCAGTTGCGCTGCCAGCGGCAACTGCGAAGTCGGCGTCTGATGCTGCCGTCGCCGTTGCCGCTGCCGCTGCCATGGCAGCTTTATCAGTGCCATGAAATGTTGTTCCCGGAAAATAACCCAAAGGAAATGCTGCACACGCACACACACACACACATATGAGAGTCGAGCAGCAGCAGCAATAACTGTGTACATGTAAATCCTGGTTTGTTTCATTTGCCGATTTGAAGCTGCCTCGTCGCGTCCCGCGTCCGCTCGCTGCGCCCCAAAACTCTGCAGCCGGCGGCACTAACTTTGTACGCTTGATGATGATAATAATGTTGCCCCTTTTCGCCTTGTGCCATGCCATGGCCAGGAATCCAGGCATCAGGCAGGCAGCCTGCAACCAGCAACCCACAAAGCCAGACATCGTCTATGGAAATTCGTACGCCGATTTTCGAGCGATTGCAATTGATTTGTAATGTATTTCATTGTTGTGCGACTGACTCGCTCTCTCTCTCTCTATGTATTAGTGGGTGTGTGTGTGTGTGTGTCTGTGTGTGTGTGTGCGGCAGTGAGGTTATAAAATTTGTATTGATTATTTCGATTGCCTTTGTTCGTTGACTGCGCTTTGTTCGCCCATCTAATGATAGCTATGGGGGCATTAAAAATGTCAAAGCTGACATTTTCTGCACACGATGAACAGGGGGGATGGGGAGGGTAGGGGAAGTACTTCCGCTAGTGGGCATAGGATTAGTAAATATACAAGTACAAGTATATAAATAAATATTAATCTATATGTATATGTAACGCCACCTAGACACGCATCAAGGAGGCTGAAGATGAAGCTGAAGCTAAAGCTGAGCTCGACTTGGGAGTTGGCATGTGTACAAGTCAATTATGGGTCAAAATCCACACAGGAGTTGGGCAAACACCAAACACTTGACGCCGTCGCTTCGCACAATTTTATGAGTTCCATTGGCCATTGTAAGATGAGAGATGTGCAGCTGGAGACGGAGACGGAGACGGAGCTGGAGAAGAAGTTGGAGACCAAGTCGAAGCTTGTGCCCCATTGCAAATGAAACATGTTTGGTTTTATCGCATTTATTGACGACTCCATGGGGACGCTTTGCCTGACTGACTGACTGACTGACTGACTGCCACTCAGTCAGCCAGCGAGATCAAACAATGGACGCTAGAGATGCCTTCAGTAGCTGCCTTCTGCCTCCCATCCCAAAGCATCCTCTCTGCTTTCCAAATTGCGCTATCGAGCAGCTCAAAACAGCCACATAAAAAGATTATATTTATGCATGTGTGTGCTTGCCTGTGTGTATATTGTGTGTTGTGTGTGTGTTGATAAAGAAAGAAAAGCTACGCACAACAGGGAGACGGGGAAACGGGGAGGGGGCAGCAACTAAATTCACTTAGAAATACCGATTTGTATGCGAGTGTTGCATAGAAATGGAATGTGCGTGTTCCCGGAAAACTTTCCAAAATACTTTCAACAATATTCTAAGAATGTTCCAAACGATAACTACTTTCTACTTAGGTAAATCGTCCGCAGCAAACGCAACAAAATGTTGCAACCACAATTCCCACTTTCAGAATTTCTGCTACTTCTCCAGAAAATGCACTACAATTCTTTTTCGCTTTAAATTCGCTTTAATTGTGCATAAATTAATTGCTGCTAAATTAACTCAAGCATTGAATGAACCAAGAGCTTGTTCATAATGTTCAACCCAAACACTATTAAGAGTAAAAAGCAAAGAATGAGTAAAAGAGTAAAAAGATATCTTTAAAGATTATTAAATTATTAGGAAACTACTTCATTGTAATATTCTTAGCTTAAAGCATAAATCTTTAATATTATATTTAATAAAAAAGTTGCATTAATTAATTACAGCTTCGAAAAGACCATGAAAAGCAAACTCACTAAAGTTTTAAATATAACAAAAAACTTGAACAAGTTAAAACAAGCAGAGGTGGTAGCAAAAAATTGTATTAAATGCAAATTTAGTTATTGCAATTTAATCATTTAAGGGCATTTATATTAAGTAAAATTTGTAGCTTATGAGATTAGTTTTGGTAACAGATTGTTTTAATGTTAGCATAAGAAATGAATTTCTTCGCCTATGAAAATTTGAGATATTCCTTTTGTTTATGCAACATTGTCTGTGCATATAATTTAGATAAATATAATAATTTCTTTAACTTTAACTAACAAAGCAATTGTTATTTTGTTCTTTTGTTGTTATTGTTATTTTTGCCGTGCGAATATCTAAAAGCACTTAAGTTGCGTTAAGCCACAAAACAAAACTTGATATGAATAACTTATTTAGTCATTCCACAGACTTCTCTAGACATCTCTCTACATGACTACTTAACATTCTCATACACTTGGCGGGCAGAGAATGTCTGCGTGTTTTCCCATCTCTCTCTCTCTCTCTCTCTTTCTCAGCTTGCAACACCCTTTAAGCCAGCCAGTCAGCCAAGTAACTCACTCTGTGTCTCTCTGTCTCTCTCTCTCTCGTTCATTGTCTCTCTTTCTGGTTGCTGTCCAGCAACATTTAAGCAATTTCGCTTGTTAAAAGCTTACGCCGCGCACTTTACTTTAAACCACACTAACAAATGCCACTTCATTCAGCAGATATTTGCGGCAAGCAGCAGCAGCAGCAGAGGCAACACTGGCAGTGGCAAAAACTCACACACACACACACTCGCACACATATGCGAAATCACACACATCCTTTTGCCATCAATTCTCTAAGCAACAAACAAACAGGCGAGTCCCTCACACACACACACACACACACTGGCACACACACACACACGCATGCCACAACACGCAAAGCTCTTTTCACTACAAAACGGAAGTACATAGAAGCAGCAGCAGCAGCCGAAAACACAAAAAAAATAAAAATGGAGAATAGAGCTGAGCTGGGAAAACTGCGAGCTTATAGAAAAATACAGTGGCAGAATCTAAACACACACACACACAGACACAACAGTACAAGATATTCATTCTATCGTAAAATAGGTGAGCAGCAGTTATGTGTGTGTATTAGAGTGTGTGTAAAAAACAAGCGCCAACGCTCTGGTCAACGGATAACAAAACATAAATAATAACGACAGCAGCAGGAGAAAAAAAGAGGCGGAAAAACCAGAGCTAAAGCCAGCCAAGGCAACTGGGAGCAACATTCATGGGGCATGGAACAACAGAGAAGCAGCCAGATATTGGTAGCATAACCAATGGCCATGGCCAAAAGCTACAGGCTACAGGTCTCTGCAAATCAAATAAGATTCGTCGAATCACTTAGAAAGTGCAAAATAAACTATCAATGACAATAAACAATAAACAATCAGCATACAGATAACTACTGTAGCTACTGAAAAAAGCAACATAAAGCAACTCGAGTTACGCAACAAGTGTTTGCTTTACTAAAAAATGGAAAAAGTTTTAAGGGAACCACAGAAAAAAATGAGCTCACTTTTAGCAAATGTTGTTCCTTATTCATCCAACTATTTAATTAATTATCTTTTATTGCAGCTTATTGTCTTAAAACTCTATAGCGCATTTATAACTTAGTAACCTTAACAATGAGTTGGCGAACTGCCTTTATAACTATGAGTATCGAACTGTGACTATAACTTTAAATCATCCAACTAGCTTAGAGATATTTTCAAATTGAATCCTCATACATCTAAACAATTTTAAAATTAGTTCAAAAAACATTCTTAAACTTCCAATTTGTTAAAATACCTTTCAGATTAGGTAAATTCCCTTAAGAATCATCTATCAAATTGTAAAATTTCAATAACTTGCACTCAGCTGCTTTCTAATCAGAAACATAATTTTTTAAGCTTAAAATTATTGTATTTTCTTGAAGAAAAACATTTATGGAAAATCAAAAAGAAAATGCCACCGCAATTGGGGCCGGATAACAAATTTCTCCTTGGACATTTATAATACATAGTGGGCCAATTTCAGTTCAATTTATTTCTGTTTGCTGAGCCTTAACTCACTTCCTGGTTCCTGCTGGGTGACTTACTTACTAACAGGGCCAACGCAGCCATAATGGCCACGTCGTATCGGTTTCCTGAAAGATGAAAAACACAAAAAAAATGAAATAAAAATGAAATACAACAACAAAATAAAATAAAATAAAACAGGACACGCGCCCCGGTGCTGAATGCCCGGTACCAATGCCGATGCCGATGCTGATTCGGATTCGGATTCGAGTTCTGATGCCGGGCAATGCCAAAAAGTGGCAAGCTCAGTACAGGACAGGAAAGCGCCAATGCCATGGAGAATAATGCGAATGCGAATGCGAACAACGCGCGCATATAACTCATTTATTTATTTACTATACACACATGACTGCCGACCATATGTGTGTATGTGTTGTGTTGTGTTGTGTTTGTGATTGTGTGCGTATCCATATCGCCATGTTTGTATCTTTATATATATGTGTGTGTGTGTGCGTTTGCGTGCAGTGAAGCTTGAGTTTGATTTAATAGTTTATTAAGATACGCGCAGCAAGTGAAGATTAAGGCGAGCGGTTGTGGATTTGCCTCAACGGTGGTTGTTGGTTGTTGGCGCACTTAAATGACGACGACCACTGGATTTTGGCTGTGGTTTATGTGCTTTGCAGCAGTCAGCCATAAATAGATTTTGCCATGTTACTCTTGTTGTTGTTGTTGTTGTTGCTGGTCTTGTTTTGTGGCTGGCATTGCTGCATTTCAAATGGAAAATGCCATGGAAAGCAGAAATTGCGACTGATAAGCGACGGCGTAAGACAATAATAATAACAAATTTAGCTAGCAAAGCACCACACTGAATTATAAATTTAACAAAACAATAATTAGAATCACGGCTTATAAAATGGTTAATATACGACCATATTAAAGCACCGAAAGCGGCATTTCCTGCATCATAAATTATGTGTAATCTTAATTTGCTTTTCCTTTAGCTGCTAGCATTAAATAGCTCTCAATTAAGTTTTTGCCTTGAATACATTAAATACCTAAATAATTTGCAACTATTCTAGCAGTCTTAAACTATCATAGATAGTTTATGTGTAACACATTTTATTTTAAACAAAATAATCAAGAACTAAAGTTTGGTATTAAATATCGAAACTAAAACAAACAGAAAATGAATCAGTTTCAAAGTGAAAAAAATGGCAAAATAAACTTTGTAAATATAAAAATAATTGAGAGGTAAAGTACTTCAATCAAAAGTCAATATAAATATGAAAATATAGATAGCAAATAATCATAAATTTTAACTTGCAAATGTTGACCTAATACTAAGTTAATAGTATTTTAAACTAATGCCTACAAGATGTTACAGCCAACTAATTAATAAAAAAATATATGAATGAGAATAAATCAAAAATTCAGTATTCACTTAAGCTGATCATAAAATGTATAAATGGTATTTATATTTTGGCATTAATGTGGATATTTATTTGGAATTTATGTTGCATTTGATTGAGTATTTATTACATATTTTCGTATTTAATTCGAATTTTGCTATTCATTTTCACATTTCACATTTATTGCGATTTTCATACACATTCATCGTCGACAAGTAGGTGAAGAAGAAGAAGCAGCAAAGCATTTGCCAGCTCATTTTAAAAGCCCATAAATTAATATTTTCACGCTTTAAATGCCGTTCACAACACACACAGACACCCTTAAATGTTCAGACACACACACACACATGATTATATAGATATATATCTATGTATGTATGTATGTGTGAGTTGGCAGCGATTAAAATTGCTGTTAATGACAAGCGAATGTTATAAATTACAGCAATGAAGCAATTTTTTGTTGTCAGGGCTAAAGTTGATGACTGTCTGTGTATGTGTGTGTGTGCTGAGTGTGTGTGTGTGTGTGCTGACTGCCTGTAGCAGACACAAAGTTTGTGCCTAATTATTTAAGATCAACGCTGAGGCGTCCGATGCTGTTGCTGCCATTTCAAGTCAACAAAATGAGAAGGAAAAGATGAAAAACCAAACAATGAAAATTGAACGCGTCTCAGGGTTTTGATAATGATGTTGTCTCTGTGCCGAGAAACCGAGCGACAGTCTCTCCGCTGTGTTTCACTGTTATTAATGATGTCCTATATGAGGCAGACAAACACGCACACACACACGCACAGATACCGATAAAAACACACACACACATAGGCTGAGAGAGAGTGAAATACACGTAAAAGCTTGGGCCAAATTGAGGTTGTGGTTTGAGAGTATCCATTGCCTTAAAATTATGCGCCATATTTTCTGTCAGCATTTTGGCTCGTCGCTTAGGCGGATGTCGGATGTGGTGGCCTCCAACTGAGCTGCAGAATGAGCAGGAGTAGGAAAGAGAAAGAGAGGGAGGGGCAGAGGCAGAGGCAGAGGCGTTGCGGTTGCGTTGCCAGTGCGAAATGAACGATTGAACCCGCAATGGCAACGACAACACACGTTGAAATCAATGTGTGTGATTTGCCAATTATGTGGGTTATACATGTATCTGTATCTGTGTGTGTATTTTAGTATCTGTGTGTGTGTGTGTGTGTGTGTGTGTTGATGCGTTTGGCTCGTCATTAGCGCTGTTTCCATTTCCGGCAGACAGAAGCAACAGCAGCGGCATTAGAGCAGGAAGATGGAAAATGAGAAGGAGAGGGAGAAGAAGCAAAAGCAAAAGCGAGTGTCACAGAGTCGTCGGCATTGGATGTCAATTTCATAAGCAATTTACGCAGCGACAGAGTTCGATTTGCCAACTGTTGATGCCGCGTTGAGTTGAGTCGCGTCAAGTGGCTGAAGTGGCCGGAATTTAGGTATTGGTTGGGAAATTGAACTGTGAAGATTCCTTCAGAAATAGCGTTTGAACATTTGAATGTTTCGCCCCCATCATCATCGACGGCGTCTAATTAACTAATTTTGGCTCCCACACAGCGGTCGGCCATTCAAAATATCATTTTCTATGAGGCTGAGAGGAAGGAGGAGTAGGAGAGGGAGGAGATGGAATAGAAGGAGTGGCTGTGTCGGGTTGAGGTCGAGGCTCAACTTCATCGTGTCGTTGTTGTCCAAAACTGATGCGTTGCGCCATTGTCCTAATTATTGTCCTGCCATAAACAACTAACAGAAGCAGCAGTAACAGCAGCAGCAACATTAACAGCAATGGCAACAGCAACAACAACTATTACAACAGCAACTACAACTGGCATTGAAGATTCACCCTCACAAGCAAGACAAAAGTAATGGCCGCTATAATTCACAGTTACTTATTGTTTATCTGTTCGTTTGCTCAGCTCGATGTGCTCCATAACTTAAATGGTCACAACAGCAGCAACAACTAGAGATGACAACAACCCGACCAACAACAACCCGAAAACAATAGAAACACAAATCACGTAACACGAGAATGCCATAATCGCAATCTTGAGAGCTATACAATTCGAACTAGTTGTTGAAAAGTGCTCCAGCAATAACACAACAAGTTTATCACTAATAAAGTAATTCAATTATATGTCAAGTAGTTCTTAAATTGAAAATAGTACACTAATTTGTAAGTATGACTTTTAGGGATAAAATAAATAAATAAATAAAAATGTACATATAATTCTTTTATATTTAAAAATAATTAATGGAATTAAACAAATTATTAATGGAATACAAAATTAAATGAATGTTGAGGAAATGAAATGTTGAATTGCTTTAAATATGTTAAAAGTGCTTTCAGACGAGCGTGTTTTCACCGACACTTTTTCACCGTCGGTGAATTTTACCATTCACATAATTCGCATCGGTTGTCAAACAAAAATACCATCGGTTTTTTTTCTCACAGAACCTGGTCACACTCCTGAAAAGTTTCATACAAAAGTGCCTCAATCTAGTAGGCATTTGACCGACACAAAAAACCGATGGAAATAGGACGTGTTCTATTTCCATCGGTGAGCACCGGTGAAAAGCCGACGCTTTTTAAATTCTGACTGTTCACACGACACCGACAGTTTTTTGACAAAAAGTGTCGGTGAAAAAATGCTCGTCTGAAAGCACTTTAAGCAATTTAGTAGACAACAAAGATATCTTAAGTTTTAAGCAATATTTTCACGATGTTTTACCAATAATTTAAAAACTGTTGCTAAGAATTTTCGGCAGGAAATACGCAGAGAAACAATTTCGTAATCATGATACTACTAAAATGGTTTTATTATTTTTAAATATTTCTGTTCTCACTTTTAAATCTTGACTTAACAGATATCTTTGAGCATTTCTATGTAGCATTCAAATTTTCTAATTAGCTTCGCTCCCATTGTCACAATCGCGGACACGCGTCCATCTCTAGCCTAACAAGGATGCTCGACTCGACTCGACGCCACCAAATTCGCTGTGTTTGTAAAGGACTCGCTTCGATTTAAACGGGTGGAGAGTCTGAAAAGGAGAAGATGTTGCCCTGCTTTGCTTTTGCTCTCGTTTTGCTTTGCTGAACTGTCTGTGATTTAAATGATGCGAATTAATTTGAAATTTTCAATGTATTGCAACCTGAACAATTGTCAGCTCCGCTCAGCTGAAAGCTACACAATAGTAAATAGAGCGAAAGAAAGAGAGAGAGAGAGTGGGAATATAGTCAAGGAAAATCAGTGCACATAACCGAAAAAGCCGAAAAACCGTGGCCATAACTATGTGCGGCCAGCAAAAGGAAACGGGCAACAATGCAACAGCCAAACACAGAGAGGAGGCCCGTGCTGAGAGCAGATTGCACAAAAAATAGTTGAAGCAGCAGCAACAAGAGAAGAAAGAGAAGCAGCAGCAGTGGAAGTGGAAGTGGAAGTGGCAGGGGCAGGGGCAGGGGCAACCACATTGGTGGCAAACGGCTGTTGTTGGGGCAATGGGCAAAAGTTTAAACAACTATTTATTATGAAATACAACAAAAAGTGGTAGGCAAAAAAAAGGAAGAAGCAAGAGTAGATAAAAAATAAAAATAAATACAAAAAATACTATTTAACACACATACACACAACACACGTAGACAGAGAAATGCAAACAGACAACAGCTGAACGCGGAGGCGGCATTGGTGGCGACTCTGCGGCAATCCTTTGAGCAGCTGGAATCCAGCTGGGGAATGAACGGCTGCAGCCCAAACGATTCATGCCACCAGCTTCCCATCTCCTATCTTCCCGTCTACATACATATATCCATCTCTGCAGAGTCGAAGCCAGATCTGAGAGCTGAGAGCCGTGTTGTGTGTGGCAGCAAAGGAGCAACTTTTACGTGAAAATGTTCAAAATTTAATCAAATTAAAGTGAATGCGCCGCAGGCGAACATATTTCGCACGCGCCGGCGAGAAAGAGGAGCGCCAGGATCCAGGATGTGGAATGAGAATGTTGTGAGAGGATGCAGGGGAAGAGGCAGAGGCGCAAGTTTAATATGTAAATTGTTTTTGTTGCTGTTGTTGCCATAGCTCGACATTAAGTGGTTATCATAGCCATTTATGAGGCTGTTAAAAAGTATCTCATTAAACATAAATGGCCAAGCGGCAAACGGAACGCGGAACGCGCAACACTCAACTGGAACTGGATAATAGATAGATACTCGAGTTTGAGTTTGAGTCAGGACAACAAATTAAAGCCCCAACTATGCCACGCAACAGCAACAACAGCATGAATTGAGATTGGAAACGAGCATTTACCATATGCAATACTCTAAGCCACCCACAGGCAACTACACAACTCACAGCTTATGGCCATAACCATACCCATATCCATACCCAGGGACCAGGCACACATTCTACCAAATTCCGTTTACCTGTCAAACTTTTGCCATTTGTGGCCAACACATTTTGAAGTTAGCCCCAGCTTGCCACACACCACCACCAACAACAGCAACAACAACAATAGAAGTGGCAGCAATTTTGTCATCCCACCCAACCAAAGAACTCATGCCACAATTGAACCAACATCGTAGAGACAGAGCCACGTTTATGCCTAAACTTTGTCAATTATTTGCGGATTTAACATTTGTAGCTTGTACGGATTTTGATTTTTGATTTGAGTTTAAAAAGGCAACGCCAACAACGACGACTCGAACAACGACAACAACAACAACAACACTTTACATGCCACAGTCATTAGAGTTTCATTTTATGAGACAAGCAAAATTGTACAAGGAATTTCAACAACTTAAGCACAAGCTTTTCAGCATATTATAGATTCTAATGGAAAAGGGATAACCCAAAACTTAAAATTGTCTTCGTGCAATAAAACATCAAAAAGTTGCTACATTTAAAATTTTAAAGCACAACCCAATTTTCTTCTAAAGCAATAGCTGCTGTTTTGACTCTATTCAAATTAGCAAACTTATTTATTCAGGTAAAAAGTCAATGAACACATTAATAAAACAGTTTTCTCGGAAACTGCAAGCCATTCAAATCAGATAAATTCATTAGAATTGGAAAAAACAGAAATTCAAATGAATTGATTTGAGTTTTGCCATTTAAAAATTGATTTAAATCGCCTAAATTTAGACACCTTCTATTCAAATAATTGTTTTAAATTTGTAATTAATATTATTAGTGCCTTCTTGGAAATGTGTTCTCAAATTGACGAAATTTCTGAGAAGGCAAAAATAGAATTTTAAATTAATTAATTGTCATTCTATGTTTAGTAAATGTTTTAAAGACCTTCCTAATCGCCTAATTAAACCACCTAGAGACACATTTCAAGCTAATTATATAATATTTATTAATTACACATTACCGAAAATCAAATCTATTCTGGTTAAAACCAAGTTTCATTTCCGAGAATATAAGAGGAAAATTTGACATTTGGCATCACTAATTAGAAACAAATATGTAACATCTGAAAGTCAAGTTTTAAGTGCTATTTTATACATATTATGACATAAGGATATAAAAACTTTAGCTTGAAACTAAAAATTTTTAAATTTTTAAAAAAGACAAGATATATCGACAACTCGTATAACTTTTTGACGAATTTTCGATTCACTGTTCTGATTTACATCACTAGTTTAAACGAAATAGCTTTCAAAACAATTCAATACATTTCACTTCCTTCAATTTGAATGTATCACGTAGTCTGTTACGGTTCAAGTATTGCGCTTGCCTCTCTTTACCTACATTCAATTACAAGAATTTCAATATTATTTTTATGATTTTTAGTCAATATATGCATATCAAATAACTATCAATGCCGCACGGCTGCCACTCGCAAATGTCAAAATCTCGCAACAAATTATCAGCAGGACCGTCAATAGCACCTGCTACATAGACAATCCCGCCCTCCCCTCCCCACCCCTCCCGTCAGTTACCCCTATCTTGCTACACAAATATGAAAACAGAAAAAAAGAAGAATGAATATTGGCAGTGTGAGAGAGCAAAGATTGGTAGTTGACGGCGACAATGACAAGGACGAAGATGAGAATGGGAGTGAGAAAGGGAATTGGAATGGGAATGGGAACGGGAATGAAAATAAAACGACAAGCAAACGCTGCAATTTTGCAATTTGATTATTTTGCAAAGCAAAATATGTATATATATGTGTGGTATATATGGAAAATGCTTGTGGCAAGGGTCAGGTGCTCTACACAGGATGCAGGAGGAGGGGAGGGGGGGTCAAAGGGCAGCACCTGGCAACGTTTGCCGTCTCTCAAAATGGTGACGTCGGTGGCTGCCGTTTATTATGCGTAGCTCTCAGCACAACTTTTGCAAAGTAATAAAGCCACAAAAGTTCAACTTCAATTGAAATAAATTAATTTCAACATTCGGACTGACAGCGCCAACTAACTGACAATTACACACCACACTCTCGCACACACACACACACACACACACACATATAGATAGTTAGAGACAGAGATAGAGCTATATATAGAGAGAGAGAGAGGGAGTAGACACATGCTCAGCGGTTTGCTCGCTGCATGAAATAGTTGAGTAACTTTTCACTTTTATTTTTGCATTTTTTTTGCTGTATTTTCTGCCTGCCTTTTGTTGTAAATGTAAAATAATAACGACAAAATTGCACTTTCAACTTTTGACTTTTTTCCACACAGAGTGAGTCGAGAGTCAGTTGTGAGTCGAGTCGAGTCGAGTCGTCGTCGTTTCCTATGCTTGGGTCTCTGGCATTGTATTGCTCTCTCGAGTGCCTGGGATGCTCCCATTGTCTGTGCAAAAGTTGAATTAATCGCCCATTCAATCCCCCCTTCTACCTCCACCCTGCATCCCTATCAGCAAACTCGTCGAATACCTCAGCCTTGTGCCTTGTGCCTTGGCAAGTCTGCAACTGCAGTCAGACGCATACTTTCGACATAGTTTGGCTGCCTCAACGACTGTTTCATCTTGATTGATTACATATTTTACAAGTTATTGCACACACACACACACACACAGACAGAGAGAGACCCTACATTGAAGAGGTCTCTGTAGGGGGTGAGAAATACACGTATTTATTAGATTTATGGCTTGACTTCTCTATGTCTGTCTGTCTGTCTTAATGTGTATATTGTAATGGATTCACACAACTTTAAATGTATTGGAAATATCTGCGATATATCTATTTCCTTTCTTCCCCCGAAATGTTCCTATTCCTATTCTTTTCTGCTCTGTTGAAATGCGGCAGTCGAAGGTAGTAAAAAGTAAAACTCATGTCGAAAGCGGTAAGCTGTGGCAATTGACTGAAACTGCCGGTTTAAATTAGAAAAGTTTGCACAATGTACACAAGATACCCACACACACACAAACACTCACACACACACACACACATAACAGACATATTCGAGCGTGTTAATTTAATGGCAACATGACTGAAGCAGCTATGAAAGATGCTTTTCCCTCTCGTAACAAACACGCAGCTCGCTCAACTCACTTGTCCATCCATGGCTGATACGTTCTCGTATCTGTCAATTTGGACAGAGCCCGAAATGTGCTTCATTATGACATGGTCATGCAATCGAAGCCACATTGTTGTTCTCCAACTGAAATGGAAACAATGGCAACTGGATTTGTGCCTTAATTGCATACTTTATCGTTGCATACTTATGTATGTGGACAAAACTTTATGTTGTTTCCCCACTTCATCCTTCTTCTGTTTTGTAATCTATTTTAAAATTTCCCTCTCTTGCTTCTCGAACAAAAACCACATTACAGATTCCCAAACACACAATCGATAATTTGACAGCTCCAATTGCACACATTTTAGCCAACATCTCTCGAGCTGTGGTTTCGGTATCATTTTGGTCTGGCTCTAACAACAACAACAAAAAAAAATACATATTTTCATAGGTACAATGTGTAATTTGAGGAATGTAAACTCAATATTCACTTAAATAATTGCAAGCTGTGTCCAATATAAATCCCTAGGAAAATATGTCCTCATTGCAAGCATATAAATCGAAAGTGTTGTATGACAAGCTCTCTTATTTATCAAACTTGAGTTTCGTACAGTTTTAATTTAAAAACTTTAAATAGTTTTAAAATTAAATATTATCTTATTTTATTGAAAACCTATCATTATTACTCTCTCTCTCTCCCTCTATGAAATATACTCATTTGTAATCAGTATAAACTGTTAAAATTGTTCTTGATTTTTATTTAAAAAAGAAATCATTTTTGGAAAATCTACCTCATAAAGATGAAAGGAGTAAGATGTGACCATATATTAAAAAACAGCAGAATTTCTGGTTGACTTAAATTCAATTTTGCTCAGATTAACATTTGAACATTAATTAAAGTCTGTTATACAAAAGGCAAAAAAATTTACCCTTATTGTCTTATTTTTTCTAATCTGTACATACAAACACATATTTTATTAAAAAACTATTTACTTTTAAAATAATACAAATTATTAGCTGTTTTATTTCTTAATACAATTTTTTTTCCCCTTTTTACTGATTAAAATTCGAGCATGTTTTTAGCTCTTTGGCACAATGTGTCTCCATCCATTCAAAACTCTCGAGAATTATGTTAAGCGTTAACAAGTTCATGCGTTGCTTTAGCTTAAATTTGATTTCGAGTTTCCTTTGTGTGCATGTGTGTGTGTGTGTGTTTTGTGTGTGTGTGTGCATGGTGCTCACAAATATTCCATAAATCCTGCTCAGCAAGTTCAGATGACAGCTCTGCTGTCTCTCCACAGATTCCGTTAGGAATGTTTTGCTCTTCTTTTTTGAACGCTCTGCTTTTTTTTGTTCTTTTTTATTGTTTTTGTGATAGTTTTTTATAGCATACTTATGTGGGACAACCGAGCGAAATCCATTTCACTTATCCCATGCACTTTTATGGCTTTGGCCACCAAAAATTTTGCACATTAAAAGCGAACTTTTTAACATGACATATGTAAGCCAGTCGGCTCTCTCTCTCTTTCTCTCGCTGTCTCTCTGTCTCTTTCCGTCCTTCACTCCTGTTGCAGTTGCAATTGTTGGGCCACCCATTGACCAAACACAAGTTGCACAAATACACATTTCATATTCATAGTCTGAGAGCTTAAAAGCAAAGAAATTAACTTCACAAAAGTTTGCACAAACGTTGCCAGAGTCGAGATGTCGATGCGACACACATGGCGTATGTGTAATGTGGGTAATGGATAATGTGTAACCAACCCGGATGGGAATCTCTTTTGCCACAGCAGCAGCAGCAGCCTACTCAAAATATGCTTCTTCCATCCTTCCTTCCTTCCTTCCTTCCAGCTTCATCATCTTCTTCTTCTGCAATCTCCACCACTATTTTTGTGCTTAGTCGGCTCATCTGCATTTTATGGTCCAAAAATATCATCATCATTTTTTCGCATTTCATTATGTTTTTCAATGGTTGAGTGTGTGTCTGTGTGTGTGTGTGTGTGCGTGTGTGGCACACTGAAAACTTAGCAGCCTCATTTAGTATGCTTCATTTCATTATATAGCCCGTTTCGAGTCCCAGTCCCCTAACTGCCACTGCCTGCCTATGACTACTTTAAAAATAAAAAAAATAAAATACTCTTAACTTTCGCTGCAACCACAAGCATTTTGGGCCACATTTTGTGGGCAATCCTTCTGGCTGTTCCATGTTCCATGTTCCATGAGCCTGCGCCCCGACAAACGGTGCGAGAAATTGTCCTCTCGTCATTTTTCTTTTATTTTATTTTATTTTTTCTCTTTTTTTTATACTTTTGATGTCGCTTGCAATTTTTTTTTTGCTGTTTTCTTTTTTTTTGTGCTGCGTAGCAACTCCTTTGGGTGTCTCCACGACAGGCGCTGCCTTGCCTGTCTCCTGCCATTTGGCTCCTGCTAAGCTCGTCTACAGCCTTCCGCCTCGTTGTATGCCACCTTCCATCCCATCCCCTCCGCCCCTTTTGCCCCTTTCTACGCGCTGTGTCACTCATTTTTTTCTCGTAATTTTCATAAGCAGCCGTTAGACGTTGGATTTATGTTTTTAAACGCCTTTTAATATGCGAGAGGATCTTCGCGCGTCCCAGAACAGGACGGAGCAGAACAGAACGGGAAAGAAGAGGGAATGGAGCAGAGCCCAGAACACAAAGCTACTCGCAAATGCCG
This sequence comes from Drosophila suboccidentalis, assembly GCA_037043435.1. Lineage (NCBI taxonomy): Eukaryota > Metazoa > Arthropoda > Insecta > Diptera > Drosophilidae > Drosophila > Drosophila suboccidentalis. The sequence goes on along the minus strand of JBAMBK010000483.1, from coordinate 319,574 downwards.
CGTAGCCATCGTCTCGTTGTCCTAGTCCCCTTCTTCGTCCCTTCGTCCCTTGCTCCCTGCTCGGGACATGGCGTGGCGCAAATCCAGTGAGAATGCGTTTAAAAAAATATTATAATAATAACATTACGTAAATAATTGTTGGGTGCTGTCGTTGCCGTTGCCGTTGCCGTTACCGCTCTCTCTGCCTCTGTCCAAAGTGTGGTGGCCAGAGCGGGGAGAGGGGCTAACAAACGGCGGCAACACGCGCCTCAGGAATAGCAACGGAAATCAGCTGCGTGTTGATAAGCAAAGCGTGGCCAGAGCTACTTCAAGGAGACACTAAGAAGAAGGAGCTGCCTTTCGGCCTTCTCTTGTTGTTTTTCTCAAGGCTTTCGTTCTCTCTACACACGTGTGTGTGTGTGTGTGTGTGTGTCTGTGGTGTGTGCGTGTAAATGTGAGTGTGTCATTTTGGGCGCGTATTATGGTGTGCTTTTGTGGTTAGTCGCCGCGTCGCTTCGCCAATACCAAAAAATGCTCAACAAAGCCGCATTAAAAAATACCCTAAGACTCACTGAAGGATAAGCTGTTAGATTGTTAGACATAGCATAAGACTTAACATAAGAAAATATTCTAAGAATTTCCATTACATTTGAAAGTTAACATTTTGAGCAGATTCATTAATCAGCTTGGAATTCTGGGAATTATATTTAGAGAATTGCTTGGCAGATTCTTTGATTTTTAAGCTAAATGATAAGCAATCAGATCAAATCTGCTGTTGAATGAAAAATAATGACTTATCTCTCAATTCATTGCCCGTTTTGCTAACTCTTAAACTACATATATTTTTCGGAAATAATTATTAATATCTAATAATAAAAAGAGCGCAATCCAAAAAAAAGTTTGGTAGATTTAGTCTTTTTTATGTTTTATTTTTTTAGTTTTCTTTGCTTTTCAACCTAGTTCTAAAAGCTACACTGCTCTATTTATTTCTTAGAGTATTTCAAGAAAAAGTCGAAAAAACTCAGCACAGAGAGTCACATTTGTAACTCTGTCTAACCGAGCGCAGTGGCAAGCAGCGAAATGTGCGTGTGGCATTTAGTAGGCAGTGACAGTGGAGGGAGGCAAAGATACAGATACAGATAGAGATAGAGAGAGGCCCAAACGCATAGGCACACCCATTCACACACACACACACACACATCTAGACAGACCGACAGACACACACGCACACTCATATTGCTGTCGAAATTTTGTTGTCATCATCACTTTGCAGGCAACGCAATAATAATAAAGGGCGGGGAAGCTGCCACGGAAGGGGGTGGGGTGGCAGATGGAGTTGAAGCGACCGCCGCAGCCTGTCAGCCACAAAGTTATCTGCCTGCCACTTTTTCGTAATGTTTTCTGGCTGCTGTTGTTGTTGTTGCTGTTGTTGTTGTCGTCTTCCGTTTTTAATTTCATCTGCCATTTACTGCTACTTATGACACATCCTTTGGCCCCCCACCCACTTCCACACAACAATTTCTCACCCATTGGACTACAGTTTTTCCTTATTTTTCGCCAACTTTTTTCTTCATTTCAGTATTTTTTATATATATATATATATGTATATATTTTTTGGTAATATTTTTGTGGGTACTTACCTTGGGATGTGCACGTCGCGGAAAAGCTACTTTCGGGTCCACCTGCAGCGTCGAAAAGAGAACGAAAGAGATAGTAGATGTGAGAGTAAGTGAGATGGTGATAGTATATGGGTAGTGAGGAAATCGTATGCTTAATGACATTTAAATGAAAAAGCATTTCGAGCAACTCTTCATATTAATAGCCCAGCATAAATCTTGCATAAGCCTGCATTGCGCATTAAGCGGGAATTACTCCTAGGATAGGGTGGGGCTGGGGTAGGGTGTGCTCGACTTGAAGCTGAGTACGCACGAATTAACGCGTAACAAATTGCTCGACCAGCGCACAGACAGAGAAGGAGTCTCCATTCTCTCCCTCTCTCTCTCTCTGTCGTTTTTGCTCAATAAGCAGCGTCATTAAAAATAATTAAAAATCATAAAAATTCAATTTTAAGTGCTTGGCTTGCTTCATTTTGGCTTCCTCTATCCCTCGCTTCCTCGCACTCTCTGTGTCTCTCTCTCTTTTTCACACATACAACGAGTGACAGCACGTCTTGACAGCTAACGGTAAACCTCAAGTGGATTGAAATTAAGGAGGAGGGAAGAGAGAGAGTGAAAAACAGAACGATTGCTTTGGGGTTTTCCGAGCTAAATCTTTTCTGAAGTGACTTTGCGCTGCATTTAGTTGCAAGTGCGGGTAACTTAAGCCAATGCCGCAAATAAAATGGCAAATAAAATGAAGAGATATTGGCAAAGATAGATGCGGCTAGTGAATGACAAGGGAATGAACGGGGGTGCTGAAGGGACGACAAAAGGGGGAAAACACCAACGCAATATCCTCTGGCGATAATAATTCGCACAAAAATTGTCACAGGACTGAAACAGCAGCAAATGCTGACAGGACGGCAGTTTGCCGTGTTGATTTCCTGTGTTGAGGACCAAAAAAACAAAAAAACAGCAACAACAGCAAATGAAACAACAACATGAACAACGAAACCTCGAACGTCATGGGCCAGCCGCCTGGCGGGAAATTGATTTTTAGATTAAAATTAAAACTAATCAGCGCTGAGTGGCAAACGCCGACGTCGCTGTCGCTGTCGCTGCCGCTGTTGACGTCGACGCATCGACTTTTCGGAAAATACATGAGGCCGAAAAAGCGTAACGAAATGAAATAAAATGAATTCGCATCATTTTCAGTTTTGCAGCTCTGTGTTGTGCAGCCAAACGGAAATACGAAACACTGCACGACTGAGTCACACACACACACACACAGCATACACACATGTGTGAGTGTGTGTGAGTAGCAAATGCAGTTGGTTAAAAAAATGATATATAAATGATGGCTGCGCATTTTATTTACAGTTGGCCAGCTGTATTTGTGTGTTGCCTGCAAAAGAATGACCAACAAACAGAGATAGACACTCAGACAGACTGACGGATGGACAAACAGGCAGAAGGTCAGACAGGCAGACAGACAGACAGAGAGAGAGTCGAACAGATAGTTTAGATAGATTGATATGTGCAACACATACTAGACAAGCTGCAGCTAATTAAGCTAATGCCAGCCAGTGCGGCATATGCGGCGTATGCGTAATGTCAACTGGCCACATGACAGGCACATGGCAGTCCTCAATACGAGTACTTTTTCAAACTGTACAGCTAATCAAACTGAATTTATCAACGATAGAAGCTGCTTCCTCTTGCTGCTCTCTTTATTCTGTTGCACTTTGAGCAAAAATTTGAGTTGAGTTTGAGATTTTGTGTTTCGATAGTTGTGCATCGATTTCAGCTTTTCAATGCACTTAGCTAAGCTTGAGTTGCATTTGCCTTTTGTGGAAATTGTTCGGAAGTTTTTATAAAAAAGTCTGTGCAGTTCTTCTTATAGTATTATGGCCATCTTAGCCAATTAGCTAAATATTGCTTACAAATCTAGAATTATTATCAGTTATTACCAACAATTCAGATTGCTTTGTATACAATTTATTCTCATAATAACCGTACGAAATATTATAAGATATACTAATATGAAATAATTAATATAATAACTTCAACTTTCTATAACTCGCAGCTAATTAAATTGCAGTAGATTTCAAGGTAATGCTTCTATAAAAGTTTTCTCTCACTATTCGAATAAAAAAAATTGTTTCTCCGTCAATTTTTCTAAAGAAAATGCAATTTACAATGAACTTTTATATGCAAGCTTCGATTTTTTGGAAAATAGTATTTATAAAGAACGAATTTTATGGAAACCGATTGCAAAACGTAAGTTGATTGAATCCTATAAAAACTTTTGAATGCCATTCTTGGAAAATAAATGCAATGGGCGTTTTTACTCTGACTAAGGTACTTAATGTTAAGAAAATTATGTTTTGTAATACAACAAAAACGTAATATTTTGCCAAGTTTTTGTAAATTCAATGGAAAATTCTATAAGCCGGCGGGACCAAAACATTAACAAGAAACTTGTACTGAGCATTAAATTTTCTATAATTCTAAATTTCAAAAAAATATATTAATCTCTCGTTAAAGATTGTAAAACAGAGAAAATAACTAGGCACATTTAATGCCTGTAACACACGTGGAGGTAGCTTACCTCCATTCCCCCTAAAATAACTCATCACGTAATTAAAAATTGTTTGGCTTTTACGAAAATCTCTCGTTGTCAGAGCCTTTAACTGGCAGGTCATTGAATTCTTTTTGGTGCTACTTTTTTGGCGTTTGTTTGTTGTATTTTTGGTAATTCGTTGCTGCTGTTGTTGTTGCTGCTGTAATTTTTTTAACTGCTCTGATTTGGCTGTTTTTGTTAGTTGCCTGTCATTGCTTTGAGTTTCTAATTGCTGTCAATAGACAACAACGAGGCGAGACGAGACGAGACGAAAGCCAATTTATGAAGGCAGCGAGACGAGCGCATTGCTTTGTGCAAATATTTTGCATAGCTGGTGAAGTTTTTTGTTTGTCAACGTTTCAGGTGAGCATTTGACTTGCCATCCGCGCTATTTTAGCTGGCCATGTTGCAGGTAAGTAAGTGTAGTGTGAGTGTGAGTGTGTGAATGTGTACTCGTATAGTAATATTACCTTTTTGCCATCCAGCTCATGTGTGCCTTGGGTGAGTACTTTATCTACGCTATTTGGATCGCTGAATGTGACAAAGCCAAAGCCTCTGCAAAGAGATATAAAGAGCATAAGTGAGAGAGATACACAGACAAAAAATCATGTACTGTTTAAGTACGTATTCAGGATATTATGTTAAATTAAATGACGACAACTCAAAATTGCAATAGTTAAAACAAGCGAGAAAGGAGTTCCCATCTTTAGGGTACCCGTTAAATAATTTTCATTGCATACTTTTAGGCACTTACATTGCTCAAAAACATAAATTCACCATTACCACCTTTCTATTTGTTCGATCTTTTTGCTACTTATTAGGATGTTAGCTAATAATAGTAGTTAATGTTAGTTACCAAAAAAAAATAAATAAATTATCAAAATATACTCGACTTAAGAAATTCCGAGACAACCAAACTTTTAACACCATTTGGGATTCTTTTTATTCCGGAATCCCGTGTTTTTTTTCTGTGTATAGATATACATACATAGATGTAGATAGAGACAGATATATGGATTTAGATAGAAGCGATAAATGTAAATATCAACATGGTTAGACAACTTGCTTAAATATTTGATAAGAAGCCGGTAAAAACCTGAATCAGTCACAGTCGCAGTCTCTGTGTGAGTCTCCGCCTCTGCCCCAAACTGTAACTGTAACTGTAGCTGTGTGGCACGTGCGGCAATTAGAAGCTCAAATTACATCAAAATATTGGCTAGCAAGTCGACTAGCTTAACTTTGTCGACTTGTCTACCCATTTACCCAATTGCCACGGTTCGAACGAGCCGTCTCTGTCGCTAATGGCCAACCTGACAGACGCTTACAAGCCATTACACACACACGAAGAGAGAGAGAGATGGAGAGAGGGCAGGATGAAAGAGAGAGAGAGTTACAGGCACACACACGTAAGCTATGCGTTTCAGTTCCCCCCGTGTCGTGTTGTGATAAACTTATTCTTGTTAAATATTTAATTAAAATGCTTATTATCTCGCACTGCATTTTAATGAGTCTCCCATGCCCATGGATAAAGGAGCACAGCCAGGATACGGAAGAGGCAGAGGAAGAGACAGAGAGGTAGAGAGAGGCAGAGGCGCAACCTTAAACCAGACCAGACAGCCAAAGACAACAAACCAGCTCCAGAGATTTTGGTTCTCTCTCTTGCTACCTTTCTCCCTCTTTCCCCTTTCTCTCTCCCTCTCTCTCTCTCTGTGATTCTCTCTGTGTGCACGTTTATGTTTATTTGAGTTTTGCCACTTGGCAGCGACGCTTAACGATGCGCCAGGCGTTGCTGCTGCTTCAACTTCTTCTGCTTCGGCTTCGGCTTCAGCTTCTTCTTTGCCAGACAGACGCCACAGTCACAGTCGCAGTCAGGCAACGTATTTGTCTTGCTCTTTTAGGCGCTACACATACAAGCATACAAAATGTATACAATATATATACACAAGTTTTATCCAATCCGGGGCAATAACAACAACAATAACAAACCGCAAGCACAGACAGTAATTAACGACGATTCTATTGCAATTGTGGCGATTGTTACGGTTTTGATTATACTCCACACACTTGCCACACTTGCCACTTGCCTCCGATGGGGCAGCTATACAGCTATACAGCTGCTCCTTGTCCACTTTGGCTTTTTATTGCAGCAACTTTATACACAAATTGCTATGCAATGGCAACAATAACAATGAGAGAGCTTGTTGCAAATTTATAAAAACAATTTGCATATGGAAAAGGTTGCCACACAATCCGATTGCACTGCATCTAAAGCTTAAACTAGAGACAACAGGGGGACTAGGGAGTAGAGAGACAATGGGGGACAGGCTTGAAAGAGTTCTCGGCACCGCCTGGCACATATTAAATAAACATTTCTGCCGTATTTATAGACGAGCAATTTGTGCAATGCAATTCGAAAAAGAGGCCTACGCTATTAATATTGATTTAAATCGGGGGTGGATTATGCCAGAGAAAGGGGGGGAGGGGGCTTCCTTCTCAAGTCCTTCGACAGGGGGGCGTGTCTGCGTTCAAGTGGGTCACACAAAATTGCAAATGGCAAAGTGACACAAAGTTGATGTAAGGAGACTGTTGCAAATGCCTGCACTTCTCTATGGAGAGACAAACTTCCTTTCTCTCTCACTCAGTCGCGCTCTCTCTTTCTCTTTTAGTATTGCTCTCTTGCTCCGTCTCAAAGTGAAAAGCCACAAATTTAAAAGGCAAAACTCAAAAATAATGTGTCTCCTGTGTGCAATTTACTCACAAATTCAGATTCAATTTATGCAACTCGAGGCAAGGAAAGCAGCGCACCAGAAAACCCAGCGAAAGCAGACAGGACCCGGATAACAACAGAATAGGAACGTGTGTGTCTCTGTGTGTGTGTGTGTGTGTGGCTGTGCACAATAAAAAGCAAAACAGCAATAAATAAATATGCAATGCTGACTTTAGTATACCCTGCAGCACAGTATGCAAGCACATAAAGTAAGTAAAATTACAGCACACTTTAAACTATCGCCAGTTTTAAAGGCAACAACAATTTTATTTCTAAAGGAAACCAAGGTGAATTTATTAATACCACGATATAATAAAAAAAATATCACAATGTCAAAAATATAAACGATATATGAGCCCAGAAAAAGAATTTATTTGGTCAATTACATAATATTTTGGAAATTATAATAATAACTTAAATGTAAAATTTTTGTATTATCTACGATTATCTACGTTTGAACAGAACTTTAAAGATTTTATTAACTTAACTTAACTTTAACTCAATGATGTATTTTTTTTAATGAAAAACAATAGCATATTAGAAATGTGTCAAGTTTAACCTTATTAAATCTCTAAGAGAGCTGAAAACTGGAAACTTCTACATTTAAAAAGTATAATTCGATTTTTTAATAATAATGTTAACATATATTTGTTGTGATATCCTTGTTGAATACTAACAATTGCTTGATCTAAAAATAATTATTTTTAAATTGTAAAATTCATTAAAATTCAGCTCTAAGAACGCAAAAGCAGATTTTCAATATTTCTGAAACCATTCAACCAATCATTGCTAATATTTCTTCAAAGATTTGAAAATATTTTAAAGTTATATCATTAAATAAAATTAAATTCATTTTAAAATGGAATAAAAAGACAACACATAAATACATTTATTTATAACAGTGGTGTCCAAAAGCATACTACATATAAAGTAGGCTTTTCCTATTCCATGGGATAGGAAATGTCACATTTTGAAAAATTAAATTTACGGCCCTTCGTTCGGTTGTTATTCAAACAGTTGTCAACACACCTGATACTTTATCCACCCAAACTGAGCTATCATTATGATAAGCTAGTGTCATTGGCGCTTACAGCAGTTTTTATAGCTTTTAAGCTCCTTAATTACTTTCCTATTCAGTGCAAGACACCCCTTTAACATTTGTGCTTAGGGTATGCCACAACAACAAACAAAGACTTGCAGACTAGGGGATCTACAAGTAGAAACATGCAGTCTGAACTGGGCAGGTGGAAGGGTAATGGAAGTGTGGAGGGGAAAGCTACAGAGACTGGAACTATGAAGGGTTTTGGTTAAGTTGGGTTTCGTTTGGTTTGTAGTTGTAGTTGTAGTTGTAGTTGTAGTTGTTGCTGTTGGTTCGTTGGATTGTTGCTTGTTGAATTTTATAAAGCCGTTTCAGAATGCTAATGAGCGCACGCACAAGCTGCCAAGGTAAGCAGCAGTTGGATACATATACATACATATATAGAGAGGCTGGGGCGGGGGCGGGGGAGGCGTGGCAATCGTGTAACACACACGCCGCAAACACGTACGAAGGAGACCAGAGCTCGTAGCTAGAAACGTGGCAGCCTCAAGAGTCGCCGCAGTGTGTTGCAAGGCAACATAAAAGTCTTATTTGAATTGCCATGCAGAGCTTGAGAAAGTTTACTAGTCGCAGGATCTGCTTCCTTGTTGCTGTTGTCAGTTGTTGTCTATGCTTTTGTTGTTGTTGTTGTTGTAGTTGTTGCTATTGCTATTGCTGGCTTACGCACAATTTAGCAAAACAACTTGCATGTATTTAGCCTATGGGTTGATTTCCCTTCCCATCCCTCAGCTTCCCTCTCTCTCTCTCTCTCTCTCTCTTTCTCTATTTATCTTTCCTGCTCTAACCAGAGGCAATCGGAGAATGTGTGCAGTTTAAATGGCCGCTTGCTACTGTGGCTGGCAGGCTGGCTTGCGTCTTGGATTACCGTAAATAATCTAACTAAATGAGTTAGCAAACGGTCAAAGTTCAGTTGAGGTGTTGCCAAAAGGCGTCCTGTCTGCCCGTGAATATGTTGCCAACTACCACACATCGCCAGCAGCAACAACTACAACAGCGATAAGCAGTAACTCCTCACCCCAAAGCAAAGATACGAGTATACCCGACATTGTTAATGCAACCATATTTGAGTGGAACATATGTACGCACATCTATGCACGAGTTTGTCCAGTAAACATGTGAATGTACACACTATTTTACTGCGCTTAGTAAGCAAATTTAGTACACAGACTCTGGATTATCCAAAGTGTCCCAAAGGACTCTTCAAGATGAGCTGATTGTAGGTCTGTCCCTTAGATAAGCAAAATGGGAGGAGGATTTGCTTTAAAAGAGCAGCTTCTTAGCTTTAAAGGTATTATAAACACAGGGAACTAACTGATAGAATTAATTAAGCAAACACTTGACCAACTGCCATAATTATAGCTCATAAACGAGAATAGCTGATGAATATAGATGAGAAAAATTCAAGTTTGTATTTTAAAATACATCTTATGACAATCACAAAAGAAAAGCCTGAGATTTGCGGTAAGCAAAAAAAGTAACGAAAACCAAATGAGAATTATAATAGCATAATAAGTTAAGAAAATTAAATAATATATTGCTTATATGTATTACGAGAGTCGCAAAGAGAAGTGACTAAAACAAAAAATATTGATTATTTAAAAAAATATATTATTTAAAAATAATATATGTTTTAATAATTCACGAGAATCGCAAAGAGAAGCACCGAAGTACGAAAACGTTGGGTAAATTGCGTAAAAATAGCTATTAAACTAGCGTAATTAGTTAATAAAACCCTTGTTGTTCTGCTAAACTGACCTAAGCCAACTGCAACTGATGGGAATCGCATAGAGAGGCGACAAATTGCGCAAACTTTGAGGCGTAGTACAACACTGTTTGGCAGTATGTACAATGTACTGTTTATTGTCGCCATTTGTAGCAGCAGTCGCAGTCGCAGTCAAGGCTGTGAGGAGAACATTAATGGCAGCCGCAAGTCATGCCCTCAACCTTAGCTGTAACTTGGGCGGATGCGAATGCTTTGGATGGATGGCAGGCGGGCAGCACGACGACGACGAGCCCAAGTAGCTGACGGCTAGCAAAGCTTTCAATCCACTGCTAGAGAAGCAGTCGAAACGGCATCAAGACGACTGGCAGCAGGTCGAAAGGGCAGGGGGAGGAGAGGAGAGGAAGAGGAGAGGAAGGCTAGAACAACGACGCATATTCAAATGACTTTTTCGTGTAAAAATTCAGAACAAAACAAAAGCGCCCGAACAATTGCAAAGGAATGCAACTTAACACAGAGAAAGAGAGAGAGAGGGGGCGAGAGAGGAAGGGTAAGGTATGGGAAATAGAGGGGAAAAGACAGACTGGACTGGCACTTCTAAGCTTTTGGCTACATACAGAACAGAACAGAACAGAACAGAGTCAACGTCAATCCCGACGAGCGCACTAACAAGGCACTTGCAGCTGCCTCCCTCGACAGGCCCAAGACGACGACGACGGCGACGACGACGGCGACTCTTGGCGACGATGCTTTTGTGGTGCTTCCTACCGTGTTTTGTTTTGTTTGCTGTTATTTTTTTCTTCTGCTTTCTCTTATTTCTTTCTTCTTGCTGCTGCCCCCGTGTTGGTAGCTGTCGTGTGAAGTGGGGCCGCGTGCATGAAACTTTCACAAGTGGCTTCCTGCCTTGGTCCTGTCCTCGCACTTTATAAGCCTATTGCCCGACGCCCACGCCCATTTTGCACGTTTTTATGCCTTTGTCTTGTTTCGTTGTCGTTGTCGTTGTCGTTGTTGTTGTTGTTGTCGTCGTTGTGTCGTTTTCCTGGGCACCAAAATGCATCCTTGAACACGCACACTTAACTGGGCCTGCGTGAGTGCCAAGCTGCTCTGGCAGTTGAGCTACTCAAAAAGCAAAGCCCCTGCTGCCAGAAGACATTTACCAAGTCGGGTAACCGCCTCCAAGTCTCGTCTCGTCGCTGCTTCTTAAGACCCAAACTCTAGAAATCTCCCTCTTGGAGCTGTGCGTGCCCTTGCTTTGATATGAACCAACGAGAACGAGTGTTGCCCACATCCTTCAGCCTTTCTTTCTTTTATACTTTCTACAGCTATCTTCCTTTTCTAGACCAACTATCTATGCGGGTCGTCGGTAATTTGATTAATCCAGCGAAATAAAAAGACAAACCGGGCATTGGTTTTACTTGCAAGGGTTTGTTCTCACTTTTACTACAACGGCTAAATATTTAAATGGCCCAGCCATTATGAAAATTTATCGATTTAGTGACAGTTTAAGGACACACATTATGGCGCCCATTTGTTATGTTTTTATGGTTCGTATGCCTGCTGCTAATGTCAATTTTGAGTGTTGCCTTCTTTTGTGACGCGGCGCAGACATTAAATTCTCTTCTTCGTTTTTTTCGGCCATCCCTTGTTCCCTCTGGTAACTGCAACAAGGGGTAGGGGCAGGAGTAGGAGTAGGGGCATATCATTTAGTTGGCCCCCGACGAAAAGGTAACTTTATTTTATAATTCATTTTATTATTATTATTATGTAAAAGTGCTGCGGCAAAGCAATTACAATGGAGTGAGAGCTCGTAAAAAATATAACAAGTAACTGGCACTTAAATATTTAGCAGCACGGCTAACAGATACCCTGCACTTACTTTGAGAAAAAGTAAATGAATTTTAATTAGGCATTTTTAAGGTTTTAATGCGGTTCTTTAAGTTGAGCTGAGTAAAAAGTAAAGTTAAAGTCATTGAGCTCGAGTTTAAGTCCTGAGTTTGTTGCTATAATAATTTAAATCTTTGTGATAAATTATTGTAAGCTCTAGGATACTTCTAATCAATATTAAATATTGGATTTCCTTCATTTGATTTTAATTCTTTTCCCCTTTTAAAATATTCCCCTGTCTACCCGCTATCAATACTCAAATCTTTTTACATGCAATTTCAAAAAACTCTTATTGAAACCTTTATTAAATAACATAATGCCATATATACATATATTGCAGAAGCAAACACATGAAAAGTAAATTATTTTATAGTTATTTATTTATACATAATATGTATATATGTATTACATATGTACACAGAAAAAAAAATCCGGGATAATTAGTTCGAATTCAATCCGAAACGATGTCAGAAGTGGGGTAATCTCGGATTTTCTTAAACCAAGTATGAAATACTTGATTTTTTCAATCCCGAATTCAATCCTGAAATTCTTAAATTCAGGCTACAAAATTTATATTAATTGTAATGTTTTTCGTTACATTTAAACTTTTTTTTATTTTTTTTTTTTAATTTATTTTTTAGAATTTTTTTTTTTGGATTTTTTTTTAAACGTTTTTTAACCTTTTTTTTAAATTTTTTTTAAGAGAGAGAATTTTCCTCTTGCGCTCAGCAAATGTGTATTTTTCCATTTTAATCCCGATACAGGCTTGATTAAGTATTTTATACTTGATTTTAGAAATGCATTTTTTTTTCTGTGTATATTTATTAAATGCTTTCACATTTTACATTATCAATGTTAATTTATTAACTTAGAACTTAACTGGACATTAATAAGATGTGCCTCAGAAATCAATGTAAAAATTCTGCTTCTAACAATACCTTACCCGTAACAGTAACTTAATTTATATCTGGACTCAAAGTTAATGCAACGCAGTTTGAGATGTTTCTATTTACATGAGCTGTAGGGACATACATGATATACCCCTTGGCTGTGGGCAAAAAAAGAAATCGTTGGGCATACGAGTATTTTACTTTTCGGGGCATTTCTTTTGCAAAATTCTGGTGGAGAAGAGCGGCAAAAATACAAACATAAAATGCGCATAAAAACGCGCAGAAAGCGCATGAAATAATCAACAGTAGCAACAATGGTGGGAGCTGATGATGGCCAGGGTAACCAGAGGGAGGAAGAGAGCAAGGGAGGAGGCTGTGTTGTTGCCTGTACATGCACACACGAGTTGACAACATCCGAGTGTGCGACTGACATCTCAACAACAGCAACAACAACAGACAGGCAGAGGGGGAGAAGAGAGGAGACGGGAGGCATCAGGAGGCAGGTCCTAATGGTCTTTGGGCTACGTTTGTTGCTGCTGTGCGGCTGACTGATGTTTGCCACAGCCAACGCCATAATTAATGATGAAAAATTGCTACACACACTCGCACACACACCCGCACACACACACATGGTCACAAAACATATGCAGTTGAGTTGCGCTGAGTTGGCTTGGGGTGAAAGAAAAAAAAATGAAGAGAATATATGTATAAAGCCATTTGGTATTGTGCTGCAAATTAACATGAAAAGGGCAAAGCATCGATGCCAAAACAGCCGTCGACCAGCTCTCGTCGAGTGGTCAACTGTAAGCCCAGTTAGCAGCGGGGTCAGATGCTCGTAGTCGGACTCGGACTGGGGCGAAGGTCAACACTGGCTGCTGTTTTGGGGGCCGCATGACAAACACAAGTGAGCCACTAAAGCGTCGTGCCTGCCTGAGGGATGTGGTGTCGGGTGGAAGGCGATTAAATTGAGTTAATTATGGCCACGTTTTTGGATTGCTGTGGTAATAAGTGTGATGAGTGATTTGAAGCTGACAGAAGGACAGCTGGGAGTGCCAAAGGCTTCTTTCTGATGAGAGCCAGTGAAACTTATTGCGCCTGTATACAAAGCTCATAAATAATATTAAAGTGGTTTGTTGTGCAGCAAAAGTGAGGGTATAAATTAATCCTACCTCCTTCCGTCCTTCACTTTTTTCCTTCGCCTCCTGTTTCTAATGACAGCAATTCTCTCTGACCTTTTAAGTAATCAAAAGCAATTTCTGATAAACGAAATACCGCAAATGTGAGACAAGACAATAGTGAGCAGACAATCTTGCATCTCTGGCATGCGATTTCTGGGGCGAAAATCATTGGCAAATGTTTAATTGTAAAGCCATTAGATAAGCATTGCTAAGCAATTTGCATTCACAAACTAAATTCTTAGCCAAAAATCGACTATGACTCATATTAATTAAAAATCATGATATATAGGCCTGTTCCGAATTTCGATAACTTACGTTTTACTATATGTTGTTCCCAATTCCGATCTAAATGGGCTTGTTTTTACTTTTTGAGCTCGGTTTCGAAACCGATTCGAAAATTGATTTTATGTATTTCAGGTTGAATATAGCAGATAGAAGGTAAACTAGACTAAGACTTCGTTATTCGAATTTTGCTTTTCAATTGAAGCAACTCAGCAGTTTTCGATTGCGAGAGTTGGTATCGATATCAAAAGTTAAAGTAGAATTCAGAACAGCTCGGTTTCGTTTTTAATAAAATATTTTTTATATGCTTTTAAAAAAATTCTTTTTAAAAATACTTTAACTATTTAAAGTTCAAGTAGTAATGTTAAATGGCTCTAAAAATATTCAACATAATTATAATTTTCATTTTATAATTTTAGCTATTTATTATGATACTTTAAATGGCATTTATTTTCAAATCCGACGACTCTGCAGTACACGTTTTGAAAACGGCGATTATTGTCGATTTTCGGAACTCGGAACAACAAGTAACTCGTTTTGTGACATTTCGACTCGTTATCGGAATTCGGAACAGGCCCGAGAAAATATTTTATTCATGATTTAAAAAAAAATCTTTTTAAAATTATTTCAGCTGCTTAAACTTGAAGTAGTGATGTTAATAGATTCTACAAATTTTCAACATTAATATAATTCTTAGATTATAAATTTGGGTATTTATTTTAATGCTTTAAATGGCATTTATTTTCAAATCCGACAACTCTAAAGCACACGTTTTGAAAACGGCAATTATTGTCGATTTTCGGAATCAACTCGTGTTTTGGCATATTGACTCATTTTCGGAATTCAGAACAGGCTCGATTATTACAATATCGATTCTATTTCGTACGTATATACATATATTTACATAGGTTAACTTGAAGCGATTTGGTCCCATTTTTATGGCAGCAGGGCATAATAAAATACTATAAATGTTTATAGATTGTAAACAGTTAATGGTTTTAAAAGTGTTCCGTCGTGTTGTACAAAACTCGTTGTTCGCTATTCGGCACAACACTTCTTATCTAAGACCGGTTAAATTTATTGTGCGAACAGAGCATTTATTGTGCACCAAATGCGATTCTGAGTTATTTCGCCGCTCTCGATACAGATCCAGGTAAATTTATATTGTACATACATATAAAACATTCGCTGAGCGTCCAGCAAATAAAATAAATAAAATTTGGCGCGTGTAAGAAAAAAAATCCTACGAAAGGCAAACAAAAACACGAAAAGTGAGACATTAGTTGGCTAAGACGAACGTAAGATACGCTAACTTTTAAAAAATAGTGGGAAAAAAAAACTTTATAATATGTGACAGAAATGTATATTTGAAATGTTTACATCATTCAAAGAATCGAATCAAAAACTCTTTATTATAAATTCTTATCAACAATTTATTATAATTATAATTTAATTCTTTTCCACAATTTTAAGTTTCAGCATAACAATAGTAGTATTTTCAGCTTGGAGTGAACTTTTTGCCAGATTTTAAATTGTCTGCATTTAGTTTTCTATGTGAAAACTTTTGGTAGTCACTGTGTGTTGTTGCAAGCTGCATGACAAATGTAATGTGGCTCGCTGCCCCATGGCAAGGGCATAAAAACATTAACAAGAGAAAGAAAAATTTAACTTAATTGCCATGCACAAAAATGCGTGAGGTGGCACGCCCCTCCCGCCCACTGTCCTTCCCTCCCCCCCATACACACACCTCTTCCGAATGCTGGCAGCTATAAAGGGGTGTTATTGTTGTTGTTGTTGTTGCTATTGCTGTTGGTGTTGCTGTTGTTGCCGCCAGCGTATTTTGTGGGCTTGCTTGTGGTTGCTTTGCAAGCAAAGAAGGAAGGAGCAAGGGGAGGGCAGGGTGCAAGCGGGGGGAGGAAGTGGGTCTGGGTCTGACTCTGTGTTTTGTGCTCTGTGCTTGGCGTGCGTGCGCCGTGCGATATAATTTATGTTTCAATAACTTTCGAAACTCATTGAAAAGTCGCTTATGTTTGCTTCAATGGTGGCAGGCAATAACAACAACAACACAAACAACAACAACAACAATGCGCATGAGAAGAATGTTAAAAGTACAACAATAAATTGTTTGGATTTACTTATGCTGCTGGTGGGAGTAGCGAGAGAAGAGGGCCAAAGGCAGGGGGAAAGGGAGGACTGCTCTCGTTCGCTGTCGCGTTTCCACCAGCTGCCATTTGCCATTTTACTCAATTTTTATTGTTGTTGCACTTCAGCGACCCGCTTTGTCTCTCTACATACAAAAAAAAATACAAAATACAAAATAAAATAAAATAAAAACAACAAAAAAAAAAAACAGAAACTCGCTTAAGTTGCGAAAACTTTTGCTATTTTTTGTTCACAATTTTCCTCAGTTTCCCAGCCCGCAAGTCCCGCTTTTATCTAATGTTGTGTTGAATGTGTTTTGTTTGCCATTTGCTTTGCTGCTGTTGCTACTTCTGTTTCTCCTTCTGTTCTATTTTCATTTTGTGCTTTTAAAATTTATTTGCAAGTTTTCTAATTTGTACTTCACTCCATTTTATTGTAATATACAATCTCATTTGAAAACGTAGTAGGAGTACGAAGTGCTGCCATATCTATAGCATGTATCTCAATCTATCTGCGAGTTGTATCTAAAACAACAGCAACAGGCAGAAAAGACAGAGAGAGAGAGTGGGAGACAGATAGAGAGAGAGTTGGAAAAGTGTCGCCTAGATGTATGCAATGCTTTCTTTTGCCAGCAGCGGTAAAATGTCTGCCCTGGTGCGCATATTTATTAACCGCACTGTTGACTCTCGCTGCGGCAGCAACTTTGTGTGCAGCTTGTTGCTGTTACTTCAACGTTGCTGTTGCTGTTGCTGCTGCTGCTGCTGTTGCTGCCGCTCTCAGTTTGAATTTTGTTGTCGCACCTTTTCAGGAATTCTGTTTACATTTATTACTTTGCGCAAGTTTAAGTGAAAAATTTCCATAAACATTCTTTTAAGCGACATAAAGTTTTTATTAAATTTTGCTAGAAATCCCTGACACGATGATATCAGCAGCGACATCAACGACAACAACGACAACGACAACAACGACAACAACGACGATGGCAACAAATAGAGCTGCGGAATTTACAACTACACGGGGCCTTAAATTTTAGCCCCCCATCCTTTTTTTACTGTCCCAACTTGCGTTGTCCTTGTTGCTGTTAAGACAGCAGCCAATGGCGTTGTCTGTTGAATCAGTGGAGTTGCCACAGTACGTTACTCTTCTTGGCTCGGCGTTGCACGCAGTTCATAAAAATTTTGCCAGCCAACGTGACATGCACAAAGGCAAAAGGACACATGGCAGGAGTCGTAGTCGTCCTCTTAGTCAGAGTTGTAGTCGCAAAAAGCTACAGAGAATGTGGCATAAACTTTCGGAACAAACGGGGTGCTTGTTAACCTGAGCCCCGTGTGTAAATGTCGAGCAGCTGCAGCCCCCTCACAGGACATTAGATGAAATTCAATTAAAACAAGGATATATTTCGCTCTGGCATACCTTTCTTCTCGTTCCCTTACCCTCTACACCCGAAGCAGTTCCTTAACAACAATGAAGTAAAAAAATGCGCTTAACTTTTACACGCGCTTCGCTTAGCGATGTCCTGTTGACATCGCGCATACGCCGCGTGTGCCGTCATAAAACGCTTAATTTGAGTGGCAGGGAATTCAGGAAGGGATGGAGCGGAGGTAGGAAACACATACATCATAAAGCAACGCTAGTTTATAAGCTGTCAGTGTTGTCCGCTTGTTGTGATTATCGCAGCTCAAATTCAATTGCAATTGACTCATTAAATGCCGCTCATTATTCATATTGTCCGCAAAAACCAGCTAATTTACGTTAAGCATTTTTGAATAAGGTCAAAGGGGGGCCAGGGGTCAGCGCGGTGAACAGGGCGCAGTGTGAGAGGCGGCACAGAGTTTGTGCAGCCAACCAAAAGCTGATCGAAACCGCAACAAATGACAAACGATGCGAAAATACACAATACACAGCAAGTAAAAAAGGAGAAAGAGACAGTGACAGCGCCGGCGCCAGAGACGGAGAGGGAGAGACAATGGGCACAACATACATACATATGTATATGCAAACACATATCTACATATATCACGTGGAATCGAGCAATGTACAAATTTATAAACAAAACAGAAAAAAAAAAAGAAGCAGGGAAATCAATGAAAATGAAAACCAATTAGCGGTTAACCAAACTGTTCAAATTTGGAAATGGATGCAGCCGCGCATGGCCATAAACAACAACAACAACAACCAGAACAACACTGACAGGTTTTTTGGGAAGGAGTTGAAAGAGCAATATAGCTAACAGGAGTCAACAACAACAGTGTGTGTGTGTGTGTGTATGAGTTGGAAAAGGTAAAAGAGGTGACCGAGATTTACCAGAATAATAATCAAAGTGTGGTCAACAGCCAGTGCCAAAGTAAAACTCAGGGTAGTATATGATTTTAAATTGAATATATTAATAATAAAAAATATAAATACAATATGAGGGTCAAAATAAGGTCAAAGCGGCGGAAAACCTTTAAAATAGACAATCAATCTATTTACTTTAAATGTTTGCCCAAGTGGCTTCAATTCGATTATTCATGTGTTCAGATTTAAATCAAAAATTTATTGCAAATCTATAAAATATTTATCAACCATAATTGATATTGCAAATATTGATTGTTACTTTTGTGAATCCTTTCGTAAAGTATTTGTAAATATTAAATTTGCTGCTGAGTTCTTGGAACTGAGATTGGGTTTCAGACAGAGTCAAATAATATATTATTTATTAAAATAAATTAAAATATTATTTAAAGATGTTGCCTTAACGTTTTCAACTTTATTTATCCACTCAAATAGAAGTTTTACTGGAATATATTTTTATCTTATTCTTAACTCACCTAGATCTGCGTGTCGTTGGATCCTTCATCACCATTGCCTCAGAGATATCGCCATAACGGCCAAAATAGTCGCGTAAGCTCTCTGCAAAATACAATTAAAGAAAGAACAATGAAGTATGTGGTTAACTTGTGATAAATAATCAATAAGAACTTTATGAAATGTCAGGGAGCAGTCATCAACAAAATGTTTGCCTCGGCGACGAATGTGACTAATTTTGGTTACGGTCTTCATAAAAATGCGCGCAATAAATAAATGACGTTGTCTGATACACAAAACCTTATCCAGTCTTTTCCACATTGCCACAAAAGTCAAAGCCCAACTCCAAGCCCAATTGCTGGACATTATTCACATGCACACGCTTCAAGGCTCAACAGGAAAAAAGAAAAAAAGATATAAATTCAACCAGAAATGCTCTTTCCGTGCCATCTCTTTGGCACTTGTTGGGAGAGAGAGAGAGAGACTGCCCCACTGGAGGGAGGGAGGAATGGGAGAGATGAGTCTGGGGTTGATGCTGGGGCACGGCAGCTGTTGTCTGCGGTTTTGTGAGCTAATCTGGCAGCCAGTAAGCGCGCACTTCAGTGGCACGTACGCACACAAACGCAAAACTGAAGTTATTTCAACAAAATTGCCAGACAAACAGCGAGAGTCAGTTCCGGGAATGTGTGTGTTGAGAGGGGAGAACGAAGAGAGCAGAGTGGGGGAATGTTGATGGGCCTGGTTACCAGTTTGGCTGCGATTTAATGCAGCAAAAAGCCGATAAAGTCATCTCAGCCAAAAGCCGGCAAAGAAACCCTAATCCAGTCCAACAGCAGCAGCAGCGGCAGCAGCAGTCGCGTCATAAATTCAAACTACAATAAAAATTCAATAAAACAAACGATTTTTTGCCAGCAACACAAATACAAACACACGCACAGCAACAGCAGCAACAGCAACTAGTTGCTCGTGTGGCAGCAGCAGCAATGGTTATGTATATGTGTGTGTTTTTTCTTTTTTGTGGCATGAAGTGGGTGCATGCAACGCGAAAACAAGTCGGGAATGCGTCGCGTGATTTACATAAGTATGCACAATAATTATGAACAATAAAAAACAATTTGTTTGCTTATGACAGTTTCGGTGCCATAAATAACAGCAGCAACTGGCGCAACGCTGCATGCCACACGATGGGGCAAGTGCTGAAAAGGGGAAGGGGCAAGGAAAGTGCCTTTGATACTCTGGTGTCCTGTGCGCTGGTGTCCTGACTATGCGTGTGTGGCATGTAAATTGATGGCACACACAGCGCAAGTGTTGCCTCCACTATGTGAATGTGTGTGTGTGAATGTGAGTGTGTATATCTGTGTGTGTGTGCATTTATAACGCCTCCCCATGTTGCATGCTACACTTTAAGTTTTAATGGGGCGGCTCGCTCGACATTTGAAATTGAATGACCTGCCAATTAGCTGCAGGTGTACAACATTTCAAAAACTTTGCAATTTCTATGAGTTTCGTATGCTGGTGCCAAACGATGGGTAAAGTAGCTAAAAGTTAAACACCCTTTGCAATTCAGACCGATTTATAGAGTGTGTGTGTTAGTTTAGTTGAGTGTATTCAACACTCTCTGACAGCCTAAGCTGCAAGTAAGCAAATGTCAGAGTTGCTAGTTAATTTTTAAACTTTTAAGACTCACAATACTTGAAATATGCCGACGTAAGGTCAATCAAGTAGTTTGGGCAGACTGTAGCTGGATTATGTGATATATTTTCATTAACTTTGGGTAATCAATTGAATAATATGAGAATAATCAATGGATTGGCACAAGCGGAGCAACTTTGAATTATTTGACATGGTGTTTAACTAAGATGTTTGAATTTCTATTATTTTCCATTTTAGGAATACAAAGAAATATATAGTCAAATAATAATAAAATATATCTTACTATTTGAAAACATTTTTAAATAAGTAAATAATTTTCTTATTTGTAAATCAAGTTTCAACATGAAATTGTCATTTATGATTACACTCAAATAAGTTGAAAACTAAGATTTCGATTTCCAAAAATCAATTCCTTTTGGCAATTTGGCATAGTTTGTGTTAAGGTGAACGAGCATATCACACGTATGCTCAAATGGAGTTCTTAAACAAATACAAAATTGTTAATCCTAACTTAATTAAAAACGTATTTCTGGCAATCGGCACTTGTGCAATGCACTTTAGATGATTCCACTTTAGATATTCAACGCTTTTCTCTATTTTTCGAGCTGCCCAAACCTTCTTCAAACATCCATTCATATGTCATTTTACTCGCTCTTCTCTCTCCTCTCCTTCCCCGTCCTCTCTTTTCCCACTTCACGCATGGTTTTGACTAAAGTGAAATGAAATCCGTGTATCCTTTTTGTCAACGCTTTTGCTCTTTTGCTTTCCCGTTTCTCTCTCTCTCGCTTTTTCTTTCGCTGTGTGCGCTGCTCATAACTCAATCAACTGCCCGAAATTAACTGTCCGTCAACCTTTCATTTACCTTTCTAACCCACTTTGTCGCCACGGCTGCCGTGGGTCGCTTTTGTTGTTGTTGCCACTGTTGCTGTTCTTGTTGTTGTTGTTGTTGTTGTTTTTTCAGCAGTTGCATTGCACACTTTCGTTTCACAGAGACGACAACCATTTCGCATATCCAAATACCTTTCCGCCCAATTAACCATTTCATATTTCTCACAGTGCATGATGGCTGTGCAACTAACCTCCTCTTTTTATACCCTTGACGAGGGTATTATAAATTTGATACATAATGTGTTACGTTATATTCATAACAGTGTCTCTATTTTTATGAAACTTGCTACAGAAATGTACGTGTTGTGATCACAAATAGCTGAATTAGCTCGATCAAATAGATATATCATATAGAAACAATTGCCACAGAAACAATTTGTTGAAAATCAGTAAATTGTATACAAAAACATATTTTTATTTGGTGTTGCTCTATTTCTTCAAACTTAATGTCGTTAAAAAATCGTTTAAATATATATATATCATATAGAGGCAATAGAAAAGATCAGTCGGAATCTCTAATTTCGCTAAAATCTGACAACAAAATCATCACAGCTGAGATGGAAACAATCAGTTAAAAATTAAATAAATGACTCTGGCAGGGTATCAAATATTCTGCATTTACCCTTGTGCCCGCCTCGTCCTCCTCATCCCTCTAAGTTGGGGTGTACTGCATAAGCACTTCCCAATAGTAAATTTGTCGCAGAAAACTGTACAGATTTCGTACAGCGCGCTCACAGTTCTGCGCGCCGAGTTCGTGTAAAACCCTCATTCGCTTTTATACATGCGTGGCCAAAATTCTCTGTAGGAAATTTAGAAAACCGCGCGGCAGACTCCGCTACGAACTCGAACGTTTTAGTGAGTTCTTCGCAGGGCTCTGCTGCATACTTTTCTGTATGCGTATTTCTGCTGTATAAAAATTCTAGTTGGAATTCTGGCTGGTTCTAGTTTGAAATCTGGTTGGAATTCTTATTGAACTACCCCACCCCTAGGCAGCGGCAAACCTGCACGCCAGTAGAAATAAAATGTTTGTACATATTTTTAATGAATAATTATATTTAAACATTGATTAACATTCTTTTATTATATCCTTACAATTACTTAAACTAATTTAGACATATAAGAACACTGAAACGAAAGAAAAAACAAACAATAATTACAAATGTGGTGTTTTATGTGTTTTGTATTTTAACTTACCTGGCTTGTGTGTGTATACAAAACAGTAGCACTGCCGAACGTGGTAGACTGTAATATATTGATTGTGTTTTATTTATAAATTATATTAAAGTACGCAATGAATATATTTAACTTACCGCTTCACTTATGTTGTTTACGCAACACGAGCTGACACTTAACTAAAACGCAAAAGAAAAACTGCAAGAAATACACACAAAAAGGGTTGCAACCCATACAAAATGCAGCTGATCGAGTTTTTCTGTACACTGCAATAACTGCTGCAAAGCCCTATGACAACCCTACAAAAGTCAATACAAACAAAAGAAACAAAGAAAAAATCCAATCAGCGTTCTCTGCAGCAGAACGCAGTGTAAAACTCAAGCAAACGAGCGAACTCATAGCGGAGTTAGCTGCATGTATTTCACACAGCTCAGAAAGATTTCCAAGCAGCGTTCTCTGCAGCAGAATGCTATGTGGAACTCAAGCAAACGAGCGAACTCATAGCGGAGTTAACTGCATGTATTTCACACAGCTTAGAAACAATTCTGTGCAGCGTTCTCTGCAGCAGAACGCTTATGACAAACTCAGTAAAACGTTCGAGTTCGTAGCGGACTTTGTTGCAGGGAACTTTTACCACGAAGCAAACGATTCCAAGCAGCGTTCTCTGCAGCAGAACACTATGAGAAACTCAAGCAAACGAGCGAACTCATAGCGGACTTTGCTGCGGGGATTTCACACTTAGAGTTGATCGATTCTGACTACAGAGCGCGCTCATGAAAGTTTGCAGAATCAGGGATGTGCAACTTAAAACTGACACGTTCTGTACAGCGGCCGTATAGAATTCGTTCACCACATGAATGAATTTCCGGCTGGGTTGGCGTATTCCGTGCATCGCTTTGTTCGCTGTCGGAGCCACTGCGACGCTCATTTTTGAGTGACAGCTGCAAAGTTTGCTTTGCATTTCATATTTGCGCCCGCTCTCTCCCTCGCTCACACGCTCTCTCACCCAGTCTCTCTCTTGTGTGTGCTCAGCGACAACTGTCACTTGACCGGCTGTCAGCGGTCTCCTCCTCCCCCACACTCCGGAGCCAATAGAAAAGCTAGCAAACAAAATAAATGCGCACATGCATAAAGTGTAAATGCGAATAAAAACACAGAAAATAATAAAAATGAGAATGAAAAATAAAACAAAAAAAAACAAAGCGAAGCGAAGGATGGCAAAAAAGTGGACAACAAATTAAAACGCGGCAAAATAAAATTAAAATTTATTTGCTACAGTAACAACAATAACAATAACAGCAACAAGAAAAATACAATATAAAATATGAGAGGGGCTGGGCGAGCGAGTGAGAGAGAGAGAGAGAGAGAGGCGAATGAGAGGGACAGTGAGAGAGTGAAACAGAGTGGCAACAACGACAACACAATATATTGTTGTAACGAAGGCAGAAGCCAAACTTGGATTTAATTAAAATGTTTACCACAGTCATTTCATTTTCATAGCCAGCAAACATAAATTTTGAAACGCACAGCCACAACAACAACAACAACA
The DNA here is from genome assembly GCA_037043435.1 of Drosophila suboccidentalis. Lineage (NCBI taxonomy): Eukaryota > Metazoa > Arthropoda > Insecta > Diptera > Drosophilidae > Drosophila > Drosophila suboccidentalis. The sequence goes on along the minus strand of JBAMBK010000483.1, from coordinate 295,362 downwards.
GGAAAACAACAACAACAACAACGAGAGTATTGTGAACCACAAAACGAAACAGCTGCAAGAAAATGCCCCAAAAAACCATTAAACTTGGCCCAAAACACATACAATCAAACACCCAAAAAACACATTCACACTCACACACACACCACACTCAGATTCTCTTACACTCATATAAACTACCTTTCATATAGAGTTAACCGAACTCAATTCGGCCAATTTTGATTGTTGCAATTCGTAAGCAAATTCCTTCAATTTGCGACAAGGCAAAAATAAAATGAATTTGCAGGTAATTAGTTCAAGCAGCTACCACACACACACACACACACATACACGCACACACGCACACACGCACACATGCTTAATGTCAGCATTTATACCAAATCCATTTAGTAAAATTATTTATAAGAAAAGTCATTTCTCTCTCTCTCCCTCTTTGGGCGAAACACACAAATCCGAAATCCGTTTGCGGTTGCAGGCATATTAACCCCTTAACGTTTGCCACACTTCCCCCACCTCCCCTACACACACACACACATACATGCATATATATCCGCAACTTCCCCCCACTTGGTTGTGTGTGTCAAAAGCACAATGCTGAAACCATAAATTTATGTGCTTTCTATTGTTTTTGCCAAAGAAAGCGGAAGTTGTGTGTTTTCTGTGGCTCAGCAACAGCAACAAAAAACACTACACAAAACAACATACAAAAGAGAGACAGAGAGTAAGAGCGGAGAGTGGAGAAGCTAGAGAGAAAAAGGTGTGCGCTAAGGGATTTCAATCAATTGTGAACCGAGCCAAAAACAGCAACAAAAACTAAAGCTCAGCTCTCAGCTTGTTTTGTTTGGAAAACGCAAATTGCTATTTTGTCTGCACACACTGAGTAAAAAAGAGACAGACTCAAAGAGAGAGCAAGAGATAGAGAGAGAGATGGAAAGAGACCTGCTCTCGACTGGTGTAACACATCCCGTGCCGTGTGGCATCATTTTTCATGCGCTCCAACAACTTTTGACAAAGGTCGGTCAAGCAAGTCTTAAAAATTTTGCGACAAGACAACGCACGTTTCATCTCCAGTTCCAGCTCAACGTCCCCCCCCTCAGATCCTGCCCCTCTTCCCCTTCTCGTCTGACACTCCAACTTTTGGCCTGTATGCCATCTGCATCTGCGTCTTTTTGGTCCAGAAGCAGCTTTCGCTTAGTGAATTACGTCGACTTTAAGGGGTTAAAGTTCAGGCCGTAGTACTACCGGGTAACAGTTGTCGCTTTTGGCTCTTGGCCCTAAGCCGTAAATAATAATATTTAGACAAAGGCCTCCACAAAAGCGTAAACTGTCAACTTCACCGCACTGACGTTTTGATGCCCTAAATCCATTAAGAAATTTGTTGAAAGTTATCACTTGATAAAGTTCTCTCTCAAAAACTCACATCAAAAGAACTCCATTTTAATTGATAAAGCTTTTCTTTTTATCTATTATATTGCTTTTCAATATTTTCTTAGTATTTCTTATTTCAGTATACATTTTTTTTTTTGCTATTTTATCTAAGACAAAACTTTTCGATAGTCTGTGTTCCCAAAGGTTTTAACGTTATTTATGGGCCCCTTTGGTACTGTAATGCCATCGAATTGGTAAAAAGATTGCTGTCAACCTTTCCACCAGGAATTCGCAAGATATTTGTGAAATAAAATATATTTAAAATATTGTTTTTAGAGTATAAATGTAGGATAAGGGGCTATGAACTACATTTGATATTAATTTCTGATATTTTTAAATACAGACCAGCTGCTCTATTTTTTTCATTTTATTTACGATTTCAGTTGTAATTTTCAATATTATACATATTTATTTAATTATTAATTTCAACTACAAAATATAATATAAATATTAATTAAAGTACTAATTTATTTTTTTGTGATGTAAAGATACATCAAAAAATCGACAGCTTAATTTTCAAAAAGCAATAATCTCTTTGATTACCAAAATGAATAATTAAACAAAGATACAAATTTAAAAATAGAATTGAGAAATATTAGATTACATAAATAAGATACTTTCCTTCCATAAATAATTTCACAAATGCCTTAGAAAAAACACCTTAACCATTCCGCTGAAGTGGCAGCAAAAAAGCAAACCTTAAAACTTGTTTACATGCGTCAACATTAATTTTATTCTCCTTATTTTTGGCCTTATACCTGCAAAAATAAATGGTAGAAAGTTGAGCAGAGAAAATTTGCCTAAGTTATCGCGATTTATGGATAGAAAAGTCATAAACTTATGGATTGCCTTGACTTATGTAGCACTTACGATAATTGCATTGAATGAGAATCGCACAGAAAGGCGAAAGACGCGTAGGCAACTTTGCATAATTTATGTGAGCGCCGTTCAAAGTTGAAACGACGCACAAATTAAAATCAACGCACAAAATGATTGATGAATAGCCCCCAAAGAAAGAGAGTAAGAAACTGGGGGAGAATTTGTGTGAAGCAGAATAAGAATGAGGGAGAGAGGAATTGGAAATGTGGCCCTTTGTTTGGGCCAAGTCATTTAAATAGTTTATACAGAAATTGGAGACTGAAGGCTGCTTGCTTGAGCTCCGATAACCGATAGTGGAGTGGAGCCCTAAAAAACAATGGGACCCATAAATACATTCATACATTCTATACTTGTGTACATATATAAATAGGACAAGGTAAACTGGCGAAACCAAATAGAATGTCAAAAATCAAAGTCCAAGCTAAAGTGCTTGTGAAAACAAAAGCCAAAGAAGTCGCTGCACAAAACAAAAGGCGGCCAAAAACTTTAGCACAAAAGCAAAGCAAGGCAAGCAGAGAAAAGTAAACTTTGAGAGTGAAGTGAGCGGAGCGAAGAGAATTCTGCTTATCTCCCAAATACCCCAGAGCCCAGACACCAAAGACCCAACCGGAGACTTGGATGAGGACTTGGACTTGGATGTGGACTTGGACGTGGGCGCTTCAAAAGCATGCTAATGTCCAGCTCTGGTCGTAACGCCCAGCAACGCATAGAGACTATATGAAGGATGATGGAGAAGAAGAGGAAGTGGTAGAAGAAGAAGAAGTCGCTGCAGATACAGATTGAAGGCGAGCCGAGAAGTCAAGCACGAAAAAAGGGTCAAGAAATGAAAGCTTAGAAAGCTTGAGAGCTCTGATATGCGAATCAATTGATTTTGAGCCGTAACCAGAGAAATGGAAAAACCATAGAGTGTGTAGACAGAGAGAGACAGACAGTTAGATAGGGAGATGGGGACAAACGGGAGTTCGCGGGTCGCTTTCATCGCTGGGGGAGAAAATGCAAAGTTTGTTTTTGCGAATGCAGTCGAATGGAATAAATTTTTCGCAGCGCAGGTAAATCGTCGTGGAAATCACTGAAGGCAAATTAAAAAGTAACTGACAAAGAGAGAGAGAGAGGGAGGAAAGGCAAAGTAAACCGAACTCAAGTCAGCTATGTAGCAGATATCAAACTGTATGTCCTGGCAACTGGAGGACAGTCAAGTCAATCGGTAAACGGAATAAAGTAAAAGCGAACAAAAGGGTCAAGCGTTGTTAAAGGAAATGGAAATGGAAAGGGTCACTGTGGTGTCAATAAACCAAAAAGAATCTGAGGCATAGTGAATAAAAGCGCCTTTTGTGTTATATCATAAGGTAGATTGCGTAAGGGGGCGTGGCATATTGCGTATATATATATAAATGCGTCCTGAACCTGAGCAATCGTGAACGCTTCTAAGGATTTCCTTATAAATTATTGTGAATTTATGCGAATCATTTCCAGTCGGATTGCGCCCAGCCGGGCAACTCTCAGTCCAACCAAAGCCGCCATGGATTTTAACTTTATAATTGAATCCATTACTTAAGGAACGTGCAGAAGGCGGCTTGCCAAGATTTCGATGTATTAAAGTGTTGGCAGGCACCAGGCTTAAATAAGGGGAACAACAACAACAACAACAGCAGCAACAGCAGCAACAAACTCAGCACTGATTGCAAGGGGCAGAGGGGAGAGGTTCGTGAATTAAGTTTTTGGTTTGTTGGCTACACAAAAACCTCGAAATAAGTTTTAATTACGGGCATATGATGGTGGCCGATAATACGACGAGAAAACCAAAAGTTTGCAGCCAAGGCAACCGGCGTCGGCGTCGGCGTCGGCGTCGGCGTCGAAGCCGTTGACTGACTGAAAAATTCTATTATAATTAATAGCAGAAAATTATGAAATTAATGCAAGACACCCACAAACACACACACACACCCAAACACACACCAAAATTGGATTCATTAAAAATGAAGTGGGTTTTCCACGAGCCAAAAGGCTTATCCCAAACAAATTAGAAATGCTGCAGAAAATGCACAAGGGGCAAACAGGGGTTAACGCGTTAGGTTAAGCTACAAGGGGTTCATAGAATTGGGCTAACAATGGTAATAATAATGGGTTATGAAAAAAAGCCCCAAAAGTTAAGAAAAAGAATTGAAATGATAAGCACAAGGGCTTAAAATACAGATTTCACTCGAAATACAATAATCAGCGGTTGCAGCGAAGAAAATGTAATTAATTTAATTGGAATTTAATGTAATGAGCTGGAATTTTCTAGAATTCTTGAATTTATAAGCCCGATTATTCGTCTCTGACACAAAAATGCCTTTTAATTTATACGATTAGGTAAAGATATACGATTAAGGTAAAGAAAGCTGAATATCCTCCAAATATACGTTAAATTTTTTTAAATAATATTATATTTTCTTCTGGTTAAAGAATTTCAATTTTTTAATTTTCTAAACTATAATTAAATATAAGAATTTCAGCAAAATTTCTTAAATTTTGTAAACTATTATTCTGCAGATTTTATAAGTTAAATAAATAAAATTATCAACATTTTTAATGCATAAAATAAAATTGAGCCAAGACACAAAACTAAACATTAACAAGACTTTATATTCAAAAGTTAAGCAACGTTTGTATATTATCTGAAAAATAATAATAATAATAATAATAACAGTTTGGTCCGTCTTTAAAAAGTATATATATAAATTCCGTACACACGCCTCAAACTTTGACTGTGCCACATTATATCCACTTGATCCACTCGGCAGCCACTTGGCTTAGCTCATCCAGAGCTGTATTCGAACAACTTTCAACTTTTCACGCAATTTTTCATACTAATTACCAAGCAATTTAGTTTTGTGTTTACACACTTCTCTCTCTCAAGAGAGAGAGAGAGATGGGAAAAGGGCGGCTGCTGGCTCCATTTTGTGACTGGTGGCAAGTTGATTGGCATTGGCATTGGCAGCGGCAGGTGGCCGCCTCATTAGTGGCTTAACTTGGTGTACAAAATGCCGCACTTATGGCAAATAGCAACGACGACAAGAGGCTGGCTGGCTGGCTGGCCAGCATGAAACATGAAAAAGCAGCAGGAACAGCAACTGAAACAGAAACGGAACAACAAGGGAAGGCAGCATCAAATTGACACTTAACCAAAGCGCAAAGTGTTGGCTGGCCAAAACAGAGAGAGAGGCTGGCCAGAAGAGCTGCCAGAGACACCAACAAGAGCAACAACAGCCACACGTTGACCAGCAGCCAGTTTGCCAGTTGCCAGTTTGCCAGTTGCTGAAGATGCAGCAACCAGGAAGCAAAAGAGAACAACATTGGCGCTGGCAACTGTGTAAACAAAGACGAGAACAACGAGAGGACAGCAACAGCAACAGCGACAACGACAACGACATACGACACACGAGCAACAGAGTGACAAGCAACGAGGCAACCTCGACTGCCTGCCACATATCAGTCAGAGAGCGAGAACTAAAGCCAAAGCTCTGAGGAGCAGCCTTTAAAGTCTGGGGGCACTTGTTGGTGTCCATAAGCTGCCTGGGCAAACAAGCAAACAAACCCAACTAACAAGCCATAAGATGACAGCCTGCCAGTGACAAATTGTGCCAAATCGAAATGGTAAACAAATGCCAGGCCAAACAGGCAGACAGACAGACGCTCAGACAGACAGACAGACGGTCAGACAGACAGACAGATGGTCAGGCAGGCAGGCAGACAGGAATCACTCACTCACCACTTGCCGGAGCATTTCTTTCCATCTCCGGACCAGTCAAATATGCAAATTTTGCGCACAGCTGTTAATTTGCTAAGCGAACGAGACAAAAAATAACAAGAAACAAATTTTAGCTTCGACATGCCGAATATTTTGATGCTCTTGCAAAGTCCTGGCTTCAATTTACCACTGATCGTTCCCATGACAACTATATGATGCTTATAGATTTATCTGAAATATGTTTAGAAAGCATTAAAACATCGCAAATATACAATCTACAAGTTTGTTTGAAATATCTCAAGAAACAAATTATATTTTCTGATTAAACCTAAATTATCGACCGTTCTTTTCTCTAACTGTTTTATGATAAAGTACTCTGATCTCAACCAAGCTTTTTCATTATGTACAAGATACTAGCAAATACGCAATGTGCGAGTTTGCTTAAAATAATTCTAAAAACAAATTTAATTTACAAATTTAATCATAGTTTTCCACCAATCTTTCCTATGATAGCTGTATGATATAGCCAAACTAACAAATAAAAAATCTGCGAACTTTGTTTAAATATCTCAATAACCAATATATATTCATATTAAGTCTGCCACGCCTCCTTTAATGCTTTGCACAATTAATGACAAAATTAAAATATCCTGTGTAAGTGTATAAAATAAATATGCGAGCAACAATTGAAGAAGAGAGAACATGCAGCTTGTAGGCAAATCGATAGCATTACATTATTTATGCACAGCAATCAAATGTGCCACGGGGCGTATGCGCAATGCCACAGCCGAGATGGACCTTGTCCAGGACGACCTCTGGACCCCTTGACCTCTTGGCCACTCCTATACTTCCCTCAGCCCATGCTCACTCCGCGACCACTTTGTGCGGCATTAGCTAAACAAATAATCATTACTTTTTCCATTTGTTTTTGAATGCTTGATGTCTGTGCTTCCTCTTCCCCTTTTTCGTCTCGCACACGCACATATGTATCTTATTGTACAAGTCTGTGTGTGTATGTGTGTGTGTTTGTGTGTGCATTTCTCTTAGTGTATCGATAGCCTCGACTGGCAGGCAAATAAAAATCTCTCACGCATTCGCAGCACGTAGCGAATCTCCTTATACCTCCCTCCCGCCTTTGTCCTGTCCACGCCCACCACTTGACTAATGCAGAGTTACAGGCGGCAACAGCAGCGGGAGCGGGAGGAAGGAGAGCAGCAGCAGCTCTTGAGGCACAGTTTACCCTCTACGCTTGACGCAACACCCCGCTCCATCCCTTAGACTCATTTAAAAAAAAAAGTATCAATTTCATTGTTACGCGCACTCGATTTTTTCTTTACTTTTCTTTTCTGCTTTTCGTTTCGTCTCCTTCCATTCTCTATTATACTCTTACTAAGGCTCTTAGAATATTATATTGTTAAGCTGGAACTTGCAACACTTACTCATGAATTGATAAATAGCTCGAGTTATGAGACCTAGATTGAGACTTGATTAAAGCAAACTTTTTAGTTCGGGAATACGATTTAAGTTTGTTGTTCAATTTGTATTTAAAGTTAATTTATGCCTTTAGTTTATTAATTCCAAATGGGAACAAAGTAAATTTCTTATTGTAAATATTTTATGAACAATTTGATGTTAATAATGTTGGTATATACTTTTTAAACAAGCTTTTCTATGTATATATTATCTGAGACTTTTTTAAATCTAGGAAAATTATTTCTACACATTATATATCAAAATATCTTTCAGTTACTTAACTGAGAAAAATGTATTATATTTTATTTAACAGGTGTACTCTAACAGAGAACTACTTTCATCTTTCAAAATAAATGGAGAATATCCATTAATTTCAAATACATTTTTTTTTTATAATTATAATAAGAACTATATAAAAATTTAATAAACTGGGCTGCTTTATTTCTTCTCTTTTGCAACTTTGCAGATTTTATAATCTAATGCCTAGAAGAGTATATATCTGTCGTTATATCTGTCATAAAAAAGGTACGATTTTTCGAGCCTTTGCTTTATTTTTATTTGCCAGTAAAGTGAAATAAATTTTGAACACCAATTGCAGGGGCCAGGGCAATATTGGAAAATGTTCTCAGGCCCGTGCTGAATGAAAATTGTTGGCCAGTCATGACGTGAGATTTGGTTTTATTTTCATTCTCATTTTGTTTCCGTTTCGTTTGGTGTCGTTTTGTTACGTCAAACATTACGTTGTACATAACATTGCATTACGTTACGTCTTCTGGCCTTTTTGCATAAAATTTCAATAAGACGATGCTGGGGATAAATGAGTTTTCAAACTGTTTGCCATTGATTACAAATAGTTTGTATTTTATTGTATCTTTTTTTAGACCCTATTGTTGTTGTTTCTCTTGTTGTTGTTGTATTGTTATTCCCTGGTGGCAAATTTCTGAGCTAATCCCGTGCTTCAGCTGGACTGAAGGGATAATGCATCATTTGTGGTCAAAATGGCAAACGCGTTAAGTTTTTATGGCCAACGACTTTTTGGATCTAGACCAAAATCAAACTCTACGTGTGTGTGTGTGTATTTGTTGTGTGTTTGTGTGTATTTTGCTCTGCTCGTTTGCTTTGTACTTTATTTTATCGCTCTTGGCAGCCGCAGCTAGAACCAAAACAACAATAAAAACAGTCAAAAGGCACTCGAAATGCCAAATGAGCTGCTGCTGCCGATGCTGCTGCTGTTGTTGTTGTTATTGTTGTTGCTGCACCGCCCCGCGCTCCGCACACGCCCCCTTATGTTTGGGCTACGCCTCCTATTTGCCTAATGGGCCCCCAAAGTGGAGGACTAACGCCATTGCCATTGCCATTGCCAGCGCACCTTTGCAATTAATCCGCGCCCAAGCCACGCCTTCAGTTTGACTGTGGCTAAGGAATGCCAAGCTTTGTCTCCGCACCACCTCGTTGCCTTTGCTTTGCTTATCCTCGTCTCTTTGCACCGCTTTTCCCACGAGTTTTTCATAAACAAAACCGGAAAATCTGCTGGCTGCCAGCAACAACGGCGAAACATTTGAAGCACTCGGCTCCATAGCCACTGCAATTTGGCAGCGATTTTGGTTGCCATCCCCAGAAACTCAAAGTCCCCTGCCCATTACCCATTCCCCATTCCCCGTTTCATTCACCCCTCGGTGCCTGACTGCTATTTTCGGTCTCAAGTGACAAATATTAGAGCAGTCTTTATCGCTAATTAGACTTTGTAGCCGTAAATCTGTTGTCATTTCTTGTTGCTCTGTAGTCGTAGTATTGTTGCTGCTCGCTCTATTGTTGTTAATGTTGATGTTGCTCTTGCTCTTGCTATTATTGTTGTTGCTATTGTAATTGTCGTGGCCAAAAACCAACCGACCACGCTTTACCCCTCTCTCTACGCATTCAGTTGAGGCATGGCAAATGCGTTTCAAAGTTTGCCAAGTTGCAGAAACTGATGCCGGAAGCATTCGGGACTCTTGAGACTTGAAATTGCGCAGAAGAAGACGAGCCAAAAGCGTAAAGCACATATGAAGGAGGACAAAAGCAGAAGGAGAAAGAGAAGGAGCAAGGACATGTGGAGAATATGTAGATGAGTCGAGAAATGACTCGAGTGTGCACTTATGGAAGTTGTATGCATTGATTGCGAGAGAAAAGAGACAGGCGATAAAACTAATTAATGAACGAACGCTACAACTTGTGCTCATTCAAAAGAAAAGGACACAAAAAGCAAGGGCGAAGTGTGAGAGAGATAAACAGAGAAAGGAAGAAATTGAGGAAATAATGTATGTGCTTAAATTAAAATCAAAACAGTTACAACAGATAATTGGACTGCTGAATTGCTTGTCATAAGAATGGCAAGTATAATCATGTTTTCTGCTATATTCATCTAAAGTCAAATCATTTTAATCATTTCCATTTAATTAAATATTATTTCAATTTCAGATGAATTAATAAGAGTTGCAGACATAGATTTGCTAGAAAATTAAAAGATACGAAAAGTATGAGGATTAAGTTTATTTCAATATAAATTCAAATTTGGTTAATTCATTGATAGGCTGAAAGACTGAAAGGCTCTGAGAAAGATTTGAATTAAGTTAAAAGCCAAATAAAATTGATAAAAAACCTTTGAATTAAAATTATAAAATAAGTGAAAGGAATATTTTTATTTTTTATATAAATATCAATCGTTATACATCAAAAAGTACCATCTTGTTTTCTTCAGTTTGCAAACGAATAAAATAGATAATTTGGAATTTAGCAATAATGAAATAAAGTGTACAATTTGGGGTAAATGTTGACTACGCCTAGTTCTAAAAATTTACAAATAAAATTAAAAATATTGTTAAATTTATATTTACTAGACAGTTATAAACTTAGACATCTATGTATTTAAGCATAAAGCCAACACAAAAATTTAAGGACAATCTCTTTAAATTCCTTCGCTTTAATATTCCAAACCAGATACAATAACAACAACCAATCAATAAGAGAAAACGAAAAAAAAGAAGGCAGCGAAATTTCAATTGAAATCGTAGCAAAGTTTAATAAGTATGCAAATGTAAACTTGGCTAAGACAGCTGAGTGTATCAATTTAAAGTTAATGCTCAAATCTAACCCAGAGCGGCAATTAGTTGACTCGACGCAACGTTTGTGGGAAGTCCGTCCGTATGTCTGTCTGTCTTTTGGCTTAGCATTTCCGCTTTCACAAGTGTACAACTATTTTGTACACATTTTCATTATTCTTTTGGCCACAAAACAAAAGAGAACAAGAAGAGAAGTAAGGGGGAGAAGATAGAAGAACTGTTATTGCGGCACATGCGACTGCAATGGCAGCTAACTAGGATAAACAATGGCCTTGGATGGCATCCAGCTGCCATTTGGAGGATCCAAGGATCCGAGCACAACCAACTCGGATTCGATAGCATTAAAAAACAGCACGATTATACGAATTTTTATGGCACATATGAGACTAATAGACAAATGGAACTGAACCGAACCGAACGGAGTTCTAAACTCTGGCAGCAGATGTTTGCCAAGAAAATCGGTTTGTTGCTTGTTGTTTGTTGTTGAATGTTGAATGTTGCGGGTCTTGTGGCAAATTTATGCGGCGCAGTGTTGCATTAAATGTACACTCAAATGCTTGAGTTAATAATGAAAAAAAAAAAAAAGCATAGGCAACTTCTAAATGGCAACGCAACTCAAATCCTTCAAAAACAGACGGCGTTTTATATTATTATTTTTTTTATTTTTTCAGGTCAAACTTGAAGTGTGGCATCAAATGAAGCGTGCCATTTCGAGGTAATAAGCAGAGTTTCAGAGCCAACTGAAGCGCAACCAGAAAACTTAGTTAACTGCGGCTGAAACACACACACACACAACACTTGTATATGTATGATAAATAGCTTTCAATTTATATGCCTCGAGGGCGGCTCAAAGTTGGGGAAGGCGGGAAAGAAAGGCCTTAAAGGTGTTCAAGGGTCATTTATCAGGCAGAGCGGCAACATTTAGCGCTGGCTACATAGGTGTATAGGTGTAGGTGTGTGAATGTGTGTGTGTGTGTGTGCGACAAGTAAAATTTATGCGCTGTATATGGATACGTCTGGAGTCAGACTCGGAGTCGTAGTTAGAGTCAGAGTCAGTGTCAGAGTTGGACCAAAGAACGCTCTCTCATTCTCTCTATCTTGCTCTCTCTCTCTGACTAGTGGCGCATTTATTTCGATCTGAAAGTGAAAATCATTTGCAATTGTGGCAGAGAGCTGTGAGGCGCCACCAACTGCCGTTACTTGTAATGGCTGCCATAGAGCGGTCGAAATTACTTTAACCCCAGCAGCTGCTAACTGAAGGGGATACCCGAGGGGAGCTGTACCTGTTAAATGAGTGAGTAAATGTGTAGCTGTCGACAGGTGTGCAAGTAATTACACACACACACACACACAGCCAGAGACTCAGCGAGCATAAGAAACCTTTGCATACGGGCCCACACAATTTATATTTGCCAAAGTTTCATCTGCTGCTGCTGCTGCTGCTGATGCTCAACGGGGTCTTGGCCAAATGAAGAGCGAGCGAGCGGCAAGGAAAGAGGTTGGAAAAATGGTTTAGACATCCTTTGCTTCGCTTCGCCTCGTCAAAGTTAATTAATTTGCAGCCCCACAAGCGGCGACAAGTGGTGAAAGTCTCGCTTACAATCATCCAAACTCCAAACTTATGCTTTAGGTTTTTGTTTCCAGCTTCAAACGATATGCCACGCCCTCAAAATCTGTGGTGTGCTTTTGGCAAAAAGGTGAACTTAAATAAATCATTTCTATAGACAACAACATTAGAAGAAACTTCAAACTTCTTCTAAAACAGCTCTACTTATTTCATTTTGTATTATATATTATTATTTTCTTAGATTATATATTTTTCCTTGAGTTTTTGTGTAATTAAACTCAAGAAATTAAATAAAAGCAGTACGATTTTTCAATATAAAAAATATATTTTGACTAAGAATAGTTATTTTTACTATCTAATCCTTTGCTGCTCTAGGATTGTAAAACGTTTTTTCTTGCTATTTTAAATACTTTACCCTTTGCACTAATTTTATGGCTACTTTGGTTTATTTTCCATTTCGCAAAGCAAACGTCATGAAACAAGAGCAATTAGACAAGCGAAATTTGAAGCAATAAATTCCGCAATGTTAACTGTGTTAACTTCGTGATTTAATATCCAATTGCCGGAAATTATAGTAAAAAAAAAGAGATGAAATTTAAAATTACAATATGAGATACATTTTCTGTCAAAATTGTTACGTGTTTAATTAATGGAATATAATAAAATTCGAAAGACAAAGAATTAATATAAGTAAGATTTTCCCAGTTAAATTGTAACAAAGTCTTAGTTTCAACTATTGAAAGTTAAGCTTTTAAAAGCGCAAACTTTGCTCAGAACGGATATCAATCTTTGGAATTGAAAGTTCTTAAGAGTGAATTTGTATTCCTTTTGACGTGCTTTAATGGAATCTCGGCGGGAAATTTGTTGCACAGTGTTGCAGCGTTCCGATTGCGTCAATTGAATTGAATTTGTGCTACAAATCAAGTAAGCAACTTAACAGCTAAACAACAGCCCCAAAGCAACGCACACGCAACGCAGGCCATCAAGAATGGCTCTGACCCCAATCAGAAGAAGGGAGTCAGGACAATGCCGGACACACAACACACACACACACACACAGTCACACACACAACATATCATACACACACACACACATGTTTAGTTACATCCTTACGAAACGGAGGCAATCAATTGCAAGGAATGCGAGGCACAAGAGCGCAAAAAATGCACAAGCGCTTTTTGCCTTTGTGCGTTGGACACCTTCAGGCCACGAGCAGGAGATGTTGGAGAGGGGATTCCCCTGCCTCCTGCCTCTTTTATGTAGCAGCTACAGCTGCTGATGCTGAAGTGCAGCTATAAAATACTAATCCGCATCAAATGAATGCTACATCAATCTTGTGTCGAGCGCAGGTAGCAAGTGCGGCAGGTGCGTTAGAGCACCGCAGAACTAGAGAGAGAGAGAGAGAGTGTGAGAGAAGGGAAAATAATGAGAGAGAAAGAGTGAGATAGAGAGAAAGAAAGAGGGAGAGATTGAGGGAGTCAAGAGGCCAAAGTCCTGGCAACTGGCAGGCGCCACTTTAATTTTGTTACTAAGCCCGGGCCACAGTTGACAGGCACGCAGTCCGTCTATCCGTCCATCCGTCCATCTCTCCGACCATCCGTCCGTCCGTCCGTCCATCTACTGGCGGCAACGTCGACGGCATATGGAGCCGAGGAGCCGCTCAAAAGTCATTTCCGCAAACGTTGTCAGCTGCGAGGGACACATAGGAGGGAAATGGCGACAACGTTGATGATGATGGCAACGAATGCGAATGCGGCCAAAGGAGGATGAAGAACAAACAGGCAGCAAAAACTAGGGATTAGGGATTTGCGTGCACATAAATGAATTTTGTGTACGCAGCCGCCAGAGAGACGCACATGCGAGAGATGGCGACCGGAGTACAGGAGGACAGGAGGAGACAGCAGCCAGGAGACGGAAGCAGGAAGGCGCACCAGATGGAGATGAAGACTAAGCCGGAGTCGGAGCCAGAGGCAGCGGGAGCAACAGCAGTCACAGCTGACTCTGTTATCTACACACGTGCAACATGCAAGCAATGCAACCAATGAGTAAATTCTACTCCCTTCTTTATCCTCTCTACTTCCCCTCTCTCGTCATCCTCCTACACACACTTTGCCCCTTGTCATGTCCTGCTGTTTGCATTGGTGAACTGCACTACAGCAATTGTTGGCATTACGTGCCACTCTCGATTGCCATTCAATGCCAGGAACAGCAGCCGCAACAGCATCAGCAGCAGCAGCAGAAGGAGTAACAGAAGGAGCAGCAGGAAGAGCAGCGGGAGCAGAAGGAGCAGCGGGAGCAGCGGGAGCAGAAGGAGCAACGCAGAAGCCGCCAACTATTGAATTACTTTCAACCTGCGAGCTGCGAGTGCGACTGAAGATTGCACTTGAAATAGGATTCACAGCTCACTCGCTCTCCAAAAGCTTCAGATTTTCAATTTCCGTTTCCTTTTTTGCGCTTTTTTTTCTCTCTTTTCTTTTAGCCATCTTTATCCCGCCATCCGTCGCAACGTCGCATCCCGGCTTTGGTTTTCCTTCTCTACTTATTTTTCTGTTGTTTTGTTTGTGTCTAAGCAAATGGAATAAGCGCGCTCATTGGTTGGGTCTTGTTGCTGATAGATGGATATATGGATAGATTGATAGATTGATGGATGGATAGACGGATGGTTGGATGGCTGAAGAACCCAAGAGGATGTGGACGATTACGGAAATGCGCTACAATGACTTAAAAGTTCAACAGCTAAGGCTGCAGAAAGTGAAAGCTTTTACCAAAAAGTGAGAGTAAAGAGAACTGATCAAAGTTGAGAGCTTTTAAAAGCCACGAATGGAAAGCACATTGAAAGCACAAATTAAAGGAAAGCAGAGCGCAATTGAATATGACAAAGATTTTAAGTGAAATGACAGAATATCGTAAGTATGCTATACTATTAAAAAAGATAAAAGAAAAGTAGAGATAGATGAAGTATCAGAAAAAATAAAGCTCCAAAGCATTTATTAAATCTATTGCATTATTTCTTTATCTGTTTAAAAACTACAGATTAATCAAATAAAGTATAAATCACATAAATATAAATCATAGAACAGGAAAATTTTAAATATTTATCCATCTACAAATTTTTGTTTCTTAAATATTTTTTCTTTAAAAAGATAAATCGGAAATGTCAACGATATTTAAAGAAATGAAATAAGTTTCTTCTCTGTTTTCCCAACTCATATCATAATTTGAGAAGTATAAGAGAATTTGAGAAATAAAAATGCTAATGCTGAAAATAAAAACATAAAGCTTATGCATCTCTATCTTTTTCCATTATGTGCTGCATATGCATGCTGGTAATATCATAATTGCAGTGAGCATTCAAGTTGAGTATTTTTATATTGGCATTCAACTGATGCCGTTAACTGCTCACACCTGTCAACATGGCCTGCACTTATGTGTCTGCCGGTATAATATATGTACTTAGTAATAGTGTGCACCTGTAGATGATTGCAGGGCATTTGCAACAGGGAGAGCAACAGCAGCAACAACAACAAGAGGAGGCAACAGGAGGAGATGGAGAAGCTGCTGGCACGTGCATCATTGACGTTGTCCATGGCAACAGTTTACACTCTTTACACTCGATGCCCCGCTGCCTGGCGGTAGTATATCAATCCTATAAGACGCAACATTCAGTGCCAATCAACAAGTGCGTTCCATCTTGAACTAACCCACAGCCCCAACTGGCAACTGGCAACTGGCATTCAGGAGCACGAAAGGACCTCAGCATACATACATATATGCAACAGTGCGCTGAACGCTTTTATTGCTAACCATTTCTTTCAGCTTGTCCTTTTTGTGTGCGCTAGCAAGGATTTGTATGTAGTTTAAGGAGGAAGAGGCAAAGGAAGTACGGAGAATAGACGGAGAGCGGCACACGGATTGAAAAGAACTCGGCACGTATTTGTCACGTATTATATATTTATAGCAACCAATGAACCGTTGAATGCACGGACCGTCGATTGGGACGGAGACCAAGTTCTTGGAAGAGCAACAAAAAAAAGAATATATATGTATATATATATAAAAAAAAATGTGAAGCTGGGAATGCATAAAACGGTAAAATTTGCTCATTGCTCATACGCAGCGTGTGCTCGCTAGTTGGAGCTTAGTTCAAATTGAATACTTATTGCTACAGTTTATGGTAGAAATAGAATGTAGAGTAGAGTAGCTACAGAATGCATGTAAATATATATATGTATATGTATATTTATATATATAGTATCTATATAGGAAGCTAAAGCTCTATCAGCTGCTGCCGTCACAGTTTAATTATAATTTTAATCACTTTTGCAGCAGCGCGACTCGGAAATGAATTTTATGAAGCGTACGCCGAACTGTCGTACCCAACATAAACTGTTGTCAGTCCTAAAGGGACGACAAGGCGGACAAACAGACGGGCGGGCGGACGGACGGACGGACGGATGGACGGACCATGACTGTCATGTCAATTCAATTTTCGTGCTTCCGTGCGCGGCGACAAGTTTTAGCCAGAAAATCCTGGCCTGCTGCTGAAACCCCGCTCAAATGCCAGTACGGATTGTCAGCCCAGCGGCACTTTATGTACATCATCATCATCGTCATCATCAACACCTTTTGCCAGGCGCCATTTACACGCCGTCGTCTATCCTCGTCTCCAAGTCTAATCAGCACAGACAGCAGACAGCAGTTCATAGTCGACTTAGACTCGGGAGTTGTTTTCCCCCATTCTCCTTCTCATTTTACACTCCCACTCCTCTCAGAGCTTCTCTAGGCTCTGCTCTTTTCTCTGCTTTGCTTTGCTATCTGCGCAGATAAGCGAATCAATTTTAATGCCGCATTTGTTGCATAGATTTGTGCTACCAAAACGAGAAACAGCCAAAATGATAAAAATACAAAGAACTAATCAATTTATAGCCTACAACTTGAAGCGAAAAATATTCCCAACCGCCTCTTACAATTCTGAAAAATAATTGAAAGCGCGATAAATTTCATAAAATCACAACAGTGAAAACTTCAATAGTTCAATTGTAAAATGCCAAAAATAATAATTTTATAACCTACAACTTGATGCGATAAATTCCCTTCTCTACAATTCTGAATAATAACTGAAAATCAGAAAAATATAATACAATTTTAGCCAGGAAATATTTCAGAAGTTGAATTGTAAATACTTCTGTGGAAAATAAACAAGGCAGCACATAAAATGGAAATGAAATTCATATCAAGTTTACAATGTTGACCTTATTACTTATTCAGTGGATAGTAGAGGTAAAATTCATATGTTTATCATTCGATACCTTAAATAGAACCAAAGAAATTTGCATCAATCTAATGATTTTCCAATAGATTGAAGATAGAACATAGAAAGAGAGAAATCTTCTTAGTTTTCCTGAGTTTTCGGTTTAAGATTAATTTGAATTTTTAATGGGAAAGTAACAAAAAAAAAAAAACAAAACTCATTTCGTTGAGAAGTATATAGATCCTAGAGTATAGGAAAAGTATTAAAATTTACTTGTACCAAGGCTTATTCGATTCAATAAACGTGAATATTAAATAAGTTTCTTACTATTCTTGCACTCATATTTAATATCCCTCAGTAATATATATTTTAGAAATGATCAAAATAAAGGTACTTATTATGAATACAAATGTATTCTATATATCAGTCGCATATACCTTGCTTCTAACCTACTAGAGGGTATAATTAAGAAACTTGGCCCATGGGGCAAATAAATTGAATCATATTTTTAACACAGCAAATGAAAATTATAATTGCCAGCTGAACATTTGATGAACACCCAACCCAATAAATCGAGCAAAGTAGCAAAGTCTTCGAGCATTTTCAACATGTTTTTTCCCTCGTTCGCATTCGGAATGCCATTCTTATTTCATTTCTCAGTCCCCAATCCCCATTCATGGGTTCATCATCCATTTTGTTATGAATTAAAACGATGGCGAAGACTGGCCGAGACGAGGCTGCTGACATGTTTTGTCCACAGGCACGCATACTCTTGCGGTTTCTGTTCTGTCCTGGCCTGACTCGTTGGCTGGCAAGTTTCCCAACGGCACGCGCTGCTCTCCTTCTCCCTCCTTTCTCCTCTTTAACCCCTCTTCTGCTGACTATCTACACGTCAGCGGCTGCTGTTGCTGCGGCTGCTGCTGCTGCTGCCGACAAGTCAGCCTGCCTGTGTCACTCATATGCGCCACAAATATCCAACCCCAGTACCCAATTCCCCTTCCCCTTCCCATACCCAATACTCTACCCTCTACCCTTGCCCCATTGCCATCGTCATTCTGTTCGTTGCTGCCACGCACGAACGCTTACTTTGTCGCATGCACAACTTTTGGCTATTAAGTCATTTTTTGGCTTTTTAGATTTGCGACAAATTCTCTGGCAGCAACATTACAACAACAACAGCAGCAGCAGCAGTGGCAGCAGCAACAGTGTCAGCATCATCCTTCACTAATTGCCCGCACTCTTGTGGCATTTTTACATAAAAATTTCTGTGTGCACATTTCTCTCTCTCTCTCTCTTTCTCTCTGTCTTGCACTTTAAACAGTTTAATGCTGACGAGGACTTAGCCAAAGAAACACTTTATCATGCAACGACCAAGTGCCGGACACTGCACCAGACACAATCGAAGATGCATCTTCAGCTTCTGTTGCTGCCTCTTCAGAGCACACAACTTCAACTCTTTCACAAGAATTTAGTTGAATGAAACTTCAAGTGGCAGCAGAGGCAAAATGACAAAGTGCAGGGGGTTGGGGCAAGGCGTCAGTCTTCTATAACAATAACAAGAAAATAAAATGTAACGTACAGTGTTCAGCTATAGAATGCTCTCCTGGAGCACTAGGTTCTTAATATTCATATGTATCGAATATCTAAACGATATGTCTTTATTAAATGCCAGCTATGAAACTCTAAGACCCGTTTCTTAAATGTAAATATAAATTTGATTTTAAATATACAGGGTAGGCCATTTAAAGTGGAAGCATTTTTTTTTTTTTTTTCATCTCATTCATTTATTTCGGTCCAAGGAGAAATTTTCTAGTTAGTTTTTGAAAATGATATCGTGTAAATGGCCACCATTAGCTTTGGCTGCAAAAAGTGCCCTTTTTTCGGCATTTTCCATCACTTTTGCCAGTGTATCGGCCGATATGTCTCTTATTTCGCGGCGTATGTTGGCTCTGAGTTGAGCTAGTGTCCCTAGCTTATTGGTGTACACCTTGGACTTCAAGTAGCCCCATAAAAAAAAGTCTGGCGGCGTCAAATCGGGTGATCTCGGTGGCCAGTCATAATCGCCTTTTTTCGATATGATTCGGCCGGGGAACAATGGCCGCAATAAATCGATGGTTTTTCGTGCTGTATGGCATGTAGCGCCGTCTTGTTGAAACCAAAAGTCATCCAAACCATTTTCACGAACAATTGGCATCACAAAATTGGTCCTTGCGATTCCCAATTCCTGAGAACGGCGATAACTCGATGTTCTTGGATCCGCCTCAATACTGGCTCGTACGGCTTCAATATTTTCATCGGAACGTCTTGTGCGTTGTCGGGATGAGTGGTTGGCATTACTAACATTACCGGAGTTCACAAATTTTGCGTATAAACGCCTTATGGTGTTATCACCGGGAGCACTTTTAACTTTATTTTTTGCACGAAACGCACGTTTGGTTTTCACAATCGAGAAGTTATTTTGAATGTAAAGCTGAACAATTTCAGCACGTTCTTTTGGAGTGTACTGTTCCATGGTATAAATTGTCTTGAAATGACGCTTCCAACGCGCTATGTCATTAGTCGATCTGACAGCTCTGTCAAAAGTTATAGGGTTACCCGATGCTTCCACTTTAAATGGCCTACCCTGTAGTTTTAATTTTTAAAACTTAGCTGCATTTTACATTCATCCTTTCAATAGCTACCTAGACTTGGAAAAAACGGGCTGCTAATTTATTTATTATTTGTATTAAAAGATGACACCATTTAAATACTTACATATAGATTAAACAAGACTTTATTAACACAGAAATTAAAAAAATATATTAATCTTAGCAATTAAAAATACAGATTTTAAATTAAACACCTCCACACAAAACTTATTTAATTTGTGTAAAAAAAACATGTGAATAAAAGATTTAATGTTGACTTTATATTTATATATAAAAATAATAAAAGTGTTTCTGACATTACTCTGACACATCAACTAGAAAATTAAATGCTTAAAAAACTGAGATACCAAAGAAAATAAACGCCGGTAATAAAAGTCTACAAATTTATAGAATTGTATTGTTATTTATTGTAACTTAACAGAAAAACTATGTAAACTGATAACATTATTTGTAACTTTATATTCAAACACATCAAATAGATCAATTGTTAAAGAATCTCCGATTATTTCTTCGGAAAATAAATAGAGCAAACTTATTCAGATAAGAAAAGTCCAATTAGTATGTAGATTTATGGCAGTCCAAAGGGTCTGATAAAGTGCAGAAACCCTTGGCGAAGGCATTTGTTTCATTTAAAGTGTATGGCAGAAAACTTGGCTCAACATTTGAGTGACAAGACAAACAATAGACAGGATGAGATCTACAGCAATGAGTACAGCTACTGCTGCTGCTGGTTTTGCTCTGTTCTTGTTCTTGTTTTTGTTCTTGTTCTTGTTCTTGTTCTGCCGCATCAGTGCACTTGGCCCAACTGGCCAACCGAGCTCTTTTCCCCCCTCTCCCCATCCGCCCTGGAGCAAGTGAAAAGTGAAAAGCAAGATTTGTCACGCACTGATGCGTCTTTAAGCGTTTTAATTACCCACGAACGAACGAGAGAACATTTGGGAAAACGAAAACTTTAGCATAATATGCAAACCAGGACAATAATTCACTTTGGCAGTTGGCTAACTTGCCTGTCCGGGCAAAACATTTCTACTTTCCCCACCCCCCCCTCCAGTTTCCCTGTCTACCCCGTTGTCTCTGCTCGATTTGTCTGACTGACTGAGAGAGGGAGGGACACAGAAAACTGGACATTTGCAGTTGCATTTGCAATTTGCATTTTGGTGCTGTGGCAATTAATAGCGCAGACGTAAACAAAACAGAGTTGGCCGGGCACGGACACGGGCCAGGACTAAGGACTAAGGACAATGCTGGGGCTATCAAAATGCAAAGCAGCCCAGGCAGGTAATGAAAATGCTTAATGGCTTGCAAAGTGTCACAGTGGCTGCGCCTGTGGATAGTCGCAAACGCAAATGCAAATGCCAATGCCAAAAACTTGCAACTTAAAGCGCGTTAAATTCAACTTGAAAACTCAACCGAATTGCAATGGGGGCAATTGGATGAGGAAATGGAAATGGACATGGAAATGGAGATGGTGATGGATATGGGCGTTGAGAATTGGTACACTGGCAAAGCAGCAAGCAGCAAGTTGCAACTTGAAATTGGCAGTGAAGTGAAGTACGCAGCTCAGCGCATAAAAAGTCAATTAAAAGTGAAGCTAGTCGCCAATTCCCGTTGCAAGTTGTGAGTTGCCAGTTGCTATTGCAGCTGCGCTCAGTTTGAGTTTTGTGAGTGTCTCTCTATCTGTCTGTCTGTCTGTCTCTCCGTCTGTCTGCCTTCATGAGTGTGTCCATCTGTGTGCAACGCCCGCTTCCATTTCTTTTTTTTTTTTCTATTTGGTTGTGTGCGAGCTTCAAGTGCATGAGTGTTGGCCAGCGCTTTTAGCAGAATAAACAGTGAAAGTTGCGCAAAAAGGACACGCCAAGACACCAAAGCGACAGACTAAGAGACACACACACACACATACACACAAACAGAGATAGCTATAGAGAGACTGAGACAGAACGACAGCGACAACGCTTTCGCATGTTGGACCTTTGAACGTGTTGAACTTTCAAATGGCTTTGCGCGCGGCTGGCAGCTAATGGCATTACACTACCCGTTACCAGTTACCAGTTGCCCATACATGACAATCCCCCTCCCCTCCCTCCCTCTACATCCCGCTCGTTTCCCTCTAAACTCAAACCTATTCCTACTTTCCGCCCCTCATCCACCCAATGACTGCATACAAAGAGAGTGCAAAGAGGCTAAAGTCTAACTACAATGTGTGTGTGTGTGTGTGTGTGTGTGTGCATCCATGTGTCTGTGTGCAATTAGAGTGACGTACGCTTTATTGATGCGAGCGCCATTTGGCATGCATTAGAAGTAGCACAGTCCAAGGTAAAATATCAAAGTTGAAGTGCAATTTTTATGACTGTGCATTTGGGGGCATTTCAGCTAAGTCTAGTCGTAAGTAATACAATAATAAAATATACCAGAGAATAGAAGATACACACATATAAGATGACTTTTATAGCGCTATAAAGATTCTTAAACTAAACTCTTTTTTATTTAACTTGAAAACTTTACATTTCGTGTTAATGTTAAGCTAACAGTAGTTTAAAAAGCTGCGCATTTTATTTTTAACATAATGTTATTACGCGCATAACATAGCTGATTTTAGGATCTATTTTAACTGCTCTCTAACTGGGGCAAAACGATAAAAACTCGAATATTTACATAATATTTACATAATAAGTAAATATTATTATGCTCTTAACATAGTTGTTAATAATCATAAAAAGATTACAATATCTACTGATAGGGGTTTAATATTTTGGATAAATTTTCGGTGTTAAGTCTTAACTATGAATATTCAAATTAAGTCTTTATATAGAATATGCTTATGTAATAAATAAGTGAGCAACTAAAGTTTTCAAAGGCAAATTAATCTCTTCATACAAATATGATAATAAGAGTCAACATAATCTTAAATTTCTTAACAATCAGCCGCAATTTACATTTTATAACAATGTTTAATCTACTTTAACTTCAGTTAATTTAAAATAAATTGTTTGCCTTTTCTTTCTGAATTGAAAGCGTATTTAAAACCGATCATTGATGTCTGAAATTTCTGCTCATATTTGCCTGCACGTTCATAAATAATTTCTTATGATAATTGCAACTGCAAATGTGACGCGTGGCCAGCTAATAACGGTACAAAGACAGCAGCAATAACAATCATTAATGCAACAACATGAAGGAGCTGTCGAATGTCAACTCGGGCATAGAAAGTTGGGCAACAACAACAACAACTGCAATCAATTGTTGTTAGAACGAAAATCACAAACATTCATATTCACATTTACCCCGTAATTACTTCTATATCACTCTTCTCTCTCTCTCTTTCTATTTCTGTAAGCTGAAAACTTTTTAGCCAAACAACAGCAACAACATCTACAAGTGAAAGAGTTGGCAACTAAAACAGAGAGCAGGACAGAGCGATGGCAACCGCATCTAATCGCTACACTTCACGTAAATGACACGAAAATGTTTTCAAATTAAATACGCTTTCGACGCTGACGGTTGACGTTGCTGGAACAGGTAGCAGTTAGCTGTTAGCTGTTGCCTGTTAGCCCGTTTGGGACTGCAACTTAAACTGCAACTGCCTGCTGGCTATGGTTGCTCTTGGCCAGGCCAGCAAAGTTGACAGTTCGCTGGGTTACGAATGGGTAGCGTTAACGGGTCCAAAAACTGCCAGTTAGCGCGACACATTGTGAGCCACTTTTTTTTTGTAGTAACTGTAAAGCGTTGCTGTTGCTGTTGTTGTTACTCAATTGGGCTGACGTGGCGTATGAGCAATAAAATGCAGGCCTTAATGGGCATGGCAAACAGATACCGTTAATACGCGTGCCCGCAGCAGTTAAGAGGAGCATATTAGTTTCAATTGAATGCCTTTTGAAATTGTTAACAATACAAATTAACTTCAATTTTGTGTATACAAGGCATAAGATAAACAGAGCTTAAAATAAGCATACTTAACTTAAGCCATTTAGTGCTGATTTAAGCACTGAATGCACTTGAAAACTACAGTTAAGCACAACTTATTAACTTATATATGCTAAAAATTATATGAGTAATGTCTATTTGTTAGTACTCACATTTTTTAGCTTGTACATTATTCATTACTCAACATTAAATACATATTATAATAGAATTATGATAACCAATTTAATCTTACTTTCAAATCAACTCACTCGTATCAAGCATTATTCTCAACTCTCTCTCCCTGCTCAGTTCTGTTCTATTATTATGTTTATTCACTCAAGTGCGGATATTTGATAGTCAGTCCAACTCAACAATAACATATGCAATTGTCTTTCTTTTCTTTTTTTTTATATTTTTATTGCCGTAAAATGCAAACAGTAATTGGGACTGAGTACGAGTATTTGCTATGCATGGTTAGTTGTTCTATTTGTTCCACAAACTAATAGAGAGTTCATTGAAATAATTTGCAGTAATAAAAGTTTCCGTAATTGAACAATAAGAGGAACAATATTTGAAAAGAAATTACTGTACAAAACTCAGATGCCAATTGCCAATTGCCACTTGCCAATTCAATTGTCTAGAACAGAATTTCAAATGAATTTATAGAAATTAAATATATAAAATCTAAATATTTTACCAAACAATTTTTATTGTTTATCAAACAAATTTATTTGGCAGTGCATTAAGCAAAACCCAATGCTTAAACCAAAACATTGCAATGAAATTATATTTATATTTACAATCTGTGCAAATATATGTATAGTATTTCTCAATTTTTAAACTGTTTGAAAATAATAAAAAATCCCATATTTATTGACAGTTCTTTGCAACAATTTTTACTCATTTCACATTTAATGTCCAGCCATTTTTGCTGCACATTTGGATCGCTAGTGACCAAAACTAATTATAATACCAAGAATATGTACGTTTTTTTTTACAAATTTAATAATGTGAAATTTTAATTTTGTCAAAATACTTCCTTGACATGCTGTATTTATAACTTTTCTTTTATATTTAATTTGAAAATCCAAAAACATTTATTTCGTACGCATTTAATTGAAATAATTTGTTATTTTTATATTTTGATAAATGTTTAGACACGCCCACACATGATGCTAAATAAAATAGCAAAAAAAATTGTACGAATTTATGGGGTAGAGAGTAAGTATATTATTATTTCAACTGGCCCGCCCAGATCCAAATAAAATGCATATGCAAAGCAGGAGGAGAGGCTGAGTCAAATGCAGCTACAGCATCTCTGAGTATCTCATAGATACGAGATGCAATTCATATGAAAGTGTGCTTAATTTAACTGCTGCCAGAAGAGTTGTCCTTCTACGTCCCAACGTCCTCGTTCGTTGTCGTTGTCGTTGTTGTCGCTTTGCGTAGATGATTTAAAATGTGCATAATAAGCGGCACTTGGGAAAATAACAAAATAGTAAAAATAAAACCAAACTACACAGAAAAAGTAACCAAATATGTTGTGTGGAAGGGGAGAAGAGAAGGGGCTACGAATACATTTGAATCACAAAACTAACAAATAAATAACACAACGAGAAAGATCTGTAAGACAAACACACAAACACACACACACACACACAAAAGGAGGGAGTAACAGGCAGACAAATGGCAAAGGCATCTCACATTGGGGCAGCAGTAAAATCTCTAAGAAAAACATATTCAAATTTAAAATTTCTGCTTGATTTTCTTTTCGTGCAGTTCCGAGTACAACAACAACAACAACAAGAGGAACTAGAACTTCAACTTCTCCCCTGCTTCTTCTCTTTCTCCTTCTCATTCTCATTGTCGTCGTTTGCATTTTGCCAAAACAGCGCAACGTGGAACTTTTCACACATGTGCGTTGAGGGGGGGTTGGAGGGTTGGAGGGGTGGAGTGTAGAGTTTAGGGGCTGAATATCTCACTGCCGTTTACAGACATATACATACATACATATGTATGTGTTTACAGTTAGCGGGCGCCAAACCAAGGTGTCGCCGTGCACCCAAAATCGTTTCAGCGTGAATACATTTACGCCACCTCTGTATCTGTAACACACACACACACACACTCACACACAGATACTCAGATACACTCGCACACATTTGCTGCAGAGGCAAAATGGCGAAATGTATTCGCATTTTCGCAAACGCGCTGCATTAATTACCGCAGCAGCCTCGTATATAGATGTGTGTGTGTGTGTGTGTGTATGTGCCCCTTCTCTACCTGCTACCTGCCACGCCATGGCAGGTGCTTGGGGCATCGTCGTGAAGCAGCAACAGCCAAAGCCAGAACCAGAGCCGGAGCCAGAGCCAGAGCTGGAGCCGTAGCTCGGTCAGCGGTTCGCTTTCGCTACGTTTCGTTTCGTTACGTTTGGCGCTGATATGTTAAGCTGCATTTTGGCTTACAAAAATATGGCAACAGAGAGAGGCAGCAAGGAGAAAAACGAAGCACTATGGGAAAAAGGTCAGATAAGTTGTCATAAACTCAAATTTTTTGTTAATCAGCATCCTAATATTTGTATTATATTCAAGATGGAATAAAAATAATGTTATTTTACTTTCAACTCAGGGTTGTTAATATCGATTGACATTTTTTAGCAGTGATTTATTTTACAATTATATTTTTTTCAAGTGATAATATCAATGTTAATATACAGTACCGGACAAAGAAAACCGGTCACCATAAAAGAGAGGTTTTTGGAGTTTTCTTAAAGTGTTTATTTATTCGACCATAGGCAAAACGTAGGTGGCCTAGGGACCGTTTGAATGATACAAATCTTTCCTTAACCCATTAAATACCCATTGAAATTTTCGAATTTAAAAAAAAAGTCAACTATCAAATCTTTTTTCCTAGGGCTCAAACCAAAAATGTTGGGATGCAAAAACATTCTTTAAACAGTTCTAATAGTGACTGCAAAAAAAATAATGCTTTTTTGCAAATGGCAAAAAAAGGCACTTTTTCCTCATTTTCATGCAAGAAGTGCCTTTTTTGCCATTTTCAAAAAATTATTAAAAATACTGACAAAGAGATTTTTGAACATTTTTTTTTCTACTATTAGTCACTATTAGAAAAATTTTAAATTTTAAATAAAATTTTAAATAAAATAAAATAGTAAACATTAGTAAAACACAATTAATTTAGGGTGGAAAAATAGCTTGTATTCTTATCGAAATATGAACGATTTTAATATTAAGAATTATAAGAACCCCTTTACGGACTACCCTTAATATTTAATAATTAAAGTTAGCTGATTTTTATCTAAAATTGTCAAAATTTTGCATTAATTTAACTCAAAATCAAGCCAAATTTCAACTCTCCAACTATATATTTAAAGTTTATGTCAAAATTCCCGACTTTGTTCCCATAGTGCGAAGTACGAAGAACGAAGAGAGCAGGTAAAGCAGCGGGAAGAAGGAGATGGAGATGGAGTAGCTTCAGTACGGTGGTTGGCAATGGCAATGAGGCTTCTGCCATGGAAATCCTTTTACCTTGTTTGGACATTTTGTGATGTATTACGTAAGTGCGGCTTTTGTGGTCTACTTTTGTATATGCAATTTTCTATATACTCGAACTCGCATGCGAGAGCATTCAAAGGGAGTTTTTGTTGTTGCTGTTGTTGCTGTTGTAAAATGGCCAAATGCTTGCGTAAAATTGGAATCTCTAAATGATGAAGCGAGTTTTTTTTTTGTTGTATCCGTATTCAGCTTAAAGTTGGCAAACGTGAATAAATATTTATATTCGTATTTTGCATAATGTTGGAGCGATAAGTGCCGACAGCTCATATACTAAATGGCAATGATGAATGTGCAAATCGAGTTCCGAGATACACAAATGCATACATAATATATGAAGTTGTATTCAAGCTCTAAATATCTAAAAATAATTGCAGAACAGTGATCAGTTAGAGGATGGAATTTAAAAAAAACGTGTGTCGCAGCTCTGAATTTAAAATTTATTAAGCATTTTGAAGAATTGACAACGCCAAGCTTCGTATCAATTTTTATTGAGATTATAACCAACCAGCGAGTCAAAAAAATGTAACGAATAACTAACAACGAGTGCATAACATCAACGAATTCGCTTCATAGCTGAAAATACGAAACCACAATCGTTTAACGAGTATTCCACAGTACTTCAGCGATAAGAGAAAGTAACGAGTAAGGAGTAAATAAGAAAGCGAGAAAATGACAAGACAAGATATGATCCCTTTGCTTTGCAACCGAGACTACAATCTTTACATTAAAAACACTCCCCAGCGAGAAGAGAAACTAACGAGTAATTAATAAATCGAGAAGAGAATAGTTAATAATTTAAGAACAACCAAAATAGTTTAATTCATGCTAACATAACTTATTGAATTATTTATCGATTTAATCAAATTTAAAGCAAATGTGATTGCCTTAAATTAATGTATAAAGCAACTTCGATTGTGAAGTTGGTTAAACTCGATGGCAAATTTGTCAAGAAGTGACAACTTAAGAGCTTATTCGCTAGCATATTTATGACTCTCGCCATATACGATGGCTATATAAATCAAAAGATTTCGCAACTCCATCTATCATAGTGGGTTTAAGGTATGCTTGTCTCTCTCTCTATCTCATTCCCTCTCTTTTTGTCTCTCTCTCTCTCTCTGTGTGTTATTCTCTCAACATTTTGCATTTTCATGAAAACGAATTAAATGTGCATTTGCAGCGCTCAATTGCAGACACTCGAATCTCACCCATAGCGCAACTCCCTGAACTCCCTGAACGCGTCTTCTTGGCCAAGTTTAGCTTGCATTTCACATCCAATTACAGGGCCCGCAAGGATGCAAGCGACGCCAACGCTTTGGTCGCTTTGGGCATTGTTATGTTACCATAATCCCAAGGATAAACGATTAAGGAAACCAAAGCGTGAAACTAGGCAAAAAAAAACAAAAAATATAGAGAGAAAGAAAGAAAGAAAGAACAGAAAGTACCTGGAACCAGCTGTGTTACCTTTACCTGTTGTTGTTGTTGTTGTCTCGGAAACGAAGCTGAAGCTAAAGCTAAAGTTGAAGTTGAAGCTGAAGTTTACGCCTGCAGCTGCCAGGTTTTTGGGCAAATTGAAGGCAGCGATGATGCAAATTGGAAATAAAAATAAAAAGCAAAAGAATTGCAAAAGATGGAGAACGAAGAAAACGAATGGGGAAAATGGAGAAATGTGGAAATGTGGAAATGGAAAAGGCAACGTCGAAAGCACGAGCAGCAGCCATTTTAGAGCAACGCATCCGCGGCCTGTCGGCAAATTCAATTCAAATTTTGTTGAGCATTAAAATGGTGCTGCAGAAAAACTTGGAAAATACTTGCAGAAGCTGTGCGCTCGCTGTGCTCTCTCTCTCCCCCTCTCTCTCTCTCTCGCACAGGAAACGCGCCGCGAAATAAAAGTGATTGTAAGTGGCGCAGGTTGGCAGCAGGCAACGGGCGACGGGCACAAAAGCGAACGAACGCAAGAAAAAAAAACATTAAAAAAAAACCAGAAATTTATGAAAAGATAAAAGACGCAGGCGTTCATTCAAAACATAACACAGGTGAGGACAAGCGCCAAAGCCAAGCAATTTTAAATGGCAACGGGGCGGCCCCACCTCCCACTTTACGCCCACCTGCCGCACAGTCAAACCGCCCACACCCATCCCAACGCACAGTGGGAGATTTGGTTGAAATAGTGGAAATAGAAGATAATGTATAACTTAACAAGTTAATCAAGCTTTTTTCCAATATGATGAATTTGCTGGAAAAATAGCCGAAAAAGGAAATTGTTTTCCAACAAGTTGTTAATTTATTTGTATTCTTTACTAAAACTTAATTATTTTTCTTTAGTTTAATCCGAAAAAAAAAACATTTATACACAATAAAGTAAAACTCAAATTTATTATTATTTCTTATTTTGTTAAGATAATTACTTGACCAACTCAAAAGTTCAGTGGTAATCGAATACAAATCAATTTTAATTTATTTAATTTAATTTAAATTTAGTAAAATCAATAATCAATAGATATTAATACTTGCCAATTTTTAAAATTTTAATTTTCCGCTAGATCGGCAGAATTGCCCAACGTGAAACGTGCGGCAAGGACGAGTGCCATATAAGAGAAACCAACAACAACGTCGATGATGATGATGATGATGACGTTGTGGGCTGCCGCCACTTGAGGCCGCATTACTTCAACTTTGAAGATGCTCGAACGCTTCGTCGTCGTCGTCGTCTTCGTCGTTGCACGCTGGCGACACCTAGCGTGCGCAGCTGGAAACGCAGCTGCCTTCAATCTGAGCGAGGTTCTGTCGACCCACTGATGCCGCTGCTGTCCCCCCACCAGCCCCCTTTACACTCACCCCCTGCTGCTCTGTAATATGCAAACAGATTTTTTTTTTCACTTTCATTGGGGGTTGGCAATAGTTGTTGTTGTTGCTGCTGTTGTTGTTGCTGTTCTTGTTGTTGTTTAGCTCGTCGCTTGTTTGCGGCAAACACAGAGCCAGCAAACCCAATCCCAACCCAATTTCATAAGACCCCGCCACCCCGCTTAGACCACAGAACGTTTTGTTGAAAAGAAGTTTTTTAGCAACTCAGCAGAAAAAAGGAAACACAAAAGCTTCGAGTGGGCCAAAGGGAATGAATAAGGGAGCTGGAGAGAGAGGGGAGGAGCAGGGGAATGGGATATTTTGTATTGTTGCTTTGTCCTGTGGCAGCACATTTTCAAAATGTTGCACGACACTGTGTTGTCTAATGTCTCATGTGCATGTGTATCTGTGTATCTGTGTATCTTTGTATCTGTGTATCTGTTTCATTTGTGCAAGCAACTGGCAATAAAAACACGCAACAAAAGCTGAAACACATTTAATCACACTTTTGGTAACTGGTTCAGAATGCAGCCAACAACAAGAGGGAGAAGCGAAAGGAAGATGGGGGCGACCAATTGGCAAATTAGCTTTCATTGCAGTTCGTTGGCGAGGCAGCATTTGAAAGATACATTTGCCAGATACATTAACACCTGCCATTGAAGCGTTTTGCAATTGAATAGTGCAACTCCAGAGAGAGAGGGAAGGGTGGCAACTTCCAATTGGGGAGTGGCACGTCCACTAAGCTGCTCTAATCTGCCACCAATTGCTGTTGTTGTTGTTGTTGCTGCTGCTGCTGTGGTTGTTGTTGTCGCCTTTTGATTGGGTTCGCATGAATTTTACGACGCTTTACTATTTTCTCCATTCGTTTTTCTTTTGCGCTGCAGCTGAAAAGGTTAATCGAATCAATTCTTTTTTCACTGATAGTTTTTCATTTTCATTTTCGGCAATTTGTTGGCATTTGCATGCGAATTGTGGCAATTTGGGATTAAACGGAATTGACAATTTGACTGAGCGAGCGAGTGAAAGGGAGTGTGAATTAGAAATAGAGCTTAACATAAATTTAACTCTTGATTGACATTCGCTAAGCGTATTTCAATTAGACATATTGAAAATGGGGGAATCGTTTCTTAACCTAATTTAAATCAGGTTAGATTTATTTAAGCTTAGCGAATCGTAGTGCACAATTATTGATAGTTATTAACTATTTATTAAGTATCTTAACTATGGTTTGGAATAACTAAAGTCTACACATATTGAAACTAAATAAATATAAATTCAATAACTTTGTGATAAAGTTTCAAACGTGAAGACAATTTAAAATCTGTTTAATTAAAGTAAATTTATTTTCAAACTGAATTAAATAGTTTAAAATACATTTCAAATAAATTTCGAAAAATTAATAAACTTTTTAAATAAATACTTCGAAAAAGTATTTGTTTGGTTTGTGTGTAAATATCACTACAAACATATTTGAATATTTTATATAAGTGTCATTATTTCATTAGGCATCACCAAGCTTATTACAGGGTATCCCATAGACAAGCAGTCTTATTTTCCGTCAAAGAATATATTTATACTGATTGATAGCAGCCCAAAATAATTTGATTAGTTCCGCCTGTGCTCACATAACTTATGAATATCTTAATTTATCTCATAGATACTCTCAAAATCTATGCTGTTTAGACATTATTTTGGCTATTCCTCACATAATCTGCAATCTATAAGCTATTTATTTGTAGTATCAACTATGTGCTCATAATAAAACGAATATCTTGTACAATATTCTTGTTAGACTGTGTTATTTTTATCAGGAGCAAAACACTAAATCAACTTTAGCTTGAATGTCCCATCCGCAACACTCCCTCCCAAAAGTTGTGACCCCACATGCTGATACCATTTTATGGTCTACACCTTTTATGCGATGTCACCGCAGTCTTTTTTGCCAGGCCAAAAAAGATAAACCCAAGCCAACAACAAATCCACAACAAAATCCACATCAGAAAAATTCGTCGCACTTAAGCCGATGCCTTTGAAAAGCTCAGGACACAACTTCAACGACACAAAAAAAACAACAACAACAACTACAGTAACAACAACAACTACAGTTACAACAACAACTAAAGTAACAACAACAATATGAAAAAAAAGAATGAATAATTGCCAATATGCCACAAATTATTTCAAATGAAATGTGAGTGTATTTATGATTTATACCAAAAAAAAATAAAGAGAGAGGCAAGCCGGAAGGAGTAGAGGAAGAGGAAGAGAAAGAGCAGAGGGAGGAAGGAAGGAAGGACAAGCACAAATAAAACATTTCCAAACAGATAAAAGTTTGCCAGATTCGGAGGCGTGTAACATCATTTGTGCAATGGCAGCTTTCAAATGAAATGCAAGTCGTGAAATTTGAAACTTGGCACGCGGCTTGATGGATTTTTTTTCTTCATAGTTTTGCTTGTGGAGCCAGGACGGGGCCACTTAAGCGACGCCGTCGTCGACGCGCTCTTTTAGCTTTTTAGCTGATCAGGCGTCGCAGATTGGCGACGCGAAAGGTAAAAAAAAAAATAAATAAGTTGCAAATGTCTGCGTTGCGTTTCCGCTGGGGCGTATGTGCAATGTTTGTGTTCAATGCAACTTGAAAGGCAGCCAACAAATTTGGCCAACACACACACAATCACACAAAAAGAGCAATGATAATAAGTTGTTTACGGCGCGTGAGCTTGCATCAAAACAAGCGCTGACATTAGGGGCGGACATGAATATCGTCAGGACTCTGATTCCGACACGGTCACGGAGTTGAAATGCAAGACATATTGCAGTTCGTTTTTTTCTTCTCTCACATTTTTTTTGCGTTTTTTGTTTTCATTATTTCTCGTTTGTTGCCGCTGCTCGCATATCTTGTGGCGACACAGTGGCGCCAGCTAGCGTCACTTTTGGACAACAGCCGGCAATGCAAAAAAGCTTGTCAGCCATTTTTATGAATGAAAAGCGCTTTCAAAGCTCGCAAACACGTGTAACAGCGCAAGCAAGACTAAGAGAGTTACAGAGCGACAATGTGAGAGAGCGACCGACAAAGAGCGAGCGCTTTAAGAGCAAGCGCAGTTAAGAGAGCTTAGAGCGACTGCTGTTAATGCTGCTGTTAACAGTTAACAGACTCCTTTAACAGCTGTGCAATGAAGTTGCACTCGTGACTCTGATTGTTGTTATTGTCGGTGTTCTTGTTGTTATTGTTGCTGCTGCTGCTGCTGGTAACTTCGTAAACAGACAACTCGAGTTGTGTATTGTTGTTGCTGCTGCCTGCTACAGTTGGCGGGGTCATGCAACTTTAATATGTAAACAACACCGTCAGCAGGCGCGTGTCTGTCTAACTGTGTATTTGTGTGCAAGTTACTCTCTTATTGTGAGTATTTGTAAGTGTGTGAGTGTGTGTGTGTGCACCGGAAGCAGACATGTTGTGACACTCTTTGACTTGACCTCGCCTCGCCCCCAAGCAGACGCAGACAGACAGATAAAGAGACTGAAGCTCGAAATATGCACGCGTGTCAATCCGGCAGGCCAGCTGACATAATAACAAACCCCAGACAACAACAACAACAACATGGCGGAGTCGGAGGGGGGGTGGGGGACGACGGTCAGGTAAACAAAAATGTCTGCAACGATACAAAATTTTCGGTTATGCAAAGCAAAGCAACGTGTACGAAAATTGTGACCCAGTTTAAGGCTAAGGCAAAAATTACGTGAGTCCTGTGCCGATGTGCGGGTGGCAGACGACTGCAGGCTCAGACACACACACAGACACATGCAACTGTAAGTGTGTGTGTGTGTGTGTTTATGTGTGTATGCACGAGCCTATAGGCTT
The DNA here is from genome assembly GCA_037043435.1 of Drosophila suboccidentalis. Lineage (NCBI taxonomy): Eukaryota > Metazoa > Arthropoda > Insecta > Diptera > Drosophilidae > Drosophila > Drosophila suboccidentalis. Next base: position 261,118 of record JBAMBK010000483.1, on the reverse strand, counting down.
TTGTGTGTGAGTGTGAGTGTGTGAATGTGCCGACGAAGAAGACGCTGCACGTAGCGCACATTTCGTAATAACTTAATCGATGTCGAGAGCCGGGTCTAGAATTTTTAGTATATTTCGTATACCCTGTAAATCAGAGGTAGACAAGGTATGCAAACTAATACCTGCTAGGCAAATAGAAATTAACGTATTGCAGTGATGTAGTTATTTAATAGTTACTGTTCATTTAAGCGACCTTTGATTACGGCTTTTAAATAACTGAAATTGATACTATCAATTGTAGCATTTTACAAAAATCTAAACTATCAATAGCATATTTAAAATATTAAAAATGATACTTAAGTAAAATATGTAATTATATAATAATAAAATGATTTTTAATATAATTTAATTGTTAATTTCACAATTTATAATTCTATTAAATTTTAATAATTTTATTTTCTTTCTCTATCGACTGTTTTTCGTTGACATTTAATAAATAAATTTGTGTTTCTATGTATTTATTACGTATACGACTTACATATGATTACCTGTTTAGTAGTTGCTTAAAACTGTGATTGACCAAATTAACCATTTTTATAGGTCCTAAGATTTATCACAGATAGGCTATATTTAAACAAGATCAGTTAAAAAACATATCGAAAAATAATACTACAAATTTTTTGTAATATACATAGTATACTTTTGTGACACTTGTCATCTATCATTTAGATGGAATTAAGTACATGGCAACATTCAGTTCTTAGTTTGAAACTTAAATGAAACTCAAACTAAAACTTGCTGTAATATTCAAAATTGAACTTCAAAAAAGTCTTGAGCTGTGTTACGTGGTATATGGCCAAAAGAGTATATTTCTAACTGGATTTTTTTTGTGTTGTTATGTCGTTGACAAAAAGCCTATCGAGAAGGTGGCTGTGCTGGGTTCCTGACTAGCCGGGGCTGCAGGAAGTTGGCAATATATTTGACTCACTGCAAACGGAAGCGCGACTGAGGCAAAGGTCTGTCTGTCTCTCTGTCTGTCTGCGGCTCTTTCTCTGCCTCTGCATGTCTCAGTGTCTGTTCCCTGGTGACAATGCCAGGCGACGGCAGCGGCAGCGGCAGCGGCAATGTCGGAAAATGTCGTCCCGTTTAGAGACGAGCATGCAACGAACTGGAAGCAATGAAGGCTAAGTTGTTGCCGAAGTTCGGTCGGCAAGTCCCGTTGATAAGCCAGCAACTAAGTAGTAGTCCTCCTCCTGCTGCTCCTTCTGCTGCTGCCACACCATCCTGTGTCCCGACTCGAGTGCAACACAAAAAAAGCCACAAAAGCTGACACAACTACCAAACTAAATGCAACCATAAAATCGAGAGCAGCGGCAACTCTAAAGCCACTTGTAGTGCGACTTTTCGGTGATAAATTTACCAACTCTTAAATACGTGTACGGATATGCCGACTGACATATGTATTTAGTTATTGCGCCATTTAATGTCTCAACTTGTTTAAAAGAAAACGAAAATACGAGTTGCCGCGTTAGTTTTGGGAATATAAATAAAGAATGTTACGATTATGAAGCTTCATTTTTTATAAAATTATATTTGAAAGGAAGAAATGTTTTAGAAAACTATTTCTTGATTGTATTTTATTATACATTTTAGCAGATGGACTCCACAGGTGGGCAGTCCATAAAATATTATTTAAAAAATTTTAAATTAATTAATTTTTTGCTTAAATAAAAGTTGTTCTCAATTTAAGATAAGTAACATTGAGATGCTGTGATCTTCACTATTTATAATTATCAATGCTTCGGCTTAACATTCAATATGTTTTGTCAGATTTGCAAAAGAGCCAAACATTTTTAGAGATTCCCTTGACTATTCTGTACTGAAGATTCCCAAGAAACGGACAAAGTTTGGAAAACAAATTGAATGCAATAACTTACCTATTGCGGTTCGATATAAGACTTTTTTCTCCACTTTAAACTGTTTTCAGAGCTAAATTCAAACTAAAGTTAAATCAAACACTTTTCAGCAAAGCAAATTGAGGGGAAATATTCCTTAAGTTACTTTAAAAAAGTTACCATAAACTCACAGCATTACTTGCTTCCTTAGATATAAGTCATATTATTCAGATTGTGCTTAATTTGTACAATAAAGCAAGTAAAAACTTATTTGTAGTTGTGGGAAATCAATGCAGCTATGGAAAGCGCACAAAAAGACGTTATAGCACCTACACCACGTACCAGAAATTCGAAAATACAGCAACAGCCGAGAAGAGTAGGAGCCAATATCAGGCAGGAAAAGTGCCAGCCAAGTGCAGGAGCCCAAAAACGTCTGCAATTGAAAAGGGGGCCCAAAAGACAAGTAAACGACGCCTGGGCACCGAGAACAGAACAGAACAGAACAACAAACACATAAAGTCGATAACCCGGCTGGGTGTCACCGGCTACACCCGAAATCCCTAGACGGTGGGTGTATAAGTGTGTGTGTGTGTGTGTGTGTGTGTGTGTGTGTGTGTGTGTGTGTGTGTGTGTATGAGTGTGGTGTGCAGTGTGTGTGTGTGTGTTTGTGGCATATACGAGCAGCTCTATTGTGACTGTGCCTGGCTGCATATTTGCTCTTCTGCTTTGCCTATTTTAGTTTTCAGCTTGCGACTTATGACTTTCCAAGCCTCATTCGATTCAGAAAGAGAGAGAGAAAGTGAGACAGAGACAGAGACAGAGAGAGGGAGAACCACCCACACACTTTTTTTGTTATATTGGACTCGTTGGGTGTTGACATTCACAGCGCTCATTAAACCGTTTCAACACAGTGTCCAAAAAAAAAAAAGTGGCAGAGAAACGAGATAAAAGGGGGCGGACAGAGAAGGAGGAGGCGTGTTTAAAGTTGAACTACAATTTACTCAGCCTCTGTTCTCTGTCCCCTCCTCCGTCCGTTCATGTTCCACTCACATAATAATAGCTGTTGTTATTGCATAATTTTAATGTGTCGTCCTTAATTTAAATGCTTCCGCTGCACACGGCACCAGGAACCAGGCGAATCCTTGGCAACGAGTCACGAGATGCCTCGACATAGTTCGAGTTTCGTGTTTCCGCCCCCTCATACCCGCCCCCCCACCAGTCAGTCGGAAAATCTCCAGTGCAGCACGTTTATTCCATTTTTGGTTGCCAAAAAATTGTCTATTAGTTGGGCCAGAGTGAACATTCCATGATAATGGCATATGACAAGCACCACATGCGGCTACAATCGAGGCTCGAAGTGACTTCTCTCTGTACTCTCTATGTCTATGTATATGTGTGCTATGTGTGTCCTGCACGGCTTGGTCTCGGTCTTCTCTGGGTTCCCAGCGGCGTATGCGCAATGCTTATTAATTTAAAATTTACGTAGCATGCATTTAGGCGGCCCAACTTGAAATTGCTAAAAGCCACCAAAGGCTACGACAACGACGACGTTTGATACTCATACAAGTTAATTAATTGTTGCCCAGCACCAACAGCATTTAATGCAGCAAAAGAGAGGGGAGAGAGATGTGTGTGTGTGCATATGTGTGTGCGTGTATGTGTGTGTGTGTAGAGGGGATCGTATATGCAGTGTCACTTATGTAAATATTCAAACACCACACCGGAGACAAACGCCCCCTAAAGTTGAAAGCCAACATACCATGAAGAAGTCTACAAAAAGAAAATAACAAAACTTAAACAGCAATAGTTGAAGGTACAAGACTACAAAATATCCTGTATATAGCTAAAAGGGGTAGTTAAATTTAAATATATTTAATTTGAAGTTTAAAAATTATTTAAAAATAAAATAGAGTCAATACACATTAGAGATGGGCATGGGCCGTGCCGTGTCCGTGCCGTGCCGTGCCTATTTAAAAAAAATCCGTGTTGGGCCGTGTTGGGCCCCTTATTAAAAATTGCCGTGTTTTACCGTGCCAAAGTCGGTAGGCACGGGAGGCACGGTAGGCACGGGAGGCACGGTAGGCACGGTACAGATTTTGAATTTAAATATGGTAGTATCGATAAGTTGTCGTTGTTTTATAGCTTGTTTGTCAGCTTGAGCTGTAGGATTCATCGATGTATCACACAATTTGCGAGCACTTACAACATCGATAGCACGATTGATGCCATTATAATAAAAAAGTGACGCCACGAAGTGACAAAAATGGAGATGGGCATGGGCCGTGCCGTGCCGTGCCTATTTAAAAAAATCCCGTGTTGGGCCTCAGTTTTTACCAGCCGTGCTTGGGCCGTGCCGTGCCTCAAAAAGGAGGCCCATGCCCATCTCTAATACACATATTTATTGTACCTTGTTGAGAGCTACAAAGTATTTAATGATGCTAATTTGAAAGGTCTTCATACACAAGGTAAATGGTAACTTTAACATATTCATTATTACTTAAAAAAAAAAAAAAAAAACAATTATACACATCTTCTATAGCTAATTTGGCCTGTCACTATAAGGAGTTGAATTTCTTTTTAAGCAAAATATTATGTAAGTCCCAAAAATCTCTAGAGATGTTTTAAATTATTGGCATAATTTATACATAAAATATATTAATTTAACATGTATTTCAAGCCTTTTATCTAATTAAGATTAATTTTAATAAATTCAATAAATTATAAATTTTATCAACATTTTTAAACAAACATTTTTACATTTAAAAGCAAAAACAAAATTGTTTAAAGGAACACTGGCAAATTAGTAACAATATGGCAACTCTGTGCAAATAGCGCTGCCATTTATCAATAAGGGGCTGCCAACTTATCAAGCACTCAAACCATCTTTTGCAATGTGTAATAAAAGCAAATTTAAGTGCAATTCGATCACATTAAATCAAATTAAAATTGCCATGAACTTTACCGACCATTTACCAGGTAGATGACAAAACGAGACTCAATATATCTTAGTTTATTGGCTATTTGTGAGTAAAGTGTAGATTTTTTGTACATATATTTAAATGTTAAAGACTACCAACCGTTCAACAGTCTAAAGTCATTTGCCGATTGCGAGGTATAAAAACAACAACGAGGCTAACGCCAAAGGCGCAAGAACATGACCAGGACACACACATATGAAAAACGAGTAGATATATATGTATATATATTTAAACATACATATTTATATAGGTATATATATATAAATAAATATATGTGTGTGTGTGTTTTGGGGGGCGTGTTGCATGTGTGAAGTTTTTAACCAAACTCGTGCCAAAGTCAACAAAACAGCGAACAAGGAGCCAACCAGCCAACTGGTAGCTGACTGTTGTTGGTAGCTGCCTGTTGTTGGCCACTTGGACAAGTGCTGGACTGGACATTAAATGCAATGCAAAAGTGGAAAGTGGAAAGTCGAGCAGCCAGCGAGGCGACCATCTATCAAAGCGAAGATGCGCTTCGCCACAGCCTTAGGATAATCACATTCAAAAGGAAACTGAAGGCGAGCTGCAAAAACATGACCAAAGATTGGCGAATGGTAGACGCAGCAGAAAGGAGACAGTTTGAGGCAAGCAGGAAATGTTGCACGGCAAAAAAGGAAGAGAAAGAATAGAGGGGGGAAACCCGCTTGAACTTTGACTGATGGACGCACCGAGTTAGTGAATGACAGTGTGACAGTCTGACTGACTGACTGACCGACAATCTAACTCACTGAACGACAGTCTTTCACTTATTTTATTGACAATTTTTTTTGCAGCAGCAGCATTTCAATTTTAACGAAGCTTGCGGCAAATTGTTGTTAACTGGCTGCCAACAACGTCGACGTCGACTGCATAAATTAATCAGGAAATCGAAGCAACGACAAAACGCCCCCTTCGTCTATATCTTGGAAACTGTCCGTCTGTCCATTTCTCTCTGTCTTTTTTCTCACCTGTCTACATCCTGAAGTCCTTAGTTAACCCACCTCTCGCCCTCACTCTATCTAAAATGCTCAGTTATTTTAACAATTTTTTTTTTGTAGACGCATAGATTTTTAAAAGTCACGCAAATATTTTCCATCATCGTTTCGTTTCCTGATTGAATTCCTCTTGGTCGATTGCCAGTTTCCGTTTCGATTCCCTTCACAAAAATATAGCACTATTTGGAAACTCAAAATTTAGCTTCTAATTGAATCTAATATCTAGTTTGCTGCGACTTTTCAGCTGAAAACAACTAATAACCAATTCCAGCTGTAGCTGATTGGAATGTAAATCTGAAAACTTCCTTTGATTTGATAACTTTTGTTGAGAAGCTAAAATGACTTATAAAAATTTAACGACATTTAGGGTATTCAGAAACTATGATATTTGTGTTATGGAGCAAAGTGATAAAACTGTAGCTAGTGAGTGACCTTTTTAAGTTTCTGTTGTCGTATTTGTGATATCATAGAGTTAAATTTCAATGAACAGCTGTTTTGTATAAAGCAAGCTTTCTTTTTATTTCGTTTACGATCATGAGTTTGGTGTCACCCTCTCTTACTCTTGTCTTTTTTAATGCTTTTGCCACCGTAAAAAATCAATTTACTATTTAAAAAAAAATTGTATCTGTTTATTTAGATTTAAAATCTGTCCTAAGGGACAATCGACCTCAGTGTGACCATATTTTGTTAGATACATTAAACAGTCTGGCAACCTATCTCCTTTTGAAATTTTGTCTCAATACGACGAATTTTGTATACATACCCCAGGGCATGTTTGGTGTGATATACTTTTTTCTGTGTGTTTGTTGTCATTACAACATATAACACTTTGCCACATAACACAAATATTAGAGTTTCTGAATACCCTAATTGTTTCTTTTTAAAAAACTATGTAAATTTACTCAATTTCATGTTTATAGTTTACTACATTTAATTGTTGACAATGAAACCTATTTTTATATCAATTTAAATATTTTTCCTTACACTCTTTTAGTGCTGAATGTCATTTTGTTAAAGAGTTGGTTTTGATTAGGAATCTAAACTCAGTTTGCATCATTATTAATTAAAAAAATGTTTTGAATTTAAATAAAGTCCATTTGTCGGTACCAAAGGAAAACCCTATTCAGAAATTTTAACTTTACACAATACTATCAAAATCCTTTCATCTTTAAATCTCTACATCTCTTTTTAATCATTTCCGGTAGATTTCTGATCTCAATGGACTGAATTTGACCTTGTGTTAATTTCTCCACCATTGTATCAGTTATCTTCCAAGAGGTCTCTAACTTATTTTTCTTTATTAATCTGATTGGGGCTTTCTGGGTTTTCCTCAATCCTTGCAACAAATGTTGGATCAATTTTTAAATATTTCCATATCCCAGGCTTAACTTAATTTAACTTTTTTCTTTTCAGTTTATAACTTAAAGCTTACATAAATTTATTTTATTATTTTGTAATTTTAATTGAATTTTAACTCTAATTTTAAAAATTATTTTTCTTTTCTTCTTTCTTTCTTTTATTATTTTTTTTTAATTTATTTAACAAGTTGTAAGGAACTAATGATTATGGCACTAGTCAAAATATTATATTACTGTTTTATTATATTTAAAATTTGATCAGTTATCTATAAGAGTCGTTTGTTAGCAGCACCTTGAATTAGTTGATCGTTCAAAAGTTAATGACAGTCAAAAAATAAAGCTAATGCCTTGGGCAAATAAAGCAACTGTCTCCATTTTCATTTGCATGACAGAAACCGACAAACAGTTGAAAACGAAAACAAATAAACAAGCAAAGCAAAACAAACGAAACGAGCAACGGGAGATGCGTACGAGATTCGGGTAAATTGAGAAAATCGAGAAAAATGCATATTTATTTGAGCAAAGTATCTGTATATCTATAGAGTCAGAGTCAGAGTCTAGTTGCATGACTTTATCGCTAAGCGGCATCGAAATGTGAGCGATATGTGAATAGATTTTCTTCCATTTGTTTTTTGCTTCTTTTTGTTTCAACTTCATGTTTGTAGTTGTAATTGTTTTTGTGTTTTTGTTCTCCCCGTGTTTTGTTGCATGAGTAATGGGCGTCTGTTTGGTTGCAGATGCAAATGTATCTCTATCTGTATCTGAGCGCATATATAAATAGTATTTCAGTTGAACGCACAGCCAAAATAGCAAAAGGCGGCAAAAGTCTTTTGCAATTCTGAGACGACTCCGAGCTCTCTACGCGTACTCGTATTGTATTTCAAAAATTTTGTTTCAAGTTGACACAAATCTGTGGCACAAGAGGCATAGTCCCCCCAACCCAGCACATCAAGAGGTGAGACAAACAAACAGCGAGAAAAGGAAGTGTGAGTGTGAGTGTGAGTGCGAGTATGAGTATTATTTGTGAATTGGGCGACTGACTGAATGACTAAATGACTGAATGACTGACAAACTCATCCGCCTGTCGCTCGTCAACTCGAGTGTTTTCCAGCGATAGCAGCAAATATATATTTTCAATGCATACAATTACTTCCAGCAAACTGCTTGCGAAATTAAAATTAAATTACGTCGCAGCCCCGCCAGAGGAGGAGGCTGCAAAAAGTTCATTAAGTTATGTATACGCCCTGCTAGTTGACACGAAAAATGTCTCACAAGTTGCACAGAGAGAAAGAGAGAGAGGTAAGAGATTGGAAGAGTGGAAGAGTGGGAGCAGGATCGGGGGCAGTTTAGTCGCACTTGGGCACATCATTAAGTAGCTAAGACAATCGTGCCAATCATTAAAAATCTGCTTTTGAGTGCTCAACCGCACACTGCAATGCGGATGACAACGTCGTCATCTCTGCAGTTATCAACACGTACGTTGTTGCTGTTGTTGTTGTTGCTGTTGCTGTTGCCTGTCGCCGACCTGTCTAAAGCAGCCTAACTATGCAGTTAGACGTTAGAGCCTGGCGCATGTTTATAGACGCCCTAGATTAGGTCTTTGTCAGCATTTTTCAAGTATATGCTATGTGGGAGATGTGTGTGTGTGTGTATGCAAGTGTATGTGTGTAAGTTGCAACTGTGTGCTCGAGTGGCGACAAAAATCCAAAAGCATAAGCTTTGGCGCAAGAGTGGAAGCAACCACTTGAGAACGAGCCGCCTTAGACCGAGTCGAAGCTCCGACTCTTGTTCCGGTTGCCATTGGGACAAGAGACTCGGTCCGCTCAACAGCAACAGCAACAACAACAACAGTGGCCATAAGCTGTCGACTGAGAGCTGCAGCTGAGAGAATGCGTTTCAAAACTGTAAAATCGAGACGGAGAAACAGTTTCAAGATACTCGTACTTGCAGCTTAAAAGCGAGTGGCCAATTACCAATTGATCACAGTCTGCTGCAAGTTGGGCTGTCAAGTGGCAAAGTTTTTATGCTTAAATCATAAACGTTGCCTAGCCGATTCCATAATGGCTCAAAGAATGCGTCTGTTGTAAAAGTAGAAACGATTTTTGAGTATCCTTTTCGTAAACTGCAAATAACAATTTCTAAAGTTTGATTTAAATAATTTTTGAATTTATTGAATTATTATTTTATTCGTAGGCTCTAAATTATCTATTTCTAAATTGACTAAGTGATCATATTTTCATAATTTTTTGATTAACCATTCCATTAACCGCTTCGTTATCATTTTAAAAAATAAGCATTTATTGCTTCTGAATAGATACTTTGCATTATCTGCTTATATTTTGGTATACAAATATTTAAGCTATTAAATACAAAACAAATATGACTCAATAAAATACATTTTATTGATATTTTTGCTTTCTTAACCGATTCATAAATTTAATAATAAAAGTTATTTATAAATTTCACTTCCATAACCGATTTCGTCAAGCAATCCAATTTAAGTATTTTCAACATTTTTAAAAACTTAATAAGAACATATACTTCATAACCGTTTCATAACTGATTGCTTTTGAGCCTCCCACTTCCACCCGTTTCACATTAACTGCCCACGCTGTTCTAGAAAATGATCAAAAGTTAAAGATAAATTAACATTTTGGTCATGTCTTTAATTTCACAGAAGATATTTCAGACTTTGGCTAATTTACCAAGCCAACCAAGCAACGAATGCCAAAAAGGCACAGCAAGAAAAAAAAAACAATAAAAATTAAAAAAAAAGATTGAAGACACACACCAAATGGGAAAAGATAACAAAAGGCAGGCAGAGGGAAAAGCACATTCGCCAATTTCAAGTTGGGCCACTATTGAAGAAGCCATTTGAAAATTTGAAAATTTTTTTGGCACAGGTACAAAAACCGTGAAACGAAAAAAAAGCGAAAAAAAAAACGAAAAAAAAAGATTGCAAAAAGTCGAAATAAAGAGACAAACCAAAGACCGCATTGACTCTTCAACTATTGCGGCATATATGTACAAATACGACATACACGACTATCTATATGGATATGAATGTGTAACTGTAAGTGAGTGTGTGTGTGTGTGTGTGTGTACACTATAGGTTATAATATGTTAGCGTAATGCCGAGTGCCATTCTGATGATGGGCGGAGCCAACAATTTCGCTAAACAAAAACACAAACGGCGACAACAACAACAACACAAAAAGGCAATGCGGCTGACTGTATCTATGTGTCTGTAACTGAGTGTAAGTATCTATGAGTGTGTGTGCATATGTGTGTGTGTGTGTGTGCAATGCGACGGCGGATGTGTTGGCGGCGGCAACAGTGACTGCAACACTCCAAGTTTGGCCAAAGCCAGGCATCAAAAGGCATCTTGCAGTCTCTTCAGCCAGTTTTTATTTTTTTCTTTTCTTTTCTTTTCTTTTTTCTTTTTGGCCAAAGCTTCGAGTGACCCTTTTTTTATAGGGCCAACATGAAATTTGGTTAATACAAATGATGGGGCCAAGTGAAGCCGCCTTTTGATTAGCCTAATGAAACTATGCGGTATATAATGAGAACGTATTTTCCTTGCCTCTCCAATTCCCAAAGTTGTCTCCCATTATAGTTTCACATCTGTGCAACTGCCGCCAATTGACGTCAAATTACGGCGTCTTCAACGTCGCGTTGTTGTTGCTGTTGTTGTTGTTGCTGTTGTTGGGGCAGCAAATCTCAAGCATTTCATCAATTACAATTTCAATTTAAACAAAAACCCGTTGTCGTTCATTGTTTTTGATCGTCAAATAAACAACTCAACTGAATATTGCATACTGAATACTGAATCAATTTCGACTCGCCAGCTACACGAATTGAGATACAAATTTATTGAGAATTTGTGAAATCTACAAAATTGTTTTGTAATTGAATTGGAGCATCTAACATCTAGCTACGGGTAATATCTAATAACCTACTTTTAAAGACGAGACTTTAATGTGTCGTCAACAGTTTGCTGTGTATAAGATACTTTTATATCTACTTTTCTTACTACTAAAATTAAAATTAAATTATTTTAAGTATAAACTTTGACAATTTTAGCTTGAACTGTTTGCAGATTTAGTATAAAAGTAAAGAGAACCTCGCTTTGCTCGCGGGGAGGTGCGGCTACAGTCGAGTTTGCTCGACTATAAAATAACCTGAGCCAACCTCCATAAAATAGAATATTAGTTACCAGACAATTAGTAATATGCATGAAAGCATATAAAACATAAATATTTTACGCCGCTCAAATTTGGTAAACGATATAGTAGCCCGATTTCAACTAAATTTGGTCTGGATGTCTAACACCATCCCGTTAGCATATCCTGTCAGTTTGGTTGAGATATCTCAAACAACAAAAAAGTTTTTAATACTGAGACTTGATTTTCTACTGATCGTTCCTATGGCAGCTATATGATATAGTGGTCCGATCCAAATTTAAAAACAAACTTGATCTGCGTCCGGTATCCAGCAACCTATATACCAAATTTGAAGTCTCTAGCCATTATAGTCTATGAGATCGACGCGTTCAAACAGACGGACAGACGGACAGACAGACGGACATGGCTCAATCGACTCGGCTGTTGATGCTGATCAAGAATATATGTATATACTTTATGGGGTCGGAGATGCTTCCTTCTGCCTGTTACATACATCACACAAATCTAATATACCCTTTTTGACCATTTTCAATTATTGATGTATATATGTTACATTGCTTAAACAAATAGCCAAAAAAACCTAAATAACACAAAGTTTAATAAACAGGCAAGACTTGAATTAAAACTTAAACTAAACCCTAATTTTTTTGCTGTAGTGTTTTTGTTTTTTAGCAATAATTAAATAATATAAAATATGATTTAGACTGTAATACTGATTTAATTCCATATTTTTATTTTATGCCTTTCAATTATTTGCTTATCTGATATACCATTTCCCTGTCAACAAAGACAATATAATTTCACTTCAAAGATTTTCCAGCCAGATTGCCAGAGACCTTTCTAGCTTTCACTCAAAGAAAATCGCGTGTTTTCCCAATATACGAATATTTACCCATACACCTAGGGAAAAGATAATAATGGGTTAACTAACGTGTGGGCGGATTTGTTAGCATAGGACTGACAGTTGAGCATGGAGTTAGCCCAAATAAATGCTAATTACACATTGCTATTGGCAAATTTAGCGAATTTCAACTAATTTGTGAAGATCTTGCTAGATGTGGAGCAATAAGTATAGTGGACTTACCTGGACTTGTCTGCCAGCTGAGGCCGCCAATGAACATTTTGCTGCAATGAGAAACAAAACAGAGGCAAAGAGAATGCATAAGACAAATGAGGCATTAGCAATATATATGTATGTATGTGTATGTATATGTAAACTAAAAACGTTAAAAAAAGACATAAATGTTTATGTTATAGACTGGCTAAAACTAAAAACAAGCAGTCTGAGTTATCATCTTATATCAATGACGTCTCGCTTGCATTGTCGTCATATTTTCTTTTCTTTTCTTTTCATTTTTTTGTCCTTTCATTATTATCAGAATGATCATCATTGCGATGATCATGATGAAGGTGGCTGACTGTTGTCTTCGTCATTATTTAAATCATAGAAAATAAGCCGCTTTCCCGCCATTGTTTTCATGCTGGAAAATCTCCCAGCCGACCCAAAAGCGACGGCGGCTTATAAAAAAAAAAAGCAAATGGAAAAACAAAAGCAAAAGGCTGCAACTGCAACTGCAACAGCGACGACAATGATTATGAAAACTTCAACAAACTGCAAAAGAGCGCAACAGTGGCAACAGTAGTGGCAACAACAATGTGGCAAGAGGGGCACAGGGGGCAGAGGGGGCAAATGGGCAGTCGTTGCTGTGGGTGGTGCGGTGGTTGCTTGGGTTTTGGTGGCACGACACGAAAACGAATGTAAAGCACACACAAAAATGCATAGAAACACAAATTGCAATGAAAAGCAAAATAAAACAAGATACACCAAGAGGAAGGGAGAGAAGGGGTACCCATGCTAGATATTGAGAGCGAGAGAGAGAAGAGCGAATGCAACTAAATGAAAATGTTAATAAAATGTGCAACAACAGCAAACAACAAAGCAGCAACAACAACAACATCGTCAAGTAAGCTAAAAGAAAAACTAAACCAGCAAACGGAAGAAGCGTCAACAACAGCGACTGGCAACGCAGAGGGGTGGAATTAAGGGGGGGGGGGGGGATTGGGCAGAGGCAAGTAAAGGGTGCTCTAACAACCTTTTTGTAGGCATTGCAACCGCTTTGAATGACTTGGATGATGGCCAGTGCAAAATGGGTCTAACCATTTGCAGTTTTCCATGCCACACAATTTGTCATTAATCAATGCTTCGCAATTGCTCACTTTTATTTTTACCCACTTTTATTTTGTTTTTCTTAGATTTTTTTGTATTTTTGGGCCAAAAGGGAATACTTCAAAGTGCCGGCAATCAATCTTCAAAACTGAAAAATTCAATATTGATATGCCATTAAAAACACACACAGTTCTCACTGAAAGTTTGTTTACCTCTTTCTCATTAGCTTTGAGAGTGCACTCGCAGCTTAGATAAACAAAAATACTCATATTTTGTATTTATTTATACAGTGTGATCTTTATGAAGACTATAAATATTGAAAGTGCTTTTGGTATATTGAAAAGCGCACAGTTAATAATATTTAAATCGAAAATGAAAATAAAGCGTCTAATTTTAAAAATGTTTTATTGATATTTTATGCAAGAAATGTTTATAGTAACTTCTATCTTCTTTACTTGTCTCCAATGTGATTTGAACAGGAAAACTTAAAAATTTAATAAACATATTTAAACCTAAATATAAATCTCTTCGTAAGCTGATTTATTAAGCGAAGATGATATTAACTGGACATATCTACAATTATTTATTCTTAATTAAAAATACTTTCTATCTAACTAACCTGAAAAGAGAGGCAAATTGTCTAAGCAATATATAAATAACTTTATTCGAGATACACTTTCAGTAAACTAATTTTAGACTAATTGACTTCTACAACTCTATCAATATAGCCTGTAATATAATATCCTTATAATGCAAATTTCTCCACAACAAACCCAAAAAAATAGATAACATGAATAATACAATATGCATTAGTCTTGAGATGAGTTATATAGTATCTCTATTATCAAGCTGTTTAACGATCCCATAAAAAAAACCTCTTTACGAGGTAAAAGTCTAGTGACGAAAACATTTTCTTGCCCCAAAATTTCTGATATCCAATTTTGTGACGAATAATATTAAGTTTTACGCATACATTATTTAAAAAAAAAATTTTTTGCCCTCGGCACATTGCGCCAAATTCTTCATACCTAATAAACATTACATTTTTGCGCAGTGCCGAGTGACAAAATTTGTTTTTTAAATAATGTATGCGTAATTAGAATAATAAAAAATTCAAAAACAATTCAAAAAAGCTCCAACGGCCCCATTAGCTCCAATCATCAAAATTTTTCCCCTCCCACTTTCACCTGTTTTTCTCACGAACCAGGTGAGTTTCCAAAAGTCTTAGTATGCACATTTGTAAGTCAAATTGATACCTTTCGATCGGTATATAGCTTGACCTGATCGGACAGTCATAGCAAATTTTCCATTTTTCCTGTGTATATATGCTAGTCGCCTTCGCACCCTTCGTGCTGCTTTCGTCACTAGCGCGGACTGCCGTCCGCAGTGATACTGAAAAATCTGAATATTGCCCTAAGCAATCTCCACAATTGCACTTCCACACATACATAGTATATTCCAATCAAGAAAATGTTCAACCACTTTCTATTATATTGTACATATGTAGATGCTCCTAGATCTGTGAGTGTTAATAGCGCACTCATGGGAATTTTTTTTGATATGATGTAAAATTTCAAATTGCCTCATTAATATGCAATGATCTAGAACTTTCCCATATACAAATTGGCCAGCATTCTAATAAATCATTGGCATTGTGACAAACTTACTTCAAGCAATTTGTTCTAGAATCCAATATACAATATTAAAGATTGTCTAGACGTGTAAGAAATAAATTAATAACTTTTCAAAGTGTCGCCAGGTTTTCTTTTTATTATGAATTCAAGTGGAGATAGCACACATACTTGAAATTCAAATCAAATCTTTTCACCGTCAGTTGCTTCATCTTGAAGCTGGCGTTTTTCATTCAGCTTCAGATTTGCAACTTTTATTGGTTTTTCGGTTTGGTATTTTATTTGTGCCCCATTCCTAACAGACAGTAAGCATTGAGATCATCCATCACATTTGATTTGCACTTTGTCGCCCCATGTTGCCCCATTGAAGGCAACATTCAATGGCGATGACTCTTTTTGTGTATGTGCAACGTCGCAGCGTCGCAGCGTCGTTCCACTGATCCGCAAATATTTGTATTCATTTCATAATTTTTCAGCATTTCTGTCAACGTTTGCGGCGTGGGCGAACTGCAGGTAACCTTCATCCACAGCATGTTGCATCTTTCCTTCCAACCCCTCAAACATGCTCTACGCAGCCCAACGGCCCCATCTCCAATCCCCATAACCCCATTCATACCCCTGACACTCTGCCGTGATAGTCGTAGTCATATCCAATGTTCAGCTGCCCAATTGCGGCTGCACCAAATAAACGCGACCTTGTCCTACACTGGCAATTTGTGTGCAGCTCGAGCGAACGAGTTGCGTGTGCTCGGAGAACTCGCAGCTCTCGGAGCACTCGCAGCTCTCGATTGCCCGCTGCGTCCAGCTGCGTGACGCGTAATTGCCGCCTGACATCGCACAACAACATAGAAAATAAAAGCCCAAAAGTCAACATACAAAAAATATGTGAGCAACAAACAGAAATCCACGGAATTCAAATTAAATTGCGTTAAAAATAATGTGTTCGATTTAAGCGAAGCTAAAATGCTCCTTTAAGCATTGATTGCTAACATAATTACTTATTAATTTGTATTTAATGTAAACTTTGTGAAGATGTTGCATTCCTAGCCTTTAGAGATTTGTTGTAACATTCAATTACTTAGCTTGTTTGTTATCAATAGTTTAATTCCCTGTACTCTAAAACTTAATAAAGTGGGTATAACAAATTAGGAAACAGAAATTTAGCACAGAGAATACAGTAAAAAAAAAGTATTGTACACTCTGTTTACTATGAAAAATATCATTTGTTCTTATTTTGTTTTTTAAATTTGTATTTATTTTATAAAAAAAACTTGATTAATATTTCAATTGCAAACGATAACGTATTGATTGATTTAGACTCTAAGAGGATAATAACAGTTATTGTCAGCTGCATTCATTTTATATGCACCATCACAATATTGCACATTTTTTTCATTTATAGTATTCAACGACTATGAAAACTAAATTAATAATAAATAAATCATAAATTATTCTAATACAATATTATTTCCTGTTTATTCAGCAAACCGCATAAAAATCCGTTTTAACTGCAATTTAAAAGCTCTTTAAAGCAACTATAAAAATGATAATAATAATAGATATAATAATTTCAAGATTACGCATACGCCGCGTGAGCTGCAACAAAAATTGTGAGCTGCCTTCAATGTGCTCGTTGTTGTTGCTTATCTGGCTGTCTAGCGTTAGTCCCGCGGGTAATGCCAAGCAGCAACAACAACAAGAGCAACAACAACAATAACAAGAGTAAGAACAACAGCTTTGATGACGAGTGCTTTGTCTCTTGGGCGACGTCGATGGCTTCTAGTTTTGCAGCTATTTACAGATTTCCCACAAGTCCGCACACATTACAAAAACTCACACACACACACACACAGATACAGTGTCTCGAGTATGTGTGTGTGTGTTTATGTGTGTATGTTTATATGCGTGTTAAGCTGGCAGTCATAAACAAGTCAACGCAACATGTCCGATTAGTAGTGCAACCACCGACTGACATTTGTCACTGGCTGACGTCGCTTCAGTCGCTGCTAGCAGAAGATGCTGCTTTTGTCTGTGGGTGGAGACTCTGCTACCCTCTACTTCTACCCCTACCCCTACCCCTCTTCCCTCTCCTTTCCACCCAGTTGCCCGTGGCTTGATTCCTCGGTCACATTTGCTTGCATTACGAAATAATTGTAAAGCGCACGTCACTTTTCTATAGGCCTGCAAACGAAGCCCGATCCCCAAACCGCCCAAAATCCCCTCACACACACACACTTATACACTTGTGCCATTCATGCGCAAGTCGTCGCCCATTCACGGCCTGGGCTTTGGTTCTGAGCTCTAGGTTGAGTTCTAGCTCTCTCTGTGCTTTGTACTACAGCCCCGCCCCTCGTCTCTCCGCTTCCGCCGCCGTCTTCTCCTCCGTCGAGCGTCGACCGCCGTTTGCCGCTTGTTTGCCATTCAAAATCCGTTCAGACTTTCTATGCACATAGAAATTGTTGCCCTCTCGCTTGCACACACATACACACCTCCCCCCGCCCGCCATTTGCACCACTCACGCTGTTTTCCTGCACTAGTTGACGTTTTTCTATTGTGGCTTCATTGTTGAATAGAAAAATGTGCAAAATAGTAACGAAAAAAGTAGAGAAAAAAAAGAGATATATATATATATATACATAAACGAGTAGCAAGAAAATAGCAAAACAGCAAACGCAACACAACGCCCCCGCCGTCATCCCCCTCTGCTCTACCGGGTATTCCCCTCTTTCAGCCTCTTGAGGGCACACGCACATGGAGACTCGTTGTCGTCGTCTGTTGCGTGGACTTAACGCTGCCTGCCACACACATGGAAATAAAAGTGCAGATCTTGTAACTTTAGTAATTTTTCACATGACAAATTATGTGAGCGGCGAATACAAAAGAGAGCGATAGAGAAAGAGCGAAAGAGAGGCCCAACAAAGGCCAGCGGACTCCGCAGTCTGGAATGGAGTGCAGTAACATTGGAGTGCACCAAAGTGGAGTGAACTGAGAGAGTAGGAGGGAAATGAGAGTGGGGCAGGGCGGGCCAACGAAAGGTGCCGAGCTGTGACAAAGCAAACGGCAAATGGGCCACCGTTATGCAAGTGCCGGGTCTAAGCGCATACGCTCCCTTCCTCCTTCCTACATCCACTCTATCAACTTGCGGATGGTCAGTTCGGTTTGGCTTGCAATACGGGTGGAGGAGGAGAAGTGGCAACTTATAGCAGTTGACGAGCAATTGAGCGGGAGACAAACACAAAGCGAGAATAGAGAGAGAATTGAGAATGCTTGGCTGATCAGCAATAGCTTCTGAAATTCCCTTTTCCCAAGTGAACTTACACCCTCTTTTCAATTCAAAGTTATGCAAATTTTTTCATTTTTTCTTCACTTTTATTTCTTTATTAAAAATGGGCATTTTTTGGAAGCTGTAAAGGTTACAAACGTACATTCTTAATAATAGAAAAAATGTGCCAAAACCAGATAATAATTTACATAAGCAGACGCAAATCGAGAAAGCCAAAAAAAAAACAAGGCAAAAGAGTTTGTCAGTATTCCTGAAATAAACGTTGATTATTTTCAAATGTCTTGACTTAAATTAATTAATTAATAATAAAAATGTACAAAATAGATTTTAAATGATATTTTTATAAATATCAAATATTTGATCTGTATTTCCAAAGTCAGGTTCAGACTCCAGGGGTATTCAAAATTGATTTGCAGGTTTCTCTATTTGCAGATCAAGTTTCCAAAAACTTTACACGTAAATCGAGTTATTGAATCGTTGTCTAATTCCCACAGCTTGTCCCTTATATGTCTGTATCTCTATCTATATATATTACGTGTATTTGCGTAACTGCGGACGTGTTTTCAGGTACTGCAGGCCTGAATAGAAGTTATTTCCCCGCTAAGCACTCTTCACCAAAGCACTTTTGTTTTCAACGCAACTTTACACTCTTGCGCTTGCATGACTTCAGCTGTATTCAATTTGCCTCGTTGCAAATATTGAAGAGGTTTATACGGGGAGGGGCAACAGGCTGGCTGAATCTGTTATTGATTCTGTTTTAGAAAATAAATTGAATTTATTAAAAGTTTAAAACTTCACACCAAACAAAGTTGAACTTGTATAAGGTGTTAAACTTAGAGTTAAAGTCATACACAAGAATAAACAAAATTAAATAACAATGATATAACAAGGATAATTCTTATCAATTATTGTATATGATTTTAATATTCTCCATATCACCAGTAATATCACAAATACTATTTATATTCTTAACAAGGTTCAGTGCAATTTGCATTTAAATCTTTATAAAAATCATCATGTAAATCAATTTATTTCTCTGCATTGTGTTGTGACTAGTATTAACATATCGATTCCCATTACACATGCATTTACAACACATTTCCATACACACACACACTCAATTCGTTCTTCACCTCCTCTAATGGTTGCCCTTTTAAACAAATTATAAAAGGATTTTTCAAGCACATAAACGCCAGGCTGCAAACCAATGTACAATCTTTTGCTATCAATTTTGAATACACTACTTTGAGGTAGTTCATGAATGTTAAAAGGTTTCCCTATTGATATGTAGAAGTAGGAACAGGAATCTTTAAATACTTCATTGTATCGGGAATCTCTACATATCTAATTGTTTTGATTCCTTGTATAACATTTCTGGAAATCGTATTTTTATTTAGATTTTTAACGATCAGAATTAGAATCTGTATTTCTAGAATCTGTAATTCTATCAATCTGAAACTAAGAAAAATTCACTTTACATCAGCTTTAAATATCAAAGTGCATTTAAATCCAAGATAAACTCGATATACATTAAAATGTTACATAATGTTGACCCACATTGCTGGTGAAAGTGTATTTACAATTCTTTATACATTCTGCATACATTGTGTTTTGTTTCCATTCTTTCCTGTGCTTTCCCAGCACAATTTGACTCCCCGTAAAGCCAAGGCGTCCGATGACTATCATGTGCGGCTATCAACAACATCATCATCAAAATGCAGCAACAACAAGAAGCTCGGAGATGATGAAGAGTTGCTGCAATTGCTTCGTGGTTGCAACCTTTGTGTGTGTAAAACGTTGCGACATGGACAAAACTAAAAACTGAAGCACTAAACGAGGGCCGAGCTATGCTGAAGCATAAATATGTTTGCCCGACAATTGTCTGAGTAGGAGACACATTTAAGGCAGCCGGCAACAGAATGGGTGGCAACTCTGGCTGAGAACGAACGCACGCAAAACCCGAGCACACAAATATGAGAAATTGGTGGAATGGTGGAGGGGAAAGGGGAGTGTGGAATAGAAGGTGCCAGACAAAGCACAGGCAGCGTCTAAATGTTGAGCTCAGGCAATGTTTTATATGCGGAACCCACTGTGAGATGGCCATGGGAGATGGTAAAGCCGCTTCTCTCTCTCTCTCTCTTTCTCTCTGTGTGTGTGTGTGTGCGTAATAGAAAAATAACTTTTACAGTTGCATCGATTTAATCGTGCGGAAAGCTAAATACACCAACTACAAGTGGAGGGAGTTGCGGGCGTTGCCCAACCGGCGACTGCGTCTGGAGCGGTACCGAGCCGGCATAGAGCCTAAATTGGGATACGGTTCGTTCGTCGCGGGCTTTTGGCTCATTTAAAGCAATTCTACTGTGCCCTACATGCAATTTATGTATAATGAATATGGCGGGTGGTGGGTGGTGGTTGGAGGGTGGAGTGTGGGGCTGCACTTTGCGGTTGAAAGGATGCATTGTGCCAATGTCGGCGATACATTTTCTTAGCCACAAGATAGAAAAACTTTTTTTTCCCTCATATTTGCAGTTTTTTTCTTTTATCTTATTTTTTGTTTTTTCTTTTATTGCGTAACCACACGTCGCATCAGCCTCCTGTCCAGCACCCGCGACTTGTAGGCGGCAATCGGGCGACCAATAAAACGTAACACCCGCCTCATCCTCCCTCCTTTCACCTCTCCATCGCCCTATCCCCTTTCTGCCCTTTATCTCCATTTTCTAATGGCGGCTTGCACTTCCTAAGTTCCGTTTTTATTTTCCGTCGGCTGCTGCCAAAAGTTATGACTGCATTTAGCAGAAAAGGCAACGGCAAAAGTTTTTTGCCTTGCATTGATTTGAAAAGGGTAGAGAAATAAATACATACATAAATATGTTTGTATGTATATGTATGTATATCTTTATAAAGCCATATCTCTATATACTTTTAGGCTAAGTATTATTGTGCGCCATTGAAGCGATGCCTTCGTCTTTTAACTTCCCCCCTGTGATTGTCAGGCAATGCCATTTTAATCGAACTGTTTACCCAAAAGTGCAGCTAAAGCAAATGAAAAGTTTCGCAAATGCCTTGTCAGAATGAGTCTCTCTCATCTCTTTCCATTTATTTCGTTCTCTTCTCTCTCTAGCAGAGATTGTAAATTGAATTTTGATAATGTCAATTGGATAAAATGAAGTTTCTATTTGCGGTTACAAGTGTGAGGCAATGGACAAGAAAACTCTATAACACAGCGTCTCCATTTTAAATTGGGAATAACATGCATGGTTACACGCATACACAAACACATGAGCAGAAGCTGAGCTGAAGTCAACGACGCAGCTTACAACACTGAGGTTAACAGCAACATGGCGGTCTGTTAACCGGTAATATTTCATTTAACATTTACAAATACACAGCACGAACGAAATGAATGAAATTTGAATCCAGAATGAATTCAGAGGACAAACCATGATCGACATGACTTTCCGGTAGCAAAATATACACGTATATTTTATATTTATAACTATGCTTTTTTTTAAACAATTTTTTAAAGAGAAAAGTCGAAATGTCGGCAGTGGCGCCTGCAGCGAGTAATTTGCGCACTAAAGTTTACAGCGTCATGTTAACTTGTAATGGGCCATATAACATTTGCAAACACAGAGAGCAATCACAATTTTAAGTCAAAGCTAATTTATGCACATGACTAATAAACCAATTCGGAAACTACTATTTTATGTACATATATATTTGTATATTGCCCAGTTTAACAACTTTACAAGCATGTGTGTGGAGAAAGAACTTAACACTGAGTCTGATTGCCAACTGTTGCTGTGTTATCGATTACTAAACGACTGATCAGTACGCAGGGCTGCAATAAAAGGCAAAGATAGCAGGTCCTGCAGCTTTCTAACTCTGATTTAGAAACAACGTCACTCTAGCACTTTGTGCTAATGGCTGCCCTCTGGACACAAATTGCCGCAGGTCTCATTATGCATACAAAATGAGAGCTTATTGGCCGACAGTCGAAAGCTACAAACAAACAACAAATGACGACGACAATATGGGATTGCGCACACAACGGCACAAAATCATTTGAAAGCAATTACAGCGGCAGATCGTTGAATGGTAACGGAGGAAACGGAGAGACGAGGGTCGCTTGGTCGGTCGGTCGGTCAGTCAGTCAGTCAGTCGGCGGTGACCGTGTACAATGAATCAATTTACGAAACGTAACAAAGCCACAATTACAAGCAAACATAGACAAGAACAAAACGGCAATTATGAAAAGAGCAGCGAGTGCAATTGCATTTCCAATTGCAACATGCAGTTGCTGTTGCTGCTGCAGTTCCAAATTCATTTTCGGGCCTAACACAAGCGTTAAATGATGCGGCCCCAGGCTGCAGCTGGAGGTGGAGCCGCGGGCTCATCCAAATCCCGACAACGACGACAACAGCGACGAACTGCAGAATTTGCGACAGTGCGCACAGTTTTTTGGACCCGCGTGTCAGTTGTAATGGATAATTGTCGAACTCGCATGCCAGTCGTAGCTCATTTTAAATACCCTGCTTAGTATACTATGAAAAGAAGGTAGCTCTGTCCCAAGTATTGCACTGAGCAGGGTCTACACTATTTAAGCTACATATTAAAAAAAATCATTCCTTCATTAATTATTTATAACATTTTCTAGCTATTAATAAAGAAAAAATGCTTAAATAAAGAGTTAAAAAATTAAATTTCAAAGTTAAAATAAAAGTCAATACAGGCGATTATTTAAATGTTATTATTTTGATCAGACGGATATCTTTAAATGAAAAATTTACTTTTATATAATATTGGGAATCTAATCGATTTGGAAAAAATAAAAACAGTGCAAAAAAAAATTCAAAAAAGTTCAAATTCACAAACGTAAGTTTCTTATTTAAAAAAAAAAAAAAACATTACATTTAAATATAATTAATAAAAAAAAAAACCTCATCTTTTACAACGTAAAAAATAACAAATTTTATTTCAGATATATGATAGTTTTTCCGGAATAAGTTCAAGATCAAGACAATTATAATACAAGTATTTCATTCCAACTTATTTTATTCAAGTATTTGTAGTCGACCTTATACAATTGATTTGCAGAGTATTTCTTAGTTCAAAATGTTGTGTGTTGCTATTTGAGTGTCACTTGTTGTTTCTGTATTTTACACTAAAAATACATTGGCAAAGTGAATTGTATTAATAGCAGGGCATTTATTTAGTTATTTCTTTCTATGTTGTTTTATTTTTATTTTATTTTTTTTTATTCATTTCTTTGCTCGTTTGGTTCGCATTTGTGTTTATTTACTTTGCCATTTTGCACTGTTGCAATGTTGCCAGCAAATCTTTTCAGTGGGCCCTTCAAAAGATTTATAAAGTAGCCGGCTAGGTGAAGGCGGCACATGAGGGAACAGGGAGGCAATTGGAGCTACTGGTTAGCAAGTGGGTGAGGGAGGGAGATAGAGGGAACAACACTGTGGATGGGACGTCCAAATTTACTGAGCCGTAGCGAAGCGATCGCCGGTCGCAGTGAACGAAAGAAACTGTGAATGGAATTGTATTCAGAGCGATATTCGCAAAAGTTGCACAACGACACGACCAGAGGATGCATATTGTATCTGTGTTTCTGTAAATGTATCTGTATCTGTATGTGTACGTATGAGTATCTTTGAGTTTGTATCTCGCAGCGTCATCAAAAGGTATTTTACATTAATTCAAGATTTATGCATTCAACATTCGCTAGGTGCTGCATTTGCCATTCGCGCCGCCATCGCAGACGTTGCCGCTTGCCACAAAAGTTCGCCGTTGCACCTGCCGCCGTCTGCGTCGACGTCAAAACGTCAGCGTCAGCTACAGCAACAGCTACAGCGTCGTGTGTCGAGCGTGGAGCAGCTAGCAGCAGGTGATCCATTTCTTTTATCCGGTAGCTTCTTTCACTTTCTCTCTGTCTCTCTCTCTCGCTCTCTCTTTCCCTTTTCATTTCGAGGATGAGATGCAACAGCGCCCCAAAAAAAAATTTGTTACATGCAGAGCCTATTTTTGAGTATATGTGTGTGTTGTGTCTTGTATCTTGTGTGTTTGGCAACTAATGCAGTTAGACAAGATGAGCTCTCCCTCCGCCCTCTTCACCCTTTGTGGAGTACTGAAATTCGCCGGTGTTATACAATTTGCACTGCTTCGATAATAGATATATGTATAGACATCTTCTTTAAATACAATATATCTATGTATGAGTTACATATGTATATATAAGTATGGACTGCATAATTTATAGGCCTTGCGTGTTCAATGGGTTGCAACGACGGCGACAGCGATGTGGCCATATGGCATCGTCATCCACATCGGCATCCGCATGGAAAGCGGGGCAGATTCAGATGCTGATGCTGATGCTGATTACTGGGTGCAGTTCGCTGGAACTGAAACTCAACTGACAATACAAGGCAATTTACAATATTGAACTCCATCGTATTACATTATATTAATTTTCAATTTGCTACAATTTTCCTTTTGATCCCAAACTTTGCCTAGCATCGATCTCTATTTTACATACTGATCTTAAATACATATAATATTAGACTATTTCTTGCATTTTTCTTCTGATGATCAGATCAAAAAAATATATATGGTTCTGATCACAATTCTTATAATCTTAAATATACAAGGGTGCCACAGAAATCGCTTTCGCTTGAATTTCACTGGAATTTGTATGAAATTTAAGTGAAATTCAAGCAAAAGCGATTTCTGTGGCACCCCGATAAATTTATTTATAGTGTATTTTTCAATTTCCCAATTTAATTTGAAATTACTTTTGGTCAATTTCTCGTAATTGACGTTAATTACGTTATACGTAACATGTTATTTTAGTTCAAGTTCCATTTGAGGTAAAACTTTATTCTGTTTTCTACTTATTGACGATCAGATAAAAATCATATATTAATCCTATCTCTTTCTCCTTAATAAAAAAAATAAATGTGCAATATACACACATATTTGTCACACACTCTTTTTTACAGAATATATTTACAAATATTAAATGTGCAATAATTCTATTTAAATAACTTTATTACATTTAAATCAATTGTATATAAATGAAATAAAAAATTGTAATAATTTTTTTTAATTTTCTAGCTGCATTTTCTAAGCGGGAAAAGGGGTGTCACCATTCAGCAAAATAAATCAGTTGAAATTTATCAACGACTTTTGTTGTTGCACAGACATTTAATTCTATTGTTCATGCATATTTGTGCCTTGTCACTTGTCAACAAAATTTCAATCTTAATTGGTAGAGCTTCTCTCTCTCTCTCTCTGTGTGGTATTTATTTTTGGATAATCTCACTCATACCGTATCTTGCAAGGGAAAATGTGGGGAAATTTTATTTATTTGAAACATTTATAATAAACTAAGTTTTTTAAACTTATAAAAGCTCAACTTAACTGTATGAAACGCTCTTCTATGCGCCTTTCAAACTTCTAAAGACTGTGAATATTTCTCTCATCATATATGTATGTATAACTAGGAAATTGATGCACCTGTTCATTAATTTTTCACACCTTGCTCAAATTCAGCCTTCAAACTCATGCGCTCTTTCATCTGTGTGATGTTCAGCGTATTTAGTATTGAGTATTTGAGTATTGAGAGCTCAGCACTCAACATTCAACACTTTAGTGCCAATCATTTGCCACTCATTTGTGTCTCTGTCCGTTTGTCTGTCTGTCTGACTAGCTGACTTGCTGACTTTCTGACAGTTTTCGTCGACAAAACGAATGATGCAAATTATCAGCAATGCGGCTTGCAATTAATCTGGTGCATATGACACCGACGCAATCACAACTTAACCCATTTTAGTCCGCACACACACACACACAAACATTGAGGCCGACAATGATAATAAACTGTTGCCAATGGGCAAACTTGGATGTGATGTGGCCAGAATCCAGGAAGAACCAGCTAAACTGCAATGCACTAAAGCACTAAACTCAATGGCTTTAATTGAATTTTGATGTCCTTAGCAAATTGTTTTCTAATTAGTTTCACTTGGAGTACTGCCACTGGGTAATGGGAAATGGGGAGTTGGGAGTTGGAAACTGGAAACTGGGGACAGGAGACCAAGCCGGCAGTTGACACAGAAAAACTTTCTGTCAACAAAAACCTCCTCCACCCCATAGTCGGCTGCTCTTAACTTCAATAATGACAACTTAAAACTAAAACAATTAATGCCACGTCCACGTTTCAAGTCTCGACACTTACCCAGGATCATTGGGCACCTCTGAGGGAGAAACGGGTCCCAGTTCAGCTTGTTGCTGCTGCTGCTGCTGTTGTTGCTGCTGCTGTTGCTGCTCAATCTTGATGTCCATGTTGGGGTCAATTTCTCGCTCTTTGTCTTTCGCTTACTCTCTCTCTGTCTCTCTCTGAGTCTGTGGAACTGTGAGTTGGCTAATGTCCTAGAACTGTTGATGTGACTGTTGATGTTGTTAATGCTGCTGCTGCTGTTGTTGTTGTTATTGTAGTTGCTGTGCGGGCATTTGTTGAGGGGTCTACGTCTAAAACTAACTAAGACGACTGCGACTCCGACGACGGCGACGTAACGAGCTATCAATCTATCTCTTCTTTAATCATTGACGGTGGCTGCTAATTCGCTACTTGACCTGCTGCACACTGTCTTGAGTTCCATTTGTTTTGCTGTTTTTTTTTTTTTGTTTTTCCTATTTATTTTATTTTTATTTATTTTTTTTGTTAATCAAAACAAAATTGTTTACGTTTTTAGTTACATTGCGCACTTTGAATCACATTTCTGGGTTGTTGCTTCGTTTTGCAGGCCACTTTTGGTTATCAAGTTTAAAACTTTTTATCTTTTTTTTTGGTTGTTTGTTTTCTTTGATTTTTTTTTTGAAAAGTTTTAGAAACGTTGCGTTAACTATTGTTGTTCTATTTGTTATTTTGAAGGCAACATATTACTGCAATGATTTGTTCTAAATCTCATTAAATTGACTGCAAACCTAAAGCAAATTGTAATTTTCAACAGCTGCTCGGTACTCGCAAGACTGGCTCGTAAATTTCAAATCGTTAAAAAAAAAAGTATGTACAGCTGCTGGAAGGTAACACATACATACATACATACACACATTTTACATACTGCGCTACGCTGAATATCAGCTTTTGAAAATTTGATTTAAGTTGCTGAGAATGCAAATGAAGTGCAAAGGTCTTAACAACTGAACTAATAAATTAGTTGAGGTTCATTTACAAGCAAATTTTTTCTCATCTACAGAGATTTTCTATGCGATAATTTCCAATCTATTGTTATTTCTTCCCGAGCTGCCAAAGGAAAGATTTGAAAGAAAAAAGTAGAAAGTAATATAAAAAAATAATAATATAAAAGAAAACCCAAGGATTAATTTGTGCTTTTACTATTTTTCTTAAATTTAAAAAATATTTAGAAAACTGTTGAAAAATAAGGACAAATTGCCATTACTACTTCCTTTACAGAAATAACTTTATTTTTAAAAGCCCAGCTCAGTGTGCGAAGCTGAGCTTTAGTACTTTAAAAGCTTTCGATTTGAAGCTAAGCTTTGACAGCTCAATTAGCAGCTGAAGGAGCCTTAAGCTCTAGAACTTTTAAGTAGCTTATTCGCATGAAATTCATCGACTTTTTACAATAGTTAACTGCTCATAAATAAATCTTTATTTAATGCGCTGGCGGTTTTTTTTGCTTGTAGTTTATATCGATAAATTCTATTAACAAACTTTTGACAACGCCACAACATATGAAATTTGCAATAAAAGCAACCAAAAATCGCATAACGAACAAAACTAAAACGATTTCATAGCAATGTGTTTTTGTTGTTGTTGTTGTTATTGCCATTGTTTGCGATACACGCCTTGATCTTTCCCACACCCACACGCACACACACATTCACACGCGCATACGCATGTGTATATGTAAACAGAATATTGCATGCAATGGGGACAGCGTGTTGACGACTCCCCCAAACAACAACAACAGCTGAGCTTTATAATAACGCGCAGCATGCAAGCGACACACAAACACACAGACACACACACACATACAGACGGACAACAAGCAGCTACGGTACATGCACCGTTACAACGAGAGCAGAAGTTAACTGGCGGCGGCAGCAAACACGTGACCCGACAATTGCGACAATTGGCAGCACAAAAATTCGCTGCACAAAAATCAAACGACAAATTGCATACAAAAAGCGATCGAAAGAAAAATGTAAAATGGCAAATGGCAACGAAGATTGCAACAAACTGCCGACAGTTGGCGCCACTGATCGTGTGTTGAGAACTCTCTAGTTTAAGTTTATGTTTTTATTGTTGTTGTTTTTGGTTGTTGATAGCTTTGCCGGCCGGCCGCCATTTTGCATGTTTGTGTGTGATCGACAAAAAGGATTGCTGCTGGCAGCCAGAGTTGTCACAGCTTTTATTTATTTCCGGTCTGTCGACGCTAAAACAAACACTTGGCCTAAAAAACAAATCACTTTGCCACCTCTCACACAAATACAAATACACAGCCACAAGCACACGCACACACATGCAAGCACTCAAATTGCACTTTTGTTTGTCGTTGTTTGTAATTAGAATTGAATGCCGCGCACTTTTATATAATCGTCCATTTTTTTTTGTTTCTTTTTTGTATTGATAAAATAAACAAATAATTTGTAGTTGTTATTATTATAAGTAGTGTTGTTGTTGCTGCTAATATTATTATTATTTATTAATATTGTTATTATTGTTGTTGTTGTTGTTATTTGCATTTGCCTGGCACGCACTTCACTTGCAACTGCAACGAGCGAGCTGAAATTATTATTATTTATTTTTTTTTATTTGATTGCAATTTGCTTGCTGCTGATTTAGTGCGCCACACGAACGCGACAACCAACAAGACGACACTGAGACACGGCTACGGCAGCCAGCCCCAACGTAGCTGAAGCCCCCAAAACAACACACTGACACTAACGACAGAAACAGCAGCAGCGGCAGCAGAAGCAGCAGCAGCGGGTCACAGTAGCACGCGGCTGCATTTGTAGTGGTAGTGGTAATTGTAGTTGAGCAAAGCTTTGCGGCGACGTCGGCAGAGGCTGTGCGAAACGAAACATTCACATTGCCATTGCAACAGACAGCCGGCTTGCATTATGCCGAAAACACAGCCAGCACAGCTGATAACTGATAAGCAATGCAGAGAGAGAGAGAGAGCGTAACATATGTGTGTTTGAGAGAGAGAGAGCGCGCGCCACAGAGCGAAACGTGTGAAAGAGCGACAGTTTGACAGTTTAAGAGCGTAACGCTTGTGGCAAGCTTTCAAAGCTTACACTGTGAATTATTTAAATTGAATTACGCACGGATGCCACTTAAAAGTAATCTATTGAGCCAAAAACAAACGAAAAATGAGCCAAATTCACTAAAAGAGCGCCGAATGTTAGTAACACTCACTGTGCAGAAAAGAGAACATAACAGTGTCGAACTCACCACGGAGAGCGACAATGCTCTTCTCTGTTAGTATGCAAGTGTTAGTGACTTTTTCTCTGCGTTTGTTAGTATTTGTGCGCGCTAAATTTGAAATGGAAAAACGTGAAATTTTCTAAAATTAATTTAAAAAAGCTGAGAATTTATTTCAAAAAAACAACAAAATCCAAAATTAGGTAAAATAATTAACTTTATTTAGAAATTGGTTTTGGTGGCAAAATTGAGAAAAAACCCCAAAAAAATTGAGAAATAACAGGAAATTTGAGAAACAAGAAATATCAATAATTCGAGAAAAATTCAACAAACTCTCTGACACTAATTTCAAAGCTCTAGCTCAAAAAACAAAAAACTTCACTTTTTTGGCCATGTCAACAATTTGACATAAATTTGCTGGAGAATTTATTCTGGAGTCCCAGGAGCCCAGAACCAGTCAAAACAGTAGCAAGTAGATACACAGAAAACGTTTTGCGTTTAGCGGGAGCGAGAGAGCGCGCTTTACAGCACACTGGAGTAACTGGTGCGACTAGCTTTTGCTTAATGGCGTGCTTGCCAAGCACAGCTGTTGGGTTTTGTGAAAATAGACTACACAAAACTGCCGCAAGGTGGCGTTATATACTGAACAATTAAATTTGTTTGTTTTGTGACAAAAAACATACAAATACCTAATTCTGAACTGATCAAAAAAGGAGCCAATTCGAAAAAATAAGTTAAAAGGGGCAATTTTTTGTAAATGCACTTTGTTTTTGTTTTTGAACACTGCAAAAATATCCCAGTTTATTTTAAACTTTTCAGTTTGCACTTGGAATGTTTTTTAAATGTATTCAAATAAATGAAATAACTTTTCACATCGTTTTAAGCACTGAAAAAATATCCCCATATATTTAAATCTTCAATATATGAATTACCCAGTATTTACCAACACAGCTTGCTTAATTTTTATCCTCTTCAGTTTTATTACATCTGCATTTTACATGGTTTTTGTAATGAAACACGCCGAAATTTCAGATCCAAGATACTATTGAAAACATCTGTTCCGATTTGTTTAAAATTATATAAAACAGTTGTTGTTGTGTAAGGCTTTAAGAAGATTGTAACGTTAAAAGGAGACAATTGGTTTTGAATTTATTATGTAAGCACGTCGTGAATTTAGCGACTCTAGTCGGAGTCCAAACATTTACTAATTGCGACTAGAACTACGGGAAAAAAACAACAACAGGAGCAACAGGGAAATGTTGAACGCATTTAGCTGGAAGCCGTCACGGGCTTTGTGGGCGGTGGCGGCGGTGTTGAGTCTGTGTCTGTTGTGGCAGGTGTCTCTTTCTCCTTGTTCCAGCTCTTGAGACCCTCGGGCAGCGTTGTGTCCTCCTCAAAGGAGCCGGTGCCCTCAACGAAATCCTCATACGTTGACTTCTCCTTAAATGGACGCGGGCCAAGCAACTCAATCATGTCATCACGACTGAGCACCTCATTTTGCAGCAAACGTTCGGCCACACGACGCACATCCTCCTTGTGCTTGACCAGCAGCTCCGTTGTGTTCGTGTGCGCACATTTAATGATGTCCCTCACCTCGCTATCGATTATCTGGGCGGTGTCCTCGGAATACGGCTTGCTAAACTGTGGCTCTCCGCTCTGGCCCACATCGAAACTGACCTGGCCGATCTTCTCGTTCATGCCGAATCGCACCACCTGGGAGTAGGCAATGTCTGTGATCTTCTTGAGATCATCCTGGGCACCAGTTGTGATACGATTGAAGAACAATTCCTCAGCCACACGACCGCCTAGGGTCATGCACATGCGATCGAACAGCTGCTCCTTGGACAGCAGATAGTGATCCTTTGGCAAATATTGTGCGTAGCCCAATCCCTTGCCGCGTGGTATAATCGATACTTTCAACAATGGATCCGCATGCTCCAGGAACCAACCGGCAACGGCATGTCCCGCTTCGTGATGTGCCACCGTTCGCTTCTCCTCCGGCGCCAGGACATTCGTCTTCTTCTCCATGCCCGCGATGACACGCTCGATGGCCTGCTCGAAGTGTTTCAGCACAATGGTGTCATGGGAATCACGAGCTGCAATCAATGCCGCCTCATTGCACACGTTCGCAATGTCGGCGCCTGTGAATCCTGGCGTCAGTGCAGCCATTTTACGGGACAGACTATTCTTGTCGAGGTCCGTTTTCAACGCGCCCAGATGCACCTTAAAGATGCTCGCACGTCCCTTAATGTCCGGTGCAGGCACATAAATCTGACGATCGAAGCGTCCGGGACGCATTAAGGCTTTGTCCAGGATATCCACACGATTGGTGGCGGCCAGCACCACCACGTTCGTGGTCGTATTGAAGCCATCCATCTCTACGAGCAGCTGATTCAGAGTATTCTCCTGCTCAGAGTGACCACCAAAGGTTTTCCCGCCACGCTTCCTGCCCACCGCATCGATCTCATCAATGAACAAAATGCATGGCGCATGCTTACGCGCCATGGCGAACATGTCGCGCACACGGGACGGTCCAACGCCCACAAACATTTCCAGAAACTCCGAGCCGGACACGGTGATGAATGGTACATTCGCCTCGCCAGCTGTTGCCTTGGCCAGCATCGTTTTGCCCGTGCCGGGTGGACCAGTTAACATGGCGCCTTTGGGTATCTTGGCACCCAGATCGATATACTGTTGGGGATTCTTCAAAAAGTTGACAAACTCCATGATTTCTATTTTGGCCTCCTCACAGCCGGCAACATCTCTGCAGAAGTTGGATAATTGTGAGCATAATGTAAAAATAAGCTGCTACAGACTTACTTGAATCCCACGCCAATCTCTGTGGGATTAATCAGCTTGGCCGTGGACTGCATAACACCGCCAAATAAACCACCGCCCTTGCGTCCACGTCCAGCGCCCATCATGTCCGCTGATTTCCTCATCATGTAAACGAGGAAACCGATGATGAGCAGCGTCGGCAGCAGACCAGTTAAACTGGATGCCTCCACTTCGTTGCGATAGATGACGGGCACAAAGTTAATAGACTCGATGCCCTGTTCCGATTGTGCCGTCTCCAGGTTACGCTCAAATGAGTCAACGCTTCCAATGTTAAACCAGAGCACTCCACTGCTGTTGTGACTCGCCTGGAGACGCACACGCACCCACTTCTTGTTGACCACCTCCAGTTTCTCAACGAGTCCTTTGGTCAGATAGCTGCATTAAAAGAAATCTTGTGAGATTACATAATAAATACGTTAAAGAGTCAATCACACCTGTTGACAAACTCCTTCCATGAGATTTCCTTGTAGCCCATTTCGAAGAAGGCAAAGGAGCCCACCAAAACCACAGCTCCAATGGCGCCCAGAAGAATCCAACGCTCGCGATCGCCGCCGCCGCCTTCACCCAATGGCCGTCCACCGGGCGTGGCAGGTCCACGACCCGCTGGACCACGTGAACTATTGCTGAACATGCCAAAGTTCCAGTCGGACTTGGATTCAGATGCCGTGCTGGGTTTGGCTGCGGAGGCGGCGGGTTTTGATTTATTGCCGCTGCTGCTGGATGATGATTTATTGCCATTTGTCGATTTCTTCTCGGCGGAGCCTTTTGGTGGCGCTGACTTGCCACCAGCTTCAAAGTACTTTTCAAAACCCTTTGGTGGCTTTTTGCACAACAACTGCACCTGTTCCACAAAGTAACGAAGCAGCGGCGTCAATTCCATAACGGGACCACGCTGCACCTGTAACAACAACAACAAAATGATGAATGAAATTACTAACGAATCTCTTTGGGTACTCACTTTTTCCGTCAGCGGGCCCTTCATGTAACTTCGTCTCATCAGGCTTTTCATTGCCTTGGCCGAACTGATGAGCCGGATTGCCATGTTTTGCTATTTGATTGTTTTCAGGGCGGGCGGGCGTGGGGAGTGTGATTCTCTTTAGGTTAAATAACGATGAGAACGCAAGTCTGCCGCACCGTTAATTTTTTTGTTAACCACCACTACTATGTCAATTTTAAACCAACTATTGAGTTTCTGTTATCACTCAAATGTTGCCGCCTCATATAGCACTATGTTCCTTTAATCTTTTTGCTTTAAAAATATAAAAAAGATTTCTTAGTTTTTACGGTGCGCTATTGTGAAATTTCGATTTTCGGCTAATAGTTCAAATGAACGGGTCATCCACATGAACGAATGAACTTATTCAATCAATCACGAACTAAATCGTTCATTTCGCAGTCGGTCAGTAATTTCTTTAAAAATATTTTAAATTTCTTAGAGCGATACAATTAGAATTATAAGCATGGAGTTTCCGCAATTGGATTCAATTTCTTCTTTTTTACATGTAACAATGTTTAAATTTCATATATTTTTAATTTTTGAACAATGTGTAAGCCAAAAAAAACAATTTCTCTTTTTCTCATTTTTAATAAAACAGGGTATAACGGTGCAACACAAATAATTAAAAGTTAATCCTGAAACGAGTTGGCGTTTGTCATCATCAAATTGAACGATTGAACTTATTTAGCAAATTGAACAAAATAGCCCAACTCTATTGAAGACAAAACCAGTGCTGCCAACTCTTCGGGTCATGAAAAAGCTAAGCTAGCCTTTGAAAAAAGCTAGAAATAGGCAGAAAATTTTGTTGGGCGCTAAAAAAACGCTATAGTAAAACGATATTTTATTATTTAATCCAGTGTTTTTGGTTTGCACAACAATCCATTGGGCTGACAGATGTATGTGTGGCAATATATAAACATAATGCCGCCTCTTGTTCGCAGGTTTTCACAAACGGTATTTTGTTCGTCTGTTTCTTGTTCTCGAAACCTTTTTCGCCCAAACAGTCAAATACGTCTAATGATGTTAAAATGGAAAGCACAAGCTGCTCCGCTCCTCACAGCCTTGGGCTTGGGCAGATGAATGAACCTGGTACAATTGTCCGCATCGCAATTTCTCCATCATTGTTCCGACTTCAAGTTGATCCACGACAGTCCTTGGCCCATTGCAGAAACTCATCCAAAGCGCTTACGGCCAGATTATGCGCGAGGGCTTTAAACCGTAAATTCCGATCGGTGGTTATAAGCACAAGTTCCGTTTGTATGAAACATTTTTCATCTGCGAAATTGTATAATTTAATTATTGAATTGATAAATACATTATTAACAAAGTCTTACCTCTGCTCAGATAATGGAGCCTTTTGTAGGTTGCACATCTGAAACAACAAACAAAAATAATCATAAGTCCACTTGCAATTCAAAGTCAATTAAATTGTATAAGCTTACTTCACATTGTTTTTAGCCGATCTAATAAATTCAAGTGATTTCTTGGAGCTTACATTGTAGATGGAAAATAATAATAGTAGGGCGCTCCATTGCCCGGCATGTGTATTCAAAGATTAAACTTAAACTTTTTACTCTACAAAAAATATTAAATAAGATAAATAAATATTTATGGAAATGGACAACGTTGTGGTACTAACTGTATTATGTATTGGCGTAAGTGTGGTCAGAATAGCTATTCCTCCATCTCCACCTCCTCCTCCTCCTCACCCTCCTGCAACACAGCATCTTGCCAATTTCTTAATGATCTGGCGATCCTCTTCTTCGCATTTCGCTGTTTTCGTAACTCGACGGATCGCTCGACTTTTTTTTCCTTGATTTTGTCAATAAGGTGGGGATGACAATGCTGGAAAGAAATTTAAAAATTGTAATGGACGCGGCCTGCAAGCCAGCAAGACCCCCCCCCCACACCATTCTTACCTTGACATGATTGTTCAATTTCCCTGCGTTTTTAATGCTCACTCGAAGCACACGCGTCGGGGAGCAGGACGAACATTCGAGGATCACAGCAGCATGCTCTCTCGCTCTCAACGCAAAACGCTTTCTGCTCTACTCTTTTATTATTATTGAAAAGTTAGAACAGTTTACAAAGTTTACCAGGGCTGGCAAACTGCAAGCAGTGCTGTATAGCGCACTAGACAATTATCAATTGTACTATAAATATTTTAACTCTCTAATAAAATACAATAATTAAATAACAATTAAAATCATATTTTATTAAAAATGCATTAAATTGCAAATTGTAATGCTTATGATGACGTCACAATTGCTCTGCAAATTTCATTTTATCATTTAGCAACACTAACCAACATGGCGTCCGGTGTTGTGCTGTGTCGTGTGGTACGTATTGCTAGTCGTGAAAATTTTCATTTATTAAAATTTGGCAATAAATTAACACGAATTCGCCATGAAAATATGCACAAAATGTGTGCCAATCAGTATGCTTGTGATTTAAAATGAAATGTTGCCAAAGGCATATCAATTTCGTGCAATATTAACGATTTTCTCAACTGTCTGCGCAAAGGGTACGCAATTTGCAGTCAAAAAAAAAACTTGAGAAAAAACTTTTGCTACCGATTTGACAGTGTGTGTGTCTGTGTATTTGCTTATGTGTACAGTTGGCTGCTAAAAACCACAACAAAAATGTGTAAAAATAGTTTACAAATGCATTTGAAGTGCTCTTCATTCTCATTTATCTGAATGCATGTGTGTGTGTGTGCAATTTTTTCCGGTAGTCTGTTATGCGCTAATGGTTGTGGTGGCGGGGGCATTTACAATAGTAAAATCTCTATGCAGCTGCAGGCTGGTGTGTGCGTGTCAGTGTTCTCATGGATATGTATGCGTATGTTTTGTGTATGTGTGCGCGAATTGTACGAGTCTCCGGTTTGCAACACTAAAAAATCAATAAAAGTGCAGCAACAACAACAATGCAGACTTTTAGTGTAGATTTCACTGGGTGGTTGGCTGCCGCTCAACAGGGGGCGCTATTAAAGAAAAAATTTGTAAGTCTTGAGTATTAATTGTTCAACTTTCTTCTCGTTGCAGCTTTTGTAACTAAAACTCCGTTTTGACATCACTTTCATCATAATCTGAATAAAAATAAAAATAATAATACAAAAAAATAAAAATAAAAAAACCATCGAAAACGAATCAAAAAAAGAAATAATAATACATCATCTAATAAAAAACAAAGTTACATACCAACAAAAGAAATAAATCAAACAACAACTACAACAAAGCTCAAAAAGTCTAAGAGGCGATTAAATCAGAGGGGCATCTGCCATAAACTTTTAGTTTTGAATTTCCTTTGTTTTTGGTTGCAATTTGCTTCAAGCTCCTCTCAACAACTTACTACTACAACTGCATGCCGAAAAGCTCACTCCTGTTAATCAGTCTGCGCTCAAAAGCCGATATTAGCGAAAAAGACGAGAGAATTCACGCGAAGAAAGACTGCAGAAGAGAAAGGAAAATCGTCAGCGGTGCAACAACGGTGAGCGGTGCACGTTCAAGAAGAGTCCGCTTCTGTGGGTGTGAGCGAAAGAGAGACGTCAAAGCGACTGCGCATCTGTGCAAACAAAACAAAAAAATAAAACAACAACAAAACAAGCCAAGCTTGAAACGAAGACTTTCAAAACCAATAACAACAACAAACCAAACAAAATTCAAATACACTTGAAACGCTGTGAAATTAACTCGTCAATACTCAAAGCAACAACAAAAAAAAGCTACAAAGAGAAATCAACTGAAGTAAAACGGAGTTGAAGTCCAAGCAAATACAATTACAATTCAAAAACACACGCACGCACTAAAAACAAAAGCAAAAACAAAAACAATAATAAAAAGAACTAACTGTTTAATAAAAGCAAGTAAAACGCGACGCTGAGGCGTTGACGTTGACGTCAAACTCGAATAACTACAAGAAAGAAGAAAGATAAAAGAGAGAACACAACAAAAACAACAAGAACCACACACGTTAAACAATCCCAAAATTCCTCATTTTTTTCCTGAAAGCTTTAATTTAATTACGAATTTTTGTTAAGTCAAAGTGAATTCAAT
This sequence comes from Drosophila suboccidentalis, assembly GCA_037043435.1. Classification (NCBI taxonomy): domain Eukaryota; kingdom Metazoa; phylum Arthropoda; class Insecta; order Diptera; family Drosophilidae; genus Drosophila; species Drosophila suboccidentalis. The sequence continues at coordinate 223,285 of JBAMBK010000483.1, read as the reverse complement.
TTGCTAAAATTATTTAAAATTAAGACAACAAAAACGCCGCCTCTACTACAACAGCAGAAACAAAGGAAGCAAGCAAAGAGAGAAGAGGAACACAAACAGCAAATGCAACACCAACAAACAACTGAATTAAAGTTTTAAAGTACAAAATAACCGGGAGTAAAAAGAAAAACAAAAAAGAACTAATTTAAACATATAAACAACATTTAATTTAAACGCAACATCAATTTAAATTATTTATTTAAGCAAGATAATAAATACTGTAGTCTGTAAGAAAAGCAAAAACACAACAAACAAAAACAAAACAAAAAATAATAATAATAGTCGCCTGCCGAGCGGCGGCCGTGTGAAGAAGTGCAAAAGAGCAGAACTAATGAACTAAGAGGAGTAGAGAGAAAAAGAGAGAGCACCCAATTAACCAAGGGCTGCGATCGTGAGAAAGTCAGAGAGTGTAAAAAAGTTCCGCCTTGTAAGAGAACAGAAGAAAACAAATTAAAAAACGATAAAGCAACAATTGTGCCGCAAAGAAAAAAACCACAAAAGCAACAAAAAATGTACTAAAAAACAGCAAAAAAAAAATAAAAATAAAAAACAAAAACAAAAAAACGAGCAACTAAAAACGGTAACAATAAAGAAAAACATTTAAAACCAAAAATCTACAAGAATTCTATTAATTTTAAGTAACTTTTACAAATAAAAAAAAAAAACAATACAAACACACACTTACAAAATGAAGAAGACCCCAGCAACAAAAACAACTGAGTAACACATAAAATACAAAAAAAAAAAAAAAAAAATATACCGCAACTTAACTTAGCCAATAAATAAAAAGAAAAATTGTAAATAAATAAAATTAAACAAAATCCAAAAAAGAAAGTTACGGAGCAGAAAAACAGAATAAAAACAAAAACTGTGGCATTGCGCCCAAAGCAAACAGTTTTTTTTTATTTTTAATAATAAACTATTGTTTATATTTAAATAGTTTTCATTTTTTTATAAGTGTACCTAGTGAGAAATGTTAAAAGTCTAAATGAGATAACGATTAAAAGCAACTGAAACAAAAGAAAGTAAAAACAAAACAAAACAAAAAAAAAAAACAAATTCAAAGAAAGATTTAACAACTCTGTGATAATTACTGTAAATTTATAAATATAATTACATAAAAAAGCTAAAATCGGAAAAAAACAAAAAAAAATCTCTAATGCATAAATGGAAAGAAATGAACACTAAAACCAACTGTAATTTTTAACAATAGAAAAAAAAGAGACAGACGAAGTAGTAGGAGAAGAAATACGAACATCTTAAACAACAACTTTATACATAAGAGCAAATGCAAATTAAAAGATAAAAACATTGAAACAAATTCGTGATATCTTAAAGGACTTCGATACATATACTATAGTATATTATATATTATATTATATAAACTTTAAGTAAATAAGCTTAACTTGGTAAGCAAACAAACCCATAAGTGAAAATACAACAACAACCAACAACAACAAAAAAAAGCAAAAATAAACAACCCTAGGTTAAAAAAAGACTTTAAACAAAACGCGCATTCAAAATATATATATATATATATATTTAAAAAACAGAAAACAAAACAAAACAAAAACGTAGGCTTAAAGTTCAACATAGTAAATGCAAAAACCAGCAACAATTAAAGAGTATCTATCTATATATATTAACTAAAAATAACATCATAAACTCATAATATGTGCATAGTGAATAGTAAACGAAACAGCAATAATAATATTACAAAACGTGTAACCGAAAAGTAATAGCAACAGCAACAACAACATCAAGATCAAGAACAACATACAGCGAACATACGGATCACTTGCAGCCCTCGTAACCCGCATCGACGTGCAGCCCTACCAGGCAGGCGGAGAGCGACAAAGCTGAGAGAGAAGAGAGAGCGCGGTCAGTTGAAAAGCTTAGTGTTTACCAAACAAACAACAAAGTAATAAGTAAATAATAAAAATAAATCACTAATACTTCCTAAAAAAACCACAACGATTGCCTACAAATATATATAAATGTATATGTATATTATAGAACAACAAAAACAAAGCAAACCAATCTAATAAGACATATTAACCACTTACCCCTCCTTCCCCCCCCCCCAAAAAAGAAAAAAAAAAACGAACTAAATCATACATTTAATATATCAAACAAAAAATAAACTACAAATAAATTAATAATTTAAACAAAAGTATTCCGTAAAGCGCCCCAGTGTATTTTTCTAGTAAAACTAAAAGAAAAGCAAAAAAAAAATAAAAACAAAAAATTAAAAACTTTAAACAAAACATAACTCGAACATATGAACAAATCGCAATAAATAGTTAAACAAATTTCAAAGTTTTTCATGTAACTACAACCAACCAACGGCAGCAGCTAATGCATTTTCATCAGATTACGAATATATATTTTTAAACACGAAGCAGCCGCAACTTCAACTAACAATAACAACAACAGCAACTACAACTATAACAACAAAACTGAACATTACATTATAATTGTCGGCATTTTAACATACATTTCTGGGCGCGAGTCGCCCCAACAAAAAGTCGAAGAAAGGTGACAACCCACAAAAACATCAACAACAACAACAACAACAACCGTAGAAACAACAAGAACAAATGATTGTTTTTTTATTAACTTCGAAGACAAGGAATTTCAGTGCCTCTTGTGCCAGTGTTTAGCCAAAATATTTATACACAACAAATACGTATTTATTGCTTAGTTTTTTTCTCTTTGATATAAAAATAATTACACTAAAAATCGAAAGAAAAATAAAATATTTAAAATTAATAAAAAAAATAAAAATAATAAAATAAATTAATAAATTCGAAGAAAAGCATTAGGTCAGTTTTTGATCCGCTCCAAATCGCGCTCGCTCTCTTCAAATCGTTCAGCATTCTCGTCATTGTCATTAATCACCAATTGATCATCATCATAAAAAAAAAAAAAAAACCAACAACAACAACAACCAGTCCACTTGTGCTAGTCGCTATCAGCATTTTCTATAACATCCAAATCAAGAACCAATTAACACCATGAATACACAATCCAAAGGATATCGCACTGGCGAAGGTAAGATCGATAAACATTAACATTGAATGACTATAAAATTCCAGATATATATTATTTTTATAATGAAATTGAACTCTTATTTTTCTATGTAAATAAGAAAATAATTATAATTTTTAATTTATATTAATTTATATAAAATCAATAAATAAAAAAAACTTTTTTATAAAATTCTATTTGTATAATAAATTTTGCTTACAAAAATATAAAATAAAAGCTAAGCAGAATTAGATTTCGTAAAAGTCCGTTTAAAAGACTAATTAAATACGTTTGATATTAAATTCGAATTTAAATTATTAACACTTGTTTTTATCGATGCCATTGCAGAAATCTACGATAATTTGCAGTGCTTCGACATGACTGCCATGCGGAACTTGAACATACCGACAACGTTTCCGACAATTAGCACTTTTACGCTCGACTCGACCACGTTGGGTCTGCAGCCGCAGTCGCATGGACCACCAACGCCATCTGCCGTGCAAATGGCAATGGGTCAACAGCAGCAGCAGCAGCAAAATATGCATCATCATCATCAGCAGCAGCAGCAGCAACAACAACAACAACATATGCAGCAGCAGCAACATCAACAGCAGCAGCATCAACAGCAGCAGCATCAACAGCAGCAACATCATCAGCAGCAACAACAACAACAACAGCAGCATCAGAGCATTGGCATGTTTGATGCGAATGAGGTCAACGATATCATTCAGAATCCGCCACAAATTGGCGTCTTTCAGTCCAACAGCGTGCTGAACAACGGCCCCGGCAGCTCATCGTCCATTTTTGGCTCGCAGTCGAGCAATTCCTCGGCAGCGGCTTCGGCAGCCAACGATCCGAATCAGACCACACGCGAAACTGGCATCATTGAAAAGCTACTGGTGTGTATTTTATCACATACCAGAAATGTTCATTTAATTAACCATTCTGTATCTTGTTTGGAATTTGTAGCACTCCTATGGATTTATTCAGTGCTGCGAGCGACAGGCGCGTCTCTTTTTTCATTTCTCGCAGTTTAGTGGCAATATTGATCATCTGAAGATTGGGGATCCCGTCGAGTTTGAGATGACCTACGATCGACGAACCGGCAAGCCCATTGCTAGTCAAGTATCCAAGATTGCGCCAGAGGTTGTGCTGTCCGAGGAGCGTGTTACGGGCACAGTGACCACCGAGCTGCGCACCGATAGCGCCAACAATGTGCTCAGCTCCAGCGAGACAACCGGTCGCATTAGCTATGAGAATCGCGGCGAATGCTTCTTTTTACCCTATACCAAAGACGATGTCGAGGGCAATGTCAATTTGCGTGCTGGCGATAAGGTCAGCTTTCAAATTGCAACGAACCAAAGGTAAAAAAAATAAATACAGAAATATGTAAATGTAAGAAATTATAGAATTTATTAATTTGAAAAAAAAAAGTGAATATTTTTGTTATGAACTGTCAAAACTGGATTTAAACTCTGTGAACAAACGATATAGGGAATCAGTTGAGCAAAACGAATTAAAGGAACTTGAACTGATAAAAAAAAGATACTTATTTTATACGAAGCATATTTTGTAAAGTAAATTTTATAAAAAGCTATCGTGAATTTTTTTTTAAAAAGCTATCAAGAGTTCCAAATCAAAGAAAACCTAATGAACAAGATTTCGATTAAAATGAACTAGCGAGTAGAACAATTTGTTCGTTCAGCAAACTGAACTGACGTGAACTTAATCCTTTTGATTGAACTACGATGTACAAGTCAAATGTGTAGTTATTCAGAATATCAATAGTTTTGCAAATTTTTAGTTTCGTACAGATAATGAATTGATATTTCATTTAATACAGTACACGTTGTGCATCAAGTACATTTTCTAGATTTATTTATTTCTTTTATTTATCATATTTACAGAGGCAACCTTGGCGCGTGCCATATACGCCTGGAGAATCCGGCTCAGCCTGTCAAGTATCGCGGCGTTGTTTGTTCAATGAAGGAATCATTCGGTTTCATTGAACGCGCCGATGTGGTTAAAGAGATCTTCTTTCATTTCTCTGAGGCCGAAGGTAATGTTGAACTACGTCCTGGCGACGATGTCGAGTTCACCATTCAAACACGGAGCGTAAGTAGGGAATCAAGATTCAGTTTATCATACCTCATTAACAATAGCAGTCGGCCTCTGTGCCTCCTCCGCAGGGCCGTGAATTTGCCTGCAACATAACGCGTTTGCCACCCGGCTCTGTAATCTTTGAGGATGTCGATACCACCATTTACAAGGGTCAAGTGCTCAAATCCCTGGATCGCAACAATGTCGTACGTCAAAACAATGATCCGTTGCCCGGACGTATACGCTATCGTGCCCCCGATTACTCTGAAGTAGAGGTGCCATTTGGCGACAAGGATCAAAAGGGAGATTTCACTTTGCGTCACGGCGATTGGGTGCAATTCTTGTTGGCAACCGACAGGCGGGATCAGTTGCAGCGTGCCACATCAATTGCGCTGCTGGACGAGACATTCAAGGTGTCCGGCGAGAAGCGGGAACAAGGCACAATTGCATCCCTCAAAGAGGGCTTTGGATTTTTGCGTTGCGTTGAGCGGCAAGTGCGATTGTTTTTCCATTTTACCGAGGTGCTTGATACGGTAAGTAACTTGATTAAAATGACACTTTAAAATGTAATCATAACTAATTAACCCTCAATTCATTGCAGAGCCGTGAAATTGATGTCAATGATGAGGTGGAGTTCACTGTCATTCAGGAACCGGGTCTAGCCTATAATAACTCGCGTTTGCAGGCCATACGCATTAAACATCTGCCGCCCAATTCAGTGCAATTTGAAACACTAATGGCCAGCAACATTGAGGGTGCGTTTTTAAAACTCATTAATATCTGTGCATATAAATAATGTTTATTAAATATTTGCTGAACAGGCTGTGTGACACGCGAAGCGCCAAAGAGTCCAATTAAATCTCAGGATCGCTTCGAGGGTGGCGTCATCACCTATGAACATGGCGATGTTAAAAAGACTATAATGTATTTTCTTAAAGACTGCGAAAAACCACCAAGAATTGGCGAGCGTGTGCGCTTCGATATTTATATGGTAAGCTGATAAATTCAAATAGAAATACATATTATTCCTTTAGCTAACATAAAATTCATGAACATTTAAGAGCATAACAAAATAAACATAAAAGAAAATTAGAAATATGTAATTAAATTACAAATTTTATTTACAAAATCATATTTTGTTGTGGAAAGTGCAATTAATAATCAAAACTAATTCTTTAATTGTTTCTTTGCCAGGTCAAACGTAACAAGGAACTTATTGCCGTCAATGTGCAGCAAATTTCGCTGCAACAACAGCAGCAACAACAACAACAGCAGCAGCAGCAGCAACAACAACTTTTGAACCAACAGGCAGTTGCCGCGCAACAGCCGGCAGTAGTAAATATGAATCAAAATGATCAATTGCTGCTATCAAATGGCATCAGTTCGAGTGTCAGCCCAATGCAGAATGGTTATATCATGCATGGCAGTCCCGGTGGCGGTAGCAGCAGCAACAGTAGCGTGGGCAGCAATGCCACCACCCAACAGATTTGCACGCCACACATTGAGGACTTTAAGCTGGAGAATAATAATCATGCGAGCGTTGAGCCAACTGGTCAGTTGTATCGTGGATTTATAGCCGTAATTAAGGAGAATTTTGGATTTATCGAGACGTTGTCGCACGATGAGGAGGTCTTCTTTCACTTTAGCAACTATCAGGGCAATCCCAATTGGCTCGAGTTGGGCCAGGAGGTGGAGTACACACTGGCTCCCAATGGCAACACATCTGTCTCTGGCAATTGCCTGCCTGCTGAGAATGTGCGTACGCTGCCCAAGAACTCAATACCGCAACCGGCGGTGCTGGAAACCGTACACAATGGCGTTGTGGCACGTCCATTGCGCTGCATCAATCCAGATCAGCAGGAATATGCTGGACTTATTGAGATACTCGATGAAACGCGCACCACAATCATTTCACAGCATGAATTTGGCATTACCAGTCTGGTGAATAAGCGTGATTTGCTGCAAAAGGGCGATCTAGTTAGCTTTCGCATCGATGAGAGCGGTCGTGCGGCGGATGTGAATGCGGTGCGGCAAAAGAAGCGTGCAACTGTTGACTCAATCAAGGGCCAGTTTGGTTTCCTCAATTTCGAGGTCGAGGACGGCAAGAAACTATTCTTTCACATGTCCGAGGTGCAGGGCAGCACGGTGGCTCTACACCCAGGCGACACTGTGGAGTTCTCAGTGGTTACCAATCAGGTGAGCAGACAGCTGTGAATTCTAAATATATAATAGTTATATAATTTACAATTTTTATTGCATATTCACAGCGCAATGGAAAATCTTCGGCTTGTAATGTTTTGAAAATAAACGATCGACCCGATCGTCTGATCTCGCGCCTTAAGCTCAATGGCGAAGATGGTGTGCCGCGTTTGATACTCATCCGTGCACCCAAGGGGCCGCAGGGCAAGGGCTTCTCTGTTTTAGCGCGCCATCCACGCATTCCAGGTAAGCTTTATATCTAATCTATTCAGTGAAAGGGCTTATCTTAATCACATTTTATTTGCAGGCGCTCTGGTGGAGTAATTCCAAATCAGATATTAAATGCAAATTAAAGACAATGCATGCATACACACATATATACATTTATATATATATATATTTATATATTCTTGTACGCAACAAACATAAACAACAAGAACAACAACAACAAAAAGGCTTAACAATATCATATAGAAGGCACAGCAAACGACTCCAACAACCAACAACCATAATCAACAACAATTACAAAACTACAATGTGAACTTGTCGCTACAACCATATTATAAATGAACGAAAGAATGAAGCATACATTTATTAAGTAACTTATTAACTTAGAAGCAAAACACTATTGGAAACGATAATAATAATTGATAGCAAAGCATTATGGCATACCACATACAAACATAAATACATGCATACATACATTATTAAATAAATAAATAAATATATATATATATTCATATATATTAATATTGAAAGTACTAAAACTTGGCAACTCCAAAACAATTTCTATGTGTCTGATCAAATGTAAACGAAATTCTGTACGTAAAGAATTACGAATTAATAATCAATATAAATCAGGGCCCTCCTCCTTTTCCTAATTGTAATTGTAATAATAATGCTACACAGTTGATAATTCTGTTATATTTGAAGTTGTGCGCTGCTTAAAACTGAAATTCAAGTGTCTGAGAGATGAAACCAAATTGTGTGTATACGTATACTATTTTTCAACTAGTTTTGCTTTAATTTAATTTAGCATATATAAAATGAAATCTAAACAAAAAAAAACTAAAGAAAACAAAAAAAAAAATATGAAAATAAAAGAAACAAAAAACAATTATTGTATAATGGCAACGAAATCCTTGCAAATGTGCGTTAAACAAAATGTAAACCAACAAAGAGACATACAAACAAACAAACAATATATGCCATAGATGCGTAGATAGTTTTTTCTCAACTTATATATGCTCTATTCTATTCTATTAATCTATTTCTATTATAATTCTCGCAAACTGTTCTTTCACTGCTTCTTTGAAGTCTTACTGTTAAACTGGCATATATAGTATACATATGTATATTTATTGAATAATTATTGTATACAACAACAAGATGAAGAAGCAACAAGTATTTATATTTAGCAAACAAAGTCTTAATTTCGATTGTAACATTTCAACACCAAAACAAACACTCTACGATTATATTAACTGTGTATGTTGTTGTTTCACGAATTTTTTTTCTGCATTCAAAAAGGTTGCATTAACTTATTACATATTATATTATACAAAATACATACATACATGCATACATCTTACATATACAACAAACATATTTATTTAAACAAATGGAAATCGATTTTTGTAACTAACACACAAAAAATCAACAAAACTACATACAAAAAAACATAAACAAAAAAAAAAAGAAAATAACTAAAAGTCTTGTATGAGAATAATGAAGAAGAGCAAATGAAATTTGCTGCGCCAAATCTGTTGAAACCATTTAATGAAAGATTACAAAAATTAATTTTTAAAAATGTATTTTTAAATATTAAAGTATATATATATAGTAAAACAAAAACAAATACAAAGAGAGCGTGTCGGAAACAAAGAGCAAATATTGTGAAAAATTATGAATTTCAATTACTAAAAAAAAAAACAAAAAAAAAAACCAAAACGGAAAATAAAAAAAAAAATTTAACAAGCTAACAACAAATTTGGGATCAGTACGTCCTACTATAGCCATGTTATACATATATAAAACAACAACAACAACAAGAAAACACTAAGCAACACAACAACAAATCAAGAATAATAGTAATTTAAATATGTATAACGCTATAATACGAATATATAGGTATACATACATACATATATCGTCTGATATGCCGAAAGATAAAACTGCAGGCGTTAAGAGATTTATGCAATGCAATGAAATGAACAGCACACATACACAAAAACAGAACAGCAACTAATCCTTATTTATAAAATATAAAATATAAAAAAATCGTAAAACATACACACAACAAAAAAATGCAAAAAAAAAAAAATACAAAAAACAAAAATACATATGTGCTTGAATACAAAAGAAAAACAAAAAAAATAAAAAAACAAAAACGCAAACTATATAAGTCAAATAATAAAAAAATAAATACATATTTCAATAAAGAAAAATAACTGCGTTTTTCTAACAATTTCAGAATTCAATAATTTGATAAATTGAAACCAAGCGAATTTTTGCCGGTTACTTTAAAAATAAGTAAAAGGTTATATTTTATTCGTTGCAATGTATGTAACAGGAAGAAGGAAGCATCTCACCCTATAGAGTATATATATTCTAAATCAGCATTAACAGCCGAGTCGATATAGCCATGTCCGTCCGTCTGTGTGAGGGTCTAGATCTTTAAGACTCTATGAACCCCACGCAGGTCAAGTTTGTTTCAACCATCCACGCCCCTTTCCGCCTACGTAAATCGCGAAAACGTTATCTATTAATTAAAGCTATCATTCTACTTTAACGCAACAAGATCGGACAAATAGAAAAGGTGGTAATGGCTGATTTAAGCTTCAAGCAATGTAAATGCCTAAAAGCATGCAATAAAAAATATTTTAAATTAATTTAAATGAGTAACGGGTTTTCTAAAGTCGGGAGCTCGACTATAGCCTTAATAGTTATTTAAATTCTGTTTTTTTTTTATTGTATTAAGAACATATTGAATTAAATTGAATTTTTCCTTTCTACGAGGGCTGTTCAAAAAGTTGTCGGCCTTCAAAGTTGGATGTCGAAAATAAAGGTATGCTGCTGGCGGCACGAATAACTCCACTTCGGATCATCAGAAATGGAAAAGGTAAACGGCGTTAGATTCAGTACGGATGTAATTCGGGCCCCTGCCTCAATCATAATTTTGCGATTTTTTTTTTTAAAAATGGCGGCTATTGAAAAATAAAAAATTGATTTTAGGCAATTTTTTTTGTAGTTGAGTGTAAAAAAAAAATTTTGTAAAAAAATTTTTAAAATTATGATTGAGGTAGGGGCCATCTCCTAAAGTATTTCGAATTTCAGAAAACCTTTTTAGGACGATATTTTCAAATATTCAAGCTATAAAAATATGCACCAAAAAAAATTGAAAAACAATTTTTGCCAACCAGCAATACCCCCTTAAGTCGAATATCTATCGAATTTTAGAATGGGTTTTTCTTATTTCAATGATCCCAGAAAGTATTGAAACACATAATTCCATTTGTTTTTTTTGGTTTGTTTTTGTGTTTTTTTATTTTTTATTTATAAGAATAATTTATATCTGCTTATGTTTTTTCCGGATTACATGACATGACTATGGTATGGTATCGCATTTTTTTCTCATCTTATTTTTACGCTCGTTCATCTCTCTTTCGTTTTATTGACCTTTGACTTCGTTTTTTATGTTTATGCTCTATACTATTTGCTTTTGTTTTGTTTTTAGCGCTGATTTTGCTTACAATTCAAATATATACTTCATAAATAAGTAGTTTATGGTGTTTGTTGCTTTTTCTCAATTGGTTTCGTTCGAGTTTATGTAATGTTATTATAATTTACTTAGAAATTTACGCTTGCATTGATTTGTTTATAGTGAATATTGCATTGATATATCATTGTAAATTTTTGTTTGGTTTTGTTGTTTAATGCTTTTGCTTTCGTTACGCATGATTATATCGCCTATGTATATGTATAATATATCATAATGTAGCTTAGTTTTAGTAGATACTCGTACTAGATTTCAAAAATTGCGTGTGGGGTTAAGAATGTTGTTTTCTTTTTTTTTCGACGAATTAAAAACCGATTATTTGCATTATATAAATTCTGTAAAAAGGGTTTAATCGTAATATAAACTTTATTACATTAATTTAAGTTTTCCTTGCGATATTATTGTGTGTGTTTCTGTAATTGATTTTATTTTTTAAACGAATACTCGGTACGGTATTTGACTTGCATAAACTTACAAATATTACAAAAAAGGTAGAGTTTTGTATAAAAAATCGAGGTAAACTTTGATAGTGCATCGGATTTGGAGTTCTTTGTTCTTAGATTTTCTTATTATTCATAACATGGGGCATATTACGGATAAGGAAACTCAGATTTGACGCTGGGGGGACAGCATTAAAGGCATTTTATTCAATATGTTTGATGGATTTGCCGATGCACCAATTAAAATTGATTTTGTATCGTATTATCGATGCCTGACTGTACTGTGAATGGGGTTTGTCTTTTATTACGAAACGAGAGCATAATTTGATTTATTTCTCTTTTTATTTGGGAAGGGTGGGCAAATTTTAGTTTCGATTTCAATCGAACTGCGTATATATGATGTTTTTTTTTTTTTTTTAAATATATTTGTAATTGTTTTTTAAATGTAATTTGCTTAATAGGAAGAAGTAGATACGTCTTAAGATAAGTGTATATATAGCTATATTTGATATTAAATGGGTTGTGCTTAATTTTTTTCTTTTCTTTGAAGAGTGTGAAAACTTTTGACTTTCTATTTTTCTTTTTCTTTAATTTATTATTAAATTTTAATTGTTTTTTTTCTGGTTTTTCTTTTTTTAAGAGAGCGAAAGATTTATTACGCCTAATTGCTTGTGCTGGCTACGCCAAGGATGTGGGTGTGTGTGTGTGTGTGTGGGGGCTGCTAAACTTAGCGTAACTCTATATGAAGTATAGGTGCTAGGAGAAATATATTTATATATAGATAGATAGATAGGCAGATAGAGAAGGGAAGTGTGTGGGGAGCGTAATGAGAATTTCAAAATTATGCTTATGATTTATCATTTGCCTTTTTGCTTTGTTTGCTGTTTGGGATCCATCATTATCATTACCATCGTTCCGTTCCTCCAAAAGGGGAATCACACTGTTCTGCTGGCACTTTAGGCGCTATTCTTGGAGACAAATTCGCGCAATATATCGCCAGCCATTTCGATGTTGTTGCGCGATATGCCCAGCGCCGTGATGGCATTCTCCTTGGAGTAGCCGGCGTTCATCAGCCTCGCTATGTACTCCAGATTGATATTCTCGTAGGGCACAGTGCCGCAGTCTTTTTGATTGATCGTTACGTTCGCATAGAGCAGCGGCTGCTGATGCTGCGGCTGCTGATGCTGGACAGGATTGGCCAGCTGTGCTGGCGTTGGCTGCTTCAGCGTTGCCTTCTTGCCAGCGTTGGCCAACGCAGCAGCTGCCGCCAGAGCCGCCGCACTCGTTGTCGTGGTGCACAGTTGCGTGTAGTGCGAACTGGCCGCATCCTGGGAGCCACTGCAGCTACTGACACTCGGCTTGGGCAACGTGCCACGCGCCTCCAGCGGACGTGTATCGATCACACCACTTATGGTCTCCGCCGGACCCACCTCGACCATCTCGTCCAGCAGCGACAACACCGGCGATGTGGTGCTGCTCGAGATGCGCTGCTGTCGCATCAGATCCTCGGCCAATGTGTCCACGCTGTTGCTCACATGCGGCGGAATGGGCGGCGCTGTTGTCTGTGGCGGCACATTGTCCAGACTGCATTGGATGTTGTCAATACTCTTGCTGCTCGAGGGTGTGCCATTCGGCTTGACGGGCGTCTCCACGCCCGGTGATTTCCGTGGCGGCAACGGAGGCGCCACAGCAGCCGTTGCAGCTGTAGGAGCTGCTGTTGAAGCTGCAACTGTTGAGCTGGAACTGGAACTGCAACTGGAGACGGCATCCTGCAGATTCTGTAGTATGGCGTAGGAGCTAATGGACGCGGTGTCACAGGAGCCACCACTACCACCACTACCACCACCACCGATGTCCGTTTTGCTAGGCAACTTCTGGCCATAGGTGGAGTTGACCACACTGGAGCCCATCAGCGGTGCACTCATGCGATTTGTGCTCTTCTGCGTGGAGTTGTTGCCAGTGGATGTGATGTGACCATTGCCAGCGCCATTGCTGATCACAGCAGCAGCTGGCGGTGCTGAGGGTTGTGGTAACTGCTGTTGTTGTTGTTGCTGCTGCGTGGAAGTTGTTGTGGATCCGCTGTTGTTGTTGTTGCTGCTGCTGTTGTTGCTGCTACTGCTGCTGCTGCTGCTGGGCAGGCTGAGAGCTGGTGATCCGCCCGCATACAGATCGTTTTGTACGGCCATCAAGCTGGGCGTGGTGCTGCGTCTGCCCAGGCGGGGCGACGTGTGCGGACTGTGCTTCTCCATGGAGGATTGCGATGCCGCCGATGTGCTGAGCGCATGCAACGATGACGTGGCAATATTGAAGTCGCCCATATCCTGCAGGATGTGGAGTTTGTAGTCAGAGTCAGTTGTTGCATCAACTTTTGCTTGAAAGTCTTATTATTTGTTTTGGTTTGGTTTGGTTAGGACACATGCCGCTAGAGCAACGAGGCAACTGCAAAATCAAACTGTTTGTTGGACATGCACGACAACAATGGAAAAAAAGGAGCAACAACAACGCATAAATTGTATATATGTAACTGTAGACAAAGAACACATAAATCATAAAGAATAAAACAATCGGTAGCAAACAATTAAAACCAATATTTATAAATATTTATACACATATATATATATATTATATTTTTTCTTTTTTTTGTTTGTTCAGTTTTTGTTTTCGTTATGAATTAGAATTAGGCATTTTAAAACATATTAAGGAAATCGAAAAATTATAAATCTAATTTCTAATTTCTTGTATTATATAGTATATATAAAAATTGCATTAGATGTATTACATTAAACATAAATAATAATTATTATTGAATATTGATGTATGTATGCTGATTGAAGCCTAAGTATGTTAAGGAAATAATAATTAATGTTTGAATGAATGAATAAGACAATAAACATAACACACACACACACACACACACACTACATACAGACACGCATACTTATATACGCACACATACAGACAATGTTTTAAAATGTTAATTTCTTTGCTAATACTTTAAACGTTTTGTTTTTATAAATTCTGGCCTAGGCTTGTGACAGTTAACAGCTAACTACAATAATCATGATACTAATAATAATAATAATAATAGTACATAATAATAATGATAATTATACATACATATGCATTGGCTTTCACCATGGTTTTAGCCTTTCAATTATTATTAATAAATTACAGTCTTAAGGCTTACAAAAAATACAAATTATGAAAACCGCATTGAAAACTAAAACGAACAAAAAATTCAAATAATAATCGTAATAATAAATGATAAGCCACTCACAAAACTAAACATATCTTTGGAAATATCAAACAATAAACTAAAATGTGAAATTATTACAAGTTTCTTATGGGGGAGGGCATACTGTAGGAAGAACAGGGATCGAATACAGTTTTGATTTCATTTTCTTGCATTAGCTCACTAAAGTACAAATACAAAAAATACAATAATAATAATAATAATAAATTCTATGTGTGCCTATGTATATACAAGAGTGTAAAAAGAGAAAACACAAATACAGCATTTCAGTTGTGGTTTGTTGTTGCTTAAGAATTAATGCATAATACGCATATGATAATAAAAAAAGAGGAGGCAAAAGTAAACACAATTAAATGATTCATAAACAGAGCCAAACGAGCGAGCGAATGAATAAATGAAACGGAAAAACAAATGAAAGCAACCAACAAACGAAACGTAACGAAACAACGTACAGTGTGCACAGAGACAGAAACAGAAACAGAGAAAATATGGAAACAAGCGAACGCTGATAAATAACGATGATTGCGATGTGCGGCGGCTGATGAGCAACTTCCGCTTCACTCGACACACATACACATTAAATACAAATATATAACTGTATGTGTGTGCATATGTCTAATCTGTCTGTGTGTACACTGCTAGTTAGTTGCGTTAAATTAAATTTTAGCTAATAATTTAAGTATGAATAAATCAAAATTGCTAAGCACTAAACTTAATATAAAGAAACTTCTAATGTGGTGATACATATATATATATAAATGTATATATAAACGAACCAAAATCAATATGTGTAATCGTAATAAGAGTAATATATGTATATATAAATATACACATATGTATATATATAAATAATAGAGAGAGAGTGAGGCAGCACAGGCGGGCAGCGCGGGGCAGGCGTCAAAGTCAAAGGCTTTACTTATAAGCGCTGCACAAAACTATACCTCTGTATCGTCATCGTCCTGCTGCTGATGCCGACCATTCGTTGCATTGCGACTGTGCTCCTTGCGGGGATCAAAGGCATCCACAACGATCTGCTCGGTGCCCTTGATCTCGGCACGACAAAATGGACAACCCTGCGGCAAATAATACGAAAATTAGGTAAAGTTACGTTTAACTGGGTATTATTTATCATGGTAATTGACTTACCTGTCCCTCCGAGTCCACCTGCCAGGCGGTGAGACAAGGCGTGCACAGCAAATGTCCACAGGGCTCAATGCGTATATCCTTATCATTCTCTGCGCAGATTTTGCATAACTGAAAGGTGCTGCCTGCAATTCCAAAATGTGTTTAGTAAGTAAACAAAGAGAGGGAGAGATAAGAGACTTACCCATTTCACAGTACAGCTCGTATTGCTCTTGTGTGACAGTGATGTGATCCTCGGTTGGACTTTGCACGGCAGACGACAGATCCGGATTATAGGCCTGGCCATCGGGATATAAGTAAAAGCCCTCGCTAAATGAACGAAAAGGTAAAATAGAGGATTAGTAAGTCAATTATTAAATTTACAAATATTTATATTTAAGGTTTACAAATAAATGTGTGTTCAATGAGGTAATTCCTGTTAAATAAACAACTTAATATTAAATGTAACTCATACTGAAATGAACAAAGAATTGCTTTGATAGAAATCTTCCAAGGCTAAAAGTATAGCTTAGATATTGCATGCAAAGCTTTTTCTAGATAAGAGTGCATTAATACATATACATTCGACTAAGATAAACACACACATAAATAAACTACTACTAAAGAGAGCGTACTTATGAAGAGAGAGTACTTAAGAAGAGAGTAAAGTCTTACGCTCTTTCCACTACAAAGTTGATGTACTTTATCAGCATTTTTACATTTTACATTTACATTTATTGCCGATTGTAAGAAAATAAACTAAAAAAAAGTTCATAAACTATGTAATAAAAAAAGGAGTTTTACTTTTATAACCCGCCTCGATTATTCCTAATGTTAAGCTTACCGATGCCCATCGAGCAGCGCCTGACACAGCGACTTGTTCTGTGGTATTGTCTGTAGTATTTCGCCATCGGCGGTCACATAGCCAATGGCCCATTGGCCCAATCGGGTGCAGGATAAGCGGAAAACGTAGCTGCCTGCTTTGTGTATGTAGCGCTGTAGACGCGCTTTAACCTCATCGTAGGTGAGAAAGGCCACATAGCCGGGATGAGTGACGGCCAGGATCTGCCAGTTGCGTAGCAGTGTTACCCAAGGCTGAAATAGACGTGTGAATACATCGAATTCAAAATTCGATATATAATCATTGCACGTCAAATCGATGGTCGTCTTTAGTGCCATCGCCTCCAGGCCCGAGGATATGGGATGCACTTTGTTTAGCTCCTGTCGGAATATTTTCCAAGGCACCAATGTACTACAAAACAAATACATTGTTTAATGGGGATTCTTTGAGAATACGTGCTGCATGTTTACCTGTTGCCAAAATTGCTCTTCCAAAAGTCAGCGGCATCGGCCTTGGTGATTCGAAATTGATCGCCAGCAAAGACACCGTTGGGAAATATAGCTTTAAGCTCGCTGAGCATGTGAGAGAAGACCAAACTCAGTTTGGTTAGATTGCGTCGATAGTGTGAGTTCTCATCGAACATTTTCTCTTTGCCCTCCTTGAAGAGCTTTATGGCCTGCTTGCATTTACGCATTAGATTATTAATGAAGACATTAAAGTGCTCGTTGGCATGCAGTAGATGCATCTGATCCTCGTTCTTTGAGTAAATGAGACGCAATCTCTGATACGTATCCGGCAGTATATCCAATATGAAGGGGGGACTGTTTTTTAAATTCATTTTGGGCTGTTGGCATAATTTGACCACCTTGTCCATCAGTTTCCACGTCTTCTCCAACGTTTTCTTGTCCGTCGATAGGCGCTGTGAGACGCATGCCTCTGAGATGGCTCCATGTAATTTCGAAAAGATTGAAGGAAAAATTTTTGGTTGTGATTGTATGCGACTGGTGCGACTCGTCGCCATCTTTTCTCTCAACACTGCTGCTGCTGCTAATGGTGCTGCTGCTACTGCTACTCTTGTTGTTGTTGCTGTATTTGTTGTTGCTGTTGGTTTGGGGAGTAAAGTTGTAGGTTTCACTCTTCACACACACACACACGCACACTTTGCGTTTCGCATTACAACGACGGGCAGCGACAACATGGATTTTCTAGCCCCCCAAACTGGCAACGCACGCAAAATAATCAAGCATACACTTTGCCTTCAACACTAGGCAGATGCATTTGCACAATTTGCGCGTTTCGTTGTTAGTTATAGACGAATTTTTTTCCCACACAATTCTCCGACTTTTTCAATGAGTGTGGCTGTGTGCGTACATGTGAGACAGTGTTGGGTTGCTCATGAGTGAGTGAACAAAAAAGAGTTGCTCCCTGAAGTGAGCAAGTGAACATGTTCCTTCCAAATTGCTCTTTTTTGTTCACTTGTTCTTTTTTGTTCACTTGTTCTTTTTTGCTCAGTTGTTCTGTTTTGCTCAGTTGCTCAGTCTTCTTCAGTTGCTCAGTTGTTCCTATTGCTCACTTTGCTCGAATTTTTCTCTGTGCTCTTAGACCTCTTAGGGCATTTTGTGTAGCTACTTTCTTTGAAAATACACATTGTTGGATTAGTGCCAAAGCTGAATACTCATTTTAAGAATTCAGAATGTCGCTTATCAAAAAGTGTAGCAAAATATGCAACCATTTCGTAGATGTCGGAAGTCAGCAAGCTAAAAGCAAGTATTGTAAATGTTTTTTGAGCTGCTGATCACAGAGCAACATGAGCAGCCATCAGATTTAAATTGAAATGTAACGTATGATATGAGTGCGATATGAGTGAGCAACTGAGCAACTGAACAAATGAGCAGCTGAGCAAGTGAGCAACTGAGCAAGTGAGCAATCTGAGTGAGTTGACGCATCTTAAAAATAAAGAACAAGTGAACATGTTCACCTAAATGAGCAATGTTTACCCAACACTAATGTGAGACTGTGTGTGTGAGTTAGAGCTGGAGAAACATCGATGCTAACATCAATACATCGATGATTTTAGGTTAGCTGAAAACATCGATGTTTTTTCGTGCATCGATGTTTTTCAACACGGCCTTTAAAGTTGGCTGTTAACGGATTCGAGAGTTAATAAGTTTGTAATTCCACATTTATGTTATTTTATTGAAAGTGTATTGATTTGGAATTGTGGTGCTACAATAAAATTTATAAGCATGGATAAATACCTCAAAAGTAACATAGAAAATTAATGAAATGCAATTTAGACTGTAGTTATTCTGCACTGCCATGCACTCCAACGGAGGGGATTATGATTGTTATTTAATTTTTAAATATAAAATATAATATTAAATTAGCTGTTCAAAACATCGATGTGTTACCGTAAAAACATCGATGCTTCGAAACATCGATGTTTCTCTAGTGTGAGTAGCGATGAAAGAATAAATATCAATACCCTTAGGACTATCGATAAGTCAGCACTGGCACTCTGTTTTCAGTGCTGCAAAACCCGTGCGCTTCATTTTGTACGGCCAATGCTGCCCATTTAATAGTGCACTGCCTGTCGTGACTGTTACTTTTCAAAATACGATAACGAGCTGAGCATATTTGTGTCCAAAATTAACATAGCTATGGAAAAAGGTGAAATGCAGCAAATAACTAAGCTTGTGTGTGCGCATGTTGCTAGCTCATCAATTTTAAATTGGCATTTCACGGTATTTTCACAAGTGCATTTATAACAAGCACTTTTGATTTTTTGAGTTTTTTTTTGCCATATAATTTCCGCTCTTACTGTGATGCTCGGCCCGATGGTCTATCATCACTTTTATATAATACTCATGATACTTTTCTATGTGCTGGCGAATTGCTTGTAAGCCATGATTAAAGCGCCAGGTGTAGAAAACTCGACACTCGCACGACTTGCAGAACAGGTGCGTGGCCTGTTGTTGTGGTTGTTGTTTGTTATTGCCCCATGTTACTTGTTACTTGCGGCTTCTATCATTTTATTACACACTGTATTTTCCTTATACTCTGGCAGAGGGTACTATAATTCTGTTACGCACTGTGTGACGCATTTATGAAAACATATGAGATAAAAAGTATATAAATATTAGTCGAAATCTGTTTTCTCGAAAATCAATCTTTTGAATAAAAAAAAAACTGTGTTGTTTCTTTGGATATCTCAACCCATTTTACAGATTGTCAGTTTGGTATTGTCCTAAACAATCTGACTAAATTTATTTTTTAAATTGGGATACTATTTCATATAGCTTCAAAAGAAATTATCGATAAAAATCATGAAGAGCTTTTTTTGCTTTTTAAGATATCTCAAATTATCCATCATAATATTTACTTGGTATTGTTCTATACATCATGACTTAATTTGACTAATATCTTAACTAGGGTATCAAATCTTCAGCCTGTTGAAAATCAATTTTATCGTTTTTTGTTGCTGTTTTTTTTGGTTTTAATATGCATTGCACTGCAGCTACAATTTTCACTTTCCATTTTTATTGGCAGCCGCTAACCACAGCGACGACATCAAATCTTGGTTATGGCCAAAAAGAAATTGCACTGATGCCAAAGGTTTTTCTCTATTTTTTTTATTTGCCAACATTTGACGCCGGCTTTCTTTTAATTAATTTTTAAAGTGGCGGTCTTTTCAGCATTAGTTCTGGGCGGCCAAGTTGCTTGTCGCTTTGGCGGTTTCTTGGTTGTTGGTTGGCAGTTTGTGCTCTTGGCTGCTGTGTCACGGCTGTCAGATGCATTTTGCCGCTTACATGTCTCTGTGTGTGCCCAAAAACTAACTGTAAACATTCACTTACTGACCTCTTTTTGCCGCTAAGCGATTGCGGTGGCGGTGGCTGAGTCCAGACCAGCTGCTGCTCCGCTGCACCACTCAATTTTCTTTATGCACGCGAGCGTACGCCAAGCCAAAGCTCATGTGCGAGCTTCACTATCTATTCTATACACTCAAAAAAATAATTGTGTGCTGCCAACGCCCTAAATTAGACGATTATCGTCTTTATATTTTAAAAGACATCCTAAAAAAGAGATGTGTTTAAGCCCCTTTTTAGAATTTTTTTCTAATAATTTAAAAAGTATTTGTATGTATAAAGAAAGGGGTTTGACTTCTCAAAAACTGGAAAGAATTGTCCTAAGTATAAAAAAAATAAGTATCAGAATCGTTTTTAAAAAATTGTATTGTTCATTTTAAAATTTTGGGGCTGCTACATTTTGAATATGGTTTTCTGATAATTTAGAAAGATTTCTTTTTGCTTTAATTTTGACGAATTTTCTCAATTTAAAGAGCTTTATCCTAGGACAATGAGCACTAAATATAAGAAATCTGTTACACACATTTTATGCCGATTTTCTTAAATATTTGCGAGTGTATGTATGCGTGTGTGTGTTTTTATGTATTTGTGTGACCCTTATTCGCAACGCCACTCAGGCGTAAAATTTATGGCTTAAAAGTCGACAAGTCTATAAACACAGCTTCCAGCTAGCAACGTCTGCGGCTTTGTGTTGAGTATCGGCATCGAGTTCGACTTCAAACTGTGCGGCGGCGCACTTTCTACGACAACGACAACGACAACGACGGACCGACAGAATGCCCGACTGTTGCTGCCGCTGCTGCTGTATAGATCGTGCCTATATAGGAGGTACATATAGGAGATAGATGCCTAGATGATGCCTATGCTATGTGTGTGTTATAATTTCAAATGCGGTTCGCCTTTTTGGTTGCATTTTGCTGCCACTTTTGGCAAATTAAATTTGTACGCAAAACCGATTAGGTTGCAGACAACATGACCAAGTTGTTATTTTAAATACCGACAACTCCATTTAATCAATGGCTAAGCGCAACAAAAACCGATGCAGCCACAGCCGACAGCGACAGCGAAGACGCGTTGCAGGCGCACACTGTGACCATGCACAGAGCAGGAGCTTTCTAATAACTTTTTCCGGTTATGCATAAGCTTCCTCAGTATATTAACATTGCCATAAAATGTTCTTGGCATTTTCAATTATAAAATGGTACATTCTGCGAATTCTGTTTCCTTTCTAGTTTCAAAAATATGTATATCTTTCCCAATTATGGCTCTTTAATTTTTATTTTTTTATAATGGTGTTTCTAATTTTATTAAGTAATTTTAGTACTTAATTACTGATGAGTTAATTTAACTTACATTATCAAGTTATCAAATTGTGCAATAATTTTAAACTCCAAACGGCCTTAAAAAAACAATGTGACAATTTTTTTTAGAATTTCTTTATGCCTAATGTCACCACTGTGCGGCGCCCAAACGACGCCAGCTGCGCAGCTGCTGCGCTGCGACTGCCTTTCACTCATATAAATGGCATTGCAAATTCGAGTGTGAGTGTCATTCAAACCTTTCTCTCGTGTCGTTCGGTACGGCGCAGTCGCAACAGTAACAGTAACATTAACAGCAGCAGCTTTTTTTGTCGCCAACGAAATTGGAGCTGAGGCTGCAATCGTCTCCTAGTTTGATCGACCGTGCAACAAAAGACGCAGTAGCAGTGGCAGTGGCAGTGCTAGCGGCAGCAACAATAAAAGCCTATAATTTTTTATGAATGTGTAAAAAATCAAAGTGAATGTGTGCGTGTGTGTGTGTGCATGTTCATTCATTGAAAACGCAGAAGCAGCATCAACAGCGGAGAACAACAATGCAGTCGTCGCTGTAACGTCAACGTCAACGTCGACAGCGATTGGGCAGCATAGCGTCCACAGCAACAACATCCACATAACGATCACTTCGCATGCGAAACTCAACGAGCGCGCATCAAAATCAAATTCAAACGGTTACGGTTACGGCAAAAGAGTAACGAACTACTGTTAAAAAGCACTGAAAAGAACTCAAAGTGCCCGCCCCGAAGACTATGAAAAGATATTTTGTGTGCATACAATAATAAAAAAAAACCAACAGCAACAACAACAACAAGTGAGAAAGCAACCGCAGAATGAACGAATGACTGAACAAACGGTAACGGTGGTAAAACTTCAAAAGGCACAGTCGTAATTGAAATCGAATTAAAGCATCTTGCGAAAAAAATAGTACTAAAAGGCAAGGCGATAAAAAAGAAATTATGCTACATTGTGCGAGAGGTCAGATAGCTGAGAAACAGATACCAGTGCACAAGGAAGAAGAAGAGTGTTAGAGGCAGAAGTTTGGCGTGTAATTGCGAAATCGTCGCTTAATGTTTAATAGGCAACGAACGAACTCATAAAAGGGCCTCCAAGTTAAACCCAAATGAGCGAACCGCGAGCCGCGCAACCACAAGACAAAACGACAGCGACAGGCAACCGTTAATTCGAACGTTGGCAGCGAAGCCAGCGTCAGCAAATAGCAATAGTACCAGCGACAAAGTCAGCGTCAACGTCAGCGTCAGCTTGAACTTTTGCGTGTTTGCGCTTGCACCAGTTCTTTTAAAGCGCCGTGCATAGACAGACGGCGGGAAGAGGTACTACGAAAACTTTCTTCAACGCAAGTCGAAGTCAAAGACGAAGTCGTGTCGTGATCTTTGCACGCCGTCGCAAAGCTAGTGTTGAACTTGAGGAGCTCAAAAAGCAAAAACAACAACAACAACTACGACTGCTACGATTTCAATTGTTAACGAGCGAAAGCGCCGTGACTACACACATAGTCGTTGTTGTTGTTATCGTCTAGCCTAGGCCAGGAAAGTGCAGTCGACAGTGAAAATGATGAACTTGATCCAGACGCAGTTCCAGTCCCGCTTTAGGCTAAAGCTCCAGCGCCAGCTGCTTGGCGCACTGCTGGTACTATTTGTACTAACGGCAATCCCCATTAATGGTAAGTCATATCATTTCAAGCTATTTAAAAGTTATATTAATTCAAGAAAATCTAGAAATCCTTAAATTTCCTTTAGTATGTATTTATTTGAAGTCGGTGACAGCATTAAGGATAGATTTTAAAGTCTTTTGACTAAGAATTTTTGAATTCTAACATTATTATGTAAATTTAACGCTTAAGTTCTGTTCAAAAAAATAGTTGATTTAATTTAGTGCATTTTATTTTATCCTTTTTAATTTTAAAATTAAACCATTTTTATTTAAATGATTTTTTTTTCAAATCCATCCTTTTTTTTAACGCTTAAATTCTGGTCAACACTGATCACACAGCTAACTAACTCAGTAGTAGGAAGGGGGGCGGTAGACCAACAGCTGTGCCACTGTGCGATAGAAAGGCCAATTACAACAATGCTTTTGTCTTCTGCCCAGCAGCAGCAGCAATTAATAGCTATCTAAGCTAAGGTTCAAGTATAAAGTGAATGTAAAGCTGACACACATCAGAGAGTACAACCGGTCCCCCAACTCCCCACCCCCCATGGTGTATGGCATGTGCCCATAAGCGAACCCGCTCTCCCCACTAACCATAGCTCCATAGCTCCACTCGCATAAATACGTAAAAGTAAAGCCCAAACATGGTCGTAAATTTGTTCGTCGTGCACAATTTGTCCAACATTCAAATAAATTCATTAAACTTGCTCTCATGCACGACAGACAGACAAACCAACAGACAGACAAACAGACGGAGAACAACAGAAGAGAATTGAACCCAGAGAACCAGAAGATAAATATACATATACAGTGTTACGGCAGCCGGTTGGAACGGGTTCAAATTAAGAACTGCATTAAAGAGAGCAGCAAATTATTTGGTTGATTTCCTTATTAGGTCGCCATAAAAGACTTGACCCGTGATGAAACAACATAACAGACAGTGGCAATTACTGAAGTCAAGCGATTTGTTTCTTCTTTCGACATGATCGTTATTTAATTGAAATCAAAATTCCTCACTGGAAAAAGATCGTGACATTGTTATATATCATCATCAGCATCGATTGAATTGGATGACTAAGTGCTTATGTTGCAATTGTGATTTTGAATAGATATACATTTAGTAAAACTGACGTTCTGATTCACGTTTTATAAATTTTAGATACAATTGTCTTTGTATTTCTGATCAAGACTTTTAGGGTCCCTTAAAATGTTTTTTGTGTATTTTAAATTCATTCAATTATTAATAATCGAAGATTACAATTTGCTTAAGAATATTAGTTTATAAATATTCCTTATCTTTTCTAAACAATTAGAAATGCAATTTTGTTAAGTTTATTTCCTTCAACTTTCCTTCCTTTAACTTTCCCCCTTTCATAGTAAAGTTTTGCTTAACTTTCAATTACATACATGAAGTTGACCCCGTATTTGGCATCCTTAGACCACTGTGCAGCTGGCAGCGTGATATGTGGGGGCAGTAGTTGCAACAAGCGAGCACCACATATCATGTCTGGTCGCAGTCCCGGCCTAAGCCTGCCCAGCTTTGTGTGATTGTTGTTGTTGTTGCTGTTTTCCACTTTTGAAAATTATACGTTATGCGTATTTTTTTTTGCTTCAGTTGCTGTTGTTGTTGTTGCAATTGATGGCATCCGATAGGAGCTGAGAGCTTTGGTCATGACTGCCACTGGAATGGATTGTGTGTGGTTTGTGTATGTGGATGGTGGATGGTGTGGAATGTGGAACAT
The DNA here is from genome assembly GCA_037043435.1 of Drosophila suboccidentalis. Lineage (NCBI taxonomy): Eukaryota > Metazoa > Arthropoda > Insecta > Diptera > Drosophilidae > Drosophila > Drosophila suboccidentalis. Next base: position 197,891 of record JBAMBK010000483.1, on the reverse strand, counting down.
AGGCGAGACAACGCAGTGTCTGATGTCTGTATTAATTTCTAACGCCGCTTAATTTTCTCTAGTTGCGGCCATTAAAATTGCTGAGAATGCGACTGCCACTAGATTAAGTCTTTGACTCTTGGCATTTCTTATTATTATTTTTGTTTTTTATTTATCTTTTCTTTTTTGTTGTTTTGTTGTGATTTTTAAAAGTTTTGAAATTGAAATAATGAACGTGGGTTCAATTATCTCGGGCAAACAATCGCAGTCGGTCTTGAAGCTTGAAGCGCGCTAATAGATTTTCTACTTCTACTTAGTTGTGTTTCCTCTCGCGTCGCTTTCTTTGCAAACAAAACCCAACATCCGACGACCACGACGAGACAACAGACATTTTCGGCCCGGGGCCGGAGGCAATTAGTGTGAAAATTTCACTTGCAGTTTTAGCCTCATGATTTCTGGATGGGGGATTAGCAAGCGCAATTATAGATGGAGGTCACAGATAGTCCCATCATATTTAAGATCCAAACTGTGTGGGCTGTTTACCGTTAACTCGACTGCACATAAACAGTTTTCTAAATACCCAAGCTAATGTCCGAATATATGGGCATCAAGTCAAATTGTCTGTGGGGTGGGGCTAAAAAGAGATGGAATCGTGTTTCGAAAATTAACGAAAGTTTTCTAAAGATTACTAAATTTTATAATTCCTTTATCAAAATGAGGATCTAAATTTTATGGCATTTATTATTTCTCAATAAAATTATTCAGATATACATAGTTATCTATCGTTTTTAAGATAAGATATTTTTTTTTCTACAGATTTTAAGATCATTATTTATTATTTGTATTATTGTAGTCAAGAAATAATTATATTTTAATTTAAAAGTAAAAATTATAATAGTTAGAATAATTCTTAATTGATCATAGAAATTTAGTCAATGTATATATTGAAAGTGTTTTTAAATTCAAAAAGTATAAAACGCTACACCTTTTAACAGTCAAATAATAAAAAAAAAAAAAATCATAGAAATATTTGACTAAAAATAAAATGATCACTTTTATAAATGATAAATACTGTAATTAAATGAAAAATTCTCAAGAAAGGTTAGAAAGTATATTAAATGAATACCAAAGTTATGAATGACTGAATAATTAAGTATTCGAAAAGTTTCCTTTAAGTGTTAAATTGTTTATGTCATGGTTAAAGTCGTGCTCCCTCGTGCGTGAATCGTTCCCTGCTCCAGGGTTAAGAACAACAGCAATATATGAAGCTAGGCAACTGCGCAAAATGAACTTTGTGCAGTCGGAGCTAATCCAAAATTTGTATGCACAGTGGTGACTCTTCCGCATGCCGCCAAGAGACCAACGCAACAGACTTACCATTGATTTGCTTACTCTTTCTCACTTCCACTCTCTCTCTCTCTCTCGCTGCAGGCGCCGTAACAGACTCGCCCATTAAGATCATCAAGCTGCCCGCCCAAGCGCCTGTGATACGTTATCGGAACGCGGATGCCGCGTCGGACTCGCTGTTGATCAACTATCGCCAGGATGCACAGCCGGAGTTATCGGCCACATTGCTGCAGGCGCCAGGCGCAGCCGCTGCGGCATTGGAGAATCTGTTGCAGGAGGAGGCGGATCAGCAGCAGCAGCTGAGCATGGGACGCCAGCATCGGGCAAGTGCCTCCAGCAGCACCAACAACTGTCCGCGCTCGTGTCCGCCCAGCTTGACGGTGGGCGCGGAGCCGGTTTGTGGCAGCGATGGCCTCATCTATGCCAATCTCTGTGAGCTGCGCAAGAAGACGTGTGCCCGCAATGGCGTCTCCCTGATCAAGGATGTGCGCGATGGCTGTGAGCGCTCGAAGGGATCTGATTGCAAGCATCGTTGCACCACAGAAAAGGATCCCGTGTGTGGCACCGATGGACGCACTTATCTCAATCGTTGCATGCTGCGCGTTCAATCCTGTCGCGTTGGTCTCGCCGCCGTCAAGCTGTCGCACGTGGGTCCCTGCAGCAACACCAGCGCCCAGCGGGAATCCTGCCCCGTGGACTGCAACAGCGCGCCCAAGGATGGACCCATCTGTGCCTCCGATGGCAACGTTTACAACTCCACCTGCGAGATGAAGCTGCACACCTGTGGACAGGGCGTGGTCAAAACCAGTCGGAAGCACTGCCAATCCACAAGGATGTGCCGCGAGTCCTGCTGGCGTGTTGCAAGACCCACCTGTGGCTCCGATGGTCGCCTCTACGCGAGTCCCTGCAAGATGCGCTCCACCAACTGTGGCAAGCATGTGTTCGAGGTGCCCCTCTCCTTCTGCATGCCCCAGGAGCGACATGGCAGCCAGGGCGCGGAAACGTGTCCCACCGAGTGCCCCAAGTCGGATGCGGATGCCACATCGCAGTATGTGTGTGGCAGCGATGGCAACATCTATTCATCACTCTGCGAACTGAAGATGCTCAATTGCGGGTGAGTTTTCAAATAAATGTGAATCGATTTTATTCATAATTTTTCGAAAATTCTGAATCATTCTTCTCTTTGTAGGCCGCAACGCAAGTCCATACAGAAGATGAGCATGGACAAGTGCAAGAATAGATTGACGCGCTGCAAGCAGCTGCCTCCTTGCAAGGACTTTAACAATCTCTTCGGCTCCATCTTCAGCTCCAAGAGGAACGACAAACTGTGCGGCACCGATGCCAAGACGTACAACAATGAGTGTGAATTGGCGCATGCCACCTGCCTGTAAGTCAATATGTAATCCCTTCTGAATTGAATGTCTATTCAACTAATCCTTTTTTTCAGGCGTGGCGTTAATCTGGCGCATATTGGACCCTGCACGGATCTCAATACGCCTGTGAAGGATTGCGGTGATGCGTGCACGCGTGCGGATCTGGAACAGCAGCCGGTTTGCGGCTCCGATGGCAACACTTTCGCCTCAATGTGCGAGTTCAAGCGACGCACCTGCAATCTGCGTGTGGTGTCCGTGTCCTTGAAGAATTGCGCCCTCACCGCCGACTGTGAGTCCGATTGTGATGCCCAGCCGCCAAATTTCGTCTGTGGCTCGGATAATAAGTTCTACAAATCGGAGTGCCACATGCGGAAGGAGAACTGTGGCAAGCATGTGTTTGTGGTGCCATTAAAGCGCTGCCTGGCCGCCTTCCAGTTCAAGGGCTGTGCCCGCATCTGCCCCAGGGAATTTGAGCCGGTTTGTGGCAACGATAATAAGACCTATTTGAATGATTGCTTCCTGGACATTGAGAACTGTCGCACCAATAGCACAGTCAGTGTGCATCACTATGGCGCCTGTGGACGCCCCGAGGCGCCCTCCAATAACTTCCTCTACTAACTCCGAATCCGGGCGCGTCATTTACAATTTACATGGCATTTAATATTTTTAGGCTATAGTCTATACGTATTTTATGTATATTTTTTAAACGATATTTATTGTGTTGGAATTAAAAAAGCCGATCGAACGTACAAATACTTGGAGAGGGGAATGTAACCTAAGCGGAGTCATCAAAGAGCTTGCTGAGCATTGCATTGATCTCGTGTGGTCGATACCTGACATACTTGTCGGGATTCTTGCTGAACTGCACAGCAGCATACCTAAAAATATGGATATTATTACAAGTTGAAGTAGAGTAATTAATCTGCTAGAGCTCACATTTCAAAGAAGCGATTGTAGTTGGGCAGTATGTGCTCCACATTGTCACGTTTGATGCCCTCGCGAAGAATAACATCAGGTATGGAAATGCCACGTTGGATTTTGCAAGCCTCCTCAAAGTCTTTGTTGAAATTCTGCAAAGAATGAAGGTAATACTTTATTACAATATTCCAGAAGATGAAAGTCAAAGCTCTGCTTACCGAGAAACGCTCCTTGAGCACACTGCGATCCTTGTCTTTAACCTTGCCACCCACTGGCTTGGGCAGCTCCTCCAACGAGTAAATGCCCGAGAGCATTTTGGACCAAGTCTTCTGATAGCTTGTCTTTAGTTCACGTATCATCTCCAGATAGCTATGTTCACATTCTGGCTCTGCCAAAGTGACCAAATCAATGAGATTGGAGCGCTGCAGTGATTTCAGTATATAGTGTATGTTATTCAGCCTGAAGAGATGCTTGGTGGCCTGGTCATTGTACTGCTCGCACTTATTCATAATCGACAAGTTGAGCTCAGCCAACGCTTTCTCTGAAAAACAGAAATAAACCAGAAGAAACAATCTCAAAAAGACTATTACAAGAATTGAGTTAAAGTCTCACTTATATAGATGGCTAGCAGCGCCTTGTTGCGCTCCTCGCCAGGCAGCGCCTTCTTCATCAGAATGGTGTCCAATTGAGTGGAGTACAACACATCGTGGGCGAGTATAGCTCCAATTACATCAAAGTGTTCATACAAATGCTCAATAAACCAAATCGTATTGGATGTTAATTCATGCACGGTCGCATCCTTGGGCACATTGCTCTGGCCCACAATATTGGTACTAGATTCGCCCTTGACTACCTCCAGGAAGTGCTCCAGCGCCTTGGCACCCGTCTGTTGCAGTTTGTTGAGCACCTTGGTCAACTGTTCCCGCTGTGCCGCATCATAGGTGCGTTCAATGTCCGGTTGCAGAAGTATGACTCGCTTCAATGCCGAGAAGATGCCCAACGCAGAGGTCCATTCCTTGCGTGCAATGCAGCGTTGAATGCGTTGTGTTATAGCCTCCGCATCTTTAACCACCAACTCGATGGCATTGTAAGCCAGACGGGCAAATACTTCATTGTGCTTGGATTGCGGTATAATGTCACGCATAATGGCTCGTTCCCAGTTGAGCAGTCGCTGCAGGCCGAGCAACATGACCAAATACTTGTCCAACTCCTGATCGCCATCAAGCATATCCTCTGATGTCAAGTGATCCGAGTGTGAGGAGGCCTTTTTAATGGAGAAACCCGTGGACTGCTCAATGGTTTGTGTCGCCCGCAAATACAATTTGTTGGCCTTCTTCTCGAAGCTGTTGAGAGAGATGATTAGCCAGGTTTTTTCTAGGACATGTTCATCGAATTCTCGCTTACATTTGCTGCAGTCGTGCCGAGGTGTTCTTCTTGGGCTCTTGATTCTGTCGTCCACTGTGACGTGGTCTCTGTAAAAAGTTGACGGTTTTAACAATATTCGATATAAATAAGGTACAATATTTAGTTCACGGTGCAGTACAAAAATATTTGATTTATTTATTAATACAATACAAAAACACATTAAAAAATTGAAATATAGAAATAGGCGAATCATCCAGCGATCGCTTGAAGATGGCAACTTAAAGCGCCTTGAGGGCATCCAGTATTCGATCGCAGTCCTCATTCTTGCGCAGACCAATCTTCTTCAGATCCGCACGATTCATGGACACCAAATCGATTAGATCAATATGTGATTTTTCAAATTTATCCAAATATCTCTCGAGGCCAACGAGGAGAAGGACTTCCTTCACATTGCTGGCATGATTGACCACGTAGCTGTGGTTTGTTGCCTGCATGGAACGACGACGGGTCTCCACAGTCAGCGATGTTTCAATGTTGGCGTTGCTTGAATCATCCAAGAAATTGTCCAAGCTGTTGTCGTTGTTGTTGTTGTCCTCTTCCTTCTTAGTCTCCTGCTTGCCAGATATTTTAATTTTTGGTGGCACCACCTGTTGCTGCTGCTGTTGTTGATGCAGCTTCTCTAATGGCTTCTTAAAGTGCATCGGCGAGACGGGACTTTTGATAGACCACATATTCTTAATCGGTGACAAATTCGGGGAACGAAATTCACCAAGAATCGGCGTAAAGCAACGCGAATTTGGCGGGTTGACGTTGAGCGTATTCCAAACGATCTCGCTTTTCACATTTGGAGTGCGATTGAAGCACAACTTGCGCCTATTTGTTGGAGTGTGACTTTCCGCCATTGTAATTCATTTAATATTCACACAGAAAAATTAAATATATGTTTTGAACACTGAACTGGACACGTTTTGCACAAAATATAAAGTTGGCAAATGGCGATGACCATTGCTATTGGCGCCACTGGAATTGCACCGTTACAATTTACTCTAACTGTTCACTTGCACAGCGTTGCATTCGCGATCTTAACAGAGAGCGTCGAAAGGTAACGCTCAAAGCTGCTACTCCCTTTTAGCTCTCTTTCTCTCCCTCTCTCTTTCAGCTTTCATACTCACCAAAGCTTCTGTGCCCCAGCTGCTGCTCTTCTGATGATCCTTCAGCAGCTGCAGAGAGCGCAAAACAACCTCTCCCCGCTCCGTTGCATAGATGTGCGTATATTCCCGCATATTCTGCTCGAGCCAGAGTGAAATGGTGAACAGTTCCTCACGAGTGCTCTGCGAGAGCTGACGAAACGACGTATACTCATCGCTAGATGAGTCATCCTCAATATAGATTAGGTCAAGTAGCTCCACAGGCTTCAGTGGTGCGCTGTGCTTCTTTAGCAGCATACTGTAGTGCTGATTGAGGCCCTCACAGCCGGTATTAAACAAGCTGGTAACATTTTCCAGTTCCACACTTTGTGAGTTGTTGTGCAAAAAGTAATCCATGGCAGCGCGTAGTTTGGCCAGTGCATCCAAAAAGGCACCAATGCTTCCCTCAATGGGACCCTGATGAATGAGTTGGCAAACTTCCTGTGAGACATCGTAGTGCGAAAGCACGCTTTCCAGGCAATTTAATGTGGCTTCCAAGTCTGAAATATGGGGCGTTGTCAACAGCTATTACTTGGAAATAATGTTATCATATTCTTACTTTGCTGTCGCTTTTGCAGTTGCTCTGTTTCCTGATAGACTGGCAGAATTGTTTGCTCCAAGTTGCCCAAACGCTTCTCGAAGATCGTAAGTATGCTGGACATTTGCGTGGAGAGATCATGATACTTGTCCACGCGATCTTTTAGTAGCACCAAATTGGTTGTTTCCTTTTCCAATTTGGTGTGCGCTTGCACTGAACTGTCCAAATTATTCATTGTTATGATTTTGCATTACCAAACACAAATTACTTTTCTGAGACGTTGAAAATAAGCGAGAGAATATTCACACTGAACAGCTGATTACCATCGCGAGCACCACGGTTGCCACAACTGGCGTTTTTGCGCCAAAACTGGCTGTTTTTTCATCAGTTCAGATCAGTTATTTTGTATATTTTTATTTAATTTGAAGTACAAATTTATTTGCATTGAATAACATAATCACTAGATTAAGATGAAAATTTTAAATACTTTGGATATACATATGCTTGATGAACGAAATCTTTTTTATTTAATTAAATGCAAAAAAACCGTGAACTGCAGAAAAAAAGTGTTGGCTTTTTTTTAGTCAATTTGGCTCATTTGTTGTTTGTTTTTGGCTCAATCAGATATTTTTAAGTAGAAGTAAGTATTTTTAAGTAACAAATAGATATCGATAATTTGTAAATCGACATCGAACTGGCCGCTTGGTTGCCATGGCAGCTTTTGTTTTGGCCCAAACAAAACGTAAATAAAATGGAAAACTCGCCAACTATGCACCTGCAATAAAATATAAAATGCGTGGCGTGCTAAAATGGTTGGAACGCATCGAATTTCCGAATGCTAAAGATGAGAACACTAGGTAAAGTAGATGTACAAATTTTAGACCGCATCAACCACTTGTTGCTAAGTAAAATTGCATTCCTTTTGGCCGGTTCGTTTTTTCAGCGTACACTCCGTTTGCTATGCACCTGATGGCAGCCAATTGGTGGTGGCGGCAGGTGAACGTTTGCTCATCTATAATCCCCACGACGGCTCGCTGCTCAACACCTTGAAGGCGCACAAGGATATTGTGAACTCGGTGGTTTATTCCCGGGATGGCAAACGATTTGCCAGTGGAGCCGCTGATAAAATCGTCATTGTGTGGTCACCACAGCTGGAGGGACTGCTCAAGTACTCGTAAGTGCAAGTGTCCTTGTGAGCAATACATATATTTAAATAACATTTCTATTACAGTCATGGGGATTCCATACAATGCATGTGTTTTAACCCGGTCTCTCATCATTTGGCCTCCTGTTCCACTTCGGATTTTGCCTTCTGGTCGGCGGATCAGAAGGCTGTGCAAAAGTACAAGATTGGATCGCGTGTGAATGGCTGCGCATGGACTAACGATGGCCAATATTTGATTCTTGGCCTGGCAAATGGCTCCATTTCCATACGCAATAAATTGGGTGAGGAGAAGAGCCGCATTGATCGTCCGGGTGGACCAAGTAGCTCCGTTTTTAGCGTGCAGTGTTGTCCTGCGAATGGCGCTGGTACAGTGGACACCATTGCCGTTGCCGATTGGAGCCAGACGCTGTCGTTTCACACGCTCAGTGGTCAAATGATTGGCAAGGAGCGTCCCCTCGGATTCGATCCTCTCTGCATGCAGTACTTTCCCAATGGCGAGTTCTGTGTGGTTGGCGGCTGCACGGGAAGTTTGCAGTTCTTCACACGGGATGGAGTACGGCTTGGTACACTTGGCGATGGCTTTGATTCTTGGATTTGGTCGGTAGCACTGCATCCAAATGGACAATCCTACACCATTGGCTGCCAAGACGGCACTCTGGCCTGCTTCAACATTGCATCCAGTACTGTGCACGCTCTGTACCGAGAACGTTACGCATTCCGTGAGAACATGTGCGATGTGATCATTCAGCACTTGATGTCTGGACAAAAGGTGCGCATCAAGTGTCGCGATCTGGTCCAGAAAATAGCCATCTATCGGAATCGTCTGGCCGTGCAGCTGCCGGAACGTGTTGTGCTCTATGAGCTCAGCTCGACGGAAAATCAACCCATGCACTACAAGGTCAAGGAGAAGATTCAACAAAAGTTCGACTGCAGTTTGTTGGTTGTTTGCGGCATGAATATTGTGCTCTGCCAGGAGAAGCGACTGCAGTGTCTGGACTTTAACGGTGCCTTGCAGCGTGAATGGATCATGGACTCATTTATTCGTTATATCAAAGTAACAGGTGGTCCGCCGGGTCGAGAGGGACTCATGGTGGGCCTAAAGAACGGCCAGGTGTTTCGCATATTCCTCAACAATTCGTTGCCATTGCTCATTACGACGGCGGTGTCGGCGGTGCGTTGTCTGGACATTAATGCAAATCGCAGCAAAATTGCCGTCGTTGATGATGCTGGGCGTTTGATGGTGCGGGATTTACTCAATGATACCATACTCTACCAGGACTCGGGCGTCAATAGCGTCACCTGGAACACACATCTGGATACCATGCTTTGTTATACACACAGCAGCGGTGGATTGAGCGTACGCGTTGGCAACTTACCGCCCAGGGCGCCACAGAATATGCATGGCGTAGTTGTTGGTCTTTGTGGCGCCACTGCCTTCTGTTTGCGTGGCAACATTATGCACAACACGCCGCTGGCTCTAGGTGCCACCATGTGGCAGTTCATCGAAGCGGGTTTGTTTGAGTGAGTTGACACTTTTAATGGGAATAGTTTCTTCAACATAATGATAACCTTCTCTTTTTATAGCGAGGCCTATCAAGTGGCTTGCCTTGGTGTCACCATCAGCGATTGGGAGGGATTGGCTCAGTCTGCCTTGGAGGCACTTCACATAAATATAGCCCGTGATGCCTACGTCAAAGTACGTAATTTACCCTGGCTGCAGGTGATCAGTGAGCTGCGCGAGCAGCAGCAACGTGCCACAGTGCCCAAGGAAGTCCTGCTGGGCGAGAGTTGCGCCTTTGCGGGCAAATTCAAGGAGGCAGCACGATTGTTTCTCAAATGTGGTCAGTCTACGCGTGCGCTTGAAATGTACACGGATCTGCGTATGTTTGATCTGGCCCAGGAGTATCTCAAGGACGGCAGTGAGCTGGAGAAGCGCGATCTGGTGCGTAAGCGCGCCGAGTGGGCGTATTCCGTGAAGGAACCACGTGCGGCGGCCGAGCTGCTGCTCTCCGCTGGGGAGCATCAAAAAGCCATTGACATTGTCGCCGAGCAAGGCTGGGCGGATGTGTAAGTCAGAGCAGTTCTTACCTAAACTCTTTTCTTACTAATCTCTGTTATATTTTGCAGTCTCTATGATATTGGAAGACGTCTGAGCCTGAGCGAACGTGATGCTTTGCAATCGGTGGCTCAGAATCTAAAATCGTTAAAGGCTTTACCTCTGGCTGCTGAAATGTTCAAGAAGTTGGGTGATGAGGCCCAGGTGGTGCAGCTGCATGTCGAGGTCCAGGATTGGTCAGAGGCTTTTCGTTTGGCCGAAGCTTTGCCAGAATTGCTGCCCACGGTGCATTTTCAGCATGCACAATGGTTGGCCGAAACGGATCAGTTTATTGAGGCCCATCAGGGTGAGTCCAGTTAATTAAAACACAGACTTTATTATAACAATTTATTTTTTTTATAGCATACTTAAAAGCTGGTCGCACAAAGGATGCAAATCGTCTGCTGAAGCAGCTGAGCAACACGGCAATTATTGAGGAGCGTTATCTGGACGCCAGCTACTTTTACTGGCTGCTGGCCAAACAATATCTGGATATCTATCATGAGAAACCGTAGGTTCTCTATAATCTGTATCTTAAAGTCTCATTTTCAACTCTATCGTTTTGTAAAGGGAACAAAATGCCATTGATCATCACCTGAACGAGTACAAAAACCATTTGCGCATTGCAAAGGTCTATTACGCCTACAGCGTTATATACAATTATATGAAGGAACCTTTTACCACACACTCCCCCGTCAGCCTCTTCAATGTGAGCCGTTTCATCTTCAATGAAGTGGAGAACAAGGGAGCCCCAAAGGGCGTTAGCATGTTGTATGAAACTGTGATTTTATCTAAAAAGAAGGGCTTTAAGTTACTGTTCTTATTTATAGCTCGGTGCTCTTTACGCTGGCCAAACAAGCCAAGTTGCTGCAGGCCAACAAATTGTGTCTGCTGGTCAATAAGCGACTGCAATCCCTCAAACCACCAGCGGGAGTTCAAGAGCAAATCGATGTGAGTTTTATTGTTATCATTAAATGATGTATTCATTATACAATTCTCCTTTAATTCACAGCTGAATTTCCTTAATAGCAAGGCCTGCAAGAGCGGTTTTAATGATCCTGAGGAACTGCTGCCCTTGTGCTACAAGTGCTCCAACTATAGCCAGCATTTGAATAATAATAACTGTCCCACCTGCAGACAGGATTACATATTCTCATTTGTTTCTTTTGGTGAGCAGATTAAATTTTTCCTTTGCATAGTTTCCTTTATAAATATGCCTCTTTTTTTTTCAGAAATCTTGCCTTTAGTACAATTCCATCCTGAGGTGGACATAACCGATGCGGAGGCGGAACGTTTGCTCTTGGCACCTGCTAAAGACGCCGAGGATGCGGATCCATTTAACGAAGATGTTGCCAGTGCGCTGCCTTTGAGTTTGGATCGCAATGCTCTGCGCGCCATAGATCCCAACCATGTGTTGATACTCAAGCGACAGGATAAACACATACGCAACATTTACTATCGCAATATATTGCCCGATCTACAGGTTACCTACTGCTCCGAGTGCTTACTGGTTAGTCTGCTATTTACCTACCTTAAAAAAAAGTAATACGATCTCATACTCACACTTTCAGCTATTCTATGCGGAGGACTTTGAGCTGCAGGTTCTTCAGAAGGGTCATTGCCCTTTCTGCCGCACTTCTACGGATAAGCTGCTGGAAGACTTTTGAATCTCATATTATATATGGATTAAAATCGTATTATATATTAAGATCTTTTAAATGAGACATCTTATAAACCTGTTAACAAATATAAACTGCTGTTAACAAACAAAATCTCATTTAATTTATTGAAAAATTCCAATTACATTCAAATGGTTTCATTATTTTATTTAGTTTGTGTAGTTATATGTATATTCAGGAATATTGTGACTTAACTTAATAGAAATATTTCTTAAAGTAGACATTCTTAACACATATTTCAAATATAAACTAATTATAAAAACTGCGCGCTCTGCAAGATCATATTATGGACTTTTAATTTAAGTTCATCATTCGTGATAGCTAAACATTGTGTTTTCGAGCATCAAGGGAGAATGTAACTTTCATCTTCCATTTCCACTTTCCATTCTATTTCTGCGTAATCCGAATTTTCTGTTTGATCTTCCGTTACATTTGTCCAGTCTTTGTCGTAGTCGGAATCGATGTGATCTTCCGTTACATTCGTCCAGTATTGTTGGTAGCCCGAATTTTCCGTTTGTTTTTGATTTTCGTTTGTTTTCGACAAATATTTGTCGGCGAGCACTTTAATAATTTCATTTCTTTTTTCAATGTTTTTTGGTAAGGCTAATTCCACTTTTCTCAAGGCCACTTTTAAGGACTTCTCGCTTTTATATACTGGGGCCAAGGGATTGCTTTTGGCTTGTTTAAGTTTCCCCCTGTATCTTGCAACACGGACCCGCCGCGCAGCCCTTACTGCTTCTGCGAACGCAGCGTCGCGTTGCATTTCCTTATTAACTCTCTCTCTGTAGATTTGCATTCTTTTTGCATCTTCCAATCGTTTTTGTTGTGCACGATTTGGATCTGCATTTATTTTATCCCGATATTTTCGAGAGCGCTCCGCAGCCGTCAGACCTGGCATGTTAGCTACTACTATTTAATAAATTGTATTTATGTTTTAACAGCTGATGTGTCCGTCAGTGATGCCAAATTTTTCCGGAAAAAAGTCAAAACGGCCAAAGAAAACAGGGGAAAAAAAAGCTGAAAAATTAATAAAATACAGAAAAACAGGTCAAACATTTTTTCCTATTTTTGTTTTTTATTTAAAAGTTTTAAGGCATCTTCAATGAATTGATTTTCGTAATTTTCTTTGTCATTGAACTTCGCCTATGGTGCCTATCATCTTTAGGTATTTGCCAGGCAAGTTATCCGTATGGCATCAAGTATTGTGTCCGTGCAAACCCTATCTGTAAAAGATAAAGTATACATATCAATAAATTTGACAAATCTTATAATATATACATTTATCTAATTTTCAAAATAGCATTTAACTATTTCTAGACGGTCCTAGAGTAAGAGTAAAAAAGGGTTATTGCATGCAGAATCTCGATATTTGCTTGCTTCGGACCAAAGTTTTGACGTATTTTCAACATTCTCCAATTTTAAGAGGTGAATTTTAGTGTACCGGAAAAGTGCTTTCGCCTTTATATCGTTTCTATTTCCCAAATTGGCAATAATCGAAAACAAGCTAGATTTTCGGTTAGAAGATATTTAAGATTTTCCCCGGCTGAAGCTAGTCTGCTATTTACATTTTTTTAACAAAAGTGTGACGATCTCACACTTTTAGCTATTTTAGGAGGGGGACTTTGAGCTGCAGGTTCTTCAGAAGGGTCATTTCCGTTTCTGCCGAACTTCTTCGGATAAGCTGCTGGAAGACTTTTGAATCTCATAGCTTTTAAATGAGACACCATCAATTTATTTCCCTAATAAGCCTGTTAAATATAAACTGCTGTTAACAAAACAAACTCATTTCCTTTATTGAAAAATTTTAATTTCATATTAATGGTTTTATTATATTATTTGGTTTGTGTAGTTATATATTCAGAAAAAATTGTGACTTAACTTAAGAGAAATATTTCTTAAAGTAGACATATTAAAAAAACTTATTTCAAATATAACATAATAATATAAATTGCACGCTCTGCAAGATCAAGTATTGGACTTTTAATTTAAGTTCATCATTCGTGATAGCTTCCGTAATAGATTCCGTGTTGTCGAGCATCAAGGGAGTATGTAACTTTCATCTTCCATTTCCACTTTTAATTCTATTTCTGCGTAATCCGAATTTTCTGTTTGATCTTCCGTTACATTTGCCCAGTATTTTTCGTAGTCAGAACTTTCTGTTTGATCTTCTGTTTCATTCGTCCAGTATTGTTGGTAGTCGGAATTTTCTGTTTGTTCTTGATTTTCAGTTGCTTTCGACAAGTATTTGTTGGCGAGCACTTTAATAATTTCATTCCTTTTATCAATGTTTTTTGGTAAGGCTAATTCCACTTTTCTCAAGGCCATTTTTAAGGACTTCTCGCTTTTATATGGCGGGCCCGAAGGAATGTTTTGGGCTTGCTTAAGTTTCCTCCTGTAATTTGCTGCACGGTCCCGCCGCGCAGCCCTTACTGCTTGTGCGAACGCAGCGTCACGTTGCATTTCCTTATTAACTCTCTCTCTGTAGATTTGCATTCTTTTTACATCTTCCAATCGTTTTTGTTCTGCACGATTTGGATCTGCATTTATTTTATCCCGATATTTTCGAGAGCGCTCCGCAGCCGTTTGACCTGGCATTGTTAGCTACTACCAAGGTGGATTTACTAATATATATTTATAGTAAACACACCTTGGCTACTACTATTTTTTTAATAAATTGTATTTGTGTATTTATTAACAGCTGATGTGCTCATGGTTGCCACATCATTGCAATATTTTGTACCATACCAGTGCTGTCAAAATTAGACCGTGTAAAAAGGACAGATTTGAATAAGTTAAAGTACAAATAAAAAATATGGTAGTGTTTTCTAGCAAACTTTTACTTTATTTATAAACTAGAATGCAAAGAAGGTAGAAATAAATAACAGAATGTTTGAAGATACAAATTTTTCGATTATTTCTTCAAAACTCGTTGATTCAAATCTGTCTTTTTTAACGGTCACAGTGGGCAGCACTGTACCATACCTTACCGCAAAATGTACCGAATTAGAAGTGAAAGTTCCAACTAGTGTTGTAAAAAGAAAAAAGCAAAATTAATTTAATTAATTTGATTTATTTTAGCATATATTTTTTTAACTGGATCATTGTACTCAATTTGTAATGATACAAGTGATGTCCGCCCAACAAATTAAATCTAAGAACTACAAATTTGTTAACTAGTGGCATGAGTAGAAAATGAGTTTTATGCCCACGTCTCCTCCTGGTAGCGTCGCTGTTTTATCAGTTGATCCAAGTAGATGGCATCGTTGTCAAGCGCCTCGATAAATGCTTCCCTTACCGCCTTTGGCATGTTGTTGGAGCTGCCCGCCACATAGATGTATGCATTTTGTTCCCTAATCAGTTTGGCCAGGTGGGAGCCATGTTCCTTGATGAGATGCTGCACATACACCTTATTCTCTTGGTCACGTGAGAAGGCTACATGAACCGCAACACTTTGGCTCTCTTGCCACTTCTTAAAGTCCTCTTTAAAATGATAATCCTTGTCCTTCTGACGACAGCCAAAGAAGACAACGAGCTGTCCAATGCTGACTCCCGTTTGTTGCAACTGCAGACGATTCTGAATGATGCTGCGAAAGGGAGCAATGCCCGTGCCGGGTCCAATCATAATCAACGGTGTGTCGGGATCTTTGGGCCAACTCATGGTACCCGGTTTGACGACAGCTCGTAGCTCCACTCCCGATGCCAAGTGCTTCAGCCAATTGGAGCATAATCCCAAGCGCGGCTTATGCATAATTGTCTTATAGTTCACCACAGCCACGAGCAAATCGAGCGTGCCAGATGAGACATCGGAGGCAATGGAAAAGCTGCGAGGTTGTATCCGTGGCATCATTTCAAACAACTGCGATAGCGTCAACTTGGCCGTGGCATGTCTGAAATCCTGCAACAGCTCCAGTAACGTGCGACGTGGTCTATTCACGTAGGCAATTAGGTCGTCCAATCCCTCGGCTGTGCAGAATTCCAAGAGTTTTTCGCGCTCCATTTCATCGTCACAGTTCAGGGACAAGACCTCAAGGAATCGCTGACGTGGCTTGGTAGTAAGATCCCAAATATACTGAGCTGCCTGCAGCAGGGAAATGGGTTCAGCATAGGGCAGAGGCAGCGGCAAATCCTTGTGAGCGCTGCTCACTTCAACCACAGTGCTGGCATTGAACCCGAGGTTGTGTTCCTTTAGCAGATCAAAGAATTCTTGGATATTCTCAGAGCTATTCTGTGGCTGCACATCGAGCACATCGCCTGGTTGCCAGGCAATCGTTTCACAATTGTTGCCACAGAATTGCAGGAAATGCACATCCTGAAAATGATCTTCAGCTGTTGTGCGCACATTTGCAGTCAATTTAAAAATGTGTGGATTCTGTTTCTGCGTCCACTGCAGACGCTCCTCATTCAAAGCAGTTTCCTGCTCCAACACACACACATTCCACATCTTGACGTCCACATTATCCGTTTGTTTCCGCAGGGCCAATGTGCTGCTTAATGTCTGCCACAGCTCCGCCGTCCACGCCAGCGATGTGCCCAAGTGTCCATAGTCATGTTGGTCATCACATAGTCCAAGCGGACACACGGATTTAGCGCCCAGATTCAGCAAACGTTTATGCAGCTTTTTTGCTGCATAATTGAACTTGGAGTAGCTTGAATCACCGAGTCCCAGGCAGGCGAATTGCATGCCATTCAACGAATTGCTTGGCAAGCTGCGTTTCAAGAGAAAACGCCAAGCTTGCTTCATGTTGTCGGGCTCCATGCCGTCGCCCGTGGTAGCCACCACAAAGACCACGAGACGCTCCTCAATGAGCTGCTGAATGTTGTAGTCCTCAAGAGCGAGCACTGGTCCCTCGAAGCCCCACTGACGCGATTCACGCCATATCTGCTCAGCCACATCCTGCGCAGTTCCAGTTTGGCTGCCATAAAGTACCAAAATACGCATAATTTGCTATTAAAATGATTTTACAAAATATAATGAAATACGAATTGTACACAAAGCCGGCGTGTCATCTGACAGCTGTTGATTCCATGGTGTCAACAAAATACAAGGTTGCGTGCAGAGAGAGCAGTGCGCTAGAAACAATAGGTAATCTTAACTTTTTTTGTAATAATAATTAAATTATCTGTACTTTTAATAAACGTAATTGCAACTTACTTAATTTTTATTTTTTATTTGGCTTGGCTTATTTTTTAATTATTGTGCCTTGATAATTTATAGACTGTGACATCACAATTTATTTTTAGCTTTTACGTGATTTTATTTTACCTTGTGCGCTTATTCCAATAACTGATGGTATCGATACCCGAGTATTTTTATTGACAAGTTTGCATGCTCGCTAAAGTAATCAAAATTATTATAAATACTACTTATATTTCACAATATGATTTATGTTATTGGGCATTAAATAAGCAATGACCAAAATTTAATCAAGTGAGTAATCATAACTATTGGATACTATGTCGAAAACCCAATCCAATACACAATTGAGCAAGCAACTGTCCTGGCTGCTGCGACATGGCGCGCAAAAAGAGGGATTAACAATACAGCCCGATGGTTTTGTTAGCGTTTCGGATATTTTGAAGCATCCTAGATACGGCAGAAGCTACAGCATCGAAAAACTGCAGGAAATTGTGGCAACTGATGCAAAGCAACGTTATACACTACGCCGCAGCCCGCTAACTGGCTGCCAGGAGATTCGTGCCAATCAGGGACATTCACTGGCAGCTGTGGAGTCTGAGGCATGTCTGCAGCGTATACAGAGCGTTGCCGAGCTGCCTGAGAGTGTGGCACACGGCACTTACCACAGCAACTGGGAGCGCATCAAGATCGAGGGCCTTAAGCGTATGCAACGCAACCACGTACATTTTGCCATCCTGAGCGGCGATAATCGTGCGGTATTAAGTGGATTTCGCAGAGATTGCCAAGTGCTGATTTATTTAAATGTGGCCAAGGTGCTGGAAGATAGGCTGGAACTATTTCGATCCAGCAACAATGTTATTCTCTGCGCTGGCATCGATGGCTGCATTGGAACTAAGTATTTCCAGCGAGTCATTGATCGATCCTCGGGGAAGGCGCTGGAATTTTAGTCAACAACATATCAATTTGATCAACTGTGCTAGAGCATTTTCGAGTTTTAAGTGTGTCTTGTAAATAAAATGTACTCTGTGTGTTAACTTGTTGCTTTTAAAATTTGTTTTTACAGAAATGAGCGACTTGAAATCTCGCCCAAGGCCCTTGCAAGAAGACAATGCGGTCAACTGCAAGGTGTGCGATGCGCCATTTAAAACATTGCAGGATTGCCTGGCGCATGAGCTGCTCAAGCACACGATCAAACCACAGAAGAAGCTGCGCAAATGCCTTGATGCCGTCACAAAGCTATTTGCCAGCGAGCAAATCCAATCCGAACGACGCATGCTGCAGTCGTTGCTTGTCCAGACACAATCCGGACAGCACATGCGAGCCGTTGTAGGATTCTATGCTGGCAATTGTAATGCTCTGGCCAACTGTTTCGCCCAAGTCCGTAAGAGCATCCAGAAACAGATGCAGGGAAAGGTTAAAGTCTTTCCGTTTGGCTCACTGGTCACGGGCTTGGCTTTAAAAGGTGCGAAAATATTAAATATTATAAATAAATTTGAATCTTTTTATAATGTAAACATTTGCAGACAGCGACATTGATTTATATCTGGAGCAAGTTGACACCAACAGCGGTTGCATGACGCATCGCCAATTATTCAACCGGACTCACAACTTTTTGCGTCGCTCTGATTGCTTTTCGGATGTGTTTGCCATTCGACACGCCCGTGTACCAATCATTCGATGCAAACATGTGATGAGCGGCCTCAGCATAGACATCAGCATGACCAGTCCGAATAGTACCCACAATTCTCGCTTTGTTGCCGAGCTATTGAATCGAGATGTGCGTTTACGCGAACTCTTCCTGTTTCTCAAGATTTGGGCCAAGAAATTGAAGATAATTGGCAGCGGCAGCATGACCAGCTATTGCCTGATTACACTTATCATTTACCAATTGCAACAGCTTCGTCATTTGCCATCGATTAAGCAGCTACAATCCCGATGCGCGGTACATGATATCTTTGGCATAAACTACGCATTCTGCTTACAAAATGTTCGACCGTTGCCAGCCAGTTTAACCACCTTTGACTTGGTCACCAGCTTTTTTGAGCTTTACAGTCATATGGACTTTGAAAAGAAGTTGCTGTCGCCGTATTTGGGCCATGAGTTGGATGTGGAAACGGCATTTTCTGTGCCTGGCAACTTCCCAGAGTACGAAGCCCAAATGATGGCCATGCAAAGGGCCAACGGCGAACAGCCAGAGCAGTTCCAGAGTCAACGATGCGTCTGCGTGCAGGATCCCTTTGAGCTGCAGCATAATGTGGGCCAATCGATATCACAAACGAATCTCTGCTATCTAAATAAATGCCTTGTATTGGCCGCACAAGCTTGCAAGGATACAAAATTGAAATCAACTCCGGCAAAGTTCTATGACTATTTATTATTTGGTCTGGCCGAGAATCTGATGCAGGAACAACGGCTGGAACACCTGCAGCCTGCCAAGGTACGCAAACAGGTTCAACAGAAGATGGCAACAGCTGCCGATGCTGCCACAGCTAAACCTTCAGTTGCTGAGTCAACGGATCCTCCAGATGCGGCGACAGTTCCATCTGCTGCTACAGCATCAGTATCAGTTAAAACAACTGACGATGAGGTGTCATCGAGCAGCCCGGTGGAGAATGGAACACCACTTATGCATGTGCATACACTCACACCCACTAATAATGATCTCAAGAGTTTGCGTGCTGATTTCCTAAGCAAAAATCGTAATGCAAAGAAAACAATTTATTATTATTGGGTTGAATGCTATGTGGATGCTATTAAGGATATTTTGTCAAATATTTATGCACTGAATATGAAGCAAATTGATTCGAATGCACCCTCGACATCCGATACACTGCCGCGACACATCACCTGGCTGATTAGCACCTCGCTGGACACGTGGAGTTCGCGAAACTTTCAACGTACCTCGAAACAATCGTTCTTTGCCCAACAGCTGCAACAAACAATTGAATTTAGCAAAACACGCACACAAAATCCAAGCTATGCCATCAATCTGAGCGGTCGTTTCTCTTTAGTGATCAGTCCGGACTATAAGGAGCTTCGTTTGGAATTGCAACCCATGCCTGGCGATGATTTGGCCCTTCAGCGTCAAAGTCCGCTAACGAAATTCTTCAAATCATTGAAGAATATGCTCTGCAACTATAACTTTAGGGAGAAGGTCATCAGCTTGCAGTATGAACGTTGATTTCTTTCATCTAATAAGTCTTGTTGCCAAGCGAACACATTTTAACCAAATCTAACAAATTAACGTCACAACAAACATTTCAAATTTTAGGTTAATGACTTGAGTTGTTCATTTACGATGCCCACAATAAATTTAGATTTCTAACTTTTTTTTAACGATCATAATTTATATCTTCACAAAAGTCAATGTATATATATTTAGATTTAATCTTTTTATACATACAATATTTTTAGTTTGTGATATCATTATTAGCCATTTATGATTTATTATAACTTCAAAAAATCTATGTAAAGTTATCTTTACCTATAACTATATTTTTTCTTATTATTTACACACTTGTTAATGAAATCACATTTTTAATTGTTTATCAAAGCTGATAAATATGTAAGCTTAACATTTATCATTTCTTGACTTTAAATTTAAAACTAATATATTTAAGTTACAAATTGTTTAATGAAATCATAATTTTAATTTTATATCAAAGTGATTACAATCGAAGATTATTTGTTTATATTTGGAACCTTGTTTTTCTTTTGCTATTTCCATTTTAAGTATCGAATTTAAAATTTTGGATTCGAATATTTTTGTTCCAAATTGAATTATTAATAAATGTTCTTTTGGACCATTAAACCTAAACCCATTTTTAAGAGAAACAACAAATTGATCGGTTTTTGATTTCGTTTATTTACTAATGAGATTTTTCTATGAACAAACTCATTTATTTATTTTGCAACAAATATATGTTTTAAGTAGTATAAGCTAATTAGTATTTGATACTGGTAAACTTAAGCATAATTAAGAATAATTGAAATGTTGGCAATCGTTGTTGTTTTTTTGTTTTGTTGGGATATACGTACATACGAGATAAGTTTAAAGATATGAATTGGAATAATACAAAGTCTCTACATGAAGAGCTTAAGGAGTGAGCAAAAGGATATATAACAGTATGTATATACAAGTACAATATATAAGTATATATATTTTTATTTTGAATACAGCAAGTATTTAAGTAAATATTATTATCACGTTGTTGCTCTGGAAATGTTTCAGAGTCTCTGGTGTTAACGCCCACACGGCCCCAGAAATGATCTAACGACTAAGTTTAACAGCTACAGCTAGACCTAGATAATGACTAACTAACTAGATATAACGGCACTTGGGGCAATCTCAACTTTTGGGTCATTACTAACTGGCTAACTAGTAGTTGACTAGAATTAACCGCTTTTATGGCGGCAATAACAGTACTTCTTGATGGCAAAATCATTCATGCAATCCGCCTCGCCGCTGTACGAGTTGAGTCGACTCACGGATCCCGTGACCTGGACATTGTCCTCACTGGTCATGTTCTTATTATACCGCACCGTTGCCTCATACAAAGCCTGATTGGGTGCGGTCGAAAACGTGAGCCAATAGATCTGTGCCTGACTTGGATCGACCTCAGAGATCTTGGCCTTATATGCCGCACTGATGGCCTGCAGCGTGAGGGGCTGACAGAGATGGGCCAGACTGCCATTGCGAAAGCTGGTCACGTAGTCGTTTAGATAGTGCACCACACGCTCGCCCAGATGCCGCACCGTCTTGGAGTTCTTTTTGACGGCATTGTAGGACCAGCAAGTGCACCAATGATCCTCAATTGCCACATCCCCGCAACTGCGACTCAGAGGCACGGGCAGCAGCAGACTCTGACACTGGGGACAATCCTTGGCGCCATCCAGCGTCTCCAGACTGCCAGTGCGACTGCCAGTGCGACCCGATAAAGTGAGTATGTGTTTCAGCGTCATGTGGAGATCATAGGGAGTCGTCAGACGATTGCGATTCTGACGCAGTGCGTCCACAAATTCTGGATGCTCGGCTCTCACGAATGGTGGCAGCCAGATGAAGAGAAAAGGCAGTCGTTCCTCCAGATGACCCGACCAGGTGGAACGTGTTGGCCCAAAGCGCAAACCATGATCACTAAAGAACACAACAATACTATGCTCCATTGTGCCCTGTGTCACGAGTCGCTGTAGATAATCCCTTAGATAATCATCCATTGAACTTGTCTGGGAAATGTCGCCGTGACTGTGTGTGTTTGTCCAGAAGAAGCCAAAGAAGCTATCGTTGCGATAGCGTCGAGCGAATTCCAGCGCATAGTTATAAACATGCTCCGATTCCGTCTCAAAGCCCACACAATGTGGCAGACCCAGCACCACATTCCCGTCCAGCAACTTCTCCGCCGCCGACAGATACGGACGTAAATAGTAATCCACGGGCGGCTGCTTAAAGCCCTTCTTTAGGTAATTAAAGGTGTTGATCTTGACCGCATCCTCGCCATAGGATGTCACATAGCCATGCTTTTTGTACAGCTTCCAAACGAAGTCGCATTTATCGAGGCCACCCGAGACATAGGGATTACAGTGCTTCATGGCATTGCTCAGATTGTAGCCCACCATGAGAGCCATAATGTTGGGAAATGTATTGTCATCAATCTGAAAAGAATTGAAAGGTCAGTAAAAAAGCAAATTCTAAAATCTATATTCATATATAACTGTTTGTCCTCACTGTCCGACTGACATATCAATGTGTAGGCCAAACGGTAAAAGATAGAAAGATGAAATTCTCACACACTCGGGGTCAAAGCTCATGGAATTGTTTAGTGTGGAAAACATAGATGGTGTGTTTGGGACTGTCTCTCAGTCGAAATCATATAACTGCCATAGGAACAATCGGATGAAAATTACGTTTAGTATTAAAAACTTTTTTGTACTTATTTCCTACTCGAAAATTCGAGATTGGCATTGATTCTTATCCCAAAATCCCCAAATTTTAATTTTAAAATTAAAATTCTCCTCACCTTATTGTAGCCCGCCAGCTCGAACCAATCGCTGTCGTACAAATACTGTGCTGTCTTGGGCATTGCACGGATGAGATTCACCCGGGAGATGCTGTCGATGCCAATCATGAGCACGCTGGGCACACGTTTGCCCTGATCCCGGCGCTTCCATTGCTTCAGCCGTTGTTGTATCTCCACTCGCTCGGGAATCGTCGCATGTCCATTGATATAGATCTGCCCTTTATCCGTGGAACACTTGACAATCACACTGTCCGTGGTGTTCGATATTTGTGCCTTGCTCTTGAAGTGCTGACAGTTCGTATAACTGACATTCGACTCACTGACCCTTTCGACGCCCATGTAACAACAACTGAATACGTTTTCCACGTGATAGCTCGGAAATGCCGTCTTATTAATGCTCAGCACGTAGCGTCGACTATGGTCGTCGAAGCGCATCTGGGTCAGAGGGAGACGTTGCTTGCAGGGCTTGTAGGAGACTCGCTTGAAGTGACGCATCACATCCCGTTTGTAGGGATCCAGATCCACAATCCGGCACTGATTGCTGTAGACAAGATAACCTTTCGGCAAGAGTATTGTCTGATTAGCTTCCGGATCGATTGTAGTATATGACCCCACTGGATATGATATTACAAATTGTACACAAAACAAATACATACAAACGGAACGGAAGACGATGCAAGAAGGCATGCAAGCAAACGATGACAATCAATAAGAAAGGAGTACCAAAAAATAAGATATAAAAATAAATAGTAATAAGATACAAACGATAAAGATAGTGCAAATAAAATAAGCAAAGTTGAGTTTACACTACAATAGATTCCTATAAAGAATGTGTTACTCTTGATATAATACAAATAATTTAATCATTATAAACAGACCTCTTCGATCCAATTTTAAATATATACGTATATTCATAGCTTTATTATGTTACTAAGCATTTTATATTTGAATTAGCATTGGATCTACGATTTAAATGTGTCCTGGAAATTAATTCTTATTCAAAAGGGCTTCATTTACTGTATGGAAGTATCAGTAATAATTTCTATGCATTAGTAGAAAGTACATAATCAAGTAGATATTCTATTCTATTCTTAAGATTTTTTCAACTGTGTCTACTATATAGAGTTGAATTGTATAAATAATCCTAATTTATATTTTCGAAACTCTGTTTTCATAGTACCCTACGACTTTGCCTATTCATTAAATTTACAAAATATGAAATATGTAAAACTTGTTTTCAAAATAGCCCGTACCTTCATTATCCAACACGCCAGAATGATGATGCACCTGAATAATGCTATCGACGCTATCCAGATCCAGCACATCGGCGGGACCGATTAGGAAATAGGAGAATATGAATACCACGAGTAGACCCACGAATAGCTTTCGACGGACCAGTATTTGTCGGCCATACCAGAGGAATGTGGGGGCAACAGTTGTGGATTTGTATGTGATTCCAGTCGTCATGGATGATTCCCTGGCATCCATGAGACCGTCGCCCGCGTTTTCATTGTCACTCGTGTCCAACAATGGGCGCCTGTCGGACATCGTGAGAGCCCAACTGATTGGCTGGGTTGTCGGATCAACCTTGGCCTCGCCAGCTATCTACAAACAAAATAAAATGTGAAAGATCAATTAGTACATTTAAATATTTTTTTCTTAATAATAGAAACCAGTTTTTAGTTGTGAATGCCTAGCATGAAATAAGTTTTGCTTACTTCTATTCCCACATCCGAACACTTCAAATTCTCGACAGTTTGCATTGTGTCTTCTCTTGCAGCTTTTATTGCACAAACTTTAATTGTTAATGACGTAATGTTTAATGAGTCACACACAACAACACCACATTTAACAAATCAATTATTTTTCAATGGATAAACTCTACTGTTTACATTTCGGTATAGTTTTGCATTATTTTAATGTATAGTTAAATTGATAATATTATCTTAGATTTCATAATAAATTGTATATTTATTTGTTTATTGATATTTTTGTATATTTTTTTTAAGTCCCACGAGCGTAAATGCACTTCTTAATGTAGAATCAACTTAATATAAATAAAAAGTAGTTCATATTAATCACCACGAGTGATTTGTGCAAAGCTTTGCAATGTACTGATCAAATTATCACCATTCAATGCATTGCACTAACTAACTGTTATCTTTTGTGTTTTGCTTTCTCCCAAATTTTCGCCTTTCTTAGATAAGGGCGACAAGACGATTAATTACTACACGAACCCTTTTTGTAAATCTTTAAATCATACTAATTACATCGAACTTTTAGTAAATCTATTATACATTATAAAACAAAAATTAAACTATTTAAACAAAAATAAAACTCACAGAATATCAAAGATAAAAAAAATTGATCAGCCCTGTTTAGATATTTATCATGATTTATATGAATATTATTTGTGTTGTGATTTAGTGAGAAAACTCACCACGTTCCCCAATACGCTTTATTTGTTTGTTTGTTTATTTTCTTTGAAACTGCACCTCTATTTTTTGTTATGTTGAGTGCGAGTCAAAGCATTGGAATACTCGTATCGTTTCTGCCATGTTGCACATTTCTACTACAAATGTTACAAGTTTTTTTTTTTATAAAAACTATGTTTAGATTGTCGCTGCACTGCACAGAAAACACATTCACTGCCAAGAACGAGTCGAACAAATATACATATTTTCTGGGTCAGCACTAAAATACATAAAAATTTCCGCTGCTAATGAACTGTACATTTAGCTTAATCTATTTGTTGACAATTTCAATTTATGACACATAAATATCAGCGGCAAAAAAAATGGTATTTAAATTAGTTTGCGTGAAAAATGCAAGTAGATTAACTGCGAGTAATGAACGACAGCGACAGTTTTACGCGGTTTGTTTATATTTGAAAATTGCAATTTAGCAAAATAATCGAAAAGTTTGCATAATTTGATAAGCGAAAGCGAAAGAGCAGCGAGCCGAACACGTCGACCGATCCGTGAGCACTTAAAAAGATACACCAAACAACATATTCATTTTCATTTTCATTGTACAATAGTTGCGGACGGATACGATCTCCTCTCTCGCACCGCACCGAGTTTGTCCAATCACGAATCCATTCGGCTGCCGCCGTCACTCAGTTTCGCTCTGGCTAACCAACTATACATATGTACATGTATATAATTTTATATATAAATACAAATGTAGATGTTGAGATTATAGGTTTGCATTTGCATTATCATAAACATCAATATTATGATGGCCTCAGCGTTTTTCATGCTCACTATTCCCTGTAATTAAAGGGCGTAAGGTGTATAACATTTGTTTTTATAGACGTAGCTAAGTGTTTAGTACTTACTGTAGTTATAAAACTGCCTAGTACCTACCTACTAATTTGAATTTTTAAATCCATTACTCTGACTTTAAATACATTTTATTTTATAATTTTCATTATTTTTTATATTGTTTATAACCCTGTTATTATTATATATATTTTTTTTAATATCACCATTGCCTATTATATTTATTTAGCTAATTTTCTTTAAGATTATGTAACTATAAGTTTTACCTCTCGAAAATCTATAATAACAAATACAAAAAATTTCAGAGCAGGGTATCTAGTAGCTCAGCGGCTAAAACTTTCTGTGCTTAATTATTATTTTTTTTTATCTATGTGCTAAGCCAAATTGATGAAGCAACAATGATGGATTATGTAATTCCCAATGCACGTTTATAATTATCACGATTTCCGTCTATGGAATCATAGTTTGTTGCTAACTATTGAAAAATATATAAAAAAGCAATTGAAAAGTGAGGCCCAACACACACAAATACATTTTAACTACGATGCTTCCACATAAAATTCTTGTTTTTTCAATCAAATTTCATAAAGATGAGTAATGTGCTTGTGATTAAAACTATACAATGAAAAATTAAAGAACAAAGCAATAAATAAAAAATTACCTTTTTTTATTGTTGAACGTAATTCGAGCCCCAGAAGTCTAGGCAAAATTCCCAGATAATTTTCATTACATTGAATTGTATCACTAAAAGGCCAATGAATTAAAGCACACCATCTCCGTATACATACATTTGATAAATTCCATCAACAAATACGCGAAAGAATCCGTCTTTAGACTAATATATAAATTTGTTTATTTGGTTTTTCTTTCTCTTAACTTTCAAAAAATTCTCAATGACAATTTTGTTTTTAAAATTCCAATCAAAAACTTAACTTTATTTTGAAAGCATTTTCATGGCAATGCTTTTGCTCTTACTTTATGTTTACATTAAATCCTAAAAACAAATGGCTTTTATTTTAATATTCTAATAAAAGGTATGAGAGTAAAAGCATTGGAAAATAGACATACAAAGAATTAACGATTGAATGGTAATATCAGTGTTGAGCAGTCATTAAAACCAGATTTTTCTGATTACTTTCTAGTCAAGTTGTTTTTTTTTATAAAATTATAGTTTTCATTATCTCTCGGTAGATTACCCAAAGCATTCGCGACAAATAAATATATTTTTGTACTTAATGCACAACTAAAGTATATTATAAATTCAGTGTGCTTATTAAGTTAAATCGAATAACATGGAATTGATGTTAATGATAAAAATCAGAGTGCTTTAAATTAGTTTGTTGCATGATGAAAGCTAATTCTGTTTCAGAACACATATCGATCATATCTCATGGCAATTAAACTGAGCCATTTCAAAACAGGAATTATCATGAAAATATTAATTGTTTAGCATTATTTATTTGCTTTTTATTTCTTAGCAATAGAAACCGAGCAAGATGAACAGCTTTTCCGATATATTTACAATAAATAAATAAATAAAACTATAAACAAAAGAAATGTACATATAAAACAGAGGTGTAAACTTTTGCCGATAGAATGCAATTTTAGCTAAATGTCTTAACATATTTATTTTGTTTCTATATTATTTGATTATAGTGGCTTTAGTTTGCCAGAAAAGGGGAGCGTTAAATGAGTCACTTCATGGGCTTGGTATTGCAATTTACATAAAACAGACTCAACCAATCCTTGCTGCGTACATGTTTCTTTATATGTATAGGTATGTCGAGGACGTAGTGACGTAGTAAAAATAACATGAGCACAGACACACTCACACTCCCACACACACAGACACGCATAGCGTGCAAAGTGCTGTCAAGTTTCCCATTGAAGCAGATTCAGTTGCAGCGTCAGCGTAAAAATTGCAAACATTCGTGTGACACAATAGATACTAACAAGCTGCGCGTGCACACAGATACACACGCACACACGCACGCACACCCATACCACACACACAAGTGTAGAGAACTTTTTCGCCAAACGGTTTTTCCGCATCCGCAATTGACAAAGTAAAAGGACCTTTGCACTCACTTGAATTCATTTTGCAAGCATTTTGCAGCTTTTCATTGATTGCAACTAATACAATATATAAAGCAATATGTTATGCGCTTTAATATTTTATTATATTACACACAAACACACATATAACACTCTTAAAAAAGACAGCAACACACCTACACGACGGTCGCGTGTCCTGCTGCAATGGCTGGCAAACGGATAATAATAATACAAAATATTTTGCACGCTGCCGCCGCCATCACAGCAAGTTTGATGGTGAGAGTGTGAGAGCTTTCACACATTCACACTTGGCAGAAAAAGCGAGAAAAAGAGAGAGTAATAGATAGAGAGAGCATAGGAATGGCAACAGCCGCTGCATTTTGAGAGCGGCGCCTAAAAGTATGCAATGTTTATTTGTTTGTTGCTTTCAGTGCCAACACAAACTCACAGCGACTGCGCAGTCGACGCGACGCTGACGCCAGCCTCTGACACTCAAATGGCGTCCTAACCATCTGTTGAATGCCCCAAATATTCGCAAATATACAAAGTGCCGCCTTGAATGAATTTAGAGAGGGGGGCGAGCAGCAAGTAATCGTCTGGAATTTCGGCACGTGCTTGTCCGAAATGACAACAAAAACAAATGGCGCGGCAGAGCTACAGGGTGTTTCGAGTGTGAAGCGGAATTGGAGTGTAGCATGTAAAGGAAATAGCTACAGCTTATATGTTATTATTATATCTGATTATTCTAAAAATATTCCTATAATTCAAATAACAAACAAACTTACTTTGAAAAGTCCCATTAAGCCCAATTATACGTCTCAAAAATATCTTTAAATATAAACGCAAATTCATCATTTTTTGACATTTTTTTTTTATTTTAAAAATAAGTTTTTTGTTTTATTATTATTATGTATTTCATTAATGCATTTCTCGTTAATGGTCGAAATTTCGTGTTGCTTTGTTTTTGACTTTTAAAAAGATGCAGACATAGAGTAAATAAAGGATTTGATATTGGTACATTATAATGCCTTACAATTTCATACATAATATATCGTTATTCATCATGCACATCAAGCATTTTGTTAACTTATTTACAAACAAATTTATAGATTTAAATGCATCATTTGTGTATTTTTTGTTTTTTTGATTTTTTCGTTTCGTTTCTTTTGCCTGGCCATAATTTAAATAAATTAGATAATTTCATAAAACTAAGCTAAGCGAATGAAGATTGTTTTTTTTTCGATTTAGTTTTTCCTTTTTTGTGTTTTTTCATTGGGTAGTGTGAGAATAAATAGTTGAATGGGCACATGAGTAGAATAAATAGAGTGTGTGAATGTGATGTGGGGGGATAGCGGGATGATAGGGTTAGAGTGCGCGGAGGGCGCACAATTGTCAGCATCGCTGGGTCAAAGGATGTCCGAAGGGGCATCCCTTGCTAGCAAGGTGGCAATTGGGCGTGGCAGACGCAGTCAAAAAATAATAAATAAATAAATAAATAGCGTTAAAATCAACTTAAATGCTAAATCAAAAATCAAATATCTTTTTTTTAAATGGTCAGTGTGGGAAAGTGGATGAAATAGTGTTGCAAGTGTTGCAAATGCAGTTTGTTGATCATTCCCCAGCGTTGAACGATTTACCACAGCGGCATGGGACGATGTCTGGCCAAATAGACGGGCAGACTGGCGGCATTGGGCGCAGGACAACCTAGAGAGAATTGAGAGAGATTAGTTAAAGATTGACTTTATTTGGATTTCTCAAAACTTACGGCAGACGGCGCAGGTTTGTTCGTCGGTGCCATCGCCGCAACCGTCGCGACCAGAGCACACAATTGCCGTGGATCGGCACAGTCCGTTGCTGCAGCGGTGCGGGCAATAGGCATCCTGATCATTGCGACTGGCTAAGAGGCCGCCCGCCTCGATGAGACGCATGAAGAGATTGGGCATGGCACGGGAGCCGCACAAATGCGGCGGCTCATCGCTGCCATCCTTGCAGGAGACAATCGCATTGCAGTACTCATACTCCGGCAGGCACTCGCCACTCTTGCAGCGGAACGTGTGCGGCGGACAACTGTTGCCGCCCTTCTGCACGCCACTGCAGCCGAGCTCATCCTCGCCATGGGGACACTGCTTGCGTCCATCGCACAGTGCTGCCCTCGAGATGCAGCGGCCACTGCGCTCACAGCGGAACGCCTCCGCGGGGCACGTTTGATTCAGTCGCGCATTGTGGGTGCACTCCTCGTCGGAGTCGTCGTTGCAGTCGGCGCGACCATCGCACACAAAGAACCACGAGATGCACACGCCACTCGAGCGGCACTGTAAGAGAAGCACAATTTGGTTAGGTTTTAAAATAAATCGACATTTTCCAAACTAATGAAGTTTAGATGCAGAATTCAGAAGTCAAGCAATGAACAAATTGACATTCCACTCGAAAATTTGACAAAGTTATAAGAGTCTAAAGTTTTTAAAAAAACGCCAAGGCTTGAAAAAAATTTGAAAATATTCGAAATAATTAATATTTTTTCAAGTTAGATTGAGAATTAATTTAGAAGTTGATCAATGGTGAAATTGTTATTCCATTTAAGTTTTAAAAAAGTTATGAGTGTTGAAAGTTTTTGAAAAATGGACAACGGGTAGGGTTGATATTTAAAATTTTTCAAATGAAAAAGGTTTAGATGCTAAATAAATTAAAAAGTCCAATAATGATTGGCATTCCATCCGACGGTTGGTAACATTTCTCACCAAGTTATGAAAGATTAAATTATGAAAGTGTTGGGAAAGAAAAGAAATTTTCAAATAATGATCATACAGTTGAGTTTCCATAACTCAAACTTCTACATATAACTCGAATTTCTTTCTAACTCGAGCTAAATAAGTGGCAGTAAAATTAATAAACTTAAGAAACTCTATAAGTCGAATTTCTCCATAACTCAAATCTTTTCTTTGGATAATGGTGATTCGAGTTAGGGAAGTTCGACTATATTTATATTCTGTACAGAAATATATAAGATTTTAATGAAGTTATAATAGTTCTTTCTGCTTGCATTGTCACTTATTTTTAATCCTTTGTACACAAAGTTGTCTTAGATGAAGCTTACCTGGAATGTGCCTGGACTGCATCCTGTGCGCTCCGCACTGCATTGTCCTTGTGCGCCCTCCGCTGTGGCGCAGTCGCAGACGCCGCGTCCATTGCAAACCGTGTGGGGATCCGCCAATTGGCACTGACGATCGCTGGCACAGGGCAGACCCAGGGAGATGGCCTCCAGGCCGAGATCGACGCGCTTGCGCAGCTCTGAGCCAGGCTTGCCACTCAGGAGGGACAGTGTGGAAACTGGAGCTGGCGCTGGAATATTGGCAGCTGGTTGCGGTGTCGCCTCCTCCCAGTTCATCAGGGGTTTCAGTGTGGTCACCACAGGTGCTGCCGGTTCCATCAAAGTCACGCGACTCGCCAATCCCAACATGGTTTGTGTCGTGATCTCAACGATGTCCGCCGGATTGGGAGTGGCTTCCTCATGCCTCTGACTGGACACAGAGGGTGCATTGGCTTCCACCTCAATGTGATTGTTCTGATCCAGCAGCGTATCCAAAGTGGTTGACTCCACAATCAGACTGTCCGACTCGAGTTCCTGCACTCGAACTGGACCAGAGTTGTCGCTCAAATCGAAGGGCAACTCCTCGGGTGACAAGGTGCGTTCGGCTTCGGGTTCAGGTTCCACTGTTGTCAGTTCGGACTTGGTTTGCTCTTCCTCAACTGCAGCAGCTGCTGAGGCTGGTGAGGATTCCTCTGCCACTGGCATCTCTGGATAGAAAGTGATCAGCTTCTCAGCCACATCAATGCCGGATGCTTCTGTAGCTGCTTCCTCATCATCCTGTTGATGTTGTTCCTCCTGCTGTGTCTCCTCTTGTTGCTCATTCATTTCAGCTGCCTCGGCCAGCAGATCGGGCATGGCTGGCACCTGCTCCTCATCCAACTGGTCCGTTTCTGTCTCCGTCTCCGTCTCCGTCGGCATGGGTATCGTCTCCGATGGCTGTTCCCCAAATGGCACTGGGGGAACTGTGCTGTCACCCTCGAGCATCAGATCACTGAGTATGTCCGCAATACTTTCGCTTTCCTTGAAGTCTTCCTTGACCTGTTCCTCCTCGCTGACAATTGGCACCTCGGCGGCCAGCTCTGGAATTTGCGTAGCTGAGATCTCAGTCTCAGTCTCCGTCTCCGCTTCGGGTTGGGCTTCAGTCTCTGCTTGAAGTTGCTCTTCCTGCTGCTCTTCCTTTTGTACCTCCTCGATTTGTTCCTTTAGCTGCTCAATGCTGCTATAGTCCACTGTCTCCTGGGGCTTTGGAAGCTCTTCCACAGCGTCTGGAGTTTGTTGTTGTTGCTCTTCTTCTTCAGCTGGCATGGGTAGCTCGTCGTGTTGTGCCTCCACTGGAGCTGCTGCCTCCTCTTGAATTGACTCTGCCTCCGCCGCTGGCGTTGACTCCACCTCCTTATCTGCCTCCATCTCTGGCCTTGTCTCCGCCTCCGTCTCCGCCTCTGTTTCAATGGCCTTGATTGGCTCTTGCTCCACATTTGGCTCCGCTCCTTGTATGATATTATCATTTTCAGTTTTGTCCATTTCCGTTTCATTTATTTCTCCACTTTCACTGCGCTCGGTGACAGTTTCCGATTGCTGCTGCTCCACCTGATCCACCTGCTCCGTAGCTGACTCCTCTTGGATGTCGGTCTCCTTCAAAGCTTCGGTGGTTTCCTGCAGCAGCACTTGGTGGTTAATTGGCAATGCCTCAGTGACAGCCTCGGCCTCAGTTTCAGTTGCAACCGCACCTTCATCATGATAGGTTTCTGGCTCTGTCTCCGCCTCAACGGCATCCACATGCGACACCTCATCATTAGCCACGTTGTCTAACTGCTCTTGGTCTGTCTCAGTCTCTGGCTCAGTCTCTGCCTCCTTCTCCGTCTCTACCACTGTCTCTGTCTCCTTCTCCAACTCGGGCTCTGTCTCTGCAATTGTTTCCGACACTTCGGGCGTCTTAATTGCATTTGCATTTAGCTCATTCTCCTTCTCCTCCTCCTTCTCCTCCTTCTTCTCCTCCTCGGCGATTTCTGGTTCAGCTGCCGTCAGTTGAGTCGTTGCCTCCAGTTCCACCTCCTCCTCCTCTTGTTGCTTCTCCTCATCAGCCTCTGTGGTCTGCTCTTCGCCTTGCTGCTGTGGCGCCAATTCATCATCATTTGTTGGGTAAGTCAATTCCTCGTGTTGTGCTTCGCTGATTGCCTCCACTTCAGCCTCCGTCTCCGTCTCCAGCTCAGTTTCCCTCTCCGTCTCTGTGGCAACTTGTTCCACATTCTCCTCCTGCTTCTCCTCATTGTTTTGTGACTCCTCTGGCCTTTCAGTTGTTGCCAGCTCCGCTTCAGCTTCAGAATCAGCTTCATCCTCCGCAACTTCAGCTGGTTTCTGTTCCTCGATTTGCTCTTGATTTAATTGATTGGCTTCATTTAAATCATCTTCGCCACTTGTCGGCTTGACGTCGGCGCTTTGTTCTCTCTGATCGCTTTCAGTCTCTTTCTCCTTCTCCTTCTCCATCTCTGTCTCCTTCTCCATCTCTTTCTTCGTCTCAATTTCAACTGCATTCTCGTCAGCGGTTTCTGTTGCTTGCTCGACTTCTGTGGCTTCAGCTGCGGGTTCTGCGTCTGCTTCTGTTTCTGGCTGAGATTCGACTTCGGATTCGGATTTCTCTGTCACTTGACTTTCCATCTCCACTTCGGCGATTGTCTCTTTCTCCGCTTGACTTTCGTTATCCTCCAATTTCGCTGGCTCCTCCTCGGCAGCTGCTTCTGTTGTGGCTTGCAGCTCCTCCTCCTCCTTCTCCATCTCGATCTCCTCTTGCTTTTCTGGCACTTCATCAACTTGATCATTAGCTGCCGTGTCGTCAATTTGTTGTGGCATCTCTGGGTTCACTGCTGTCTCTATCTCCATATCCATCTCATGATCTCCCGATTGTTCCGTCACACTTTCAGTTTCGTGGATCTCATCGTTATGCACGGGTATCAAATCATCATCACCAGCCTCAGTTGCCACCTCCTTCTCATCCTCCAGCTGCAGTTGCTCATAGTTCTTTGTGCCTGTCTCCGCATCAGTCTCGGTCTCATTCTCATTCTCATTCTCATCTCATTCTCCTTCTCAATGGGCACTGTGGCAACTTGTGGCTCCAACTCGTCGTGCTGCTGCTGTTGTTGTTGTTGCTGTTCCTCCTCATCGACGGGCGTTTCATAATCGAATTTCATGGTATCGTCTGCGGTGGATTGTGCTGCAATTTCTTGTGCGCCCGATGCTTCCAGCTCCTCCTCTTCCTCCTCATGCTGCTCCTGCTCCAACTCAGCAGCTGGAGTCTCTGGTTTTATCTCTGCCTCCGTCTCTTTCTCCGTCTCCGTCTCCGCCTCCTTCTCTGCCTCTGCCTCTACTTCAGGTTTGATGTCATGTTCCTCCGCATATTCCTCGTCGATTTTATAGGGATAGTCATAGGCGGGCGCGGCTTCAGTCTCCTGCTCGACGGCTTCTATAGCTTCTGTAATCACATCAGCAGGCGTCAACAATTGCTGAGCTCCCGTTGTGGCACTTGGCGTTGATTGCGGCTCCTGAGCGTGTTGTTGTTCTTCCTCCTCGGGCGTCACTTCTTCCACTGGTTGGGGAATCTTCTCAGGCACCTGATCGGGCACCTCTGGCTGCTGCTGTTCCTCCTGCTTCTCCTGATTCTCCTCCAGCTGCTGCTGTTGTTGTGTCAGCTCTGTTTCCTCATGTGCCAAATCAATGGGCTCCAGTTTCTCGCCATTGTCCACTTCGCTGATTTGTGGTCGCAATTTGGGCGCCTCAACATCATCTTCCTCCAGAGTTTGCTCCTCCACGCTAGCGGGCAACTCATCCTCCAAGACCAAAGGAGCTGAAGTTGTTCTCGCAGTCGTGGGAGCGGGAGTTGTTGTCGTGGTTGTCGTTGTTGTTGTCGTTGTTCTGGTTGTTGTTGGTGTAGTGCGTCGGGTTGTTGGCTCAGGTGTAGTTGTTGTCGTTGTTGTGGTTGTTGTTGTGGAAGCCTTCTCCACTAGCTGCTCCTCATCGGCTGCTGCAGGTGCCACACACAATCCTCCAACCATTTTCGTTGGCGCCGTACACTGACAACGTCCAAAGAGATTGGGAATGAGGAAATCGCAGTGGGTGCGTGTATCAAACATTTGACAATGGGCGTGGCTATAACATACAGCGCCAGGATGAGCCGCTGCAGAGAGAGAGAGACAAGAGAGAGAGAGAGAGAGTTAGTTAGAGAGAGACAAAGATATAAGTCCCAAATATGGATTGTGTTATTAATCGAAATGTGAAAATCGTCAATATGTCGGCAAATAATATCGATTATTCGAGTTTTTTTATTGAAAAAAAAAATTTTTAAAGGAAAACGTAATTGTTTAACCAAAATTCACATTTATTTTTAAATAATACTTTTTTTTGCTTGCTTAAAACATGCATCAAGCAATTTCTTTGAATTTTTCAATAAGATTTCATTAATAAAAAAATATACATTAATAACAATGTTATATATAGTGATGAAAATCCAAATTGTGGATTGAGCTTATAATCGAAATGTTGAAATTGCCAAAACAAAAATCGAGTTGTCGATATATCGTCAAAAAAAAAATTTATCGAGTTAAAGTACTTGAAAATCGCTCAAGCATTAATCGAGCTGTCGATTGCTGTAATTTTTCGATATATTTTTACATCCCTATTACGCATGAGTTACACAAGAGATAGATAGATTCGCATGGTCTGCATTCTGTTATTAAGTTAACCGTAAATTGTGCATCAGCCACCAAATGCATATTAAAAAGCCATCATCATCATCGTCAGGCAGAACATCAATGTGAACAGCAGCAACAAGAATAACAACAACAACAACAGCTACAGAGTAAAGACAATAACAACAAGAATCTTCAAGGCATTAGCCCGCCTTCGACATGCCTAATAACCGTCAATACGAGCAGAGTAGAGTAGAGTGGAGTAGAATCAACTGCAATCACATTCACATTCACATTCACAACGCATTGTTGATGACGTCGCCCATCGCCAGTTTCCCGTTTCCCATTTTGCCCATTGTTTTCCTATATCTGCTGTACGTCTCACCTTCCTTCCTCTTTCTACAGCACTTTCTGCATTCCAGCAGCTTAAGCGCCCGCCCGATTTGGTGCGACGGCTACTGCACAAACAACAACAACAACAACGACAACAACAATACATGTACATATAACTGGCCACCTGAATCTCAGCTAGCTGCTTAGCGACTTCCCTCTCTCAGCTCCCAACTTCCAACTCCCAGCTATGTCTTCTGTCTTCTGACTCTGACCCACTTTCGGGGCATGCCGCCTGCTGCAGGCGCTCAACTTGTTTTCACTTGTTTCGTTTTGGCTTTTGGCGTGGCAGGCAAAGCAACTTGCAACTTGCAACAGCGACATGCCATTGCCATTACCAACCAAGCAACCAAGCAACAAATCCAAGCAGCCACAATTTTCAGCTGCTGCACCTGCAATCGCTGCTGCCAACTCACCGCACCACTTGCACCACTTGCCACGTTTGGCGTCCACATTGCCCTTAGGGCTGCGTCTGGCTGCGCCTCGTCTGACAGCGACTCCAGCTCACAGCTCTGGCTGACAGAGATCGGAGCTCCAGAGTCAGCGCGGCGCCCCAATTTTGAATGCCTTCAGTTCCCACAGGAATTGATTATACGTATGCTTATAAAGTAAGTATATCTGGAGCTTAATATATCTTAAATTTAAAAACTTAAGGTTTTCAGAGCTTTTAAAGTTCAGAGCTAATATCTCTGAATATAAAATTTAGTCAATTGGCATTGGCTAAAATTTGAATATATTGCTATTTTTTGCATAAATATTTTTAACCAATTATTAAATTATATTAATATATCCTAACAGATCTTTTTCTAATATATATGATACATATTTACAGTGATAAGTATTTACAAAATTTAGTTTTAAATTTGTACTTGACATCTTCCGTTTTATGTTTTTTTTTTCAAAATTCTCCATATCCATGATTTATCCATGATATTTTAAACTATTTTATTTATATGCGAAACACAATAATACATTTCAAATATATTGTATGTATGTAATATCATTTAGATTTAGACTTTTAGCTTAAACAAATAAAAAATATATAATATTTTGAATTGAAAGTCTAAATAAAAATATTTAAATTAATTACATAAAATGTGAATTATTGAAATAGTTGATTAATAAACTAAAACTACATTTCAATTGACAATTTATTAAAAAAAAATTATTAAATTCAATAAAAATTGATTAGCATCGCTGGAATTCCGCTTTAAAATACCAAAAGCGATGCCAGCTAAAATTTCCGCGGGAGCGTGCGTTCCGTATGGAAACAGAGCAGAGGGGAATGCGAGGGGAGTTCAACTGACAAAGAGTCAAACGTTGTCGGCTTTTCACAAAGGTATACACGGCATTACAAGTACCTGGCCGGGCATTGGTGGAACCGGTTGGTCTAGGCACTTAAAAGGCGCATACATGGCGTATACTTAACGAATGCGCCACTGACACTGACGCTAACCTGGCACTGACTCCCGACTCCGACTTTGACTCCAACTGCAACTCAAACTGAAACTGCAGCAACGATGCTGTGACTTTGACTTGGACTCTGACTTTGACTTTGACTCTCTGACTGTAAATCTGACTCTGACTCTCAGTCTGTTGCGAGTTCGTTCTCGGGCAGACAATGCACCATTCCAAATGCGAGTAGCTCTAACGTGTCTCGTTGCAGTTTGACACCAATATGGATAGCCAGAGTCATAGAGTGCCAGCCAAATGGGCTGCACATCTTTCACTTTTATGTGCTCGCCCACCCTGCTCTCAACTCTGACGAAAGCGACGCCTCTGTGCAGTCGCCGGTCGCAATGATCGATAAGCTGGGGCAATGCCATGGCCACTTAGCAGCGCCTTCTGCCCATCCCCCCTTCTGCCCCCCTTCCTTTCTCCTCCAGCAGCATCTGGCGCACCGGTGTGACAGGTTGCATGCGAATGCGGCACGACTGCATCTGGTAACCCACTTCGATTACGGCTGCCAGCGGCGGCGCGTGTGAAAATCTTTAGACTCGAATCGCAAACAAAGAAGTTGATGTTGCTGTTGCTGTTGCTTTTGATGCTACTCATCATAAAACTACCATAATGTAGTTTTGTTGATGAAACAATTGCGTTCACCGAATCATTTAAATAATTTTCAGTTAACATACTAAATACTATGGCCATCACCTGTTGAATTCTCTTATTAGCCATTTTCTGTTATTTAACAGACCTAATTTTGATTTAACATTACTCATTAACATTAGCATCACGAATTGAATTCTCTTTCTTAACATATTCTGTAAGCTCTGTTTTTGTTATGTTAAAATTGGCGCACTTTATCTGTTATTTAACAGACAAATTTAATTGCAATTACATTTACGGGGTTGCCACTTAAATATAATCTGATTGAGCCAAAAACCAACAAAAAAATTAGCCAAATTCACTTAAAAAGAGCCAGTTTTGGTGCAAAAACGCCAATTGTGGCAACCGTGAATTCACCCAATGTTTCATTAATGTTCAGTTATACAAAATCAACATACAAATTGAAATAACCATAAAACTGTGTCAATGTGCATGCCACATTTAGTGGCACATTCCACACAGCAATTTGTGTTATTGCTAATTTCATATTAGTTTCCATTAAACCTGAATTCGTTTTCATTTGCTGCGGTTTGTCAGCTGCGTCACCTCGTTTTTCCATCGCCTGTCCCACAATTATGCATTTTCTTTTTCTCCGCTTTGCCATTTTTCTAATTTTATTGTTATGGCATTTTTTCATATTTGTTATTGTTTGCGGAAGTGCGCGCCGCAATTACACTGGAAACTGGCAACAGCAACTGGTCATGGTTAAGACGATGCCGAAATTGTTCCACATAATTTGCATGCAATTTGGCTTCTGGCGCAATTTGGCCAAAATGTTCAACTCAAAACACACATTTTTCCCCAAAGCGCAAATTAACACAGTTGAATTGTCGCTTTTTTATTTAGTTTTTTCCCTCCATTTTTTTTTTCTTACATTTTTACCACTTTTTTCTTGGGTGACTTTAAAGCGGTCAAATGAAATGAAATGGAATTCTCTTGGCATGGAAAGTGTTTTGTGCTGCTGACCAACTCAGAGAAGTTGAATGCTTAAATCAAAGATTAATAGTCGAATTTGAGGCTTGAAAAGTGAGAGGAATGCCGAGCTATTGTCTTGGCCATCAAAATGGTAATGGACATGCAAATGAGCATGATTAGGGCTGAGAAAAGACGCTATTGTTTGAATTTAGCTGATCCACAGATCGAACTATTGATTAAGTATTCTGTGAGTTGAGAAATATGAAAGGCTTTTAGTAGAAATGAGTTGCAAATATATGTCGAGAATTAATACAAATTTAAGTATATATTGATAATGACTCATTTGCACGTATACGTAATGTTACGGTATTTTACGGAAAAGACAATATTTTTTTAAATTTGAATAAAGTTCACAATTTTAGGCACTAGAATTGAGATCTCAACTTGCAATCAATAAAATAATTTAAATTTAAGACTGAAATTGTAATCGAAATGATATAAAATTCCTTCTCCTTCTTTCAGAAAATAAATTAAGCTTAAAATATCTTATAAATACTCCAAAACAGAGATTCTTTGCTTCCCCAAGTACTATGAACTGTTTACTATACAATTTAATAAATAATTTACTTTACTTTAATTCTTTTTAGTTAACTGTTTACTGAATATAAAAATTGTGAGAAAACCAGAACAAGTGGCAGTTAATCAAGTTGGTAGTGCAATTCATTAGCATCACATTTGCCTGCAACTCAGTATGCAAATCAACGAACGCGCTAAAAGATCTCAATCTGAAAATTTCTCGAGCTGACTTTTTTTTTGCCCATTTATCTGGCACTTTTTTCAGCTTGTCGTCAACTTCAACTCCAGAGTTGACTGTGCTGCTGACTGGCAATCTGTTCATTATCTGCTTGTGGCATACTTTTCTTAGAGACTGTGACAGACATTGTCATATGTGCATAACTCATAAAGATCGCTCAATGGTTAAGTAGAGGGGCAGGGACAGAGGAAGGGGCAGAGACAGTTTGCAAGTTGCAAAACACACAAGACAAAATCCCGAAATGGGTTTGGGCTTCAAGTTGAGCTTAAGCTTTGGGTTAAGGTGCATGGGAAACTGGAACAAGTGGCCTGGCGACAACAGCGAAAGCCTGCGCAAATCCAAATCTGGCACAGCACTTGCTCAACTTGACCCAAGAGTGAGACAGGGAGAAAGAAAGACAGAGAGAGAGAGGGGAACTCATGTGAACGTTGTCAACGTTGGGCAAAACGGGAGTCCCATTTGCAATTTTCAATGCATTCTTTTTTTTGTTTTTTGGCCAGCTGGAGACAAAGTTCTGGAGCTGCTCACACTAATTGGACTTTCTTTTCATGGCTTTCTTTTCACATAATCAGTGCAATTTAATTACAAAAGCAGCTCAGGCAATTAGGCATGTAAAGCAGCCGCTGAATCCCGCGAGAGATGCAGATAGAAATCGACAAAAGCCGTTTACTTACTGTCACAGGACTTGGCCAGGTTGCTGTTTGTGTTTCTGTTTGTGTTTGTTTTGTGTTTCTTTTTCTGTTTCTGGCTACTGGTGAAAGGTTCTCTTCTCTTTATTTCCAGCAAGTTGGCTGCTTTTTTGGTGAAAGTATCTCATAAATGCATGCAACTGCCACAGCAACAGCAACAACAACAACTGTAGCAACTGCAGCAACAACTGCTCTGCCGTCGACCTGACCACATGTCATTAAAATTATTTTAATTAAATATTAAAGCATGGCAATGTCATGGCTGCCAGCTGGCAGTTGCACCAGCTGCCACGCCCACTGGGCGGCATACGTATTCAGTGCATTTAAATGCGCTATAATTATGTCGCCGGCAGCAACAGCAGCATAGAATGCAACAGGTGAATGGCAAAGACACGAACTACGAGCACTCGTAAAGCTGTCTCAGTCCCAGTCTCAGTCCCAGTCCCAGCTGCAGTTCCCAGTTCCACGCTCCCAGTTCCCAATTCCATGTCCAGGTAGATGTCGTGTCTCTCTCAGCCTGCTAAGCAGCAGGGCAAACAAATGTACCGCAAGTTACAGCAGCTGCTTCTCCATTCCGAACCGAACCGAACCAAAGCGAACCAAACATTCTAATCAGATTAACGCCATTAGGCGCCAATGCAACCAAAACCATTGATCAGAATCGTAACACAGCCTACAGCGAACTACAGGGAAAAGCCTCTTGAATACATGAGTATTTGGAAAATCAGCGGAAATCTCACATTCAGCTAATGGGAAAAGCACACTTACAAATCTCTCTCTCTCTCTCTCTTTCTGTTGACAATACTCGTAGTTCTTTGCTCGCGCAAAGGGTTGACTTTTCATTTAATGATATTTGTTTCTTTAGAGATTATTGGAAATGGTCTTTGTGGGAGCGTTAGAGAGTAAAGTTGAAAGTCGTATGTACTGCTTTAAAACTTAGCAATTAGTTAAAATGTTTATAAATGTTGTCGAACTTCTCTAACTTTTCTATCTACGATAAAGTTTAACCAAATTTGTGTTGTGTAAATCATATGTTAAGTGAAGAAAAACTTAAGTGAATTGAATATTTTTTTAAAAAACAGCATAGAGATTTTAAATGAAGAAGATTCGATTCTATACAATCAATAGTATACTATCACTTATTTTCTATATCGGAATCTCTTCTGTCTTATGGTTTTAAATGTAATGCATTAAAACTTGTATATGATTTCATTTGTAATGATATTTATTATTCTATTGATTTTTTTCATTTCAGATCAAAAGTCTTTATGGATTTTAGAAAGATATTTTTATTTATTTATATTTTCATATTAACGTAAAATATATAGAAAATAACGTCAAATTTTGAAAAAAAATCCCAAATTCTATAGAAATTCATTATTTCCTAATCTAAAAAATCAATTTTAAACGATTTCATCCAAAACTTAAAATTTAAAACCCATTGAAAATCCGCTGAGCATCTCAGCACCTCTTAACCTATCGATAAGAATACAAATGGAAACTCAACATTTACATATTTATACAT
The DNA here is from genome assembly GCA_037043435.1 of Drosophila suboccidentalis. Taxonomy (NCBI): domain Eukaryota; kingdom Metazoa; phylum Arthropoda; class Insecta; order Diptera; family Drosophilidae; genus Drosophila; species Drosophila suboccidentalis. Next base: position 155,546 of record JBAMBK010000483.1, on the reverse strand, counting down.
ATGTACATGTGTACACTTCCATTTCCATTTCACAATTCTCATTTTCCATTATGTGTTTAGCTTTTCAGTCCAAAGATTTCTTTCGACTTGGGCTCATTACTGATTCTTGGAAATATAACCAATTATGCGTATAATTAGTGACACGATTGTCTTGTTAGCCCAAGAGTAGCAATTGTTGTTGTTGTTGTTGTTGTTGTTGTTATTGTTATTGTTATGCTCATGTTAATTGTTTGTGTCAAGTGGCGGCAAAAGAAAGGAAAATTGTTACAGAAGTGTTAACGAACGGCAAACAATCAACGGAAATGAATGAGATGGTTAGATAGATTATAGAAAAAGATGGAAATAGAGAAGAAGTCAAAAAATATATATAGATAGCTCAGGGTTGCGTGTAATTCCTATGATAAGCAATCAAAGTTCCATTCTTGTATTATGATTATTATTTTTTTTTATTTTCGTTTCGAGCACAATTTTTATTGCAATTTGCCAAACACCAAATAGAGTTGAATGATCGTAATTATCGTCATGACGATCAGAGTATGATGATTAATGTTATAATTATGTGAAATTCCATGCAATTAGGGCCACAATTGATCAACAGTTGTCTGATACTTACGTCCCAGACATGTGTGCTTGCGGAATTGCAAGAATCCCTCGACACATCGACAGGCGCCGTCCAGGCAGCTGCTGTTGGCCACCTTCATGGAACACTGCTCGCTCAGCTGGCAATCCCCTCCCAATAGTTGGGCTGCAGAAAGAGACAGAGTGAGAGAGAGATGGAATGTGAGTTGGTTGTCTATATGAGTAACGGTTCTGCATATATGCAAACATCTTGAGTTCATTTTGTTTGCTGTCCCCAAACATTCACATTCAATAAATAGCACAAAAAAATGCAATTGTATGCGATGTTTGTCCATGGGAATGGCGGTTACTCAAAGATTGACTTTGCCTAGTTACTCGTACTCGTAGTCGTACTTGTACTTACATGACAAACACCGCTTGGCATCCAATTGAACAAAGTAGGGCGCACACTCGCAGTATCCCGACGCCGAGCAGCTGCTGCCCTTGATGAAATCTGTGCAGTCCATGTCATGCTGGCACTTGTCCCCCAGCTCCAATCCCTGACTACTGTGCAGCAGTGTGAACAATACGAAAATCTGCAAAGCCAAAAAAAAAAAAAGAATATATTCAATTTTGAGATTATAATAAAATAAATAAAACCAAAGTATGTTAATTGAATTTCGAGAAATAATTATTATTTATGACTAAGAAATTAGCAAGGTTGTAAATGGACCATTGAAAAGTAGAACACAAAATCAGTTGATCTGCATTGAAAATTTGTGCATAATATTATTCAGTTATTAAATGTTAAGATGATCTTTAAAAGGGATTAAAATTTGCAGTATACTCGTAGTATTAAAAACTTAGATTCTTTAATTAATATTTAAGTAATTTGTAACAGATATATTTATTTGCAAAAATAATAAGAAATATCTATTATATTTTTAATTAAATTGTATAGTTCTTTTAATCTTTCTGTAAAGACAAAATTAAGAATAATTTTATTTGAATTTGACAGAGTTTAAAATATCGTATTCTTAACCTAAAATTACTAGAACTGACCAAGGAAGCTGAGCTGATCAATGAAAAAATATACATAAAGAACAGATATTTATCATATTTTTTTAAATTAAAATTTGCAAGCTACCATTTAAATAATTGCAAAACATTTATCAAAAAACTGTTAAGAATAAGCTAACAAAATGATAGCTAAAACATCTCCCAAATTATCGGCCCCATAAATCGCACATCATTTATCTAATATATTCATATTAATGCTGTGGCACATCAGGAGCGTAACGAATGGAATCAGAGATTTGGGGCTTATATAATCCGCCTCAATTGCAATAGCAACATATGTAGATGCTATAAGAATGAGCGTTAATAAACTAATTAATCGCCAGCTGAGCATAAAATTTGAAACAGCTCAGACAAAGCGTACAGAATTGCAACAAATGGGGAGATTGGAAGAGAGAGAGCAAGAAAGAGAGAGAAAGATAGAGAGTGGGAGATTGGTAGCTAATTGTTTGAGCACACGAAACTGCCGTTAGCCAAAAGTCATGGGCAACAACAACAATTCGCAATGGCAATGATAACAAATGTGTTTTTGCCGCGTGATCATATAATTAATTTATTTAGTCGAAAAATCGCAACAGATACAAGATACCAGATACAAGATACAAGAAACCCAAGCAGCTACTTTTTTTATGAATGAAGAGCGCACACAAAACACACACATTATGAGTGTGTGAGTGTGCGTGTGTGTGTGTGTGTGTGTGAGTGTTACGTATGTGCTTGGTTTGGTTTTTGGCTTGTAACTGACAGTTGGCAAGATAGACGAACACGTTATAGATGCTATAGAGATACTGACTACCAGCCCAAGTTGTAAGACAAAATTAACAGTTGCCTGAACACAGCACAAACAAACAAACAACAACAAAGACAGCACACGCCCAGTCCAACAACGAACAACGAACAACCAACAACCAACAACTTCCAACTTCATGGCAGACTGAGGCCAATGGGCTCTATAATTAAACATACTCGTACAAAAGCCAAGGGTATGCCTACAAGTTCTTGGATTTTTCGGGCTTTTTTTCAGTTAGAACGCGTCGAGTTAGTACGAATATGTATAAGTATCTTTCAGATACTTGGCCCAGAGTACAATGCACTCGGCGGCAGCAGCGTTAAGCGCCACACGCCATTAATTATGCCAACTTCCCTGTTCTCCTCCCTCTTCGCTCTTCGCTCTTCCCTCTTCCTATCTCCATCTCTATCTCTACCTGTATTGCAGCTTGAGTTACGCTCACCAAATGTTACGTAACTAAATCCTATTTGCATATTGCGAGCTAACTGCTCCACCAATTGAAAACGGTACTGAGCCATCTGATTTGTGTAATTATGTATTTAATTTCCACCTTTAAATTTCGCTGAGGCATAAAATTCAATGACACCACTAAATTGAAATGGATATTTCCAACTCGGAAAATTCCAAACGTTGTCTCGCTGCACGCAAGCCAAGTTCTCTTTCTCTCTTAACAAATTTAACAACTTTGTACACTACAGACTACAGTTAATAGTTGTTGTTGTTGTTGTTGTTCAAATTGATTGGAAGTAGAAGCTGGAGAAAAAGAAGTCGAACCTGTATGCAAGTTGCCATGATTTTTGTTTATGCCATTAGACTGATGATAATGTTGATTATTATGATACTATTTATAGCAATTGCAGTTTGATTTTGGTCCCATTGAAGGTAGAACTTAGCTTAGATATAGGGCTAAAAATTCAATTGAAGAATATTCTATTTTTTTTAGTTTTGAATTTGCAGTTTTCTTAAAAAAAAAACAGCTAGAATATAAAATAGAGATTCGCTTTATGGAATCTAGAAAAAATCTATATAATGCTTTAAAATAAACTTCTTTCAAATTTAGATATGATTTTTTTGAGTTCTTTTATGTGAAGTTTTGACTTAAGTTCGATCGGAACTTCTTCTATAAGAAAAATGTTAAAAGTTCAAATTAGGAATGAAAACATTTATCATTCTTCGAATGTTCTCCTTTAAAAATAAGTTTAGACTTGTGTTAAAAATCGTAAGTAATTAATTGATTTCGGTCGATTTCATAATGAACAAATTTCATGATGAATTAAATATTCAAAGTGGTATAATTATTTTTGATATGGTTGATCGAAACTTTCCTATGAAGAAAAATATCAACATAAGGACAGTTTTTTCAATGTCCAGTTTAATTTGATCAATTTGACAATATTAAATGTCAAGTTATCTCTTAAATAGTTATCAAACCTTAAATGAAATTGAAAAAATGGGTCTAAGGGAATTATAAAAAACTTTTTATAAAGTTATTTCTTTAATTTACAAGAAAGTTCTTTTATATATAAAAATCTCATCATTCTACTTATCATAAGATTTAGCTAGTTAAGGATTAACTTTCATTGTGGTTGATCTGTGATTTTCAATAAGGAAAATAGGTAACTATGAGCATTTGGGTTTCGGTTATGTAACTCCAATTGGGGTTGGTTGTTTTGTGTTGTTGTTTTTAGAGAAATAAGAGAAATATACAGTTAGAATTTGGCCTCAGTTACGCTCTCCACAATCACTTAACAACCACAATTTCTACTTATTTCCAATTGGATTTTTGTTGCTGTTGCTGTTGTTGCTGTTTCTGTTAGCTGACACAAGCCGCAAAACTAAACGTGGGCTCATAACAAAACACTCAACAGAGGCAGCAATTGGTAGAAAGAATGAAAAGAGACAGCAGCAGCAATAGATTGAGAAAGAATTGAAAGACAGTCTCAGTTCCATTGGAGTCTCAGGCTCAGCCTCGGCCTCAGTGGCGGCATCAATATAAAAAAGTCAATAAAAATTGTTTAATTATGCTTTCGAGTGGCTTTTAAGCACGAGCAGAGAATGTGATCATTGTTGTTGGCCCATTAGAGTGGCACCATATGAAAGACTGTCTCTATCTCTTTTTGTCTCATTCTCTGTCTTTCTCTATAACTATCTATTTATCTCTTGGTGTGTGTGTGTGTGTGTAGCAAGTTGACCCATTAAGAAGTCAAGTTACTTTCATTGCCAGACGTCTTGTTGTTGTTGTTGTAGCAACTTTCGAGTGTCTGCGGCAAGAAAGCTGACTAAATACCCCAAAAAATATGAGTTATTTGCAACGGGGCTGCTTAGGCAAATAACCGACGTTGCATGTCCACCCGTTGATTTGCAAGTGCCGACCTGTAATCTATCTTAATCTTGGAAGCTCTACACACACACACACACACACACACTTGTCTGCTCCTTTTGACCGCCAAAACATCATTCATTGGGAATGCGAAGCAAGTCAGTTGCCAAGTTTGTTTTTGCCTCCAGGGGGATGGCTCTTGTCTCGCTTGATTTATTCTTTGTTTATGGCAACTTTGCAATTTTACAATGCCGTTGTGCTAATGAACAACGTGGCCCCTACGGCCGCCACTGCATCCAACTGGTACTCGTAATTTACTCGTACAATCGTAAAAGAACAGCAACAGGACGAACCATTAAAACACACAGCAACAACAACAACAAGCAACAAAAGCTAAAATATCAGCGGAAAAAAAGAAGCAAATCATTTTTCGTGTTTTACAAATTACTTTTGTACTTTTTTTTTGTTAATGATTTTCAGACGCCAGACTGTCTGCTGACCTTTGGCCACAGAATGCACACTACTGACCAGAAGCAAAGGTGGCCAAGGGGCTGAAGGGGCCGAGGTCCGAAAGGTCGAGCTGCAATGCAGCTGAAGCGACTGGTAACTTACCAAAACAGGCAATAGATAAACTGAAAATCTCAAGGAACAACAAAAAGCAAAGAAATTGAGAAATGAGAATGTGTGGAAAATAATAGAATACTATAGACATTTTTGAGATTTATGCTTGAAAACTTAAATAAAAATGGATGAAGGAATTTAAAATTGGGAATTGTAACCTGCTGCAATTATTCAGAAATACATAGATAAAAATATAGTATATTCGTAAGTTTCTTATACTAATTTTTATTTTTAATAAATAGTTTTAATATGAAAAGAAGAAGCTAAAATCAATCAATCAATTCCTTTTCTATTACTGCAGCATTTATTTTAAATAAAAGATACTTTCTATTAAATTTCTTCATTTTCAAATTTGTAAAAGATTTCATTCAACGAAAAGTATTTCTGCTTACTTTCCGCAGTTTATTAAAATATAATCGATAACTCATACCAAGACTTACGCGAAATTAAGAATTCAGTAATAGATAAAATCTTAATAGCTTCCGAAACATCCATAAAAACTCTATGCCAAAATCATTGGCATTTAAAACATAAAAGTCTTATTAATCTGTATTAAGATTTATTTAATTAACCATAGCTTTGAGCTACAACTCAGCCAATTAAAACGAATCATCAGATTTTTCCTAACTTGTGTAGATAAAATGCATTTGGTTTAATGTTTATTCTTGGTATGGAAAAACTCCATTAACATTTATGATTGTAATAATTCAAAGGTTTATGATCTTCCGTTCTGTGCAGTGGAAACGACATAGACATAGATATAAACCTGCTGTTGCATGACTCCAGTTCCCAGGGCATTAATTCAAATAAAGTAAAGAGAAAAACGAAGAGACTCCCACCTTTTTATTAGATTAATTTGCGTACATTACTCAGCGCTCAAGTGACGACTCCCTGCCAGGCAATAACAATAACAATAACAGCAACAACAACAGCTAAGAAAGAACTAGAAGAAGAACATCATCATCGACGCCTATCCATCTATCAGCTACAGTTTGACCCAATGGCCGACTTCACAGCTCAGACAGACAAAGAGGCAAAGAGAGCGAGAGAGAGAGGGAGAGAGGGATGTGAAAAACTTGGCCAACGGCCCACGATCAAAGTCAAAGTCAAGTTAAAGTAAATGGCCCACTGTACGAGCCCAACCCACGCCATAAACGAAATATCTACAGATAAGTACACACTATATATAACTATAACTTGGGACAATGGAAATGGTTGACAATGTTTCAAGTACTTTTTTGGAGTAATTCGCATTGGCAACGCCCCAAAAAAGTTCAAAATGCGCGATTGTTCCGATCAATGGGATTTGCAATTTGAGTTTGGAACAATTCTACTTCTATATAATAGTGTATGCTTAGGTATGTGTATGTGTGTGTGTATATTGGCAACTTTGTTGTGCACACTTACCGCTAAAAGCCGCTTAACCGTAAAAGCTTCGCTGAACATCGCGTTATTTGCAGGTTGCTTTCTCGTCGCAGTCGACGTCGCTGTCGGCGTCGCTGTCGCTGTCATTGTTTCTGTTGCTGCTGCTGCTCTTGTTGTTGTTATTTTTGCTCTCAGAGAGCGCTCGCTTCCAAGTTGATTTTTCCAGTAATGTTTGATTTTATTTTTTAAATGCGAATCGTTGTTGTTGTTGTAGATATTTATATATTTTTATTGTTGCAGCAGAAGTTAATTTATATGTTACTGTATGTGAACTTTGAACTTCAGGGGTCAAAGCGGAAATGAAACAAAATGAAACCAAACGAAACATTTTATGAGTGTAAAAAAGACACAAGAAACAACGAAATGTGCGCTCCAAAAAAACCAAAAAGGCAAAAAAAAAAAAACAGAATAATAATAATAATAAAATATGTATGTGTGTGCTTAAGTTTTCTTTTGTTTTTTCATTTCTTTTTTTTTTGTGTTTGTCGAGTTTGCCGGCCGGCTCACACGCCCCTCATTCGCATTCAATGGGCGCTGTCATTGCGCTCCACTTTAAAAAACGAAAGACTTAGGCAACGAACTTGATATTAACACCTGGCTGCCTATAATTGTTTTTGTTGACTTCCTACTTTAATTTCGTATTTTTTCTTGGCTTTATTGTCGCTATTTTCACTTGCTGTGACGACCTTTGTCTTTGCCTCTAACTCTCTTTCAATGTTTGTTGGAATTTGGGTTCTTTTCTCCACGTCTTCTTCTTCTGCTTTGTCGTCTGTTATAAAATCTCATTTTATTGCAATACGAATATGTGTGCTTGGGAACGCAACGTTAGAGAGTCGCTTCTAGGCCCATAACCGTTATGCCAGCCAGCAACCGTGTGTCGCTGTGCTTTAACAGGCCATTCAATTTTTGGCCGAATTCGAGCTGTTTTTTCAGCTATCTTGTGTGCATTTTGGCTGCTTGTTGTTGCTGTATTTTTTATAACTTAATAATAAAAAACTTAGAGGCGTTGCCTGGTTTCGAGTTCCGTTTAAAGTGGGCTGAAACAGCCGCAAGCTGTGCACATAAAAATTAGTGAGCATCGGACGCTCAACGATGTTTGTGTGGCCCATTAAACTGCAGTCTATGCTAATGCCCTGGAGCAGGGCACACAGACAGACAGACAGACAGTCAAACACATACACACTTGAAGATGCTGAGATACACAAACACTCGAGTGCTGTGAATACTGCGAAGCCATAACCTATTGACCAATAATGCTCTTGTAAATCATAGTGATATACACTAAGCGAAAGGGGAGCAGCTTTGAAAATTTGTATGAAATGTAAATAGAAAAAAAGTTATTAAAACTGTGGGAAAGAGTCTTTTACTTTTATTCTTCAAAGTTTCATAGGTATTGAATTATATTCAGGTATAAATAACACTAGGTGCTAATTAGCTGAACAGACAGATCATAAATACGATAACGGAATTCGGGTTTAGAAATGTGAAGAGATATGAATTAAATAATTTTTGGAACACTATCTAACATAAATAAACCCTTTTAATATGTGTCAAAGTCACTTGTTTAATTTCATTTATTTTGCCGAGGTTAAAGCCATTTTTTTTCTAAGAAACTGTTATTTACTATTACACTTTTTAGATTCCTAAATAGTAAAAACTTTTCAAAATTAAGAAGAAAAAATAAAAGTCTTTTAAAGTTATATGTAAGAATTAAAAATTATTTGAAAATATCTCTGATCTTTGCTTTTTATTTTATATTGATTTCTTTACTCTTCGATTTCTTAAATTTGCCATATTGTAGTTTCTATTTTTCTCACGGTGTAGTCACGTAGGCAGCGCTGCTAGCGGTTTATTTTCAGCAAGTCCTGCAAATTATGATTATTTGCATTGCGGTCAAAGTGCAAGCAGGGGCGTTAATCGCCTGTGGGCGTGCCTGGTGCTTGGTATATTCAATCAGCTTTAGCCACAACTAGAACCACACTCATAATAGTCAAAGAAGAAGAGGAGAGGGAAGATTGATTGCTTAGCTGACCCAGTCCCAGTCGCAGTCCCAAACCCAATCCCAGGAGAATAGCAGACAGGATGCAGGACGGCAGCAGGATGCAAAGGATGCACACAAGTGGCAGCTGCTGTTGCACAATTTATGTGTCTGCCACGCACAATCGATCAGCATTTGAGGCTGAAGTGTTGAGGCAGCGGCAACCACAAAACTGCAAATGGAGTTGCCAATGGATGCAACTTGTGAGTGCATTTTTCTTTTTTCTTTCTTCATTTTCTTTGGATTTTTTTGCAGCATGTTCTTTATTTTTTTTTTTATATTTATTTGCGGTTTTCGCTTGATCGCACTTTGGTCGTCGGTCGGTCGGTCTATCGGTCGCTGGGTCGTCATCAATGCAGCAGCCAAAGACATAAACTTGGCACACACATACAGACAGAGCGAGACAGAGAGACAGAAACAGAGAGGGAGACATAGATAGTCAGAAAAGCAAAAAGCAGCGCGATTTTTGCACCGTTATGCGCCCAATATGGCGACTCAACAGCAGCAGCAGGAGAGAGGGAGAGCGAGAGCGAGAGCGCGTTAACATATGTGGCCAAGTGTTGTTGTTCTTGTTATTGCAGTGCATCTGCATCTCCTCCCAAACTAGCCGTGGCAGGAGTGTCTTCATCTACTCCCCCCTCGCTTTCCTTGCCTCCTGAATCTTCTGCTGTCTTCACTTGACTGCGTTCCATGTTTGTTTGTTTGTTTGTTTGTTTGCTTTTTCGAGTGTGTGTTTTTATGTGTATGTGTGTGTTTAGAATGCACAAGACAGAAATTACAGTCGCTGGCCGCGCCTTGGACATGGACAGCACAAAACACAACTGCAACTGCACTAACTCCCCTCCCCCTCTGGGCTGGACATGGACAAAATCAACGCCGCCACAGCCCCAAACAGCAAACAGCAAACAAACACACAAACCCATTGAGGAGACGTTGTACGAGTTCGAGACCGAGATGAGACCGTAAAAAAGAACACAAGCAAAACTTGGAGAAATTCTTTGGCTTGTGCAATTTTTTTCGATTGGCAAAAAAAATGTTAAGCGCTTAATTTGCAGGATCATCAACGGCCACAAGCACAACACATTATCCCTAATAATTTTATTATTATTATTATTATTCTTTTTTTCTTTTTGTATAATATTTTTGGTAGTTTTTCACACACGCGTCGCGCACAGTTTTTTTGTGTTGTTTATATTAAGCTTTTATTTTTACCATAGATTGTTAAATATATTTTTTTTCTGTTATATTGGCTTGTCTATTTTCGTGATTGTTGTAGCCAAAGCAACAATCAAGTGCAACAAGTGAACACTAAAACACGTTGTCGTTGTCGATGTTGTCGTATGCTTCTTTTTTTTGTGGCGAGCTTGGCACGTCCGCACGTTACGTTGGTCAGCAACGAACTGAAGAGGAGCACGCCAACAACGGACTTAAGAACTAAGACAGCAGCCGTTTGCAGACACGAAGAAGTTACCAACAGCGGCAGCGACAGCGACAGAGGCAGCAGCATCGACGCCGGCGCAGCAAGCTTAAAAGCTTCTCCGACTTCGACTTCGACTCCAAAGGCAAAGTCAAAGTCAAGGCAGCAAAGTACGAGTAACAGCAGCTGTGAAGCTTTGCCAAAGTCTTCGTTAACGGCGTCGACGTCGACGTCGGCGTTGATGTCGACGCTGCGCCGACGCAGACACGACAAGTGCCGTGGTCGTCGTCGTCGTCGTCTTCGTCTTCGTCTTCGCCTTCGCCTTCGTCGTCGTTATCGTATCTGCCGCTGTTGATGCTGCTATTGCTGTTGTTGTTATTATTTTCTTGCACTATGTTAATGTGGTCGCTGCGACTGCGTCGTGGCTGCTGTTGTTGTTGCTGTCTGTTATGCCCGTGTGCTTTATTTGTTTCTTTAATTATGAGTGTCAGTTGGCGACAGTTGCAAGCGCAGATTAAAGCAGATAAACATAACCTACACACACACACACACACAGACACCTACATCGGACTGACTTCAGCCTTTGAGTTTTTCACTTTTCTCGCAAGATTAAACGATTTTCATTTGCTTCCGCAATATGCGTTGAGCAATCGCTTCAATTTCACGTTGCACACTAAGTTGCGTTCTGACTAAGTCCACAGTCTTGCCCCGTAGAACAATTCTACTCCAAACAAACAAAAAATAAACAAAGCGTCTTCGCTAATTGAATAATGCGTTTGGGTGTCTTCTGTTTTGCCCTGTCCATTCAGTTGAAAATTTAAAATTATAATTTAATGGCTTTAAATTGGTCGCTTGGGGTGTAATTTTCGCATTTGAGTTCATTTCGAGCACTCACCAGACACTGGCCATAAGAAATTGGCGCAGAAAGAGTGATTTTGTCCGGCTTTGATTGTGACTTTGGGTGGTTCGAGATGTTCTCAAGTGGATACGGAAATGAATATTGATTATGAAATGAGAACAGTTCATGTGAATTCAAATTTTTAAAATAAGAATGCTTAAAATGAAAATTAATCATATCATTCTTATGGTTTAAAAGTGGTAAAGTATTAATAATGGGTTATATAAAATACGCAAAAATAAATAATATTATTTTCAAATAAAACTTAACATTTCTAATTTCTTACTCAAGCCTTATCACTTATGATTTTACTTATATCAAATTAATTTACAAAAACCTATTTCAAATTTAAATTTTGTAGATCCGAAAATAATAATTTTTTTTTGTTATTTATTTTATTTCTCCCAAAATAAGTGTTATTAACTATTTTTATTTAAAATTTAATATCAGCTAAATCAATGTATTAAAAAATAAACTTTGGTGATACATCATACATAATTTGGTTTTCAAAGAATTTAATCAACACTTATTAATTAATTCCAGCTAATATATTAATTTACAAATTTTGTGCTTTCAGCCTTCGCATGATAAACTTTTCATACTGCCCACGCACAAAGTATCCAAGCAATCGCCTTCGCACAAAAGCGTAAAGATCTTTTTTATATTGTGCCAAGTGGGCACTTGAAAGCGTTGATCTTTTCTGATTTCGTTTTCTTTCTCTGATCTTGCTCAAAAAATTGCTTCGATTTTGGTGAGTTTTCTCAAATAATAAGGCAACAAGACAGAACTTAATTCGAAGATTTATATCGAGCACCGGAAGGCGTAAGACGAAATTTTTGATTGTCTCAAAAAGCACAAAATAAATATATATACGACTACACATGCATATATCTGTGTATATATTTGTGTATAAATCAATAAAATATTTGGACACAGCATAATTGACGCTGATTGTGGAGCAATGATCGTGAGTTTTATTATTGGCAGAGTTGAGGGAACTGTGAATAATACAACTTATATAGAATATTCTAGCTTCCACTTAGAGAGATGATTTCTCAATAACGTAGGTCGTTGATTAAGCAAAATTATCTTTCGTTAGCAACTATTGTGATAATGATTGAGAAATAAAAGTACGTTATCAAGAGTCCCTTAAGGGTTTTTTATCATAGACGTTAATAAAGGTGCATTGAAGTTAACAGCACAATGTTATAAGCTAATGTTAACATCATGTTATCGCCACTTTAACATTTCTTCTCGATTATTGCTTTTGAAAAATATATATAATGGCAATTTAATAAACAATCACTTAATAAAATGAAAGAGATAATGTATTTGACGGTTATCGACTGAAAGATATCCTGGAACAAGATCTGATATGAGCACACTAAAGTAAAACAAAGTTTTCAATGAAAAATTTGCACTTTGTATAAGAAACAACATATCAAATTGGTTTAAATGTAAAAGTTCCTTTAGTTGAGGCATACCTGCTTTTATTATTTCCGTTGTTCTAGGATATCATTATAAAGTTTATAATATACAGGCCTGTTCCGGTTTTCACTTTCGGCAAGATTTTGCGAAAGTGAATTTCCCTCACTTGTTCCGGTTTTCACTTTCGGCAAGATTTTGCGAATTGAATTCACGTGACATTGAGCAAGTGAGTTTGAATTCGGAAGGGTTAAATCGATGATTTTGGCATGCTAAGCATAAAATTAAAGTGAAAATAAAAATTTTTTAAAATACTTCAATGTTTTGGGAATATTACTACATCGTCAGATAAAAAAAAAATATTTTATTTGATTTTTAAATAATTTTTATTTCATCATACCCCAAAATCGACAAGACTCTAACCTAACATTTTTGTCGGATTTGCTCGACCTGTTCTGGTTTCCGCAAATATTTGTGAAAATGAATGGCAATTTTATTAGGGCTGCCCTTGTATGTGAAGAAAGTAGTAAATACTTTGGTACATATTTTAAACCACAATTTAAGTGTTTTTATGTATTGCGTAAAATAAAGAATTAAATTTCTTGTTTTTTAAATGCAAGTTTGGACAAAACTGTTTGTAATTTAATGCAAAAAAGAACTGCCTTTTTATGTAAACAAACACTGTGCAACAATTGACAACTCTGCAAAAAGACATTTCCAGCACTGAAATCAACCCGCGCTTTTAAAAATACAAAAGTTATAACGAAAGTAGGTTTTACATTTGAAAAATGTTTCGACTTATGATTAAATAAATATTTTATGAATAAATTACATAATTAATAATTATTTTAACAGGCGAAAATTCTTTTGACGCAAATGTCTGATTCGTTTAAAACATTTTCCAGCACTGTTCTGCAAAAAATTACTCAACACAATGTGGAAGGGAAATTCGGAGGGTAATTCGTAGGAAATGTAAAGGAATTTTAAGGGAAATTCGGTCAAATCTTGCGGATTGAAATTCGCAAAAAACAAGTGAAAACCGGAACAGGCCTGATAAACACTTGTGAAATGGCAACAGTTATTTGTAGCGGCCACTCTGTCTATATTTTAGTTGCAATCACTTTGATCTTTTAGCTAGATCTCTCCCAATTCTCTTAAATTAGAAACGTTAGCACTTAATGGTCTTCTCCCAAAGCAAATTGCGCTAAAAACCATAAAATTGTTATTAAAGCTTTAACAGAAATAACAAATACCCATGCATGACAGCAGCATGTAACCCCCTCGTAACCCCCTCCCCCTCACTCTCCCACTCTCACCTCTACACTTATATCTTTCACTAAGAAACGGCAGCTTCATCATCATCGCATTGGCGGCACTATTAACAATGAAAAGCAAAAGTAAAACGAAATCAAAGTAGCCTGCAAATGCAATGGAGAAATGGGACTCAACTCCCAACAGCAACAACAACAACAACAGCTCCAGCTACAACTACAACTTTAGCTCCAACTACAACTACAACTACAACTACAACTCTTGCCCCCCAGCATCTAAAGTCTGCTAAACAATTGAAAATTGTGTTGTTTTTTTTTTCTTTTCTTCTATTTTTTTTTCATTGGCGGCCAACACGTGCCGGGTCTGACTCGGGATGCTGGAGAGGAGTGGGGAGTGGGACTGGTCAAGTGCCGGTGTGGCACTGGCTTTACTGCAACCTGTCGCTGCCACAGCTAGTGGCAGTGGCAATGGCAGTGGCAGTGGCAGTGGAAGTGGCAGAGCCACCGTTAGCTCATATCAGTGAGGCGCACACGTCTGCCCTGCCCCACAAACACATAACACACTGAAGACTGAAGACTGAAGACAAGTCAAGTCAAGGCACACACTCTATGGAGATCTTAAACTTTCATTTATACAATTGTCTTCAAACTGTGCCTCTGCCTCCAACTGTGGCTCACTTTTGTATCTGTATCTGTATCTGTATCTGTGTGTTGTGCTTGCTGCTCCAAAATGAAAGTCGGAACAAAATGGATTTGCTTTTGGAATTTTTGTTCAAAAAAGATACATTTGTGTAGTTGCTGCTGCTGCTGCTGCCGCTGCTGCTCCGACTGCGACTGCGACTGTTCATTCGTTATGGGCCACAAGCGTCAAGCATTTGCTTTATTGCAGTTTTCATATGCTTCTGTGCCAAAGGAAAGGCCACGCCGGACGCGACTTGACTTGGGCCCAATATCTCATTAAATCTAAATGGACTTTTTTTTTTCTTCTGCTGCTGCTCAGTTTTTGGCCTCGAAAAGCCGAAAAACTTTCGCCGGTACTGAAGGCAGAACAACAGCAACAGCAACAACATCAGCAACAGGCAGCAACAAATTCACTATTCAGCCAACTCAGCCAACTCCGCAGCTGCTCCTCAGCTCCTGCTGACCTTGCTCCCTATCCCCCCTCCCAACGTTAGTCTCCTCCAAGTTACTCTGCGTAATCCCAATGATACCAGCACTTTTTCTGTTTTTCTGTTTTTTTTTTTGGGCCCTTTTAAAGTGCTGGGTCATTGGCCGAACTGCCTGCTGCCCAAAAAGAACCTCAACTTTAAACTGGTTATTATAATTTTCGGTTTCGCAGAATCCACGCAGCACTGGCAAAAAGGCAACAGGCAGCAGGCACAGGCTGAAGGCAGCGCCATTAGTTGGCCTCATTCTTGGCCAGGAAATCTTCTTCGCATCCATAGACCCATACAAGCTCGTTGTTGTATTCGTACACAGAAAATAAAATTTGGGATACTGGAAGAAAATCAATCCAATGAATTATTTGAAATTCGGTATGTTTTTCAAAATTCTTCTCCGCAAATATTTGTACAATGAAATCAAAAGTTTTTGGCTTTTTTGACTATTTTAATGCTAAATTTTCGCCAGTTTATCTGCATATTGTCTTAATTTAACAATAACATCCTGAATACATACATTAAAAATTAAGGAATTTTAACTTTAATTTTCGAATGTTTCTTTTTTTCCTGTGTATTCGCAAATGTATTTGTATAAGCAGCATGCAGCATTCGCTTCGTGACAAATATGAATATTTCGAGCTTATGAAGACAAGCGGCCATCGAAGGGGGCGGGGGCTGAGAAGCTGGCTTATTCCGCTGTCTTTACTACTCACTCTCTCCCCCTTGGCCTTAGAATGCAAGAACGCGGCTGCAACGCGGAAGTATTTAACGTGTTTGTTTGTCCATGCCAATTCTATGCCTGCTGTTGTTGCAACTGCAACTGCAGCATCGACTACAGCTTCTGCTTTGTGGCAACATGGACTTGGACTTGGGGATGCGGTCGCATCGTTTCTTGTTGTTGTTACTGTTGTTGTTGTTACTGTTGTTGTGTTTCGTTTGGTGAAAAGTGTTTTGTATGCAAATCATTGAAATTACATATTATGGCCAGTTGGCAGTCGTAAGTAGCAGTTGGCCTGAAAGTCGCCTGACATGCAGCAGAACAGAGCCAGAGAGCCAAAGCAGAACCGAACCGAACCAAACCAAACAACAACAATAACAACAACAACAACAAAGATGCATTCAAACGTTGCAAACACAAACTCAAACTCAAACACCGACTGGCTGAAGAAGTCTTCATATGGCCGGGACGGTATGCACATTATCCAATGCTTTGGGTGGGTCTCCCATCTCCGGTTGCCTTCAGATGCCTCCCAGTTGAATCGAGCTGCCTCCAGCCAGAGGCGGCTACTGCTCAAAGCGCAGCCAAGTGATATGCCTGGGCACAGCGACAGCTCATAAATTCATTAGGGAATGCAACCAAATGTAGCAGCTGCCACGCATTGACCAAATGCCCACGCACAACACTGAACAGCCCACAATTAGAACCCTTTACGCCCGACAATGTTGCAGCACATTTCCTCTGGCTATTGTTCTCAATAATGCTACACAACCGATAAAAAATACAAAGTAATACTTGTAATAGAAATTTATTTAGCTATAAAAATAACTTAAAATTATCATGGGTTTTACAGCTTTTAGGTAATGTTAAGGTTTTGTTAAGTAATTTTAAAAGTATGTTAAACATTTGTTTATTATTCTATAAATAGGACAAAGAATGTTAAAATAATTTGTAGTATGAAAATTATTACTATGTTTAAATATTTGAAATTACATTATTTTTAAATCGATATTTACTTTAAATTTAATTATAACAGTCTGAAAAATTTTAAATTAATTTAAAAATATTGCAATTAAAAGCTTTTCTGAAAACTATTTATATCACAAAGTTTAATATTAGGTTTTTTATATTCCACCAGAAATTGTGTACGATTATTATTATTATGCTCAGTTGTACAGTGCTCAAGTGATTACAATTAAGTCTAAGAATACTTGATCCTTAGGGATACTTGCTAAATTGTGGGCCCTTATTCCAAGGATTATTTTGTGAATTATTTCAAAGCTTTACTTTTAGATTGCAAAAATCATTTTTCACAAAAAATGATTAATTTTCTTCAAGCAGATAAGCAGACTAAGTAATCATAAAAATAACTGAAGAACTGGTTAAAGTTCACTGGAAAAAGTAAAAAAGGTTGCAATATCCAAAGTTAAAGATAAAAAAATGTGTACAACAATAATAACCATAAAGTATTTTCGCTGACACATTGTCCATGCAGATTAATTGTTTATTATTTTTTAGAAATTTGACTCGAGTTATTTTGACAAAGTTTCCCTGACCAAGTTTCGGTTTTATTGAATCGATGAGTCGAATTGAAATTTCGCCAACTTCTTGTTGTGCGATTTGCAAAAAAAAAAAACCAAGTTATTCTCTCTTGTCAAAAATCTGAAATTTCAGTTATTGTTGTTGTTGTTGTTATTGCTGTTGTTATTGCTCATAAAAACAAAACAAGAAAACTGAAAAATATAAAAATTCCATGAGCCGTGACAGGCGTGAAGTTTGGTAAACCCTTCACGCCAATGGATGTGGATGTACCTAGAGAAGGAGGATGACTTTTAACTTGCAGGGTGAAAATCGAAAGAAAAGAAATTTAATTATAGTTTAATGACAGCACGCAAATAGTCGACAAATGTGAGTATTACAGGTTCGCTTTGGTTTCAGTCCCAGACCCAGTCTCAGACTCAGACTCAGTCTCAGTCTCAGACTCAGTCGCCTCGTGGAGTCTTCCGCCTCTCAATTGTTTTTTTTTGGTCGTCGAAAGTAAAATTTCCAATTGATTTTTGTTGTGCTTTATGTTTTACACGCTTTTCGTTTTTATTATGCGCATTGCGGACACATTTAGCAAAAAGGCAAAAAGGTAAATGCCAACATCATTTGACTATCATGGACACAAGGAGAAATGATGGCACAGCCATCCATCCATCCACATTTAGAGCCCAGGCAGCCCAGCACTTTCATCGGCGCTTACGCAGCATGAGATTCAGATCCATCTATCTATAGTATTGCCGGCAAGACTCGACTCGACTTCAGCTCGAGCTGCTGCAGCTTTTGGAATCCGAATCCGAATCCGAATCCCGCCTGCAACTTATTTGTTAGCCTGGCTTCTACCTTGCCCCATTGTTGTTGCTGAGGTTTCGTTTTTCATATTTGAACGCTCATCGTGCACGAGGTCAATGGAGAGCAGCTCCAGCTTCAGCTTCAGCTCCAGCTTCAGCTCTCGCTGCTTCAGCTCCAGCTCTAGCGACCGCAGCTGTAAACGCGACGCTTTTTTCCAATGTCTGCGCCAGTATCACAGATTTGCTTTCAACACAATTTTTGCAACAATGTTTCTAAGAAATATGCACTGAGAATGCGAGGAAGTAGTGCAGGCTTAACTGACAGATACTCCGTAAATATTTAAGTGTTTAATTGTGGAAATAATAATAATAATAAGCCCCTTATCGACCCAGAAAATATTCAACTAAACCTGAAGTTCTTTTTTATGAGAAAATCCCTTTAAGTGTTATTAAATGAACATTTTCATAAATTAAACATGTCTTAAATATATCTTAAATATATTAAATTTGTTTAAATTTAATAGCATTTTATATGTATTTTTTTATTTTGATTTGTCGACTTTTTAAAAATAAATTACACTTGGTTCTAAATAAGGTGTAGTAAATTTCAGAGGCGTTAGGTCCTAAATAATTATTTGAAAATTTTTTAAAATTGCTTAATTTATATTATTTTTCAAAAATATTTTGTATTTATATTAGTTAAAATATATTAAAAATTTATTTATATTATTTTAGTTAATTCTTCTGACGTTTCACAAATTCAAGTTCATAATTTTGTACATACTCTGTACTCGTTTTTCACAATGCTATATTAAAAGTAAAAAGTAATGACCAGTTTTGGCCTTTCTGGATGCATTTTCAGCACTGGCCTGCCCTCGGGGCAGCAACTGGCAACTGGACACATTGTGCTGTGGGATTGTATGCTGTTGTTGTTGTTGTTGTTTGTACTAGCATATTGTGCTTGGGGTCTCTCTCTCTCTCTCTGTCTCCCACTGGGGACAGTGCTTGTACTCGTAATGATGTGCTAATGATCACTCTGGGCCGTGAATGCTGCTTGCCCGGCAATTAATCTTCTAAATTTGTTCGCCTCGCACATTCGTTGACTTCATTCATTCAATTTTTTGTATGTATTATTGTGTGTGTTCTTTGTTGTGTGAAGTGTGTGTATTGGAGTGTTTGCTGGTGTATGTGCGCTTTGTTAATTGATAGCAAAATTACTCGAAATTGAATGTTTTAGGCACTTTCACTTGTTTGACTCTTGAATGATGCATAGTTACAAACTACACACTGAAAGAGCCGTTTAAATTGACAGATATTTGCTGTCTAATGACACTTTTTTTTTCTTTCCTTTTAGTTTTCTGTAAGTTTTTTGCACAGCAGCACACAGCCGAAAGTGTCAGATGGAATGATAATGATAAATGGTGCTTGAAAGCAGAGAAGAAACGAGTCGAGAGATGACACCCGAAGGTGTAGGCAGCTCGACTTCAAATAAGCTTAATGAAATTATGTTGGCAATGAGAGTTGAAATGAAATGCTTAAAATACGATTTTTAAAAGTATTTGAGACATTTCAAAACTAATAAAAATAACGAATGGAATGACCTAATAATAGATACTTAAAAAAATATGTTTATAGTAGTTTACATTTAATCTTCTTAAATATTATTTTATTTATTAACATTAAATAAGGAAGAATAGAAACATTTAAAGGAAGAATATTTTTTTTTTTAATTAAAAGAGTTAAAAAAAAGAAATAAATGAAAAAGACAGAAACCTTTTCAATATTAAAATGTTATAGCTTTAAATAATTTGTTGTAAATATTAAATAAATTACAATAAATGTTTTAAATATTTAAAAACAATTTATTTATAAATGAACTTCACTTTTACATATTGAATTTAGGAGTATTAAATGGCTCCCCTTAAGTTTATATACAACACTATACTATTTAGAAAAATTCCCACAGGCACCTCGGAGTTATTCACAACGCATAAGGCAAATGAACTGCTAGAAAAACAAACTCTGTCTACAGTCTATAAACTACCGAGTAGCTTAGTAGCTTCAATTAGGTACATAAGTGCTAAATAGCTGTCTACTTAGCTCATCGGCAGCTGGACAAAGAGTTGTCTAAACAAGATCATGACTAAGAGCTACCGTTAGGTAACAACACATGTTGACTTTGTTGACAAATCTGCATAACTTTCTTGGCATAACTTTTACTCATTACGAGGGAATGAAGCGAAGCGAAGAGAAGAGAAGATACATAATCCTTCTAAATGTTGGTGATAAATTAGCATAAGCTCTGATTATACTAACAAAAACTAAGCTTATGTAAATGTCCGACAATAAGCAAAATCGTTTAAGCGATTAATTAAAAATTACGTATACGCAATTTGTATGCCATATTTGTAGCTGGTTCAGCTTTAGCTGCTGTGCTGTGCGGCTCTTTAACATTTCTATGAATGACTTTTTACATGTTTTCACTTTTAATGCACACACTTACATACATACGAATGATAGTGAAACCAAATACACAACAAAACGAAACGAAACGAAACATTCGAAACATTACAGTTTTAGTTTTGCCTTTGCCATAATTTGGCTCTGTCTCTGACTCTGGCTCTGACTCTCTAACTGTTGGCATTTTTTGGCATTTAATGATCATCGTTGCCATCGTCGCACATTCACCGTGAGTGGGTCTAAACTCACCTCCGTCCCCGTCTCCTCCTTTCCCCTCTCGGCGCGTTCCTGCTGAGCTTGCCCTGCCTTCACACACATTTACTCATCCACGAGCAGTATAAAAAGCCTTTCATAGCCTGACGCTGGTTCTGCTTCATTTTGTTTAATGACAATGAACGAAAGATACAGATTAGAGGAGAGAAGAGAGAGAGAGAGAGAGAGATGGGACAACACACATGTGTTTAGTTTATGTTGTGTCTTTACATTTTTTGCTTTCGTTTATGAACTTTCACGTGTGGCTCTGTCAAATTGTAGAAAATTACATTGAAAGTGCCCCTGGCCATGATTCGTGGTCGGAAGTTGGTCTCGAGAAGATTTAAACGCTTAAATGCTTTACGAAAATTACCTAATTTCGGTTACGAAACAAATCAATTAATGCGTGTCTGAGACAGAGACAGGTGGAGACCCTAATGAATCTCCATTTGGCAATAACCGTAACCATAAATGGGAACAGTTCTGGCCACACATCATCATCATCATCATCATCATTCCAATCGAATTTCACTTGCATCGGAAGCAATAAAATTTTGATTGCACGGCAAGAGAGGATATCGGGAATTAAAAAGCCGCATGACAGCAATTGAAATTCTTCAATTGTGTCAAATAAAGACATAAAAATGCTAATACTCTCACATACCGAATACTCAAATCTCTGCAAGCCAACATTCAGCATACGCCCCATCAACCAGCTTGACTTGGTTCAAATGATGATGATTGCATGGGAAACATGCAAATTTTGCTGTTTTTGCTATTTGCTATTTGATTGCCAGTTTCCAATTCATTTACGAGTTGTCTTTCCTTAAATCTCTGTGAAACTTGAAAACTTTACATAGTTTTTGATTATGTTTATGGCAAATAATGCCTTGAGCTAAAATACAAATATGTCCGGCTCAATTAATTTGAAATACAATACAAACTATTGCCAAATCTCAAGATATAGTATAGATATCCAAATGAGCTTCAGTTTAG
Organism: Drosophila suboccidentalis; assembly: GCA_037043435.1. Classification (NCBI taxonomy): domain Eukaryota; kingdom Metazoa; phylum Arthropoda; class Insecta; order Diptera; family Drosophilidae; genus Drosophila; species Drosophila suboccidentalis. The sequence continues at coordinate 133,787 of JBAMBK010000483.1, read as the reverse complement.
CTCACTCTTTACACAAATAAGTTTGCTAAGCAAAGTTTCAAATTCAGTTAAGAAAGTTTCAGTATTTTTAACTACACTAATTAAGATCATTTTCAACACAGTTTAGTTTTAATTTATTCTGTTTATAAATAAATAACAAGTTAATTTACTTCTATTAAACTTAAATAAATTACAGCTACTAGTATTTTTATTTATTTAGCACTTTAAAATCTGTACAGATCTGATTTGAAAACAACCTTCACTAACGACTTCGCATCAAGTTGAAAGTATTTTCAAACCTGTTTCCCAACTTGCAACAAAGTCTGAACCCAACGTGCTAATGTCATGCAACAAGTAAGTGCAACAAACGCCATTTGATTGCATTTTTTAGAGATTCGCACCGAATTGCAAACTTAAACTCAGTCTACAGTCTCGAATTCGAATTGTAATCAAGTGGTCCCTTGTAGGCTGTCACTTCTGTATCCTGTGCTCGTATTATCCTGCCACAGGCAACGACGAGCATTCAATTCCAATACCATTAGCCATTGCCATGGCCAATGTCATGGCTTTGTTGTTAACATGTTCAACATTTCCGCGTGCTGCACTAGAATTACTTTCAGCTGGGCCATGTCAACCGAAATTTGCATATAAACAGATGGATGCAGCAGGAATTAATATTTGGCTATTGGCCATATTTAGCTGACAAAACAATAGGGGCCAAAGCCATGGCCAACTGGCTACCTGTTAGCCAAAAGGTTTGAGACCATGTGAAAGCCGCTTACGAGTAACAAACATGGCCAGCAATTTGGCGAGCTGCGAGCGCATTAATGATTTTCACATGAGTTGAAGTTGGAGTCGGAGTTAAACTCGAAGTCAGAGTCGAAATGGGATGCGTGCAATGGGGCTTGGGCATCGCGTTTGGGCCAAAGCAACGATACATTGACCCAGTAGACATTTGGTATGCAACAAAGTCAATTGGCAACAGCAACAACAACAATTATGGCAACGGCTGCTGCACTTCATTAGTAAAAACGAACGCAAATGTTGCTGCTGTGACTCTTAACTTGGCTTTCGTTTTTTGCATACATATGTTGTCTTTTGGAAAGCCATTGGCAGCAAGTTATTGGCAAGGTTTCCTTGCCCGGCATATATATACATATATGTATTGACAACGCCTTTCACTGTTCACTGCTTTGCTCTTCTAATGGACTCAACGCCTCAAATAGTCAAATTAAAACCAATCCCAATCAAATGGATGGAATCGGTAGCCCTAACCCACATCCACATCTCAAATCATCGACAACACACTCAGACATACAATGTTTGAGAGAAGATCTGTTTCATGAGCTTAACATAAATTTGCATAAATACTAAAGACGGCATAACTGTAAACCTAATCAAATCCAACTTTGTGTTGGCCCTGTTGTTGATCGAAACAAGCGCTTAATAAATAACTAAGACCCCACAAAAAAATAAGTAGCTAAAGTATGATAGTCGACTAGCAAATACCCTAGAAAATAAGTTTCATAATTTTAATAAAATAAAATGTTGATTTAAATTGTTTAATATTGCATACAAAGCATACAGCACGGCATATCTAAATTTAAGTCGACTAGCAAATGCTCTACACCTGATAAAACTTAAGAACATTTTTAAAAATATTAAATACATAGTCACAGCAACTAGCAAGCAGATTATTAAAGTTTAAGTCGGCTAGTAAATTCCCTAAAAATAAAAATATTATAAGAAATAGTTTATTTTCATTTTTTTAAGTCGAATGAATTTGTGTTGCAAGCATTAGAAATGACTCAAAAATGTACAACAAATATATTAGAGAATATATAGATAAATGTAAACAAGAACTATATGAAAATATTTCTCTATCAGCAATAAAATTTAGTACTTATGTTACACAAAAAAAGGGTATATAATAATAATTCTTATAAATATAAAAGTTACACCACACAAGCCAGCTATTCTTTGTAAGTATACATTATAAAATTCAATACAACTTTCGATATCTATTTTATATGTATTTATTTTACAGGGTACAAGCTGACGAAAGACATTTGCATTTGGATGGATTTGGTGAAATGAAAAATATATGTATGCCACATGCCATATGATCAGCAATGCGATTAAAATATCAAGTGTAACCAGAGAAGAGACCAGATCAGATGAGAGCAAAGCTAAAAAGTCGCAGCGCGATCTTCAAAACGTTGCCTCAAAAGAATGCGACGTTCCACAAAGATAAGCTGCGATTGCTGTTGAAATGGAAACTGGCCTGTGAGTGAGTGAGTGACTGACTGACTGACTAACTGACTGACTGAATGACAGCTGCGTCGTCGTCGTCGTCGTCTTTAGAAATGGCGCACAAAAGCCACTGACGCCGGCACTTTGACGAAATTGACTTTCTCCATTCAATATAATTAATAGTAATATTTTTGTTGCTTAGCTGCACACGTCTTCAGAATTGTAACGGCTGCCTGCCAGTCTGTCTGGCTGCTGGGGAATGTTGGCCAGGAAGTTATTTATTATTGCAGGCATTGCAAACAGGTGAAGAAAAGCATTTCAACATGCATAGATCAAAATTCGACGTGCAGAGCAACAGCAATGCCAAATGCCAATACCCAAAAGCCTTCTTCAAATAATTCATTAGTCGAAATTCCCAAATTCCAAATTCGCAGCGCACTACGGGGCGTATGTGTAACATAAGTGAAAAGTCAAGTCAAAGCCAATGCCAAAGCCAAAGCCGTGTGTGGCAAACAAAAACAAACAGAAAAAGGCATAAAGATGCTACAGTTGTTGTTGTTGTTTGTTCCTATTTGTAGTTACTATTTATGCAAATTGTTTCTTGGGCTGCAGCAGCAGCTTCTTCTTTAGACTTTCAAAAAGGCCAAAATGTATTTTTAGCCAATATTTTAGCCAGTATTTTTAAGTAGCTTCTGCGGCTTTTACTTTTCTTTTAAGCTGTCGCTGAACTGAACTGAAATTTAAATTAGTTTACTTTTGGCTCACACTCGCTTCTGTTTTTTTTTTTTATGCCCTTATGTATTTTTTACTGTTTTTGTTTTTTTACATAACAATCAAATTAACAAATAGCTTAAAATGCTTAAAGAAACAAGGCACGCACATTGGCCAGGTAGATACATATGTATGTATGTAAGCACTTATAACTAGTGCCAGACATTTCACGTTCATTGACATGGCTAATGATGTCTCGATGCCTCGATGTCCGATGCCTCATGCCCCAATGCTCCAAGTCACATCCACATCCAATGCCTTGTCAAATTGTCGCTTCGGTTTGGCGTTAAAAAAAATAAAAGTTTCGCCGGCACGCGTTCGTTTAACCTAAAGTACAATAACTTGAATTTCTTATTTTATTTTAAAACGAAAATGTTATTTAATGCATTTTGTGCCTGGTCTCGATTTAAGCATTTTTTATAATTAGATTATATAACCTTTTCGTTTTGTTCAACGATTATCTAATTGTCCAAAAGAAAGCGACACATGCTGCTACCAATTAGACAACTTGGCTTTTTTACTGCTTCTACCCATCTTTCTTTCATTTACTTGAAATAAATAAATTAATCTCAATTCGAATTGTCGCTAGCTTTTGATGCTGAATGCTCACTGATCAGCTCAGTGGATACCTCAGATAAAAGAGTCTTGGATATGCTAATGAACTTGATATGCATTAGCATAAATTCAAATATTTGTTAACAATACTCTGGTATAGCATTTGATAACACAACATTATGAATACCTTTGACATCTTTAAATGTTAATGCATTAATATTATACGCGTATGTTATGTTTTTAAACTCTCTTTAAGCACATTTGTAACACTTTCAATCCGCACTTTCGCACATAAAAAATGTATTAAAAAACACTTTAAGCTATCAGCAGAGTTACAATTTTTATTTGCATATCTATTTTTAGTCACATATCTGGCTTTTCACTTTTACAGCATTTTTCACAGCTGGAATCTCTAATCAAATCTATAAAAAACCCTTTATTAAATTTAAATTTAAAGAAAAGAAACTTTTTTCAACAAAGTGAAAAGCCTATAGATAAATAGAAAGAAAACGCTGATTAAATAAATTATTTCACAATATTAATGATTATAATACATATAATAATTATAATATATATATATATTAGGGTGTCCCTTATTTTGGTCAAAGTCAATATTTTTAAACGCATACGGGCTAGTTTTGTTCGTTAGGTCCTAAAGGACTCAGAAATAAATTTTCACCTCAATCGGAGTATGATAACCCGTGCCGACTTGGATCGGAAAAATTAAAAATTATATAGGAAAAAAAAAATTATTTTTTTTAATTTTTTATTTTTTTATTTTGTTCATTTGGCCCTAAAGAACTTAAAACCAAGTTTTCACCGTAATCGGAGTACGATAACCCATTCAAATTTGCATCGAAACATGAAAAATCATCGAAAAATGTATAATCAGTGTTAAAACACTGTTTTTGCATGTTTCGATGCAAATTTGAATGGGTTATCGTTCTCCGATTAAGGTGAAAACTTGGTTTTGAGTTCTTTAGGGCCAAATGAACAAAATAAAAAAATAAAAAATTAAAAAAAAATTAAATTTTTTATTTTTTTTCCTATATAATTTTTAAATTTTCCGATCCAAGTCGGCACGGGTTATCATACTCCGATTGAGGTGAAAATTTATTTCTGAGTCCTTTAGGACCTAATGAACAAAACTAGCCCGTATGCGTTTAAAAATATTGACTTTGACCAAATAAGGGACACCCTAATATATATATACTACATTTTGATAAAGAAATTTTTTGATTAATTAAGGTAATTAATTAAATTTATTTTATCTAAGAAATTGTATTCAACACCATGCAACAAATTGTAATTCTAGATACATTCAAAATTTTGGCGCCCTTAAGCGGCCAAACAAAAAAGTTGACTGCTACAAGACTCGACCACAAAGCTTTTCACTAAAAGCTGTCTGCGCAGAGTTGTCGTATCGCGAAAGCTTTCATACATAGTAAACAGCTGACCGCCAAACTTGTATTTATCTAGCGCCTTATCTTCATACACACGCGCAAATGTCAGACCACTTCTTTCCACCATTGTTTTCGTTTCCAATCAGTTCTACGCTGTGTCTGATTGGGAGTGGTTCGCCATTTTGCGGTCTACAGAAATACATTCAGTGTTCGTTTTTATTGCATTGCCGGCATTTTAATTAACTATTCCAAAAGGTGAGTAGAACATAGAAATTGTATACAAAAGATCTTTATTAAATACTTGTCGTGACGTGTCTCAGTCGTTAATGTATCTATAAACTCATGATAAATGATATTTAAACACACTTATAACGGTGACTTTCAACTTTTGCAAGCTTTAGTGTTAATTCAATTCCTTAAGTACTTAACATATATGTACATATTTAGATACCCTTAGCAAATATAGCATTGGAAACGGAGGTGTGTTTAAATGAATAATTTACGATTACTTAAGCTTTGAATAACCTTTGTCTACCACTTGGCTTTTTTAGTCCACAGTTTTTGTTCGCTTTAAAATGAACTTTCCCCAGCAAACACTACACATACATACACACACAGACATATATATATATACTATATATGTATGTATGCATGCATATGTCTGCAGACACACTCATAATATACATATATGCAATTTATGTGCTTGTTTGTTTTGTTGTCGCCTCTCTAAATCCCAGCCGGTTTGCTGGCGACCGGCTGTCAGAGATTAAGAGAAAGAAAGAGAGAAATCGAGAGAACAGTTACACGTCGTCAATTGCATATACCGAGTTTATGCGACAGCTAAACCTGATAAAACAAAATACTTTTGACTTATACTTTTTTAAGTGACTTTAGCTTCCACTTAATTGTTTTATATATTTGTACGCTGCGTATCAGCTGAGTCTGTAATAAATTTATAGCCATAAGTGTTAATAAATCCGATGTAACTCAACTCGATCAACTTAAACCCACTTAAGCTGTCGTATAAACTTAATAAATATACACCTGTGCCGTAGTTTTACCTGAGTTCCGTTCAAAGTTCAATTAATTATTCAATATACGAGTACAATATGCAATGTCATTTTTAATAGATTGTTCCAGTAATTGTCAACTTTATCAATACCTTTGTAATACATACATATTCGCAGTTTGCACGTTGAGCACTATTTAACAATGCCAAATCTTATCAGTTTCTGTGTAGGGCTTTGATAGTGTACAAAGTATACATTAAGTATGTATACTTAAGAGGCTGGTTGCTGAAAAAAATAATATACAAAAGTGTCAACAATTTCGGCAACCATTTTGTTCAGTCGCCTCACTAATTTGTTTGTTTGTCTCGTAGTTTTGTTGCTGGATATGGCGTGATTTTTGAATAGATAGATTCACGCCATTTGGATTGCAAAAGGGGGCCGAAATGCCAGTATATTAGTAATTATCGTATTAAGCTTATTAGACTGTGTCGTAAATGCATGCAAATTTCATTCAATCGCCATTTGGATATACAAATATAGAAATCTTTAGACTTTCTAAGTTTATTAATAAGCTTAATTGTTAATTAAGCTCTGCCAATAATCCAAATTATACAAAAATCTGTGCAATATTCTGTAAGAATTCAATTATGTCATACGCTCTTTGAAGAGAAATCAGACACTTTGGCGCCATATTTAAACTTCTGAAGCGCTCATTATACAACACTGCTGAAAGTCAAATGCTACAATGCTACTGATAAGTGTGACCATGAACTTGTCGTAAACAGAGTGGAAAAGTTTTTAGCACGCACCAAAACAGCTCCATAGCAATAACAACAATCAGAGTTCACAGAGAGCAAAATAGTGAGAATGAGAGAATGCGAAATGAAGAGAGCCACCCGCAGCACAATAAATAGTTGATTGACATTCACAGCCAGACGGCCGGCAAATACGATAACGATTACATATTAAACGCATTGTTGTGTTTTTGCTCTGTGTTTTACTAATTTAATTTGTGACAATTCTCAATAATTTTGTAGTTGCAGCTTTGCAAAGTGAGAGTAAAATTGAGTACGCAATTGAGTCTTATCTGATTACGGGTCCAGTAGTATAAACTATAGCTGATAACGGCGATTGCGCAACATAGATTTGAAATTAGTGCATTACAGAGACAACCAGGCAAATAACGGTGCGCACAGTTTACAGTTATCAGCTGCAGCGTACGGAATACGCGAGTGTAATTTAATTTTTTTCCGCGTTTCTTTCCATCTTTTGGCTGTGTGACAAATACACATAATACACATTCACATTCATTCATTGAAAAACAAAGTTTATACAATGTTTGCACTACGTCGCACCCTCAACATGGTCAATAATCGCTCCCAGTCGCAGTTGCTGCGCGCCGCTTTCCAAGCGAACTTCTCTGCCAGCGCCGTGGTAGGTTTCCATTCCAGTTTCCATTTAAAATCTGATCCGTGATGAAATTATGTATACATGTGTATAATTTCATCATGATCCGATCAAAGTTCACTTTGTGCTACCTTTACTCAGTTGTATGGAAATCTAATAACATCTGTAAAGCAAAAGTGTTTGAAGAAGTCAACAAATAAGAAGGACAAGAAGATGAACGAGGTGTGAAGGCTGCGACTCCTGTGGTCACTTTGTATATTTTTATTATACATATATTTTATTAATTTAACCATTTGTTTTATTAGTATTCATTTGAACTTTGTGTACCCGAACAGATGGCCCAAAAGATTCGCGCTGGACCCGTGGTCGATGTCCTGGGAGATGAGATGACCCGCATCATCTGGCAGTCCATCAAGGATAAGCTGATTCTGCCCTTCCTCGACATTGAGTTGCACACATTCGATCTGGGCATCGAGTACCGTGACAAGACCGAGGATCAGGTGACCATCGATTGTGCCGAGGCCATCAAGAAGTACAATGTGGGCATCAAGTGTGCCACAATTACTCCCGATGAGAAGCGCGTCGAGGAGTTCAAGCTGAAGAAGATGTGGAAATCGCCCAACGGCACCATTCGCAACATTCTCGGTGGCACCGTGTTCCGTGAGGCCATCATTTGCAAGAATGTGCCACGTTTGGTCTCCGGCTGGGCGAAGCCCATCGTCATTGGCCGCCACGCCCATGCCGATCAGTACAAGGCAGTAGACTATGTGGTTCCCGGTCCTGGCAAGCTGACCATGACCTGGAAGGGCAACGATGGCCAGATCATTGAGGAGGTCATCAATGACTTCAAGGGACCCGGCGTTGCTCTCGGCATGTTCAACACAGACGCATCCATTGTGGACTTTGCCCACGCTTCTTTCAAGTTCGCTCTGGACCGCAAGATGCCTCTGTACATGAGCACCAAGAACACAATCCTGAAGAAGTACGATGGTCGCTTCAAGGACATCTTCGAGGAGCTGTACGAGAAGACGTACAAGAAGGATTACGAGGCAGCTGGCATCTGGTACGAGCACAGGCTGATCGATGATATGGTTGCCTACTGCATGAAATCCGAGGGCGGCTTCGTTTGGGCCTGCAAGAACTACGATGGCGATGTCCAGTCGGATTCCATTGCCCAGGGCTATGGCTCTCTGGGTCTGATGACCTCTGTGCTCTTGTGCCCCGATGGCAAGACCGTTGAGGCTGAGGCTGCTCACGGCACTGTGACCCGTCACTTCCGCTTCCATCAGCAGGGCAAGGAGACGTCCACCAATCCCATTGCCTCGATCTTTGCCTGGACCCGTGGTCTCCTCCACCGCGCCAAGCTGGACGACAATTTGCCGCTGAAGAACTTTGCCGAGACACTCGAGCAGGTGTGCATTGACACCATCGAGGGCGGCGCCATGACCAAGGATCTGGCCATTTGCATCAAGGGCAGCATCAGTGCTGTCGAACGCAAGGATTACCAGGAGACCTTCGAGTTCATGGAGACGCTGGCCAAGAACCTGCAGACTGCTCTGGCATCCGGCAACAAGAAGGCACAGGCCTCCCATATTTAAGAGAAAAACCACACTCATCCATAATACTTATTGTCAAGTCATGTGCATGTCCTTTGGTTCCATGTTCTTCTTCAGTTCATGTTCAATGTCTCTGCGAGACGTCATCAGCATTTTTACCCTGCCTCTCACCAACCAACACAACACACCATGTGAAACGGAACAGTTTTCTAAATAAACATATTTTTGATACCAATAAGTCTAGTCATGTGCTTAGTATAGTTGCTGTTACTAGTCTTAAGTGAGGTCTTTAACCTGCTGCCCACCCACAAATCATTGGCTCGTCTCTGTATGTTATATGTGATGGGCCACTTGTGAGGCTTCAGCATTGAACTGAGCTTATTGGATTTGCAGTCCGTCAGTCTTGAGTCAACGGTTGTGGACAACACATCCGTGTCGAGAGCGTGGAACAGCTTGTGATGCTAGCTGAATCCTTGGGCTATGCCTACTGTCTGGCGTATGTCTTGACCTTGATTAGTTGGCCCGGCGAGGCGTATCCTGCCAATAGCTATAGGGATCTGGACATTTGCAATCACTGGAACGGCAGGCGACACTTTCTGGAGCTGGGCGAACGGGGCGAGCTGCATGCCAGAAATGTCAGCACCACAGCATTTCGAGTGAGTAGTTGCTGGAGAGGATTAGGCAAAGATTTTACCATTTCCAATTCGGTTTAGAGCTCCCAGCTGGGTCTTAAGAACGATCTGTCGGCGCCGGATGTGTGGTATCAGTGCAACCTGGAGCTGGTCACCTGCGCCGAGTGCGTCATCCGTGTGACCTTCACCCACGCCAACTTCTCCAAGAGCTGCAGCAACACGGGTGGCAAGTCCAACATGTGTCCCTGCGAGCACATACAGTTCTCGGAGCCACCGTACGAACCCACCATCTCGGGCCAGGAGTTCTGTGGCGATGGCAAAGTCTTTCGCAGCAAGACGAGGACTCTGCAGCTCAAGTTCTTCTATAGAGCCACCAATGCCCATGTCTTCTCCCTGCAGTATTTCTCCGAGCGTAAGATCCTTAAGAGATTCCTTTGATGGCTTCCTTTAAAGGTGTCGTTCCTCCCGTAGGTAACGTCAAGATTGTGAGTGGTTCGCCCAAGCAATCGATTGTCGGCAATGGCAACGCCAACTCCATGCCGCAGGTTATATCAACGCCCTATTTTCCCATGGCCTATCCCAGGGATTATGGCATCGAGCACATTCTCACCTGCGAGTCGGACAATTGCCAGGTGCGTCTGGACTTTACGGACTTCCAGCTGGGCTTGGCCTCCACCCTGGAGATCTTTGACTCCAATGGACAGATGCTGGACTCCTACACGGGTGAACACTTCCGTCCGCCCATCACCGTCAGCAGTGGGAAATCGCTGCTCCTTCAATTTCGCGGCAATTCCGCGACAGGTGTTGGCTTCCGTGCCGAGGTGAGCTTCGTCTCCTCCAAGCAGCTAAAGGACGAGCGTCTGGTGCCATTCACGGGTAAGCAAACGGGGGAGAGGGGGAGGCGCCAAGGGGTTCAGGGATAAGAGCACTTGAGGGTCTGCAATTGTCATATTGATTATTGGCAGGGGAGGACGGGAAGTGGTGAGGAGGAGAAGGCATAGCTGTTGTATAAATTTCAATGTCAATGCAAACATCAAAGTGGAAATATGAGAAAGACTGGGCAACACTTTGGCATAGTCTACATAGTTTGGTAACGCAATCAATATTATTGGGGTAGGTGGTGGATTGGGAATGCCAAGAGCTTCGCCAGCTGCACTGAGGAAAAACGATTGTTACTTAAGAAAACTCTTTGGGTAGTTACAAGTGAATAGAAAATTAACGAACTAAGGAGAAAATTTACAGATGTGATAGTTTTGGATAGAATAAATTAAATTGTATTTAATTCCGCTTTGAGAAATTCAATTGTACCTCTCTAAATTTGTTAAGCTAATGAAATTGTTAGAAAACTTCTCGTAAAAAAAACCAAGGAACTTCTGAGACACAAAATGTACGATAGGGTGATACAAATTTAAAGAAAAGATTTGCATATTTAGTTAAGGAAATTGTTAGATTAGTTCAATTGGAATAGAAACCCCCTTTATCATATAGGAGATTGATTCGGTACAGTTGAGAAAGGTTCCGTCAAAATTAGAGATGTAAAAATACATCGAAAAATCTAAAAATCGACAACTTGACTTTCGCGGATACGATTTTGAAGTACTTTTACTCGATATCTTTTTTTGACTATCAATCGAGCTAATTAAATTTCAAATTTCGAAAACAGTTAAGGGTTAAGGTTATCTTGAGGCAACAAATTATTTTAACGCAATGAATTAAGTTTTCATGCAAAATGAAATTAGACCACGATCAAAATGACATTTCTCTTGAAAATCTGCTCAGTTTTGGCAAAGCTATGAAAGTTTGAAATTGGCCCCGATTTTTAACCTTTAAATTTACAAGGATGCGATAGACTTGTCATTTTAAGGACATTCGGCAAAATCCTTAAAGAGAATGATATTTAGCTTAATGTTTTCATAGACTGTGGTGGCATGGTAACCGGACCGGGTGGAGCCATCACCATGATGAACATGATTGAGAATGCCACAGATGTGCGACTGTTTGACTGCATCTGGATAATAAAACCGGGCAATAACTACATGATGATGAAGACGCACATCTCGCTGAGGGTGGACGAGTTCTATGGAATGGCAGCGCGATCGGAGTTGACCATCAGACAGGGCACCACATCGGATGCCACAGAGATTGAGACGGTGATGTGGCCGAATAATGGGTTAACCAAGGAGAGTCACATTGGGCCCATATTGACGGGCTATTACATACGACTGCGCGGGGTGTTTGGCCTGTCCTCCAAACTGGCCATAGTCTACAGCGTCTTCAATTACTTGAGTGGGTATTTATGGAGTAATCTTCGTCTTCCATGTCAGGAATCCTTTGTCTTCTCCCACAGATTGCTACATTGGCTCGGAGTTCCTGTGTGGGAACAATCATTGCATCTCCATTCGCTTGCACTGCGACGGCTTCGATCACTGTGGCGATGGCAGCGACGAGCCCGAATCCTGTGAGGAGGATTGGGCGCATCTGCATCACGATCGACGCTGGTATTCCCACAAGCCCAATTACTATTTTCCCAAGATCGATCAGTATCCGGATCTGAAGACAGCCACGGGCATCTTCATCATCAGCACGCTGGGCATCTTTGGTGTCCTCTCCGGCTGGATGGTGATCCTCTATCGCATGGGAGTCCGGGCACGACATCAACGCGAGCTGCAGAGTCATTTGCAGACCATCAGCGAGCTGCTCGATCGCCAGGACGAGGATCGCACGCCGGATGAGCCGCCCAGCTACGAGGCGCCACCCGACTACGAGGAGGTCATCAAGGTGGGCATGCAGCAGGAGCTACGCGAGCCACGTCGCCAGCGCCGACGTCCACCCCGTGGCCGGGATCGTGGCTGCAGTCGTGCTCCCAGCAATTGCACCATGCAATCGGTGGTGCCGCTGCATCGCAGCTGCAGCCTAGAAGATCAGGAACAGCCGAGTACCTCGGCAGCGGCCATGACGCGGGCCGTGGCCTCCACAGACACATCCCAGGATGACGACCAGGCGCAGCAGCAACAACAAGAGTTGGCCCAACGCATGTTGTTGGCAACTGCAATCTGTGGTAAGTCATGTGGTTCCCCTCCCCCCGTTTTCAATCCCACCCCCTTCAGTCGCTAATTTACCCACAGAGTCTCGTTTGCAGGCGCTGCAGGCACGTCTGGGTCGCCAGCAGCGCTCACAGGGACAGAATCCGCCGGCGGGGGCGAATCCTTGGGGATTTCAGCGTGCCCGTCATCGATTCCCGCTGGGCGTGAACTATCCACAGCCGCTGGAGCGGCACAGCCGACGACACCCAACAGCACGGCGGACGAATGCACCGACGCCTTTCGAGACAATTCACTCAATATATCACTCACTGTAGGTCTGCCCACAGCCACCTCAGTTGTGACATCCGCGTCAGCGCCATCGCCAGCGTCACTTAACCAGAGCCTGGCCAGCAATTGCACCGAGCATACGTATTTGAAGCGCTCCTGGCTGTGGGTCCAACAGCCTGCCCAAGGACAACGCTGTCGTGTGCAGCGGCTGCGTCACACCTTCTCCTCCCCGGAAGCCTTCAGCGCCAACGAGCTGCATCTGCCCTATCCGGATTTCCTTAGCTACGGCACCAATTTGCCCCACGAGCGGAGCAGCAGCAACTTTGGCTCGGAGCTGTCCAGGGATCCGTCCAGCTACAGCATTGGCAAGCGGGCGAAACTTGTGGCCACCGAGCAGAGCGACCTGGAGGATCACTCCGTCCAGACGCTGCAGTCGGATGCGGATCCCCACAGCGACAGCGAGCCGGAGCAGCAAGTGTCCTGCTTTGGCGCCGTCACACAGCGCTCGAAGCGACGTCGCGTGCGGAGTCGATCCTTTAGCATTGCTCGAAGCGGAGGCGGTGCAGCAAGGAGACGCCTTAGACAGCGCAGCTCCTCGGCAGATTTGCTCATCTATGCAACCATGCAAAAGGGGGAGACGGATGAGAATGGAGGGGGGCAACGTCTGTTTTTCATTTGAAGGATTTGAAGAGTTGGAACGATAGTATTATGCATGGTGCAATGCTGGCTAGGATCTGGATCATAACTCATATAATCTATATACAATATATTATATAAATGCATACGTTAATCAAAACTAAATAAAAGTTTACACAGTTTGTTGAATTTCATTGATTTCTTTGATATTTCATATGTATTTAGCAATTTTACGGGGGATTATGCAGTGCATGTCAAACTGTAGGCACAGCTCAGTGCTTGTCCAAAGCTGTTAAAGATTGCAATCAAATTTAAGTATGATTGTTTAAATTAACGCAATATTTTAATTCGGGCTAAATAAAATTAAAAATGAACTATGTATATTAAAAATGTTTGTATTGATTGATTTGAAATTTGTATATTGATTGTTTAAACAAATATAAAAATCAATGTACAAATTTTTGATAGAATTTAGCTTAAATTATCTTAAAGCAAAAATTTTGGTTTTTTTTCTATTGACATTGCAATTTAAGTTTATATTTATTTATGAATGATTGAAATCAAAAAGTGATTGCAATTATTTTTAGAGCTCAGTGCTTCTCAAACGCACAGTTGGACAAGCTTAAGTGCAAAGAAAAAATAACATAAATCTCAAATGGAAATCAAGGAATGCACATGTACATTATATACTTGCAAGTGTGTATAAGTATATCTTTATGTATATGTATATATATATGTGTGTGTGTATATATAGACGAATACGATATATAATACCAAAGGCGTAGGACTGCCTGCTAGCCAGATCGGCCTACATATGTTCTTTTTATGTTGATAATATAAGTAATCTAAAATCTATGGCTGCGACTGCAGCTGCTGTTTGAGATTCTCGGCAAGCAGCGATTTGCCCGTCTCCAGTGGCCCAACAATGTTGCGCAAACTGTCGATGCTGTTGCGCAATTTGGTGCTCTGAAATTTGGTTGGTAATTTCGGTGAGCCGCCAACAGATGCGAATGCAAAGGTTCTGTACTCCTAGAATCGTCAGGGAGATAACATAAAAGAGACATAGTTATCCAAATCATATATGTGTGTACGTTTTATTTGCAGCAGCAATAAATGGTCAATGAAAATTATCAATATCAATAAAACAAACAATAAAATTCAAATTCAAGCAGGTAAACAGCAGTTTAAGGTAAATGTGAGAATAGAATTATAACTAAATATCTACATATAGTATAAATTCTTCAAATGAATGTGTGTGTGGTGCGTATATAAATAAGCATGATAAACAGTTGGAGTACTGGGAGATGGCATCGCAGGTGCTCAACATGGCTACAAAATAATTTAAAGTGATAAGAAACATTAATATAATTAAACTCCATTCGAAAAGAACTTAAAAAAAAAATAAACAAAATGATAATAGTTCATGAAGAAACTTAAAAAGAGAAGACGGCTCCAGCGTTTGTCATGTCATTTCTGGTCAGTTGGAAATGGAACTGAATCAGGTTACCTGATTGGCGCTGGGCGAGCTGGCCTCACTCACTGTTGCCGGCGGCTGTCCCATGTAGGACTGGAATGTGGCTCCGCCATGATCCCCACGCTGTGAGCCACCCGCTCGGGTGCTGACCTTTTCCTGCAGCGAATTAAAGGTCTTGGATAGCCATGGTTGCCAGCTGTTGCGATTGGTTTGCAGTTCGCTGAGTGTGTTATTTAGCTGATGGTTTAAATCCTGGCTCTTGCACTCGGCCTCCACTTGAGCCAACTTGGCCTGTGCCAGCTCCAGTTCCAGTTCGCGTATGCGCTGTGCAGCTGTATTCAGTGGGTCAAGTGGACCCAATGGTGCATCATTGGAATTGTGTTGGGAATTCGACTGACGATTCGCTTCCTGCCGCTTGGCATTGTCATTGCCCACATCAATCTGTTGCAAACAGTTCGAGCATTTGGAAACCGTGTGCTGCAAAATGAGAAGGTTAATGAAGTTCGAAAGGGAGATCCTTCATCCACTCACCATAACCTTGCCCAGCGTTTCGTTGAGTGTGTTCATGTCCTGCTCCTGTCGCTGTATGATCTGCTTGTACTCCTGTATAATGCCAGTGTGCTTCTTTTCCTTTTCCACAGCACGCTCATTGGCTCCGGTCAGTTGTTGGGTGAGTGATTCAATCTCTGACTGCAACTTGCGACGTTCCTCGCCAAAGCGACTCTCATAGATCTGGGCCTCCTTCTCCAGACGCTCCTTGTGCTGTTTCTTGAGTAGAAACTCCTCCTCGTACTGCTTTAGCTTCTTAATCTTACGCTCACAGGCCTGCTTCATGACTTTACGTGCCTGACTAGAGCTGCGACACTTTTTGGGCAACGTAACCCTAAAATACTTGAGTATTCCCTCGAAGTCCAGTTGACGCAAATCGGATTCACAGATTGACAGCAATGTCACAGCCACCTGGAACAGCACTGGCAGACCGTCCAGCAGGAAAACGTCCAGTACGTGGAATACAAAGCAGAGGGGAAAACGCGCCGTGTAGAGCGTTAGGAACCACTGGGAGGCGTACATGTGCGTCTCAATGCCGCAGGCCGTGAAATGTTCATGCAACTTGGGCAACTGATCTTTGATGAGTCTTTCCAGCTGATAAAGGCGCAAGTACAGCACCTCGAAGCCGGCCTTGTACAAATCACGCAGTCCGTAATCGTACATTAGCGAGACCAGCACACAGAAGGCATCCTCCTCGGGCATCTATTAAAAATTTAAATTACATGTTTATCGATTACAAATTAAACAAATTCAAACACTGCCAACTACATTATCAGACTCTGTTATTAACATTCGAATGTTATGTTAAGCCCGTTGCCAGTTAGGGTACAATGGCACCAAATAATAAATTATGGAACAAAATTTAGTTTCCCAAATGAACCAAATTTGAATTTAAGCGATGATTAGAAAAAATTGAAGTTTCCATGTGAAACCAAGAAATTTTGATGTAGAATCATATTGGAAATCAAACATTGCACATTGAAATCGATTGACTTTTGAAAATTTATATTGTACTATTGTTCCAAAAATGGTACTTATTTTCTGGTACTGTTGGCGTGATGGTACAAATGGCAACAGTGTTTGTTACTCGATGACACGCTGTTGTTAACATTTGTATGTTACATACACGATTGGATCTGTTACTCACATGCAATAGCAAGCTGGCTGCTATGAAACTGAGGCCTTGGCAGTAGCCAACCTCGCTGTCATGGACGGCATACGCTTTGGACACCTTGAACAAGGCATCCTGACCAGAGCCGCCGCTCTCCTTGAAACATTTGTGCGCCGGAAAGGTGCGATGAATATCCCGTTGTATGACTGTCTCACATTTGGTTTCCTAGCAAATAAACTCATTAAGCAGTGTCGACAATCGCAATTTGAGTTACTCACTTTGGTGATAAGAATCTTGTACATGTCATTCATTTCCACCTTGCGCTCCACATTGGCCAGCTTCTGCCAGATCTTTTCGCGCAATGCCTCTGGTACGCCCAGACGCACCAATGTCGCCAGATTCTTTGGCCGCTTCTCGCTATCCCATTCGCGTAGGATGGGATCCCATTCATCGAGTGTGTCCTGGGAGCAATCCTTGGACACTTCACCGGTGCCGCTGAGTAGCGGCTCATCTCCATCGCTGCTGTAGTCTGTAGGGCAATCATCCTCAATTGAGGCTATGGACGAGCTGCGCACGATGCGCGATAGATTATTCATGCCCAGCTTGAGCAGCGAGGAGGAGCCTTGTTGTCCGCTCGCCGGCTCAGTGATCTCCTCCGAGGGATCAATGCTGTTCACCTTCCAGTTAAGTTCATCGGTACGCTTGAGATGCAAATAGAAGCGCAATGTCATTGGACGCTTAGACATGAAATGATCCATGATGCGCATATCACTGGCGGATTGAATTGTCACCGGAGTCTCGATGACAAAGCGCACTGGCTCCTGGATGCCACGCATGACGATATCAACGGCCACTGTGAGATTGGTTTTGGACGTTTCCAGATTCAGCTGCTCGAAGGCCTTCTCCTGTGCCTTCCACTCAGCCCGTATGGCATATGCACTGAGGCAGGCACTTACATTATCCGGCTCATTGCCTGCCCCAGCTCCAGCTCCGGCTCCAGCCTGTGCCAGCACATAGCCCATGTTCAGCATATCTATGAGATGCATATCCTTCTGAACCACCAGTTTACCAGGTGCAACGAGCACACCGAAGCAGCGTTCAATATACAGAGGTTGCAGCACATTCGATGCCGTTTGCTTGACGGTGATGCACACTTCCTTGTCCGTATTGGCGCGCAGCTTGAAGCATCCGCGATCTCTCGGTACGGCTGCATATGAATTCTTGGCGACCTTTTCGCGTATCTCCAGTGAGACGATAAACTCATAGCCAGCGGTATTCAAGGGATTACCACTGACATCCGACGTTACCGAGTTGACCATGTCCACGGCCGAGGTTAGACTGCAACTCATGCTGGGTGCGTATGTCTGAAAGGCCTTCTGAAAACAGGCTGCAAAACAAAGGATTGTTATTATTAGAAATGCTGAATGAAACCGCAATATGTTTTACTTACCGCTCACTTGATTCACTGCCTCCGGTATATGGCAACGGAATACATGGCACTGGAACAGCGCATCTCCGTGCAGCCACGTGAATGCAAAGCAACCATTCTCAGCTGTATCCACTGGACCACGATAATACAATATAATGCTCGATATCTCATAGGTGGCTATTATGGTATTGCTCTCTGCATCGTGCAAGCTGGAAGAGAAACCATAGATATGAATTAAAATATCATAAATCGAAATAATTTACAAATTAAATAATTGTAAAATATAGTTTTGAAAATAAAATATATGTAACTTTATATTAAGTAAACAACTCATTGTTACTAGCACATTAAATAATAAGTTTATACTTGTAGTGCTGGGAGTACCAATAAAGGAATAATAATAATAAAAAAAAATTATAATTATTGCACTTTAAAAAAAGCATTTGATGGATAGGAAACTTAAGCTCCAAATGAAAAGATAACGTGAAACTATGAAAGCTTAAAATTCTTTCGAAAGAATTTAATTTGATTTAATTATATAACAATAAGTAAAAGCAGAATAATTACAAGAATTTTAAAAGTTGTGTTATTCATCTAATAACCACAGATAGTTTATAGAGCGTATGAGTTATTCTTTAGTTATGATATCATATATTCGCACATATTTTCAGAGTCACACAAATCGACATTCATAAATTAATAATTTTCTGCATATTTTATACAATAAATTTAAATGCAAATTTATAATGTATTTTTGCCATTTTATTCCATTTAAAAATGATTTTTATGTAAGCCAATAAATAATAAAAAACTGTCTGGGATGATCCCAAATTAGATGACTTTCTGAACAATTCACAAAGCCCAATCCGAGTATTTACTCTAAAACATTTATCACCCCCTTCACATAAACCAGACTACGCCCTTGAGCTCACAATAATAATAATAATAATCTCTAATGCAAAAATGCCACAAGGATGATTCACTTACACGACAAGACCATCAGAACAATTGGGTATGCTGACAGTTATCTTGAGGCCCACGGACTTGGAGCCGCTGTTGAGTTCGCTCATGATGCGATAGACATCTGTTTCCGACTTGGGCGCGTTTATGTTGGCAGCACCCAAATAGGTGACCCCAGCAAAGATGGTGCAGCCCTGATCGATCTCTGAAACTAATAAGAGCACAAGCTAGAGAAGTTGCCATAAATTAGTAAGGGATTCAAACTTACCCTCCTCATCAGTTGTGTCACATTTCTCGGGCTTCATGGCGTCTTGTTTTTCCTCAATGCACGCCGGACTGGCATCGATGCAGTCGTAAAATACCGAGTGTCCCACACGATTGTGCTCCGAGTTGGAGGCATCCTCCGACTCATCGCAGGTCTTTGGTGAGAAGAGGCTGCATTTAAAGCGCATTTCCGTATCGCCGCCTGCGGTTTCCGCTTGTTGTGTTTTACGTCCAGTCAATGGCAACGTCAATGATTTCTGCGCCTGTTGTTGTTGTTGCTGTCTTTGCTGCTCTTGTTGTTGTTGCTGATGACGCGTCTTATCGCCGACAGCTGCAAATGTTAATTGGCAATTATGACAAAGTGTGACAAAGTGTTCAATATGGAAATAGCTTTATTCAAACATCATAACGATATATTTATTTATTGTGTTGCAAGTGAAATTCTTTTGTTTGTTATTTTCTTCATACTTGTGCTTGTGTTGTTTTTTGTTTGCCTTATTTGTTGTTGCCATGACAGCGATTGGTATTCTGGGTTAGGCCTGCAGCTTTGCTCCGATAAGATTGCGCACTAAGCTTACCCAGGGGTCTTAAAATGGCGCGAGCGCCCAATTTTGGAACGTCGTACTGTGTGCACAGCTGCCGACGGCAACTGGTAAACAACTGGTAGACTGAGTGCGCACTACTTATATATTTATTTTTATTGTGCTCAGTGCTGTCTAGTTCTGGATATTCTGCATTACTCAATTACTCACCAGTACGCTCCAGTCCCAAGTCCCGCAGGGCATCTGTCATTTCGTGCTTAATGTCGCTCAGATTGCGATTGTGCGCCATGTCCAGCGTGGGTGAGCGATCTCCGCCAGCGTCGCCAGCAACGGGCGACAGCGAAAGTGCGCTCAGAGATTCGGTAACTTTTTCGGCAACCGCGGCGACAGTTGGTGGCGGTGGTAGAGGAGCCACTTGCTCCAATGGTGTTGCCACATTGCTATCGGTGACAATCTCGTATTCGCCACTGGTTGTAATCGAAGACTCGGAGGATTTGGTACTCAGATTATCGTCCATTGTATTGGTTACCTCTGTGTGCGTGTGTGTATTTTTTAACTCAAGGTTGTCTTAGGTCCGAACAGCCACGGAATTCTTTTAGTTGTTTATTCTCGCGTTACTTACGAAATGCGCATTTTCTAGCAGTTAAAACAATCGAACTTCTGCTTTTATTTTATTCAATTTCAATTAAAGAGTTTCTTCGTTAATTTTCATTGCACCTCCACGCCATTGTTTGGCTTTTGCCTTAAATCGATGACGAATCGGAACGTTTCTTTCTGTTGGGGTACGTTGTTGGTGGGCGTCAATTACTCTCTGTGTATGTGTGTGTGTGTATGTTTGCTTGACACAAAAACTACAGTTTGTAGGGTGGCGCTAATGTCGTCGTTGTCGTCGTATTTGGGGTCAATCAGATGCCTTCTTTTCGTACTATGTATGTATGTATAGATTTTTTTGTTTACATATTTTTGCGGTGCTGGTAAACGCAGCGCAGTGTGCAAATGCGAGTGTTAGTAGGTGTCGCAAAATGTATGCTGTTGCACTCCATATTCTTAAGATCCACAACATGAACAGGATCCAACAAATCATATATATATTTTTACTAGAATAGAATACACAAGATCCAAATAATTAAAACCCATAAATCAAATTTCACTATTTTATGACATTGAAACATTGTTACATTGAAATTGTATTTCTCTAAGAAATTTACAATTTTTTTAAACAACTGCGAAATTACCGATTTAGTTCATGATTGACTGAATAAGTTCATTCGTTCATCTTAAGCAGGCCATCCACAGTCGAATTTGTTTGACGAACTGTTCGTCGAACAAGAATTACAATCGCCCACTAACTATTTCAAACATTGCTTGCAAACATCATTTGTAGAAAATTTTCAGAGAATAAACATATCATCGGATAACGATACAGTCATTGCCTTGATGGCTATTTAGAGAAAAAAAAGACTTGTGTCGCATATTTTTGTTCTTATATGCCTCACTATTTGCATGACACAGGGCTGGTTTATTTTGCAGGCAATAAATAAACTCAAGCAAACATTTCTTCGGCATTTTTAGCCCTTGTTTACGCTACGAAAACTTTTGACAAATGATGTTTGCCCCAACACTGCCATCCATTGTCGAATTGTTCAATCGAACACAGGCAAGATAGAATAAGTTCTATTTTTCTCGAACAAAACGTACAACACTATAGAGATTATATAGACACGAACACTACCACCAACGACGAATATTTCGTCGAATCGAACACGTTCGTCAAACAAATTCGACTGTGGATGGCCTGCTTTAATGGCCCGTTCATTTGAACTTGTTCAGAACGAAACGACACGGCTCTAGTATTACACGCTGCCTCAACAAAAAAACGTGCACGCGCTAGCATTTCATTGTAATATATTTTAATTGTTATTCCAAATTTCTGTTTACGGTCAGACACCATTTAAACAGCAGCAAGATGTGGCCGCGTTTTGGCATCAAAATTGGTAATAGCACGCTCTGCATTGCTTACGTAAGGGCCGACGGCAAGGCTGAAGTGATTGCGAACAAGCAAGGCGATCGCGTTTCGCAGGCGTGTTTGCTCTGGAACGGCGATACGGAAATCGAGTGCGGGCTGACGGCCAAACAAAAGATGGCCACACGGCCCAAACAGGCGGTGGCCCACAGTTTCCAGCTGCTGCAACCCAAGGAGGCGCTCAGCGAGGATAAACTGTCCAATGCGTTAAAGGAAGTGCCATGTGAATACGACAAAGAGACGTTTGTGTTCCGCATGGAGCACACAATACCCGCTGATCGAGAGGATCAGGACGATAAGATTGTTACGAAAGAATTGAGTGCAGTCGAGGTCACCGAGCAGCTGTTGCGCGCTGAACTGGAGCTGGCGCGTCAGTATCATACGGACACCGAACATGCGCCCATTGCCGTGCTCTCGATTCCCAGCTACTATCCACCGCAAGCTGTTAAACTGCTCTCGGATGCAGCCAAGGGCGCTGGCTTTAATGTGGCACAAGTCATTGCTGAGCCCACAGCTGCGGTGCTTTGCTATAAAATTGGCGAGGAGCAGCTGGAGAAGCCGCAGGAGCGTCAGCATGTGCTGACCATCAAATGCGGTGGCTTGTACAGCGACTTTGCCTTGTATGCCGTCCAAAATGGTTATTTCATTGAGCTGGCCACTTTTGGACCCTTCTCCATTGGCGGGCGTCAGTTCACCGAGGCGCTGGTGCAGTTCATCTGTGAGGAGTTCAAGCGCAAGTACAAACTGGATCCCCATGAGTCGCGTCGCTCTCTGGCCAAAATACGCACTGCAGCCGCCAATTGCAAGCATATTCTAACGACGCTACCCTCCACGCAGCTATACATTGACTCTCTCATGGATGGCGTTGATTACAATGCCCAAATGTCGCGTGCTCGCTTCGAGAGTCTTATACAGCCGGTGATCAACAACTTAATACAACAGCTCGGCGAATGCGTGGAGCGTGCGCAGCAGGAGCATCCAGAGCTGAAGCGCATCGATGACATTGTGCTGCTGGGTGCCACCATGCAAATACCAAAACTGCAAGCGGCGCTGGCAGCCCGCTTTCCGGATGCCAAGCTGCACACCAGCCACTCGGCGGACGAGGTGGTTGCCATCGGCTGTGCCCGTCAAGCGGTTTACCTGCTCGATCCACAGCAAGCGCAGCTGCAAAAGGCCGACGATTGTGTACTGGTTGAGGATGATTTGTACATTTGGCATGGCAATGATGAATCGAATGCAAAGCTGGTGCTCAGCAAGGGCAGCATATTGCCGGCCAAGATTAAGGTATCGCTGCCGTCTTCGCAGTCTGGCGAAGGTGATGCCATCGATGCATTGGCCTCGTTCAAGCTACGCACCGGAAAGAGCGAGATTCTGGCGCATATGCCCGATACGACGCCCACTACGGACGATGGCCTGTTTCAGCTGGAGGTGGAAGTGGATTGGGATGACAAGGATGGTAACATTGTGCCATTGGTGCGACTACGCTGTATGTGAACTCAAACATTTAGTCTATTTATTGTTGGTAGCCTAATACTTATCATAAAAGAGTATATAATAAATTCAGAAGCTTCAATCAATTACATTCCGAATTTTAGTTAAAAATCCATAGATTTTGTCTTGAAATTGCGCTCCATCTTGCGTAGAAACTCCTCGAACACCACAACGCCCTTGAACATGCCGGTCTTCTTATAATCCTTGATGCGGCTCTTATCCTCCGGCGCTTCCATATAACTCTTGGTCTTGTCATCATGAGCATTAATCTCCTGCAACAGCTGTGAAATGGTGGGCACAGTTGTCGGATCGAATTTGGCAACTGCACTGGCACTGAAGGGCAGACACACCTTGCCCGTGGACGGGTGAATGCAGAAGGGAGCCTTGAGCAAGTGATTGAAGCCCTTGGTGACATTGATGTCCAGCCGAGGGTAGAGCAGACACAACTGCACCTCCTGCACAATGTTCTTGAGCTTGCGACTCCACACGTTGGCCGCGCTGGTCCTCATCGAGTTGGCGTAACGCACAAAGCTCTCCCAGATGAGCTTGGAATGTGCGCCATCCTCGTGCGTCTTTTGCAGATACGCCTCCAGATCGTTTCGTGCTCCCTCGTCGCTGATCATTTGCAGCAGTTTGTTAACTCCTTTGGGTGTGCCAAAAAGATTCTGATCCTCGAGGACAATCTCCTCAAACATGGGCTCCACAATCTTTAGGGCACGTCGCAGACTATGATGTGTGCGATCGTTCAATTGAACACGTGCCGTATTATTCGTATAGGTGAGTATATTCAAATACTCCGCGACAGCAGCTCTGGCTCGGGCGTCCAAATGGCGTGCCGTGTGGTCACAGACCCAGCAATGGATGCCACGACGACCCGAGAATATCCACAGCATGTGCTCAAAGTCAAAGTCCTCACGGAGTGCCACATCCAGGACACGTGCCGCCAGCACCATAAACTTCCAGCACTTGAGGCACATTTCCGCACCAGAGCAACAGTTACGGATATCGTCGTAGTCCGTGGCATCGATATCAAATACCAATTCACGCTGCACGGGCGTCAATCCCCCAGCTACAGTACGGAAATTCTTGGGCCTGGTCGACAACACAGCGCCAATATCGATTTTGTAAGGATTACGCGAACAGATCTCCTTCTCCAGCTCGGCTTGGGTCTCGAAACACAGATAACGTATGTAGATGTCGTCGTGGAGTGTAAATGAAATCTCTCGATTCACAAAGATGTTATCTTCAGCTGAAAATGTTATTATATTTATTATTATATATTTGGAATATTAAAAGATGATGATAATACTCACAGTGACCATAGTTCAGCCAGCGATAAAAGTGCTCGTGTGGAAAGAGGCGTCTGTAATAGACGGGCAGCATATCCGGCAGAATACTCGCATCATAAGCAGGCGCCTTGGACTCTGGTGCCGCCGTCTGTGGCTGAGATTCCTGCTCTGCACTTGCTTCTGGCATTGTGAAAAGGTTCTTAAATATAAATTGATAATCTACTATAGTTAGTCTTTTAAAATGCTGGCAAAAGAGGATTTCAGATATATTTAAAACAAGAGATTTGGGATTCTTTGAAAAAGAACCTTATATATAAAGCCCTCTATACTCTATCCCAATTCAAACATTTACCAACTCCACTTTTTTTTTATACATAAACAACTTTAAAATTGAAAAAAAGTTTTCAAGTTCAGAATAAAAATAATAATTTAAAAATAAATAGCTTTAAAATAAAAATCATAAATGTAAAACAGGCTATAAATGAAAGTTTTCAGAAAGGTTAGGCCTTTTCCTAAAAAAATACGAATTATTTAAAAAATGAAAAAACAAATATTTCTTATCATAGAGTTTGGTAAAGTTTAGAAAAAAAAACAAGTCATATTTTGTTGCCTGCGTAGTGAAATTACATGCATATTTGTTTTTAAGTGGATTCTAATCCCTTAAAATATATACATATACTTATTTTGTAAGAAAAAATAACGCTTTAGAATTGTTTTTGTCGAAACCTTATTGCTATATTTTAATATATATTTTTTTGTTGGTTTTTGTTTTCTTTTTCAAAGAGAAATACACGTTTTGAGCTTAAAATATTTAGATATTTTAACGACATGCAAAGTTAAAAGTACGTTGCTAAATAATTGTCAGTAATGAATCGAGTCTAGTCGGGTTGAGTTAACACAATGTGGAATATGGTAAGAGATATATAACCGGGGGACAAAGAATATGGTCAGTGAGTCTGATAAATTTGCTTAGTAGCTATATAGAAATTATCTATATATATATATATATATATATCTATTATATATATATGTATATACTCGTAATGTAACTACTAATCGTTAATGTCTAGGTTAGATCAATGTTTGGTTGCTTAAATTTAAATACACATCAAGCGTCACAGAGCCCACACGACCACACAGACAAAGACAATTTACAAATCTTTAGGCGACAGTCAGGCGAATGTCCTGCATTTTGTGCTGTTGCCAGGAGTGCGCCGGCTGTCGTGGCGGCGCGGTATTATAGAGCGTCACGGATGCAATATGATTGTTGGGCATCACCTCGAATATCAGATCCTGATAGCCATAGCAAAAGGTCGAGCCAAAGGGATTCGCTGTGTTCGTCGAGCTGGCGCGATGCAACACAACAGGACGCTCCGAGGTGGCCAAAGATCCGCTAATCTCATCCCATTTGGTATAGGCAGTTATATTGACATGATCATGTCCATGTTTGTTGTCCATCTCGCCAGACTGATGGTCGGTCTCCAACTGGAACTGGAACTCACAGCGATGGTACATGTTAAAGTTAAAGTGACCCGGATAATTGGTGTGCAGTATGAACTTCTTGCAGGTCTGTGTGCGGGCATCGAACAGCACATCGATTCCAAGCGTAAAATAATTGAAGAATATGTCGCTACGTTTGCTCTGCACCTGTCGATTCACGCTCGAGCTGTGTATCTTCATTTTGTCCTCGCTCTTGAAGAAGATGCGATTGGGCGCACCCAAATTGGTGGCCACATCTTCGCAGCTATCGCCAAAGAGCAGCTCACGGGTAAAGCACTGACGGCGTGGCTCCAACGCACGTCCAGAGCCCTCCGTAAACAGTTTCAGCTTGAGGCCCTTGGTATGGCCATAGGTGGTGCGCAGCACTGTGGCCGACTCCAGATACATTTGTCGATGATAGCAGGCCAATGGCAGTGAAGGTGCTCGATTCTCAGCAACATTGCTGCCCGCGTACAGTGACATTTTCGATACGACAGGGGAGGCGCCGTTGAGAAACACCAGGGAGCCCAAGCCATGAGCATAACCCGAATGGAGTTTGCTGTCAACCGGGAAATAGAAGCTCAGGCCACGGAAATGCAGAGCAAACAGCTGCTTGGCGGCGTCGTAGACACCTGGATGGGTGGCGCCAAACGAATGCTCGATCTGTTCGATACTGGGCAGTACTTCGGGTGAATTGAAGTAGACGCCACAGTATTTCAGCTTCACCAGTTTCATGTTGAACACTTCAATGGTTTTAAGACGCTGTACAACCGGATCGAAAATTAAACGTAGTCCATCCTGCGGTAGATTTATAATGATGTCCACGCCCAGCGGGTTCGTATCGGAGTAGAGCACCTGTACGCCCTTTATGATGCCCACCTGCGACTGTATGATGGCTATGGCTTGCGAGAAGTGCATGCCCAGCACAAACTCCCAGGCATCGCAGCCCAGCGAGATTTCAGGCACAATTTCCAGGTCGAGCATTTTCTGTGGCAGAGACACAAATCGACAAATCGAGTATTCTATTTTGTTATTTTCTGTAAATTTGTATTTTATTTTGCCACCTTACTGACCTTGATATGTGAAATCAGCTGCGACCCACGAAAATATGCGCAATTTCGTGCTGTTTTTTTTTGTTATTGTTTTGTCTGTAATTTGTTCAAGTCCGTTGTTTCTTTTTGCTCTCTGCTTCTGCTGCTGTTTCTGTTGTTGCTACAGTCACTGCTTATCTTTAATTCTTTCTTTTATTATGCCCGTGTAATTGTTTGATTGCGTAAACATAAAATTTTGGGCGTTTTGCAATTAATCGTGCTGTTAAGCGTATTTTCTAAAGTCTATTGTGGTTTTCTAATACACACTCCGAACAAAGGCAAAAAAAAGGCAAATGCGCAGCAGAAATACAAATGTAATGTAATAACAATGTTTGGGTGTTGCCAGATCGATCAAACAGCTGTTCGCATTTGTGACGAAATCTTGTAAGCCACTACATAACTAAATTCACACTCTTAAAAGTAATAATATTTTATATTGCATGCATAGAAGCTTAAAAACAATACGTATTCTGACTCTAGTTAATTATTTTTAGTTTGTTGTCATCAAGTGGCAACACTCGCTTAGAACTCAACAGCTGTGAAGAGCAGCCGTACAACAACTTTTGGCGCGCTTTTTACTGGCGTGTTTTGCACTTACCTCTTATATCAACTCGAATGATTTGCTTTGCTAGCAATCTACTTCTAATCTTTACACTTTTGTCTTAATAATAGCTCACTTTCTAGCATTTAAATTTAACAAATATAGGGCAAACAATGATCAATAAATAACAGCGAGACCACCACGTACTGCGCCCACAATAATACACAATGTGACCAGCCTATAATGCTGCAGAAATGACAAATTATGTCAATTCCCAATCTCCGCGCCAATGAAACAAAATGTACATCTATTCCGTTTTTTATAAAATGTATAGCGTCATCTAATTCTAGTGTAACATGATATACAATAATCAGACACATTGTAACCCCTTCTCTGGACATATAGCGCCACACTTGGTACATCCAAAATTGGCGTCTGTCAATAGATTCGCACTTAAACAGTAATAACAATAAATATGCCCACAGCCCATATGATGAGGCAACGTTGGACGTTCCCCGCAATAGCTGCAAGTGGTGTTGGCCAACATCTTGGCAGCAACAGGTTCCCGGGTGATGCTATCACGTCGCCAGGTATTCTCTTCTCCAAAAAAGCCGGCCTTCAGCAGCCGGTGAATCTTACGGAAGTTTATTATAGGCAGTAGCAACCCGAGAATTTCCTGTAATTTTTAGTCATAAGAAATTGATCATCTCATAAGATCTCTTGTCTTGTCGCTTACCATAAAACCGCCCCAGAGCAATTCACGCGTCAGGTACTTGTAGCCAATATCGCGTCTTTGGTTATTGCGTAAACTGATATAGTCGAGACCCAGCATAAAGTCGATTAGCGTGGGCTTCCGTCCAGTCTTTAGGAATCGGAAGTAATTGAGCACGTTTAAAACCAAAGCGCTGTTCTCCGCCCATGTAATCGCTTGGCTGAACCATTCCACTCGGTGTGTCAAACGTCGTTCCTCCCAGCTCTTGACATAACCCGGCAGCACGGTTAGAGCAAAGTGTAATACCAGTCTGGACACTGTCAGCTTCTCGGCATCGTAGGCCAAAACCAGCAGTTGCTGGCCAAAAGTCGAACAACGTTTGCCAACAGATCCAAACCAAATGGCCGATTGTATCAGTAAATCCAGTTCTGGTTGTATTTTAATAAACAGCACAGGCTAAAGTTGAAATTACGTATTAGGTCATTTTATTCTTATCTAAATGGGTTACTTACTTACCGATATGGCCTGCAAGTTCTCCAGCAGATTATCCCGTATCATACGGGTTATGTCTTTGTTCAGGAAAATTGCATCTACCTGAATTCTAGATTAGTTAATGTTAATTTAGGTATTCGAGTTAGTTTACCTGATTTACACGCGGCACATATTTATTTTTGGCCAGCATTTTGTTTATGTTTTTGGCCTTTGGCCTGCTGTTTCGAGCACGGTTGCCACAATTGGCGTTTTTGCGCCAAAACTGGCTCTTTTTTTTGCCTGTTGGCGCAATGGCACTTTATTTTTCGATTTGGCTCTTTTTTTCATCAGTTCAGAATCAGTTATTTCGTATAGTTTTAAGTACATATTTATTTTTATTTAATGACATTAATCACTAGATTAATATGAAAATGGGAAATACTTTGGAAATATATGTTATTGCTTCAAGTGTTTGTGAACTAAATATTTTTTATATAATTAAATGCAAAAATAACAAGAACTGCAAAAGAAAAGTTTTGGCTCTTTTTTAGCCAAGAGTCTTGTTTGTATCTGTATTTCCCGAAAGGTGGCGCCACAGTTTTCGATATGTGTGACAGCCCTGACAAAAAAAAGGTGGCAACCTCTGGGCCCCACTTTTCTCACTTTGAAAATGAGAAGTTTTTTCGCGAAAAAAAATTAACTTTTTCAATTTTGAAGCTAGAATTTTGAAAATTTTACCAGAATTTTTGTTGGATTTTTCTCGAATTTACAATTTTCTTACTTTTTGAATTTTTTACTAACTTTGCCACGCGAAGAGCGAACTGCACCAAACCAATTTTAGATTGAACTTAATTATTTTACCTAATTTTGTATTTTGTTGTTTTTTATTTAAATTGTTTTTATTTAATTTTTAATTGATTTTTGAAAATTTAAAATTTTCATTTCAATTATTGCGCTCAAATTGCAAATTGTGCCAAATATCGATAGTTCTTCGGATGCAATCGATCGCATGGCGCTTAATTTAAATGAATATTAAATTTTAAAGCAATTTAAATTTAAAAGTGTTTGTGAAACAAAAATATTTAATACTTGTCACTAAATCGAAAAAATGAGAAAGTATTAAAAGCCACCCAGCATTTTTAGCCTGCAAACAACTTATTTTTACCTCACCAAATATTTATCTAATTATTTATTGCAAATTTAAGCGGCTATTTGCTGATTTTTTGAGCATTAAGGAAGCAATTCACATACGTTATTCGCAATTTATGTAATTCAATCAAAACAAACACACACAACCTGTTCAAAGGCGGAAAATTTGTCTGATGATTTTCTTGTAATCACTTTTTATTGCTCATACGCCGCATAAACCAGTTGGACACGTCAAAGATTTAGACATAAAACCATAAAAAAATAAATGGCAAATGTTGTCCGGCTGTAAGTGCAAGTTCAATGCTTGGTGACTCGTTAATATGAAATGAATAGAGAGATTTTGGTTTGATTTTATAAAAAGTACATAATTCACATTTGTTTATTACACAAATTTACAATTGATTTGTTTGTTCTCTGCAACAAATTTTTAAACATATTATATGATAGTTATATAGTAGATGGTAGATTGATAAATTCGTCTGAGTGAATGAGCTAGCGTTTAGAGAGAATGAATCCTAGCTGGATAATGAATGACTAGGAAACAGTTGGAAATTGAGAGTAGATAGAGGTGTTTGTCTTTTTAGTGGAAAGTATTTGCTATCACAGAAATAAAATACAATATAAGAATGATATATGAGTATTATGAAATATAATGCATTAAACGAGTAATCGTATAATGCAAGATGTTTGTCAGTGTCCTAATTACGAGATATGAAGCTGATTACATTACGGTTGACATGGATCGATTGATTGATTAATTGATTGATTGATGACGTTGCTTTAGCAAATTTGGCTAATTCTAGTGCTCAGTTAAACATTTAGTTATGGTCTCTGGTTCAGTGCGTCGTTTGATTGCTTAGTAGTGATGCTCATGGTGATCCTGCTGGTGCTCATGGATCTCCTCATGGTGATGCACTGGCGCCGTCTTGTGGACGACGGCATTGAAGCCATTGTGCTTATCGGCGGTGTAATCAACGGTGCGAATAGAACCGTCGGGCTCCACCAGCGAGTATTGTCCCTTGACAGTGTCGCCATCACGAGTCTCGTGCTGTGACTTCACATCGCCGGTGTGGTAATCATTAACGCCATACTTGAAAGCATATTTGGGATGCGCCTAAAACAAGCAAATAGTTAAAAAAAAAACCAATAACACTCTCTTTACTTCACTCACATAGTAATCCACATGCTCGTCCTCATGATGATGATGATCCTCTACCTCGTAGTGGGGTTGCTCATGTCCATGTCCATGCTCCTCGCCCAGGGAAATGCGCTCAATCTGATGCTGATGCTGGTGTCCATAATCGTGTATGGGCTCAGCCTCATGATGGGCCAAATGCTCATAGCCACCGTGGCTCTCCTCGTAGTAATGATGATCCACCGGATAGGCCATGCCCAGGCACAAAGCCGACGCAAAAATCAGATACTGCAATTGCATAATTGTGCCCGTGGTTAAGCTAATTGTTTGTTAACATGCTTTAAAACTTGCTAATTAGCCAAAGTTCAACAAGTGTGCAAAAAAACCTGATGCAACTTGCTCTCAACTCTTTTTTTTTGTGGTTTGCTTGCTGTGCTTTTTTCATTGAATTTTTAATGAAGTGTTAGTTGTGGTTTCTCAGTGGTTTGGCTTTTTGGCCACTTGCAACTCCTAGTTGCCGTTGCTGAAATTATGGCATTTATTTGAGTTGTGGTTACGCGTCTTGCAATAATTTTGTTTTTATATAAAGACTTGTGTTTTTGATGTCTTTATTAAAGTGGATTTTTTGCAAAATATTAAAGTTTTCAATTACTAAGTAAATTGAGATGTGGGCTATTTAAAATACATTTAACAATTCACCAACTTCTGTTTTGGCTGTCTTAAAAAATAATCTAAAAACATCTATTTCTTCAGCTGCCTAGAGGGGGAAAAGTGGTGTAGAGCTCATAAATATTAAGCTCCCCTCTTTCAGAATCTAAATTTAACTATAAACATTATTTAAGAACTGAATTGAAAACTTTATAAAGCAAATCATATATCAGAGGATTTTATAACTATCTTCTCTTCTTAAAAAAAAATGATTGTTTGATATTATCATTTTAAGCACATCTTGATCTTAAAAATAACTTCTCATTATGCACAACAATAAAAGAATTTAGTTGATCACAAAACTGAATTTAAATCCGTCAATTCAAATTGAATTTCTCCTTTCCAAACCTGACGTCTTTCCCCTGATTTGATTATGAAAGTATATTTCACAGCACTTTTAGGAATTTATAGATTACACAACATAAATATATTTTGGTACACTTGCAACACTTGAAATGTGTTTTATATCACTACTTGTAACACAACAGTTCATTGTTTTCACTAGATTTGAGTATCCTTTATAACTGCATCCTTTTGTTTGGCCATTAGCTCACCTTAAAAGCCATTTTAATATGTGTGTGTGTTTTTTGTTTGGGTCTTTAAGGAGATCACCAAATTGGCTTTGATTATGAACTTAGATGGTTGGTTGGTTGGTTTATCGACGTTCCACGAGCTGCACGCAACGGGATTCCACAACTGAATAATGTGGTTGCAACGAGCCACGGCCGCTTTTATATAGTTAGGAAGAAAGTCAATCGGCGAAGCCGGCGTCGCAGTTGCAGCCGGCGTCAACAGTGAGCGGCAACGGCAGCAGCAGCAGCGGCCACGGCAGCAACAACAGTGCAGATCTAAAATAATGTAAAACAGTTCAGTTAGTAACTGTAGTTAATATGTGGCCAGCATTGTTGTTATTATTTTAGTTGGTTGTTGGTGTAGGTGATTGGTGACGCATTTCGATGCTTACTTTTGCAAAAATTTGACAGCGACAACTTGACGTTGAAATGGTTAGTTAATACTTTTATGGCATTGCTACATAATCTAAGCAACTATATCTCTATTACCTCTTCCCTATAGCCCCTCTCTCCTTACGAATCTCATCGTTAAACGCAGTTTGACCCAAATTTCAGTTTAACTTTGCCATGATTTTGATTTGCATTTTGGCTGCCTTTTTGTTGATCTTCTATCGTTTACTTTTAATGCGCTATAATCGTAAACTGCTAAATTGTAAAATTGAACCAATAAAAACTGAGACAACTTTTGTAATATTTAAGTGTTTCTCTGGCTGCTGCTGCTGGAGGCCTTTTTTTGGTTTTTTTTTTGTTGGATTTTCATTAGCTGCCCGTCGCTTAGATTGTACTTCAAATCAAAGTTAAGTGCAGCAGCAGCAGCAACAACAATAACCAAACTAACTACATCGACAGCATTGAGAAATTGACCAATTATTTTGCGTCTATTTTCAATTGAACGGTTTTTCAGAGCAGCCCCAAAGGAGTTATTTCTAACTGCTAATTAGGCAACGGAGCGTATACGTTACATTTTTCTTGGATAATCTATTGTGGTTGTACCCTAGAAGTAGTTCATATTTGTCTTCGGTTTGTAAATCATTCGCTTTTGGGTTTTGGGCAACAAATGAAGGTCTTTAATGCACTGGCAATTGAGGTAATGGCTTGTAATAAGCTAATAATGAGCTGTAAGTGTAATAGCCTTGAAAGCAGTTGAAGCAAATTAAAGATTGGAATGCAATCGAGCAGGAAGTTTAAGATTTTGGTAAATCTAAAGTGGGATAGTTTGCAAGAAAGTCGATAGTAAGTAGGGGAATATTTGGAAAAATTAAAGTAATCAAAAAAATATATACATATGTATGTATATTTTTAAGAATACATAAATATGCTGGCAATAAAATAAAAATTTAAATTTTTAAAAATTATTGGATATTAATTATTAAAAAAAAAAAATATTTCTATTCGCTGTGCTATTTGCGAAATAATGTGGAAACCTATTTCCATTTTGCATTTGTTTTCTAATTTTTTTTGTATTGAAGCAGCTTTTGCAACATCATTTTCAACGTCATCGTCTTCCACTTTGCATGGAGTCTCAGTTCTCAGGCTCCTCAAACTGTGTTTACCCAAACACTTTTGTCTGCGGGTTGATGCACGTTTAAATGTAGCCACATTTTTTTAATTGCTATATTTAAAGTCGACAACATTTGACAACGTTGCCAGCCATGACAAGCTAAAACAGCGCAAATAAACAGACAAACAAAAATAATGAAAAAAAAAAACAAAACAGTAAACAGAAAAAAATATATATATATTTTTCATGATGATTACCAATCCGCAAATCCCGAAATCAAAAAGCATTTGCACGTACCAAAAGAAATATGGCGAATCAAATAAATGCTTAATTATGGTCTACAAGAGGACGTTTAATATGTTGTGTGTGTGTGTGTGTGTGTGTGAGTGTGTGTAGCGTTGGCGTTGCAGCAGGTGGAAAAGATAATGCAAGTCAACATGGCAAGAAACTCGACTTCAACTTTGAGTTGAAGCTGAAGTTGGATTTTGAGCTGGAGCTGTAGTTGGAGTAGCATTCCAAAAAGCCAAACGTCTCTTTATTTCTCTTTTATTTTTTTTTTCAAATGTTTTGCAATTTGGCAAAGCGACGCAAATTGAACGCAATGTTGATACAATTTTCCAGTGTGTGTTTTTATTTTCATTTCGTGGCAAATGCAGCACTTTAATAACGCTTAGAAAGCAGTGTATAGACTGATCAAATACTCTTTAAAAATTAAAAAATAGACCTTAAAAGGTCTTAGGAATCATTTTTGAAATGGGATGAAAATGTAAACATTTTGTATTAAAAACCAAAAAGAAGTATTCAAGGTTTTCAACTGTCAGTAAGTTTCATTTTATCTTGCTTTGCAATTTAAGGAGCTTTCATAATTTAAATTAAAGTTTTTGCATTTAATAGTTAAGCCAAAAAGTCATTGGAAATCAATAATGTTGAATTAAGCTTTATTCTATGTTTCTATGTTTTAAGCGTTCCAGATTATTTCACTTTCCGATTGATATTCCATTTTTAAATAAGTTTTCACCTGCTTCAACCTTAAGTGAATATACCCACTGAATAACTTTCATAGAGTGCATAACAATAACAACAATTTTTGGTTGATTTTAGTGCAAGTTGTTTGGTTTGTTGCCCATGCAAAAGTTGTCGTCATCGTTGCAATCGCTGCTCACATATTTTCATTTTGTTGGCTTATTGAAGCATCGCGTCGCGTTGTTGTTGTTGTTGTTTTTTGCCTGCTATAGCAGGTGTTAATTTTTAGTTCGATTTTTGTTGTTAGCCAGAAAATTTAGTTTAGTTGAGTTCAGTTAAGTTGAACATTTTTGTTGGCCAGCCACTCAATCAATTTCCAATTGCCTAAAGCTCACGAAAAGTGAAAAGTCAAAAAAGTGAGTTGCAACTGGGTGAATTGTGGGGCACATGTGGGGCACAGCTGTTGCTGTTGCTGTTGCTAGCGGTGGGTTGTTGTAGTGGTGCCCCGGCAATTACCTAGTAACTCATATTTACCGTTGGACATTTAGTACATGCATTAAGTGCGGCTGCTGTGCATGTGCAGCAACATTGCTGTTGCAAGTTGCAAGCTACAAGTTGCAAGTTGTAGTACTCGTAAGCTGCCTGATTGTCTGGCATTTGACTAACAACAACAGTAGCTGCAGCAACAACTTTTGTCTCATTGTTTCATATTTATTTGGACTCTATGGCCTCCTAACGAGCCCGCCACAGACGCGTGCATCTTTCCAAACTTGTCGTGGGAATCATTGCTTTTTGTTGCTGTTGTTGTTATTGTAATGCTTATCCTTTTATGCAGTCAGCTTGCGCAACAGCAGCAGCAACATGCATTGTTGTTGCCGGTAAAGTTGCACGTAATTGAAAATTACATTTCGAGCGCTTTAGCGAAAGCCTTCGAGCCATGGCATAATTTTATTGGCTGCAATTCATATTCATTTATTTGAAGGCAACGCACATCAGCAATTTTTCTTATGTTTTCTATTTTTTGCTCTCGCTTTCGGCTGCACACGCATTGTTAATGAGCCTGCGTTGCCTCCATCCCCTACCTTTCCCCTCTAACGGTACAAAAAACTGGGAAACAACAAAACAGCTCAACAAGATGCGGCGCATTGAACTTAAATGCCGCGGCGCCTGCCGGCAACATCAACATTAACTTATCAACAATGTTGCCATTAGTCCAAAAAGTGCGTAGCAACATTTCAAATTCACAAACATGTTGATAACGCGACAGCAACTAATGTTGCCAGCTTAGCATTTGTGGAAGATGAGAGGAGAACAAAAATGACGGATTAAGTTAAAATAAAAAATATTTAATAAAAAAATAAAAATTATAATAAAAAATATTTATTCAAATAAACTGACAACTTTTACTAAATTATATTATTTTATTTCATATATTGCAATATATTTAATAAGTTTTTATTTGAGCCTTAGTTGCTTACAATTTATTTAAATAAATTAAAATATTCTGATCAAGGTAGGTTAACATTGGTGTAAGCAAGGTAAAGACGAATTATAAGTATTGAAATCGTAGAGTTTCTGTTGATTCTGACTTGTCTTCTAAGAGCTAAAGTTGTCCCCTATACTCATGTGTTTCTTCCGCAACAATTTATTAAATTTTATTTAATTAATTTAACAACTTATTTTAATTGATATCTTGTTAATCCCACATGTATGTAAAAATTCCTAATCTGAACAAAGCCTAATGGAAGCTTAGAGACTTTGGATTTGTTCGACTTCGCTTTGGAATTTCAAATTCAGTTGTGTTGTGTTTTTGTGGCTGCTCTCACAGGTTGTCAACGGTGTCTGTGGCGGTGTCCAACGTTGACATAATAAATAGCTGCAGAAATTAATTAAATGCAAATTGTTAAATCACATAATCATATCATATGGCAGCTATAAGTCTGCTCCGTTGCCACGTTATGTGGCAATACACGGAAAACTTGAGGCAAGCGAGTTGAATACAATTGTGATTGTGGTGCATTTGAAAAAAGATCTTTCACCGAGTTGCAAGACAATTTTCAATTGAAATTAAGTCAGGCTGGCAAAGCTGTGCTCTAATTATCCGAACGCTAATCAAAATATTTACGATGCAAAATCGCTAAACATTTTAATTCGTGGCGAGTGCTTTTTCACACATTTCTTTTTGGGTCTCTCGTTTCCTCGACGGCAACGCGACCCGTTTCTTATGGCTTCTGACTTCCTTGGACTTAGTTGTTTGACTTGCCGACTTGGTGACTTGTCTCAGCTGGTTGCTCCTGTGCTGTGTGGCTCATTAATTAAGCGGCAGGGGATTGAAATGATGGCGCTGGACTTCCTACAACGAAATGCGCTTAAACGTTAAAAGTTGGGGACACGTTCCACACACAGATCGAAGTAGGTTAAATACTTTTACCTTATTTTGACGAGCCTAGCTGGAGTCTTGGCTAATTGCCGTCAATTTTGGCAGCAGCTGTTTGTCTATACTCACTCGTTTTTTTTCTTTACTTTTTGCTTTTTCCTGTTTAGTGGCTGTCGGCAACCCCCAGCGTTAGACAATTAACAACTTTTCAAGCGCGCTCCAACCGGATGTTATGAAATTGACCAGTTTCAGTTTTGTCTGTGGCAGACAGTAGTAGTAGCCCCGTCCTGGCCATATCAAGATTATAAATTTTGGTAAATTTATGCAACCGGAGCTGAGCTAACCGAACTGGTTGCCTCCTCTAATCAAGTTGTCAAGCATCGTCGACACATTTCTGGCCAAATAAATATAATATTTTTTAGCTTTTTTAATAAAAATGTTGACTTTGTCGCGTGCAGGGATAAAACCCGTTCAATGTTAAGTTGAAGTGCAGTGCGGTATCTTGACTTCTTCGCACAGGCCCACTGTGCGTATACGTAATGTGTTTTACGTTACGTAGCCGATGCAACGCTGCAGAAACGCCCCAGACTAAGAAAACACTTTCACAGTCTCTGTCTAGGCACTGGGTTGGTTTTGCAACTGAATTAACTTTAAAAACTAAAAAGTGATTACCTCAGCGGACTGCCAGCAATTAGTTAATGACCAAATATGTATGCCAAATAATGCAGCGAACGTAGCAACAATTTAATTAACATACAATAAAACACTTGAATGCATATGAAAGTTGGCAACAATGCAACTGACTGCCAGTACCATGCCCCATGCCGCATGCCTCTCGTGCCACTCCATCCTATCCATACCCTCTATCAAATTGGACGCGGCCATAATCAAAAGAGTTATGAACGTGGCTAGTTTAATTGGCACACAGTCGATACAGTCACATAAAGACAGAGAAAGAGGGAGAGTTAAAGATAGAAAAAGAAATAGAGAAGAAAATACAAGAAACAATACATAAATCATCAACTAAGCGAATATCATTACTTAGTTATCCACTGTAAATGAAAACCATAAAAAATTAATTTCCAATGTCGATTCCTTGAAGTAAAAAAATAATAAATAAAAACTTGCTGGGAATTGAACTGCTCCTGGCTTACAGATCAATTTATTGCATTCATAAGTCTTAAATTATCTGTTCATGACTTTTTTTATTGAATTTTAATCACTAAGTTAAATTAATTAATTTAAAAAGAAAGAGGCGTTTAACCTGGATTAAGTTAAAAGTTGAATGTTGCTAAGATGGAAGGCATTTTACATCTTATGTAATTTAATTCATATTATTAATAACTGTGCTCAACAAATAAATAAATATCAACTTATCAAATTTATAACTGAAAGTTTTAGTTTAGGTTTGCGTTAATATTTGTAAGTTTCTTTTTACATATATATTAAAGAGAATCTACGTCAGCAAAATTTAAAATTTTCTAAATGATCAATTGATTATAAATCTTTCGATTGTACATTTATGGCTGCGAGTCCAATTGGAGCAATTAGAAAACATTTCTCCACTTGAAAATGAACAATCAAAAGTGAATGGACGAGAGACAACAAAAATCAAAATGTATAAGTATCAAATAAAATGTTAGCTGTTGTTGCACAAGCTGAAGACAAACCACAGATAACAACAGACAGACAGCTGAGGAGAGGAAGAAGCGTGCGTGATACAAATTAAAGTTGGAATGGAATAATAAATCACCTTAAATATGCATGAGGCAATTGTAAAAAATCGAAATAACAAGTGAGAAAAAATCCAAATGCAATACATTTCCTTCCGTTTAACGCTTTGTTATTGTGTTGGCAACGCATTTACAGACAGAAAGATACAGAGTGAGAGGGAGAGAGAAAGAAAGAGAGAGAAAGAGAGATAAATATCTTGGCTTCCTGATGATACGAAAATTGAAATATACAAGTGCGAGTGTAGATTGCAGATTGCTGGCAAATCCAAGGGAAACCAGTTTATCACCCACATATTGGCAAACGTTTAACCCATAAATTGTAGTGCTTACACTTCAAAGGCGGCAATTGTTGGATAATCCCTGGCCCAAGACTTTTGTCTAACCATTAAAATTATTGCCGATTTGCGGTTGCTCCAATTTAGCGCCAACCCGGAAGATACGCGAATTGTGCCACAAATGAAGCCATTTATCGATGGGTTTTTTTATTTTGAATTCTTGTTGAACTATCGTACTTAGTCTTATGCAAATCAAAGTCATAAAAATGTGCTCATAAGTCGCCGACTCTTACCAATGTAAAAGTGAAAGATCTTATGACAAGGCTTACCTAATATTTATTAGACATTAAAGGGGCGTTTCGGCACAGCTACTATGTAGAGGTACAGTGGGGTAGACAGTGGGACTGGCACTTGTGATTCTCTCTCAATGTGTATAATTTAGTGTGCCGCCCAAAATTGTGGGTCTTTTTTTATCTCAAACATTTACTTTATTCAAATCTGGTAAATGTTCAAGGAATTCACGACGATTTGCTTGAATGATTTGCTTGTACCAATTGGAGCTGTTGTTGCTGTTGCTGCTGCTATTGACCAATGGCCTGGGCGGTGGTAGCACAGTGGAGACCTCAGTTGTGGAGGCCACTTGAGGTGCCTTTTCATCATTATTGCTCTTGGCTTTGTCGTACTTGCCAGACATTGCTGACTCTGTTAATGTTGTTGCTGTTGTTGTCGTTGTTGACTGGGTTAACAGTTCTTGAGCTGGCAATTCGAATGGCACAAGCGGTAAATTATCGGGTATCAGTTTGTGCAGTGTTTCAAAGGCCAAGCTGCCATTGGGCTGCTGCTTTAGCGGCGTCTTGCCATTGACTATATCCAGCACAGCTGGCTGCAGCACATCCTGCTCCACATTAATATGATTTAGGTCCAGGCCATGCTGTTGTTTCAGCTCCTTGGCAACGGCATCTTCCACTTTATCCACGCTGACATTCAAATGACTTTTGGCATCCCAACTTATATTGGTCGGCGGTGGCCCCATTTTGTGTGTCTCCCTTAGCAACTTGGGCAGCTTGGTGGGCCAAACAGTTTCCACTTGCTGATCACCTGGAGCATAACTCTGGGAGTGTGCCAAGTAACCGCCGTTGGCATCGGCCTTGTAGCGTGTCACTTGGATGTGGGCATCGGGTCTCACATAGCCATAGCTGCCCTCAATGCTGCCATTGAGATAACGTCGCTCATCTCGGAACTGGACGTTGCCCGTCTCTGCGTCATCGACCTCATAGCCAAAGGCATAGGTATTTGGACCTGCCGGTAGTACAAAGTTATTGCAATTGCTACACTCTCTCCATATATGGCCTACCGTAAGGCTGATGCAGAAAATAGTTGCTCGTTTTGCTCGGCTCGCTGCGATTTGTGGCAGCTGTCTTTGAGTATGTTGCACTTCCATCTGGCAGCGGTGTGGCCAACGCGGCGTATACTTTTGTGATTATCAACAGCAGCAGCAGCTGAAAATGTAACAAACAAATTAATGCATACTTTTAGTCAAATAAACCAGAGCTTAGCGAGTTTTTCTTTAACGAAACCAAATGATGCTTACAAAGCTTAGATTAAATATTTAAAGCTTTGAAAATATTCAAAGTTTGAGCTGACGGAAATGCAAACATAGCTTTAAGCTGTGATTGAAACTGAGATTAAAGCCTAAAGTTAAGCCCAAAATTAAGTTTGAAAATAAATAGTAAATATTGTAATGCTAAAGCATTTAAGTAATTTCCGTATGCTTTGTAAAGCTTGCTTATTATAGTTATCCGAGAGATGGTTTTACAATAAATAAAAGTGTCTTTTTATCCAGCTCTGTATTGAAAAGATCAGTTCTCTTAGAGGACTTCTTGATCTTTTCCTAAGATGCCTTATCTTTACACTTCAAATCATAGCTGCAAACTCTTTAATATTAGCTGGAGAGTATTAGAAATTTAATAGTCTGACCCATGGAATTAGGCCACTCCTCTACTAAACTTTTGGCATAGATCATCCTAAAAATATTGGCCTATGACAGTTTTAGGCTCTGTGCACACTTCATTACGTAACTACCACTTAAATATTAAAAAATACTTAATATATGCTTTCATCATTATTATAAATCATTTAAATTTTCTATTATATACAGTGGCTCACAGCTTCTTTCAACCAGCACAAATGTTGGGATGCAAAAAAATTCTATAAACAATTTTAATAGTGTCTGCAAAAAACAAAATTTCAAATATCTCTTCGCTAGTATTTTTTATGATTTTTTGAAAATCGCTAAAAATTACTATTTTAGCCACTTTTTCCTCTATTTCATACAAAAAGTAGCTTAAGGAACAATTTTCAAAAAATTATAAAAAATACTAGCGAAGAGATTTTTTAAATTTTCTTTTTGCAGACACTATTAAAATTGTTTATAGAATTTTTTTGCATCCCAACATTTTTTTAAAAAAAACGAGGAAAAAAGTTGAAAATCTTGATTTTTACAAAAAGTCAAATATTTTCGAAAATGTTCAATATTTTCAAATTATGAGTTGATATAACTTTAGTTTTCTGTGAATTCTTTTGATAAGGTTTGTTTCTTAGTTAGTTGTAATTAAAGCTTTTGAATAAAGTTACTTTTTGTGCTGGTTGAAATAAGCTGTGAGCCACCGTATATATCCACGCACTTACAAGCAACCAGAGTGGAAGTATGCGCGTATTTGACAAAGTTTCCATGCTGAATTTTAATGAGTTACCAATCACATTTGCCAAGTTATGATATGCTTATCTATAGTTCAGTTAAACCGGCGACTTCCGAGCACTTTCAATACCCAAATCACACTGAAGAGCCAGCTAAGCTCTGACGGAAGAAACATAATTGAGCAGCCAGAGAATTCCAATTAGAAAGACAATGTTAGCATGCTAAATAACATTTCAGTTTTGTGCCTCTCAATTTTCAGCAAGCTCATACAAATTAATCTGAGCTGAGAAATCAATAATAAGCCATTATTTTGCGAGTTTGCTAATTAGCTCGACCTTTGGCAGTGCTGAGAAACTTTTGGGGAAATCTTGAGATTATAAAAATCGCTTATCATGTGGAAATTTTTTTTAAAATTGATTTTTATTCATTTTTTTGTAGTTTTTTTTATTAATACATTTTTATAATTCGATAATAACATTTTGTTTTGCAATTCGTTTGCTGTTTTTGTGCTTGTCGTGCTTTTTGTATGTCACAAATGTTTTTAAAGAATTTCTAAAAAATATACTCAATGAACTTATGAGCGTGAGAGACATGTGAGAGTGTTTTTTTTTCTACAGAGACAACATAGTACATATTTTCTTTTTTTTTTTTGTGGTTTTCTTTAACATTTATATACATATATATTTTGATATTATAATTAAGCGGCATAATTGTTTATAAATATACAATACACACAAATTGTGAAGAATACTCTAAATGCAAAAATGAAACTAGATACAAAAGTGTCAGACTGAGAATGAGTTTGAGTGAGATAGATAGACAAATAGTTTGAGAATGTCAGTTGAGTGAGTCAGTGAGAGAGAGAGAGAGCAGGAGAGATAGTTAGAAAAATGAGAAACAGTTGAGTGAGTGAGAGTAGTTCTGGATAATATGTTTAAAGCGTAACTGAATGCATAAATCGAATCGAATTAATCCTCTCCACGTGTTCCACAATTTTGTATCTTTTGTTGTTGTCCAGTGCTTGCCAAACTGTGCTCCAACCGAAATGGCACAAAATGCTCCCTTTTGCTTAAATATTAGGCAATGCAGCGGAGCTGGCACGCCTCCTCCGCTTGAATGTGGGCGTGGCAGTTCTTGGGCTGGGCCACAGTTTGACAGCGACAGAGCCAAAGGCATCGATAGCTTAGAGAGTTGCATAAATATATTACAAAAGTTGAGTAATGAAAAAATGGAAAGTTGAAGAATCGAGAGTGTTTCCTAGAGACAATCTGCAGAATGAGCTGCACAGTCTGGTGGAGGGTGAAAGTTCTCGTCAATGCCTTTGCAGCGGATACAACAAAACAGCTGGAACAGTTGTGGTTCTCGGATTGTGCTCGATTAAAAATTTTGTTCCTTCTCATATTTCAGTTGAAGCTTAACTTAATTATCGTTCACCATCATCAGCGTCATCATCAAACTATGATCAAGATCAAGTCATTGCTTATGCCATGCCATTGATATATTACTTTTGTTTTTGCTTATTTTCTTTTCGTTTTTCTTTTGTTTTTGCTTTTGCTTTTGTGTTTTGTTTTGTTCGTATTTCCTTCGTCCATGCCATGCCAGATCAGCCGGGTGCCGGGCACCCACTAATAGTGCCCGTTTCTACTAAACTTCTTAGCTAAATTTTACTTACTTACAAAAAAATGTACATGCATTTTGTTTAACGATTTTCAATGGATCTGTCTTATCTGCCTGTCGTTCCTATATATTGCTGTTGTTGTGATTGCTGTTGTGATTGTTGTGGTTGTGTGAGAGAGCACCATTATGACTCGGCTTCTCTCCGTTCCATTTAATAATGGTGCAGCAGAGGAGCATGTGCCAGCACTGGAGCGTGCACGACGGGCGCATGATGAATGATCTTGGGCGCGGTCTTGTGGACGACGGCGTTGAAGCCATGGTGGTCATCGGCGGTGTAGTCAACGGTGCGCACAGAGCCATCGGGCTCGACCAGCGAGTATTGGCCTGTGAAATGCATGGGTATAAATAACAGTTGGTATACACTCAGTTTGTTGCTTAAGTCTTTTGTTTGAATCAATAGAATTTGCTATTAAATGGCAATCAAGTTTGTCGCTTAAGATATTTGTTTTAGTTAATAATAGTAAATATATGATATTTTGAAATATGTCACTAGACATAGGAAGATAAATTGTGTTTGTTGTTTTACTTTAAAAAGAAGATAAATTGTGTTTGTTGTTTTACTTTAAAAAGTTCGTTGCCTAAGTCTTTTGTTTTTATAGCAGTCATATGCTGAAATTGTCCTGAAATTGAGGCCGCATGCATCCATAACGATTTAAGCCACGCCCCTGTCGATCAACTCACCCTTTACGACATCACCGTCACGCTCCTCAGCCTGGGACTTGATGTCGCCGGTATGGGGATCCTTGATGCCATAGTTGAAGGAGTATTTGGGATAGGCCACCGGTTCCGCATGCACAGCATGGGCCAGCACTGGGGCATGATGCACCTGCAGCAGCGATGGGGCATAGTGACCCAGCTCGATGGGCACAGCCTGGGCGGCAGCGAACAGCAGAGCGATGGCAACAAAGTACTGTATGTATACACAAGAACAAGAAGAAGAAGAGGAGGCAGAAAATGAATCCTTGATGTGGTTTTTGTTTTGTTTTTTGTTTTGTTTTTTTTTTAATTGCCTTTTTTTCGTACCTTCATGTTTAGAATTGAGCACAGTGGTAACACACGACGCGAACAACAAAAGGACGAAGGAGTCGTTACAAAATTGAACTGAACTGGCACAACTGA
Organism: Drosophila suboccidentalis; assembly: GCA_037043435.1. NCBI lineage: Eukaryota > Metazoa > Arthropoda > Insecta > Diptera > Drosophilidae > Drosophila > Drosophila suboccidentalis. The sequence goes on along the minus strand of JBAMBK010000483.1, from coordinate 88,941 downwards.
ATGTGTGTGTGTCTGTGTTTTGAATCACGGAGGATCGTTTAAAGCACGAAATCGTAAGCTGAACTGATGTCTGCAACGATGACCAAAAGTATTTATATACGCGCAGGCGATGCCAGCAACAGCAGCAACGTCGCTGCCAACGACGACGACGACAACAACTCGATTCGTTCGCGTTGCAGCTGCAGTGGGCAGAGGGGAAACGGACGATGGTTTGGCGACGAAGACTGAGACATAGACATAGACACTCATAGAGACCACGCATGTGCCGGCTGAGATGGTTGCTGCCTGTTGCTGCTGCTGCTGCTGCTGCTGCCGCTGCCTTTTGGTTGTTGCTGTTGCTGCTGATCTTGCTGGGTGCGGCATTTTTCTTGGGCCGCCAAAGTTAAGAAGGCGTTGCTAAATTTTGTGACTTGGTTTTCGGCAGTTGTGTGTAGACATGTATCTCTTAAGGACAGATAACGGAGCAATTGAAAGTGACACTTTGCATTCGCCTATAGTTGTTGTTGCTGCTGTTATAAGCCGAGCTGTTTATTTATTGATCGGCGGCGGTAATTACGAATCGCAGTCGGTGAGGCAGCTTTAATAGACTCAATCGAAAGTCTCCGTGGCCTGTGCTAAAATATTATTACCATATCTGTGGCGTTATAATTACTGCAGCAGCAACAGCAGCAGCTTGACGCAAATTTGTTGCACGACATTTTTGTCACAGAACTTTTGTGTGTGCGTATGTTTGAGGAATTTCGATGTTGGCAAATCTTGGCAAATTTGCTTTTTGTTGCTATTATTATTGCAGTTTTTGTTGTTGCTGTTGTTGTCGTTGCTACGCATTTCAAACAACGCTCGTTTTTCAATCAAATCTTGGCTGTGCCACATGACAGTTTCAATCTGTTGCCCTGAGAGCCATAAAAAATTGTTTCTTTGAATATTTATGGCATTTTTCTTTTGCAAGTTGCAAGAGTTTCAAAGTTGAACAGAATTATTTAAATATATTAAAAAAAAATTGTAGTCTTGCAACATTTATTACATATATTTTAAATATGCAAAAGTATTATATTTAAAATGAATTTATAAAAACTAGACCTTAAACATATAGATTAGGACTTTATCTCTAATGTGATTTTATATGAATATCTAATGTGTTATTTTGATTTGACCATGCTTTTTAAATTATGTACATTACACATACGCAGCGTTGTCTCATGTCTTATAAAAATTAAATTAAAAACTGAATTGTGACTCAGCGTCAAACTTTATCGAATGGAATGTTACGGATTCATTTTATGTAAATTTAAGTTTGTAAGATCATAACGAACTTTGAGGTATAAATCAATTTTAGCCTCTATTTTTATGAAGTCTTATATAAAATTGGAAAAAGTTGTAGGGCATATAATTTAAGTTCCTTCATTGATCATTAGCACTCCTGACATTCCATTCACCCAACAAATGCTCTTGCCCAATTTGGCCACATGAGGCGTTAAATTTTCTATGCCCAACATGTCAAATTTGGACAAATTGACTTTAAATTTCTTGCAACGCCCACGCAGACAGCAAACGCTTCACGCTACGAAAACAACAACAATGGTGCAATTACAGCAACAACAACAAAAACAAGAACAAAATGTTCTTGCATTACATATCAGAAAATTATTATTATATCTTGTAGGCAAAAGAGCATACAGCACACAAGTGGCCAAGGTGGACATTGGGACAGACGGACAAAGAGACACATGTGCAGAGCATGGCCTGGCATAGGATTGAAAACGATGGGAAAATACTTTGTTTGTTTTTGTGAACGACAAACAAAGGTGCAAAAGATACTAAAAGATCATTTGTGGCTGGGAAGGTCTGCGAAAACGAAACGAAAACAGAATCGACTTACATAAAATGACTTTAAAGGCGACACATTTATGCGGCGCGCCAAAAAAAAAAAACTGTTTGAAACAATTGTGGGCTAAGAAAATGCAAACATTTGTTAGAGCAATGACAACAACAACAATAACAGCAACAACGACATCAATAACAACAACAACAACAAAATGATGCAGGCTGGCAAACAAGTTGGCCACGTCACGATCGCGATCGCACTTTGGCCGATTTAACAGTGCAACACAGAGAGACAAAGTTGCAGAGTTGCAGTTGCTGCAAACGGAGTTTGGCGGGCTGAGCCTTTAGAGTTTAGTTGGTTAGTTGGTCAGCAGCAGCATGGTGCTGCTCGAAATGAGTGGAACACGCTTTGTCTTTGTCGAACACAACATTCGATGATTGCGCAACTATGCGGCACAAAGTTTGAGAGTCATTGCAAATATGCATGCATGTATTTGTGTGTGGGGGCGACATCGATGACTGCGTTAATTGCTGTCGTTGTTGTTGTTATTGTTGTTGCAGTAATTGCTGCTCTCATGGCACCTGTACAACTGTCGACGCATGTCACAAATATGCAACCACGCCATGCATCAAAATTGCAATCGAAATCGCAATCGCAATCGTAAATCGTAAATTGTAAATCTGCAAAAAAAAACAATCTGCAACTCGGCAACTGCCTCAAAATGCAGTCTGTTGCTCGATAAGTAGAACAGAGTTTTTTTTTATTTATATTTTAATCTTGATTTATGCAACACATGCAAATATTTGGACAATGCTTTTGTTCTCTGTCTCTGGCGGTTCGCTTGAACATTTAAACGCACTTTGCAATTGATTTTAATGACTTGTCAGTTAAGCTTTGACATTGATTTATGCATGCAAATGGTCAATTTTAGAAAGGCACCCACAACCCACAACCAAATGTAACTCAAGTCAACTTAAAGCAAACAAAACAAATTGTATTGTCGCACCACGCTGCGTATGCGTAACTTGCCATTTCCGGTAAAAAGTGATATTTTCTGCACATCCGTTACAAACAGCTGAGCAGCATTTAAACTATGGGAAGTTTGTCTACATTTCATTTCCTAAGTGTAATATTAAACCCTTTTGAACAATACGCATATTACGCATACGCAACGTTGTCTGAAATGGTCAATTGCGTCTGCAACTTGTGAAATTTAATGCAAATCTTGCCTAAAACCATTTGTTAGCAAGACTGAAATACTTAAGTGATTCTTATTTAACGAAAGAAAAAGCAACAAAAGTATTAATAAAATAAATGAATTTATTGAATGGAAACTTTCCAAGCATTAAAAGATTCTTTTTAATCAATTGTATTAACATATAATAATTTAATTTAAATTTAAATAATAAAAAAAATATTGCCGAAATCATAAAGAGGGAATAAAATATAAAGTAGAAACAAAATTTACCTTAAAAAAATATTCAATTTAAAATTCAAACATAAAATGCAAATACATATATTTCTTTGCAATATACAATTCCTGTTTATTTTTATGGGTGTTAGAAATAATTAAATTATTACAAAACAATTAAACATATAAAGTAAAATGATCAAACTAAAATTTAAATTTAAATTGCAGTAATATAACTTCATAATTTACAAGGCTTTTTTGATTTGTTTATGGACCTAACAAATAGTAAAGTTGATTCAAAACAAGTAGACTAATAAAATAAAATCATTAAAATTAAAAATTAAATGTACATTTGCAGTAATATTACTTCATAATTTACAAGGCCTGTTTGATTTGTTTAACATTTGATTTGCTTAGACTCCGTTTGAGCATGATTATGGCATCGCATCTCTGGCTAATTAAAACATATTCGCTTTGACATTCTTGCACGTTTTGGCCAGCGACGCATGCTGGCCAGTTTTGGAGTTTCGGTCGCTCATTCTAAGCGGCACGCCATAAATCTTCAGCACATTGCGGCAATTGCTGCAGTCAGTCAACTACTCTGGGGATGCTATTAGTGAGATTTGTGCAGCTGGAGTTGAGGCAGCTTGTCAATTAGGCGAAACGAAGCCCAACCAAATGCCAAAGAGCTGGCAACCCAAAAGCCAATTGTGATGCCAACTCAATTGTGAGATACTAACTAAATTTGGTCACGCTATCTTCTCACACCTCTCCTGCCTCCCTATATTCCTCTCGTTACTCTGGCGCCTGTAGCGCCTCTGATCTAGTTTTTTAGTTGGTCAGTTTCGGCATCATTACCGCATCGCCAGAGTTTGATCAACGTTGTTTGATCCACTTTCGTCTGGCAGTTGTTTCTTATTTCCCCTCTCCCCTCTTCTGATTTGATTTTCGCACATTTAATGCGATTTTGCGCATTTGCGCGTATGAATTAAGCAAGTGACGAAATGGACTGGCAGTCGAGCGACTTTGCAACTAACTTGATGCCTGGTTGAGGCAATTGCCAATTGCTGCGCCTGATTGATTCCGATCGAACGCAACTGCAACAACCACAACAAGAGCAACTGCAACCACAACGCACTCGCTTCAATATCGACGACTTTTGTGGATTACGCAAAATTCATTCCCAGCTCCAACAAAATCAAACAGACACACAGATAGATAGATACAAAGATATTTCAATTAGCTGTTGCTTTAGATCTTTCATATACACATATTTTGAGCATATTACATAAATCAGCGTTTATGTATATTAATTAGCAAATACCATTAAATACCAAAAATATATACCAATTTCTTTTGGTATTTTGTTTTTTTGTTTTTTGTTATATCACAAAGACCACTTAGTTTATTTAGAGTCCACACAAAAATAGCACAATTTAATAAAAAAATAATGTGCCATAATTATTGCTGTATTTTTTTGGGACTGCATTTGTTTAGTATTTTAGTATTTTTGTGCTTAGTATTCCTCGCTGCTTTCCTGCTCCTGCTGCGCCTTCGCATCCTCGTAGCCCTCCTCGCTGCTGCCCTCGTACTCCTCATGATCGCCGCCGCCCTCATTCTCCTCACCTTCCTCCTCCTCCTCGCCTTCCCCTTCGTCATGGTCCTCATGCACCTTATACTGACCTTTGCCCTTTTGTGGTGCAACGTGCTCCTGCTCCGCCTCCTCCTCATCATCATCTTCTTCGTCTGTCGCATGATGATTCACTTCATTGTGTTCCACCTGCTCATCGACAGCAGCTCCTCCTCCGCCGCCGCCTCCATCGTTGCCATGGCCATGGAGACGTGCAACACCATTGGTGATAACCTCGGCCTGGAAACCATTCGCATCGTCTGCTGTGTATTTAACCACACGCAGGGTGCCATCAGGATCGACTACGCTGCGTTAATGAATGCATTGACATGACATGACAACATCATCACCTCCTCTTCCTTCTCCTACTCCATCTCCTCCTCCTTCATTACCTACCTGTAGACTCCTCGCACCTCATCGCCATTGCGCGTCTCTTTGCGATTTTGTAGCACACGCGTCTTGCCATCTTCGATGCCATAGGCGAAGCTATATTCGGGTCGTGCCACATAATCGGAGTGCGTGCCACCGCCATAGGCATCTGGCACCGTCACCAGCCGCTCTGGCCCCACCACCGGACCCTCGAATCTCGAATATGAATAGCCAACGGCCGAGCAGCCAACAAATGCTGAGCAGATCATCAGCGACAAGCCGATGATGGTCAACAGTTGCCGCTTAACGCGTGCCACATTCGAAGACCAAGTCGAAGTCGCTGCCAAAGTCGAATTTGAAGTCGTAACACGGAAGCACAAACAAGTGGCAAATGTTGACGTCTTTGGTGTTCCAGCTGCGTGGTAACTTATGCGTTGTCGCTTCTTCATTTTCGCTTGATTTATTGATTGAATTTCAATGTTTTTCTTTGACTCAACTTGGAGCTTGTTGTCTGGTTGAACTAAACTTAATCCTTTAAAGTATTCGCGTTTCACTTCGGGATTAACGCTTGTACTAAGCGTGAATTGTTGCACTTCTGTGCTATTTATAGGCCTTCAGTCAATCGGAGGAAAGGTTTCAGTCACCACAACAATCATTTTGCATATTTCCGCAAATTATGCGCTTCAATGATCGCCGCATCCAACTGGAACTGTCCAAGAGCGTCTGTGGTCGCCCATGCCCCGATGTGAGCTGCACTTGACGATGGGCATCAAATTGTGCATTTCCTAAAACTCAAATTCAATGTTTGCACAATGCGCACAGTCCGAGATGACGTCATGAATTAATTAAATGCAAATATTTATACGACAATTTAATTAAAATGTTCAAATTGCAAGAAGCGCGAAAAGGGGTTTTTAATCGCGTTATGCATGATTATTTAACAGACAGAAGATGGTCAAAGATTTACCTCGTAATGTGTGTATTTTTGAGAAGCGTGAACAACAGACTCTATTTAATCAGATCCGTCTTTTTAGTCTTTGTGCATATGATAAACTCAGGGACTAAATATCACATAGATCCAAGTTTATTGTCAAGCTTCAATGCTTCTCCTTCACTTCTGTATACTGATTAAAACGATTAAATAACACTATTTTCCAGATATAACCTTGATCTTTTCCATCAATATTAGTTTTACATTTTCAATATGCAAGCAATATAAAGTTTTTTACATCGATCTGACAGCAAAGTGTTAGTAAAGAAAAACTTTCAATACAGAAAAAGCTATATGATTAAAATCTTTATTATATTTATATTTTCTAGAAGATCTTTAATAGGTATATCCACTTTTATTTAACCCTTTTATGAAAAAGGTATTTGGATGGCCCATATGAGAAGAAATTTTGGATTGGATAACTTGACTTATTTATTTAAAATTTATCTAACAAATCAAGAAATTCATGTGGACTTAGTTTTCTTCATATTAAGATATCTACTACTTAATTAGTTGAAGTATTTTGTTAGTAATTTCTTTAAGCATGCAAAGTTTATTGAAGGCCTATTGACCAACTGGCCAGTTTGAATTTAAGGCACACCTGTCCACACCGGCAGCATCAGCAATTGCAGCTCACACTCGCTGCCCGCTCATCAATTTGCTCAGCCGCAACATGAAAAACAATAATAAAAAGCAGAAACAACAAAAAAAACGATACATGAAAATCGCTTTAAGTGCGTTCAGCTGATTAGGCATCGGCTTGAGGCGATGTTTATAATGCCTGCTTAAAGATCGAACAGCTGGCGTCATGATAACCTGGCCAAAAGCAACACATAGCCAAAAACGCAGCTGCAATTTTCAAATTTTTTTTATTTTTGTGGTTGTAGCTTTGACCTTTTTTACTTATAAATTTTGTTGTTGTTGTGAGGGTTCCGCCAAAGAAATATGGCTATTATTTTGACTACTTCTAATTTATAAGCAAGGCGCATTGTTGTAGCTGTGTCGTGTTATTGTTGTTGTTGTTGTTGTTGTGAGTACAACTGTAGTTTTGGCATGAAAAATGCATATATCATTGGCCTCTGGTACTTGGCGGCTGTTCGTTGTGGGCTTTAAAGCGCGCACAGTAGTCCAAGTCAGACACACAGATGGACAGAGAGAAACGGACAGTTGGACAGACGGAGGGAGAGAGAGACAGCCAGACAGGCAGCCGGACAGCGGCATCGTGGGAAAACTTGTTGCTGGCCATATTGAGGCGCTTAATTACCCATTACACAAATGCGACAAAGGCAGCAGCAAAAGCAGCGGCAGCGGCAGCTTCATTGTGGCAACAAGAATCGCTCATTGCGAATTCGTAGCTCGCAGTTTTTGGCTTTTGGCGCTATTAACGCCATCTCGGTACGCGTAATTAAGACGCAAGGCGCAGCGCAAGTCTTCAAATCGCAATGCGCACACTCAGTTCGTTGCCTAAGTCTTTCGTTTTGCCCTTTAGCGGCACGCAACCGACCAAGCAACCAACCATCTGAGCCAAATGTGCCATTGCATTATGACTTATGCCGTTGCTTAGTTGATGTTGATCCATGTTGCAATGCAAAACGCTGTCACTGCTGCTGTTGTTGTTGTCGTTGTTGTTGTCGTTGTTGTCTGGAATGAGGGACAACGAAGCAATCAAAGTCTATTAAAAGCAAAACTAAGCCACATGCCAAAAAATCATGTTGCTGACCAAACATTTTGCGCAGACAGTCAACAAAGCCTAAATAGTCGCCAGACACAAATCAGACTGTAAAAGTGTGGCAGAGGGGTGGGAGGGGTAGGTGGAGGGAGAGGGGAGGGAGAGTGGATTGGGAGGGGAGAGTGATCTGATTTGTTAGATTTCTTTCTTGAGTTAAATTGCATGCTGTGCTCGGTTTCTATCTGCGATTATGTAAGCCAACATCGTTCCAGTCAACCAACAGCTCGAGAGTATCTCCAGTTCCAGTTTCAGTTCCAGCCTCAGTTGCCACCACATCTCAATGCGGCTTTTCACTCTTAACCACAGTCTGTCTATGCGACTCTGCTCTGGTTTGTCTCGCTTTTGATTTTGTTTTCATTTGCCTCGTCTCGACGTCGCGACGTTGTCGGTCTGGTCAGCTTTCGATTGCAACAGCTTCGCACACAAGACACACACATACTTACCCTCACACACACACACTTCAATGGCTTTTAATGAAAATGAAATTGAAATTGCGCATGCAGGTAAAAGCGGTTCCATTAACCGCTTGTTATGTGGCGTGTGCAAGTGTTCTTTCCATGTGAAAACTGAAGAAAATGCTTATGATAATTAGAGAAAATTGTGTCATATGTATAAATATAATCATATTATGTAATTTTATTATTTTTTTAAATAAGATTTCTAAAATATTTAAATGAGAGATTCAATGAATAAGAGTTTCCAAATGTGACCCAATTAATTAATATGTTTATTTTCTAAAACTAATCTAAGATTTAATGTTTTGTATTTATAAATAAACTTTATGATTTTATTTATTTGTTTTGCTTAACGAAAGATTCTATACAAATTTTAGCATGCCGTTTAGTCTCAACATTTTAAATTAATTCTTAATTTAATATTTTATTTTCCGTTAACTTTGGAATCTACTCAGCTATTTTTTGAACTGTATTGTTGGGATTAAACTCCACTTACAGTAGATCACTAGAACAACAGGTCACACTAAGTTTGACTTTAAATTTAAAATTATTATTTGCCACCTCAGTAGCTATTAATCAATGTATTATATTCAGTTTGAAGCATAAATCAAATAAATCAAACAAGTCCAAGCATAACAAATGTATCAGTTCTCGATCTGTGGTTGCTGCAACATGCGTAACTCATGTCGCATGGCATTGCGTGACCGAGAAGTGCACAACTTGCAGCTATACGCGTATCATGGACACACCACAAGACACCGTGGTTGTCCGTCCGTCCGTCTGTCTGTCTGTCAATTGGGCTAAGCGTTGCGTTCAACCGTGTTACAATGTGCGAAAACAAATGCGAATATTTGACAAAGCACAAAATGCGTGGCACATAAATTGACGCAATCTAAGCCATGTTGCACTATCAAGTGCACCTACACAGCTGCCCCAAGCTTCTCCTGCTACTGCCACTGCTGCTGCCGCAAAGTGTCGAGGTGCCAATTAAACGAAAACCAAAAGCAAACTGAGTCAATATCGAAACAAAAATGAAACAGATCTTGGCCAAAGCAAAGTTGGTTTCCATTCTGTGCTGTGTCGGCGTGTTTTATGCACCTTTGACATGCAACCGAGTCCAGTCCAGAGTCGGCACAGTTTACACGAACCACCACCAACAGTAACAACAGCAACAACAAATGCAACCAAAAATATTTGTACAGTATAAAAAATTACGAAATTTGTCGTCTGACAAAAAGTGCAGAAAACGATATAAATTAAATTTACAATTTTGGTGCTCATTAAATGTTGAGCAGATCGGCTTCAAATGTTGTTTGCCGCAATTGTTGTTGTTGCTGTTGTTGTTGTAGTTGTTAGCCAAAATTAGAACATCGCTTTGGGAAATCGCCAAAATGCCTTTAATTGTTTCAATTTCAGTTTTGTTTTTTTTTTTGTCTATCTGTTTTTTTTTACTTTGTAGCTGGATTTTCTCGCGATTGTCACAAATTGAATAATGTCTCAATTGAACAGCAACAACAACAACAACAGCAACATTGTTTGCAGTTGTTTGCCCAGTTCACTCAGCTAATTACGTGCTAAAAGACAACTAGGCTTTTAGTTTTATTTTTTTTTTTGGCATCGCCATTGTATAATCGTAGTTATATTTATAGGCATGAGGCATGTGGTATGAGGTCCAAGCATGTGTGTGTGTGTGTGTCCTGCCAGCTGGCCAAAAGCGTACAGTGGCTATAAAGTGAAAGGCAAACATGCAACGCCCACTTATCACAGCATATGCTTATAAATATATACATGTATCTATATATTTATGTATAGTCTAAAATAACTAGATTTTTATATAATTGCAACTATTTTGACTAATGTGCGAATGCTGGCTAAAAACGAATGACTTGAACAACGAACTTGCCGCAAATGCAAAATTAGAGCAGACTGCCAACTAAATTAAACTAAACTAAGCGTAACCGGTAGCCATTTGCCAACTGCCAGTCAGCTAGCCAGACAGTCGGCCGTTGGCTATCTGGCAATCACACTACTGACCAACATATAAGCCAGACAACAGCAACAACAACAACAACCGGCTGCAAGCTCAAAGATCGATACATATATGGGTCAGCACAGCGTGCACGTAGACAATCTGATAATGTAGGCAGCAAATGCAATTTTAATTGCCAATCATCAAAAGGCTAAAGCACAGCTAGATGTTGTATAAGTCAGGCGGACAATTGCCTAAAAATTGCATTTTATTTAAAGATAAAGAAAAGGTGAATATATATAGATTTGCAAGTAAATATAAAGAAATAAATAATAAACATATGTAAATATAAATTATAAAATATATTTAATAAATATTTTTTCTATTTAAAATAAGAGTATCTGCAAGTCGTACACTACTCAAAAAGAACTTTTCTCTGTTTTATAAATTAAATACAAATAAAAAGATTGGATCTTAAAAAAAAAACGGGCAGCAACTGTTGACTTTGCCCCAGAAATGTCTTCAATTATCTAAGAATCTGAATACGCTGCACCCTCTCGTCGTACAAGGCGCAATGCGTAGCAGCCTTTTAAAGATACCCAAAGACCCAACCCCGCATTTATTATCCCCCCACGCCAATCAATTTCAATGTTCAATAACTTAATTAAGCGTAGATTGAGGTTAAATTTACATGCAAATTGCATTTGCTTGCGGGGGCAGGGTCAGAGTCAGAGTCAGCGCCTCCTGTTTCAATTCATAAAAACGCAAAGCTATCAAATTATTTAAAAGCAATTAAATTATTAAATGTTTGCAGCAAAAAGCGGCAATCAAAGATATCGCGAAAAAAGCCAATAATTAACAAGTTTACTTATACGTATTATGGCTTTAATGAAGAACAAATAATTGCCGTTGATTAAACTGCGCCAAAAGCCAAAGTTAATTGACATTTAAGGCAATTCATTACTTAACGCTAACAACAAACATATTTCGGTATTACGAGTTAATAACGGTCTGCGGGGGCTGTTCGATTTTGGGCACAGCTGTCTTTAAATACCAACTGAGGATAGCCAAAAGGCATTGCTAATTGCTTGCGCCAGTTTTGTGGAAATGCAGTTTTCAGATCTCAGTTTTCACATGCTCGACTTTAGTTTTTCTCAAAAATTTACATACCGTCTGTGTGCGGCGCCACAATTCTCAGGCTGCAATGGACATTGGAGCACTTGTTGTTAGTGGCAATTAATGTTACTTGCATACGGGCTGCATAAATCAGCCTAATTGCTATATTTATATTCTAAATTTGGTGTTTTAGTTTTTTTTTTGTTGCCAAGAGCACGAGGTGGTCGTGCATTATGGCCATGTTGTGACCCGACATGCTCAGGCAACAAACATTGTATTTAGTGTAGTTTTCGTGTAATATATGCATGAATTTAGTTGTGCTGGCAGCCAACAGGTGGTTCTTAAGTAATTTAATTTTATTTTTATTTGTTTCCTTTTTCAATTTGCCAAAAAAGTCTGTAACAAGTTGTGAAATACTCTACAGCTGATTTTAAAAAGCGCGCGACGTTAGTAATCGATAAGTTGCAATCGGCGTAAGTGTTGTAAAGCATGTGCAGAGAGTGCTACCACGTTCACGGCGGGTATGCACTTCATAATAATATTTTGCTTAAAAATCTAATATAATTAACACAAATAAATGGTTTTGATTTTGTTTAATATTAATTTTGAACTTTACAAACTTTGTTTCAGGTCACAACAAATCAGCGTACCAGCCCTGAAATAAAAACTATCGATAACCGCGATTTGTATATCGGGCATCAATCGGCAATGCAATCAGCTGATTAGTGCATTTGTTTATTAGAGGTGTGTGTTGTTTGTTGTCCCCGATGCTTCGATGTTTGCTGAACACATAACATATTTTTGGACACGACTTTAAATCTGTAAATCTCAACTGTAAAAGGGATTGTATTGAGCATATTTCTTATAAGATTTAAAATTCTTTCATTCCAATATCTTAGAAACCGTAATTATCAAGATTGTTTATTTTTGTTGTATATAAAAACATCCGATAGTGGCTTACCAAACACCAATGGCTCCGATGATTTGCAAGCATCCACCTCTAGCCGGCATTCAATTGGCAAAACAAAATTTTTGTTTACTTCGCAATAAAAATGTCATTGCCATCGAAGGATATTGAAATATCGATTGATGAGGAGTCGAATGAGATTAAATCCGAAAAGGATAGCAACATAACAGCTACAGATCAAATGGAAACAGACGAGCATGCTGAAATAGCAAATGCGAAAATGGATGCGCAATATGACGCCGATTGTGAAATGAACGAATCGGCGCCAGAAGATGTTGCCAAAGAGGAACCCGCCGCTTCAGTTGCAGCAGAAGACGATTTGTCCACAGTGATTGCACCAATTAACCGGCCAGTGATTGATACGAAAACCAGGCATAATTTGAAATGGAATTTGCGTGTAATTATTTCGAATTTGTATATGAACAGCGAGCAACGTTTGCCGGGCGCCCGGGTGCCCAAATGTCTGCACAACACGAGTCTGTGTGTGAGCAAACACCGCTGTTCCATGCTGCCCGATGCACCCGACATAAGTATTGCTCAGGAGCTGCGCAACAATCTGTATAACAAGCACTACGAAACCTTTTTGGATATGCTGGAAGCGATGGCGTTGCAGTCTGTTTACCCGGATGAGGCAGTCTTTGATCGACTGTTCGACATGATTATGGTGAGCATAAAATCACTACAATCTAAGAAGGACAATAATTATGAATGCCAATCCTTTGCAGATACTCACCAACAAAACCTTGACAATCGCTGAATTGCGTAGCAGATACAATAACGTAATACGCATTTATTATTTGCTGGTGGACGCATTTCCACCCTGCTGGACAGCGCTGCGCCCCTACTATTTGGACTTCCTAGGCGTCAGCAGTTCGTCGGAGCAAAAGCCAGAGAAGCCGCAAAAGCTGCAGATATTCTTGGACTTATTGCAAGAGTGCCTGAACAAATGCAGCGACACTGAGCTGAAAGAGTATACAAAGTACTACGAGGAGTTCGATCATGCCTACGCTGAGGAGGAAAACGCCAATCTGTCACAGGAATCGCTACTTATGCGTCATGTGCAGGACTACGATTGGCAGGGATCCAAACAGTGGCTGGATGATTTTAAGCAAATGTCAACTGGCGTTCGTTTGGCACGTGTCTTTGATGCTTTGGCCATGATTTGTTGGGTGCTGGAACGTGAGTTTATGTCGTGGCTGGATCACAATCGCATGCAGCAAGCCGAGCCGGATATATTTCAAGACGAATCAAAGCCATTCGCTCTCATCGTGTTTGGTATGACACCCGACAATAGACTCACAAAGATAACGCGTCAGCTGCTGCGTTTGTACAGCCGGGCGGCAGCCAAGTCCTTGCATCCAGATCGACTGGCCATACTTCAGGTGAAGAAATAACGCATGCTCATATTGAACTTTAATTCCAACTATCTTTTCTAGCGTTTCGTATCACTGCTCATGGAGGCGAGCAACACAGCTGAGCTGGAGTATGCGGAAAGTTCGCTTATTTATCCTAGTTTGGGACCACAGACACGTCGACTTATCAACGAGTTCTTTAAGATATTCAAGACGGAAAATCCCACGCATATTAGCACCTATATCAAGACGATTCCCCAACAAAATCAACGCTATGTGCGTTTTGAGTTTGCCAATCATTTTCTGCAGTTATTTTACTGCTCGAATGCGCCATTTGGACCGGAAAAGGTCTGCGAGGAACTGAAGTCTAAGCAATGGCTAAAGTACAAACCGCGTAGCTCCATTAACGAGGATGACGATGAACAACTGTCGCGCGAGGATTACCTAAAGATAATGCTGACTGCTCTGCAGGATTACTGCCTGTGGCTGAACCTGCAACCATTCTGGAAGTATATGAAAACCAAAATTCCTGTTCAACCGCTGCAGACTAGGACCTCAAGTCCTTTGGCCACGCCCGTGGGCGTTGTCACCGGTGAAGTGGGCAAAATATTTATGCTCGATGAAATGCAAAAGGAGGCGCACACTTGGAAGCAGCGCATCAACTCTAAAGTAATTGTATCAAAGCCCAAAGTGAATCTACCCGTTGCCAGGATCAGTGCGAGCAAAATGGCCGAGCTTTATGGCAGCGACCTCAGACAGTTGAGGTATTTGCGTCGGGTGCTCCAGGAGGTGATGCGCTTTGTCGATGTCACAGATTGGCTAGACTATCTAGGCAATTTCCTAGGTGAAGATGAGCCCCCAACTGAGGATAGTAATTTAAGAAAAAACCCAGTGGAAAGTGATAAATAAGAATAAATGTATAATTCTTCATTTAGATTTAAGTGTCGCTTAGTCTTAAGATCTGGAAAAACATTGTTAAAAGTGTTTAACAATTCGTAGAACGAACTTTTGAAATTGGAACTCTTATTAAGTTGAAATATATTTTTATCCTCAGTTAACTTTTGTGAAACATATTCAAATGCACGGTTGCCACAATTGTCGTTTTTGCGCCAAAACTGGCTCTTTTTTTTCCTGTTGGCGCAATGGCACTTATTTTTTTCGAATTGGCTCATTTTTACATCAGTTCAGAATTAGCTATTTTGTATAGTTTTAGGTACATATTTATTAACAAAATCATTAGATTATGTGCTGTTTGAATCGGCGTTCATGTTTAACTGTTTTTCATAAAAATTTCCCTCTCTCTCTAGCTTCGCAATAATGGAAAGCAATGCAAAAAAACAAAACAAAACACACATGACGTGCGCTCATGAGAGCAGCGCCGCTATCACTCTCTCTCTCTCTCACACCAACTCATTGTCACAAACAAACAGCACGCACTGTAAATGTTAGCGCAGCATAACGTAAGCGCAAAGTGGGCAGCAGAAACGTAACTTGAGCAAATATATTTGCATATATGCTATACGGCTTAACAGTCAACTCCACCACTTAACAGATAACACTCTGTCAACATGCAGTAGAGTTTCAAAGCTCTTAAGGCGTGAGGCGTGAGTTTAGCATTGTTGGGGAACAAATTGGTAACTGCAATTACGTTAATCAATAAACATATTAAATATGACATAGAGTTTGGACAGTAGACAGACAAAGACAGAGCTGGACAGAACCGAGCTATAGGTGAATATTAACATTGAAATGTTATGTGAAACGGTTAACTTTGCTGGAAGTGAACTTAACAGTTTGATTTAATCCAAATGTATTTTCTTTAACATTTTATTTAACATGGCGCGTAATTGAAATTACTTTTATTAATACAATTTCTAGACTTACTATGAACTACATGCAGTATTCATCATTATTTGATGCATAGTTTCAATTATAAATTGAGTGTGGTAATAGTGGTAAAATGTGTGAATAAAATATGAATTAATTTTTGTTTACAAAACTAAACTATATATTTATTTGACTTAAATAAAAATCCAGGACCGATTTTTTTCTTTTCTCCCGAGAAATGTATGGGCACAAATGTTGCCACACGTTCCGAAATTGTGGCGCCACCTGTTGTTTGTTTCTGGAAGTTACTTTTTGTTTAAAAAATTCAGTGTTATCGATAATCGTCCCTGTGCCATTTAACATGAAACTTATTGCAGGATAATAATATCCTTGCTGTTAAAAAAGGCTTTTAGTTGATTTTAGCAGCACAACCCCGTCGCCAGCATCAGCAGCAGGAAATGCTTTACCGTCGCGACAAGTACGCATTTTGGCCAAGTGTTATTTAGATAAACTAACAAGTCAAGTGCAAATCAAAATTGTACGTGATATATAAATAACAACAACAACAAAAATGTGCCGTTCAATAGTAGTGTAGTAAAACGAAGCAACAACAACAACATACGTTGGGTGTGCACAGTGGTGTTAACAGAAAAAAAGAAAGAAAAAATACAAGTTAACGGGCAGCAATATAATTAAGAAAAGTGTAGGCAAAATGTCGACAATTGTGGAACAGGTGAGAAACGGTGCTTACAATAAATAAAGCGGCCGGATGCGATAGCTTAGAATGTTTTGAAATTTATGTAATTTTATTTGGCGAGCTTATCAGCCATTAAGCCAATGTTACGGTATTTGTGAGGAGACATTGTATATATTGCCGACTGAACTGCGTAACATTCAGTGTCAGTGTCTACCAGGCGGCTGACTGTCTGTCTGTTTGTCTGTTTGACTGTCTCTCTGTCTGTTAGTGTGTGCGTAGGTGTAGCCATATTTCTCGCTCTCTCTCTCACACTCTCTCACTTTGTGTGTGTGTGTGTGTGTATTGGCATGTGCTGACTGTTTTGCATTGCCATGCCAACCAACGGCAACGACAACGGCAACGAGACGTCGCGTCGCTGGCACTTCCTGTTAGGCTGATATTGCTTCGATTTGACAGTAAAATTCGATTAATTTCTAATCTCTGCACATCAGCGTGACAGACTCAGACTGGCTGCGTTTGCAACTTCAGCGATACAAATATAAATAGCTGCCATTTTGTCAGCGAATTGAAATTCTCACTCACTCACACACACACACACACACACACGCAACTGACGCGACGTTGCATGCAAAATTTCGTTTGCATATCAGTCAATTCAACCGTGCGTGCGTGCGTGTGTCTGTCTGTGTGTGTGTGCGAGTGTGTCCTTTTCGTATATTTGTCTGTCTGAGTGCGTTTTCATGTCTCTGAATTTGACATTTTGCTGCAAAATTCACGCTTTAGCTGAGTTTTAAGTTTAACTTGCAGAGTTTTCAACTGCAAACAAAATTCGAGTATTTGATTTGAATTAAGTTTTAATAGACTGAAAGCCAAAGAAGTCAACTTAATTCTAATTGTATTTTAATTCTATGTAAATTATGCGTCATGTCTGAGTAAGAACGTAGAAGAATACGTGCTACCTTGCTGCGGCATTTCCGCATTTTCTTCGCGTAGTCATCGTCAAAGTCACAAAAAACTTTTGTTGCATATTTCAGGGCGCGCATGTAGCGCAAGTCATTACGTTTTATAGACTTTATAAGAAGTTCGTTGATGCAGTTTGGTCAAAACTTTTTGCTGCGTTGCGTTGCCAGGTGACTGCTGTATCTGCTTTATACATATAGATATATATATATATATACCTACAAGATAGCATGTGAATTCAGTGATGGGCGCGAAAGAGATAGAGAAAAGAAAAGCAACTTTTAGCCAAGATTAAAGTTGTGCTGAAAGAAAAACACTCTGAAACGTTTATTCTTATTCTTATTCTCTGGGTATGAGCATTATTGTCCTTGTACTTAATATGTTTTCTACTTGGTTTTGTCGCTGCTGTCTCATAAAACGAGATAGAATAAAAAATAATTGTCAAAATAAGATTCAATTTGCATTTTTGTCAACTCTTGGCTTAATATAATGTTATCATTTGGCAAGTTCTTTGTATTTTACGAAAAACTGTTTAAACAAATAGCTTTTTTGTCAGCTTAAAGTCATAAATTCATTATGTATGTAATCCAACTTTGTCATCTTTGGCTTAAAATACAATATAAAAGAGCATAAATTGTATCTTTTATTTGTTCTGTTCTGAAATTGATTTGAAAGTGAAATAAGTAAATCTCTTTGTTGTGATACTGAAATAAGAAATATTTTTATAATAATACTTCTTTAAGCATAATATCCAGTTGTTGAAAATATTTTGGCCGCTCAAAATGTTCGATGTTTTGATGTCGGACCTTACAGAATTCAGTGTGACAGCATAATACCAAAAATCACTAAAAAGTTGAGAGATTGTTGGTCTTATGCTGCTGTGGTCACACTGTTCGTCAGCTGTGAACAACAAACAAATAAATAACATTGAGCACAAAAATAAAGAGAAAATGGACAAAATGGACAGGACTTCTCTTAGCAGCGACTAATACCCTAATTATTAAATTAACAATTATTAATTATAAAAATCCCATAAAAATGTTTTTTTTTCGGTCAAATCCCACAATATTGACCTCTGTTGCTCCTCTTCAATAAGTCTAATTCGCTCTTATTTTGCTGCTTGTTGGTCGCTATTGCTGCTCAAAATGATTTCGACTAGTCGAAACACTGAACGAATCGATGTTTTGAAAGGTAAAAAAAAAAGCTGCCAGCTGTCATTAAACAGTGTTGTAAAACACCCGAAAATTTTCTGAGCTGCCCAAATTTAGGTACTGGATACGAGGGTTTAGAAATAGCCTTACAAAATAATTTCGAGCCAGTTTGCAACCCTTTTTTTTATATGGAGTTGATACCTTTCAAACTGGATTTTCAACAACTGGATACTATGCTTTAAGCTTCATTAATTTCATTTCCTATAAAGGCTGCTAAATTGGTTAACTTTGTTTTCAAGATTGCGGCTTAAGTCTAATTTATCTTTCTTATTTAATTATGGAAATTAGTTAATTTTTGGAAATGATTAATGCTTTTAATGTATTATGTATTGCTTATAGCCAGCCGATTTGTAGCGGTGCATAGGCTAACTAACGACACTCATAAAGCCATTCACACATACACGCCCATACATACACAACTCACACATACAAACATACATTTGCTTAGTTGTCTCTGTTAGTGTTACGTGAGAGGTTTCCTGGTTTTTTTGTTGTTGTTTTTTTGTTTGCAGCATTTTGCCTGAGCATAAATTACAACTTCAGAGGATCCTCATACTACGTACATATAGTAAGTGCGAGTATGAATGTGGGTGTTCCCTTTAGGGTCGCTTACTCCTAGTGGTGGCTGGTTGTTGCTTTTGCCGTTTTCTGGCTGCTAGCTGCTGTCACTGTCGCCGGTTGTTGTGCTTACATAATGTTAATGATGCTGCCGCCTGTGCCGGGGCTCATTTCATGCTGTTTGCAAAAAAACAAAAGTCAAACAACGTGCACGGAGGGCGAGGAGGAGGCGGAGGAGGCAGAGAAAAAGGAAGAAACACGTGGCAACGCAACGGGGGCAACGGTGTGACCTCTGTGTACAATGGACGCACTGCATCCGGGGCTAAATTGTTTCTCCGTGTGACTGTCGCTCTTGTTGTTGCCGTTTGTTGTTTGTTGTGGAGCTGTTCATGTTTATATGCATATTATTTCAATTTGGCGGCATAATAAAGTGCTTCCGTTGTTAGTCGCAGCAGCAGCAGCAGCTCAGCAGCTCAGCTGCTGCATCCCCAAGGATAATGCCCTACTATGACTTTGCTTCGTTATGCTTATTTGCTGATGCACATGCACCCAGAAGCCACAAAAGTGAGAAAGAGAGAGAGAGAGATAAGCAGAC
This sequence comes from Drosophila suboccidentalis, assembly GCA_037043435.1. NCBI lineage: Eukaryota > Metazoa > Arthropoda > Insecta > Diptera > Drosophilidae > Drosophila > Drosophila suboccidentalis. The sequence continues at coordinate 69,279 of JBAMBK010000483.1, read as the reverse complement.
AATGCATAAGGTTGCCCCTGGGCATTGCCAGGACATCCACACATGTGTACATTTGTACAATATATGTATTTATATATATGGACACACACATACATTCACAAGGTTCATGGCCCCCTCTTCACTTTATGTGAAGTGACCGTCAAAGGAGTAAGCCCCATTTCGTGTCATTTGAACTGAAGCTATCGTTTCGGTGGCGCCTCTGCCCTGGCCAAGGTCAAATTTAACTGTTTTGATTTAATTTATTGTTGCATACATTTGAGCGCTCATAAAACGACATCAAGCGCCTAAGTCCACAAACACACAAACACAACACACAAGCACACACATACACATATAAAGTTAAACTTATATAGACACCTGCTCCTGCTCCTGCAAATAATTCTTTCCTTCACCTTCTGCTGCCCCCTTTTTGTGGCTAGCAAAGGCAATATTTTGTTTGTCTGCCTCTGTTTATCTTTGTCTTTGTCTTTGTCTGTCGTTCTCTGTGAGTGTGTATTTTGATTGCTTTTTCCCCATTCTCATTCCCACTCTGAATCTCTGTCCCAAACACATTCAGTGATACAGTGCCTCCACGAGGTGACTCAATGTCTTGCTCATTTCCTTTGTATGGTCGAAACTATATTCAACATTGCCGCAGTTTTCTTTATACCCAGCGCACAGTGGTTTGCGTGTGGTTAAAGCGAGGGGGTTGACCAGAGATTGGTCAGATTCTTTCTGGCATAAGTGGGTGTTATTTGCTCTCTCTCTCTCTCAGTGTGTGTGATGCCAGCATCACAAAGTTGGAAAAACGTTCACTTTAAATGACTTTCGTCTCTCAATTTGCAAATGTATTTTTATTGCAAGAATGATTCGAGAATTGTTTTCAGTGAGTTGTGAAATTATTTAAAATGTTTGACTTCAATTGAATATATTCAAATATATCTAAACTATAATATAATTTCAGAATTACTCTTTCCATTTAGTTCTAATAATTAAATTATCAAGATTTTTATTTAAGTCGCTTTGTTTCCACTGTAAGAAGTTTGCAATGTAAGCCCATTAACTGATATCTCTGCCACAGTTTGGGCTTCTGTTCTTCTTGTGTTTTTTATTTCATTTGCTTATTTCTGATAGCTACATTTATCATACTCTTTAACAAGGTTCCTAATATCTTGAAGCAAAGAATGCAACAAACAAAACAGTCTCTTAAGGTATCTCCTAGACCCCTTAAAGCATTGCTAGAATCGTTAGAGTTAGCCTATACCTCAGTATACTACTAATTATAGAAAATAGTATGGAGAAAATGTATGAAAATATCTGTTGCTGAAGAAATGTATATGTTATCGATAGCACCATCAATTGCTTCCCCGTTTTTCTCACTTCCCACTTTCATTTTAAAATGTTTGAATATTCATGCATTTCGATTTATGGGCGAAATTCGTATATTAAAAAGCAGTTCAGCAAGGGTAATAAAATATTGGCTTGTTGAATGAAGCTTTCCCGGCTTGGTTTTGCCCATACGAGAATATACATACTTATTTTTTTTCTCTTACCAAAATGCGAATCATATTGCGAAAAGTAAATGCGTGTATAAGTGTACTCTGTATGTGCATGTACTCTGAGTGTGTATGAATGCGTGTGTGGTTGCTTTTCTCATCTTCTTTTTTTATTACTTTTACTTTTTACGATTTATTTGCTGAAATTGCTTATTTCCCCTTTGCACAAAAAGCCAGAAAGGAAATTGGCGTATTGTTATTGCTTCTTGTTTTCCTGCTACTGTTATTGCTTTCTCTCTTGCTGTTGTTCCGATTGCATTGTCTTCACCCGTTGCCTCTTTCTATCTCACTCGTAAAACGCGACTTTGTGGCAAATTCAATCAACTTTTGCTGTTAATCGATTCTGCATAGTTTTGAAGCGTTTGCCATTGCTATTTTATCTGTTTTCTCACTGTTTCCTCCATTGCTCAGTTGCTCTTTTCAATTTCGAGTATGCTGAAATACGTATGTGTATGTGCAATTTTCATTAATCATACGCCATGTTGCACTCACATAGGACTCAGTTTTGCTGCCGCTGCCGCTGTCGTTGTCGTTGTCGCTGCCACATGCAATCAGTGACTTGCAACTGGCATTGCACACGGATTTTCCAAGCTTCTGCACACGTAGCTACTCAGAAAGAGTGATAAAATAAGGTAGAGAAAGAGAGAGAGGGAGCATGAAAGAAGCTTTGCATTTAAAAAGCACGTATGCTGAATTTTCACTTCGATTTTGCATAACATTTAATTTCACACAATATTTGTTTAAAGAGTTAACACTCTCGTTCAAAAATTTAAAAAAAAAATCATCAAAATCATAGAATTGATTATCTGCATTAAAATATAAATTTATATTAAGCTCATATGTATATTCCTCTGTGGATCTAACAAAATCCGCTTAGAGCTATTTATTAAGTTATTAGGCTAATATTTGCTGCACATATTCTTTCTCTATCCATTATAATTTCCAGCCTCTTACACAAATTGCTGAATTTCGGGCAAATATTTTGGCAAATTGAATAATTTTCGGGGCCGGCTAAAAAAAAAACGTACGCTCCCTGTTTAGGTTATCTAAATTGCAAATTTCGAGGTTTCATAATTGAAAAAAACCTTGTATGATGAACAAGAAAATTGTGGAGACTAGAAAATACCCTGTATCTTTGAAATGAGAATATGGAAATATATATTCTCTGTAATCGAATCATCATATTATCTTAAAATACATTGCTTCTACCTGTTAGCCGACAAGGACAGGGTATAACAACATAAACTGACACCAGCATCAACGTGTAACCTCTCCCTCTCCCTCTCCCTCTCCTCTCCTCCTCCCTCTCCTCTATCTCTCTCTCTCCCTCTCTCTCTCTTTCTCTTCCTCCCTCTCATCTTTCATCTCGTAGGGCAACCGTTCACCATTTTAGTTATGCCGCATGGGCAGCAAATTAAATGAAAATGCCGCTAAAAATAGCTAGCGAATGTGTCGCCTTTCCATCTCCCTTCCTCTCTCTCTCTGTTTCTCTATTTTTCCCACTCACTCTCGCCTGTTAATGCAATTACAGTAGAGCTCTGTCGAAATGCCTCAATTTACTGCGAAATGGCTGTCATCGATTTCCGCTTATGTGTTATTCGATATTTCTGTGCGTGTGTTTGTGTGTGTGTGTGCAGTCGTGTGTGTTGATGAAATAATTTTGAATGAGGTTCGATTTACTCTTTCAATTCGGTTCGGTTCAGTTATGTTATGTTTTTTTTCTTCTCTTTTTCAGCTCTTTTATGTATTTGACATTTTGTGTTACATACTCAAATTGTCATCAAAATATGCATAAATTTATGGCCATGTTGTGTGTGTGTGTGTGTGTGTCCCTTCCTGACAGCAAAAAAGAATGAACAACATGCGCTAACTGCCACATGGAGTTCAATATTTGCCCCGCGTTAAGCCATAGATGTATTAACATAATGTGAGAGCACAAAGAGCATTGAATGTACACAGAAACATGTACATATACATATTTTCACATATACTCATACACATTTGAGACTTGGAAGGACACAAAAGGCACAGTGTAACCAAATCTCTATGCTTACACGGAAATAGAAACTAGTTAAATATTGATTTTGTGCTATTTTTGGAGTGATTTTTAGTAACTGTGATTATGATTTGCATTTCTGGAATTTAAATTTAATTTGCTTTGAAAATTATACAATTTCTCAGATAGTTCTGAATAGAATTCCAATGACAGAAAGTGTTTATTTAACGAATTCATTAAATTCTATTTCTATTGTAATTATACTTTTTTTTAATTGAAGGATATTAATATCTTTATGGTGATTTTAATATCTCAAAAAGTTAATCGCCTTTCAAAGTGATTTTAAAAAAGAAAAGTTGCCTAATTGAAGCTTCCCGCTAGCTGAAAGTGTCTGAAAAATTTAATGTTGCTTTTTAATTATAAATTTCCTTTTGGACATTTTGTAAATCGTTTCAAGCTTAAACACAGCTGCAAGACGCTCAAGAAAAAAGTCAACTTGAGCTAATTTTAAACATAAATTTTACCGAAATAGGAAAAACATTGTTGAAACCGTCAAGTCTGACTTATTCTTTTTTATATCTTCTTTTGAGACAGTTAAAAATAAAAATTAATTAAAGTCGTATTAAATAATGAGAAGTTACGTAAATAACCTTACAATTATTCCCATTTTAGTCTTTCTAATCATGTTATTTATACTATATTTCATACGTTTTAAACTTTGTTTGATTGTTTTTAAATGTAGTTCTAGAGATTTGTACAATTGTTTTGTTATTTGTGCCCACTGTGCGTTAAGGGCCATGCAATGTTCTAGTGAGTGAAAAATATGATGACAACTGTCAGCAGCGATCCAAGGAGCAGACATTTTTCCAGCTGAAGGATCCGCATTGGCATAAGAGCTTCGCTCACAGCATCAACATCTTTAAGCAGTCGCGACTTTACTTAGCTTCCTTGCAGCTTCCGTCTTGTGTGTGTTCACTGTCAGTTGGTGCACAACGCTTCCGCCGCTTAAGCAACGTTCAAGCACACACACACACACACACACACACACATGCACTTTAGTTACATATACACAGAGAAGTCAAAGGCACGTCACGTATGTTTGTGCCCAAGCATTCGCATAAACATTCCGTCGCCATCACTCTGACGTTTCTACCATCTTATTCCGGCAGCTCTTAGCTCCCAACTCCTCACTCCTGTCTTATCATCATCTTTTACTTGAACTTCCCCTCACATCTCATCTCCATTTGCAGTGACAACACATTGGCATTGACAGGCGCGCGTCGTTTGCGTTAAATGTCAGGCAGGCAGGCAGGCGGGCAGGCACACAAGTCCCCTGGCTGGGGTCACAGCAATTGACCTTCCATTCATCACAGGCAAGCGCATATTGTTTACAAAGCATTCGTGGACGGACTCTTCTCTCTATTGATGTTTACAAAATTCATTTATTGATTACGACAGACGCCAAAACGAAAGTTTCTGTTACTAAAACAACACAAGCGAAAAACTCAAATGAGTTTTGGGTTTCGGTTTGTGTTTTGGTTTTGGTCTTGAGTTTGGGTTCGCTTTTCGGTCTGTGCTCTCACTTCTTCTAATTATCCACTCAAATGAGGCTGAAAAAAACACAGTTGAAGCAGAGTTGTAACTGCGCTCCATCCTCAAAGATAATGATGAGTATGCGGAGTTTTCCACAGTTTTCCATATGACGACTTCCGCCCTCCATGCTTTTAAGCCTTTTCTTTTTCTGGCGTGCCATGAAAAATAAAGGCAGCCAAATAACTGTAAATAAGCAGGTTGCCGAGGAATGCGACACTCGTTATTTCTCCTTCGGCGTCCTGCCTTTCTTCGTTCAGGCAAATTTGGTTGTTGGCAACACAAAAGGCAACAAATGAAAGACAAAAATATTTTGTAATGAAAGGACTCGAGAAATATAATAAATAATGACAAGTCCCCAAGCTAAGTGAAATCCAACCATGAGTAAGGCATCGCCCACGCATCCTCTTCCTCCTCCTTGCTTCCTTTGCTTTCCCTTCAGTTCCATCTTCTACTTCTCCTGCTGCTGCGTGTTGATGTGCCTTTAAAGTGTGATGACAATTAGAATATCTTTGGCTCTGTACAAAAGGGGCTTCCATTTTCTTGTTTTTTCATTCACTTTTCGTTTCGCCCATTTCGAAATTTGTTTTTGCTATTCGGCGTGAAAAATGAGCTGCAAGGCAAAAGCCCAAAAGAAACAATAACATAGGCAAAAAGACAATAGAGGAAAAAGCCTTTGAGTTGCATTTAAGCGTGCAAAAAATTTATGCTCGGGTTGTAATTTTCATTTAATTTGTTAAAATTAGAAATGATGATTCAATTAATGAGAAAACTTTAAACTTTGTATTACTTCCACTTGCAATAAATTAATTGAATTAATCAGGGGTGCCACATAAATCACTTTCGCTTGAATTTCGCTTAAATTTGTATGAAATTTTTTTTAAATTTAAGTGAAATTCAAGCGAAAGCGATTTCTGTGTCACCCCTGAATAAAAGAACATACTAAAATAAAAGAAGACAATTAATTGAATGAACTGAGGGTATGTAAAAGTTTCTAAGATTCAAAAATTATAATCAAAATTTATTAGATATAAAACTTCTGTTGACCTAATCAGAATCCTTTCAATTTCTCGAGAATTCATATTTAATTCAGTTTAATTCAGGGGTGTATGCATTTGTATGAAATTTAAGTGAAGTTTAAGCGAAAGCGATTTCTGTGGCACCCCTGAATATATCTTTTTCTACGCCAGAAAACAGTTGTGATTTTATGAATGCACTCATTACACTTTACTCATTTTACTATAAATATTTAATGCTTTTCGGTCAACATACGAGGGTGGGCTGATAAATAGTCGGCCTACCAAAGAAAACACGGTTTTTTTTTTATTTTTCTTTTTTATTTTTCAACATAATCTCCTTTTAGACGTATGCACTTAGTCCAACGGTCCTCCAATTTTTTTATACCTTCCATAAAATATGACTGGTCCAGGTCCTCAAAATAGGCGTTTGTTTCACAGATCACCTGTTCATTCGACTGAAATTTCTTTCCACCAAGCCATTTCTTTAAGTTTGGAAATAGATAATAGTCACATGGTGCTAAATCTGGAGAATAGGGGGGATGTGGAAGAATTTCATAGTGTAGTTCACACAATTTCATCATGGCAACAACGCTCTTGTGAGCCGGAGCGTTGTCCTGGTGAAACAGAACTTTTTTCTTCGCCATGTGCGGCCTTTTTTTCTTTAGTTCTGAATCGAACTGTCCCAAAAGGTTAGAATAGTATTCTCCATTAATTGTTCTGCCTTTTTCTAGATAATCCACATGAATTACGCCTCGGGCATCCCAGAAAACCGTTGCCATTACCTTGTTGGCCGACAAACCAATCTTTGCCTTTTTCGGCGCCGTTTCTCCGGTTGAAATCCACTGCTTTGACTGTTCCTTGCTTTCTGGTGTATGGTGATGTATCCAAGTTTCGTCGACAGTCACAAAACGACGCAAAAATTCATTCTTATTTGCGTTTAACAATGCCAAACTCTCCTTCGCAATGACCAAGCGGTTGCGTTTGTGTTCCGCTGTGAGCAATCGCGGCACCCACCTTGACGAAAGCTTACTCATATTTAAATATTCGTGTAAGACGTTTCCAACACGTTCACGAGAAATGTTTAGGGCCTTGGCAATCTCTCTCAGCTTTATTCGGCGATCATCCAATATCATTCCGTGGACTTTATCTACCATTTCTGGGGTTGTCACCTCTCTGGGACGTCCCGGACGGTCCTCGTCAAAAATGCTTGTCCGCCCGCGCCTATACTCAGCAGTCCAATATTTAATGGTCGAAATCGATGGAGCTGATTCCCCATAAACTTCGATTAACTCATTTTTTATTTCATCGTTGGATTTCTTTTTTAAAAACAGAAATCTAATGACAGCTCGATATTCTATTTTACTCATTTTGGGGACAATGCAAAAGTGACCATGCTAAAACTCCCGCCAAAATTACCAGTGTTGAGAAAAACGCCTAAAACTTTTTCAGCAATCAGCCGATAGAGAGCACTAATCGAATAAAATATTTATGGGTTGTTTAAGATGTTTTTTTTTGGTAGGGCCGATTACTTATCAGCCCGCCCTCGTACACCAAAAATGCACTTAAATAATAACAATGTAACTCAAAGATTTAAATGTCGGTATTGTTTGCCAGCCGAAAAGTGGACGATTTAAAAAAAACATTTGCAAATTAAAACTGTACTGTATATATTTTAGTTTTAATGGAATTTTGGCAACAACGCTGTTAGCTTTGTTTTTGTTTTCTGCGCAATCAAAAAGCATTTAATAAATTATTAAAATATGAGCATAACTGAAAACCAACAAAACGTAAACAAATGCTGACAATGTACAAAGACAACATAAAGTGTAAAACATTTTTCATGTTATAATGAAAAGCAAACAAAAACATAATATATTTAATGAATATGTTCTATTGGAGTTGGTACGACTAGCAGATACTCAGCATGAGTGATAGGCTGCAGCTACAATTGTTTCCATTCGACAAATAGAAAATTCTTAAGATATCTAAATTGAATCTTTACCAATAAAACTGTAGAAAAAGAAAACCCATCTGTCTTTTATTACGAGTATACCCGTTTCCGTTTAAGTATGAGTAGTTTTCACTTTAATCTCATTCCCTTTCAATCAGTATTCAGTTAACTGTTGCCATTGCCTTTGCTTCTGGCCGTTTCCTAATTTAATTAATTGCTTTGTCTGTCGTTGCCAATTGGCCACGCCCACAGCCATGTTGAGCTGAGCACCGAAAACTATAAATTCAATTTTCCGATGTGTTCGCACAAATACTTATATGCGATAGAAGAAAAGTGAAATACTTTGCCTCAGATATTTAAACGCTGGCGCGGCACAAGACAAAAAACCCTCTCTATGGGGAGACTAAGGAGAAAGCCAAGTCAGCGAAGCCAAGCAACTTTTGCCAGCCCGAAAATCCTTTTTTAATTAAATTTTCTGTGCATTTTGCAGTTTTTAGGTTTGAGGATACGACAACCTCATCGCCTCCATATATGACAAGCTAGCACTCCTTTGACTCTTTCTCTCACATTTCTCTGTCTTTTCTCAGTTCTCAGCTCTCGCATTCTGTTGAGGCTTCTCGTTGTCTGCGAATGTAACCAAAGACAAAGTTTTAGCTGGCAACGTTCTGGTTGCTCTTCTTGTTGTTTTCTGTCAACTTAATCCAATTACATTCACACACACTCGCACACACATATAAGTACATACAGATGCACGTAGTTTGCACTTTGATTGGAGACTCACGCCTGCTCTTTGCCTTTTACAGCTGGCCAGATCGTAGTCAGACATGATAATAACGAATTTAATATATGATATCGATAGCGATATTCAGGTTTATATATCTTTAACTTGTCTTAACTAATTAACATTATAGAGTGTATAAATAAATTGATGTCGTGCTTGTAAATGATCTTGCAATTTAATTTCTAATACGGAGTTACGTAATAGTTGAATGGGAATACATTTTTATGATGTCATTCAGTTGCCTCTTTATCTTAATTTCCATACATTTACAAGTACAATTATAATAAGTTAATCATGGCATTACATTCAAGTTTTTCACATTGTTTCTCTCTGCTCAAAATTATCTCGTTATCTTAATCTCAACCTCTCTATTTCTCTCGCTCTCTTCAACTGTGGCTGTTGCTTTGGTTATCATTAAATGACCTGCAATGCGAACTGTAAAGCTATTAAATAAAAGAGCTGACAGTCGGAGAGAGATTTATTCTTTCAGCTGCCCACAACGGAACCGCTCATTAATTCAACCATGTGGGATCATATTTTTATACCCTGTAACAGTGAAGCAAACAAAAAACGACAGATCCATTCACTGAAAACTGTCCGATGCCAGAGATACCATAAATTATAATTTAAATATTATATGGTCTTAAATTTAATAAATTTGCTAATTTGAGTTTTATCTATTAAAAAGTAAACAATTTTAAAAGAATTTAAAGTGCATGACAGCGATATTTTATTCTAGAATATCTCCTAGTCACTCATTTTTACAATTTGGTTGGTCTTATCTCTGCTATAAAATAAAATAACAGCAGATGATGCTCTGGGAGCTGGAAAATGTTGAACACATTCACAGCGTGTTATCAGTAAGCTCTTTACAGCTTACTCCCCCCAGCTATCAACCTGATCTCTCTCTCTCTCTCTCTCTCTATCTCTATTTGGCTTTGCGTAGCATTTATTTTATGCGTGACGTGCATTTTTATGATGTGAGCAAAGCTTTTTAATTTATTTTTATTTTTCCAAAAGATCCGCTTGTAATAAGTACAATGGCATTGCTGGATGCTGTTGTTACGCTTCCTCTCTTGCCCACGACTTTAGTAGAATTTTTGCACTCGAAACTGTGTGACACTTGCGTCCGGTATGCGTTGATGACGGCGACGGAAGCAAAATTAATTGCAAAATACGCATTTTGCCTCATAAATTCAGTTTTATTTTTGTCGTATTTACCGTGACATTCATTCAATTGCAGACGACCACCGATGCGCTCACAGCGGGTGCCCTGACAACAGCAACAGCAACAGTTGCAGCCGTAGCAGCAGCAGCAGCAGCAGTGACAGTGACAGCAGCAGCAGCAACAACAGCAACAGCAGCAACAGCAGCAGCAGCAGCTCCTCCTCCCTCTTCCACGTGTAGCACAGAAATTGAGCAACTGCAACAGGCATTGCTCGAGAGGCAAACTCAATTGTACGCTTTGGAGACAGCTTGTCTGCGGGAGACGGAACGTCAAGTGGAGCTCGAGGATAGCGTAATTGCGTGGCAGGATAAATACGATCGACTTTACGAGTCACACAAACGTGTTCAGAAAGTGAATCAAAGTCTGGAGGATAAAATGCTCAAGCTCGTCGATCGCAATACAAATGAGAGAGCTCAGCTCACCAGCGATGTGGCAACGCTCAGCGTTCGCTTGGCCCAGGCCAACTTTAACATTGCCAAGCTGCAACGGGAAATTGTAAGTACTTATCGACTTTATCAATACTTAAAGCATAAAAGTTTATACATATAATACCGATTGATTCCATGTGCTGTTTCATACTAGCAAAGTTTTAAGACAAGCTGAGTTGCGTCTTCGTTAAGAACTAGCTTCAACTATTCAAGCTGAATAATGTGTAGTGTGAAAAAACTTTAGAAAACTTTAAGACCTTGAAACTTGCTTAGATGCGATTGGGACAACAACTGATTTTAAAAGTTTCTCAACACTTTTAAGCTTCGGACTAAGTAAGCTTTTTGACTGCATTTGTATTTTTGCTAGTTTGTTTCGTAACTTGCTGTGAATCTATTGATGGTTCTGTCGATAATATAGGTTAGTTTTTTGAATAATTTTATTCAGAAACCTTTGGAAAACTCAGACCTCGAGCTAGGCAAAAGCTATTTTTAACATTTAGAAAACGCTTTGACTAAATTATAATATATATCGCTATATCTAACGTTAATAAACTCTATCTATCAAAGCTATGAAAGTGTGAAATTGGTCTGATTTTCGACCTTCGGAAGTATTAAATGTTTAGCAATAAAATAAATGCATTGCTCTGACTTTATCTTTTCCCGCACTGAAGTCAAGAGGGTCCAGCATACTTTGTACTTTTCAATGACCTCTTTATGTCTCTTAATTTACTATTTTCAACAGAATGTCACAAGTTCAACTAATAATTTTGTTGTTATATTGTGAAAACTGCAACAGTCATTGAAAATGTTTAGACAGAAACTAATTCTTAAGTACTCAGCATCTTGGATAATTGATAGAGTTTTGTTGTTCACAGTTTTTCATTTCATGTCTTTCTCCACTTTACACATGTTGTTTCTATACACGAGTATTGGCCCAATGCGAATTACGCTAACGAAACAATTCTCATGTTTTGTCAATTAGTTTGGCCAACAAAAACCTGTCAGCAGAGCAGCCAAAATGTAATGCACTTTTCAGCAGGATGTAGTAATAGGATCGAGTTCAGTTTCGTTGCTACTACCCAACTAATTGTCGACCAACTTTTGAGGGGGATTTTGGACTGACAAGGGAGAGAAGTTGGTTTCAATTGGTCGCTGAAACTTTAAGCCGCTCAAAGTCGCTCAGCAGGAGCTAAACAAATGCGAGGCGGCAAAGCGTTAAAAACTAGAAACTTTTCCAATTCACTTTTGTTTTTGTATATTTCGGAGGCAAACACGAAAAATATCTGCGCAAAGTTTTCAATTAAGGCAAACAGTAAAACGCCATCGGGCTAAATGCACTTGAGCTTGCAACTAAATGCTGAAAGTGAGGAAGGAAGCGACACGAGGGAAAGGAATCTCGAGTCTAGGTTGAAGTGGAAGCCTTTTAACGCACTCTGGAGGTCGAGCTGTTTGTACAGGCGATAGCCCGTTGTTGCCAACAATTAGTGACCCAATGGCCAAAGAGAATCTGCAAAATGTTTGGGACGGGGGCGGAGGATAATGGTTAATGCTGTTACCAACTTGGAGACACAATTGGTTTGTGCAACAGAAACGCCAGCTAACTGCTGCAGCCATTTTATTAACCTGTTTTCATTCCCATTTTCCTTTCGAGTCAAGTGTTTGTGCAAATTAATACTCGAAAGCCATTTCCACCTCTTAAAAACTTTCACAGCTTGGCATTCTCAACGGCTTTGCTTTGTTTTTCCTGTCAGCGCAATGTGATTGTGATTGAAGTGATATACGCTGTAAGACAAAAGGTAGCTTAGTTTCAAAACAAAAGAAAGGAATTAAGAATTTTTCTTAAATTACATTTTACATTAAACTTTTATAACTATTGCCTATCAGCTATTCCTAATCAATAGATTTCCTTTGCCAAATTAAGTTTATTTTTCTCAGTGTACTCTTTATGTATTATTTTCAAATAAAATTCACTCGTAAGTAACTCTGTTAAATTATATTTTGAAAGTCAAACCAATATACAATTGTCTATAGATTTGGGGGTATGTTGTTTTTTGGCAAGCGTATCTGGATTTTCGCTGATTGCAGTTTTTCCTTTCTTCTTCTATGATTTTTTTTTTGCATTTTTGGCTTTCTGCTGTTTCTTCCTTTTGTTGTCTGCCTGCTGCTCCGTGTTTGGGAGCTGGCGACAATGTCAATAACCTTTTGTGCTGTTTCCCCTGCTGTTTCGCCCTGTTTTCCTTCAATGTTACTCACCGCGTCGCGCTCTTAGCCGGATGAAAAATCAGCACTTGGTCATGGACTGTCGCTGCGTCACGTGCCATAGCGAATTCTCTCTCCATCATTCGCTATCCCTTCGAAACTTGCTCGTATCTGCATCCTCTGCTACCTTGGCATGCCTTGGCCATGGTTCGTTAATCTGCCGGTGGCTTTTTGCATGATAGCTCGGCATTTCCGTTGCAAAACACTTAGTCGTATGCCGTTCCATCGTTTCATCGTTCCATCGTTCTACCGTGCATTTCAGTCCGTCGTCCATAGTCCGTGGTCCTGTAATCGCTTGCCATCCTTGAATGTTGTTGTTTTTGTTGTGCACTGTTATTGTTTACTGAATAGGACAGCAATAAAGTCGATAAAGGCTTACCATGAAATACCCTGTACTTAAGGCTTGAGTAAGTACTTGGCAAAAAAGAAAAGGTGCCTTAAGTCGAGAGAAATATTGACTGGCAATGCCTTAAGACTGGCAATTGAAATGAGAGGTGCTTATGTTACTTTTCACAGTAGTAAATATATATGTCATCAGATAGTTGATCGCTTTTAAGCACGACTGTTTAAACAAAGAGATGGCTGAAGTTTTTAAAAATCTTACATTTGTATTTTTGTTGATCAAAAAATATAGTAAATATACTAGGATAATTAAAGATAATTGAAAAAATTAAAAAAGCGATGGAAGCAAATACAAAGTATGTATTATTTAAAAAAAATCAATATCATTTTAAGTCTTTATTTATCTTTCCAAAAATGATCATATAAAAGTTGACACATTAAATTTTAAAATATAGAAAATATTTTTCAAAGTTTCTTAAAATTATTATGGATAAAATTAGGCGAAGTATTGGAGTTACTTTATGTCAACTTTTGCCTTAGGTTAAGCTGAACTCAGTATTCAAATCATGTATACTTTTATTTTAAGCGAAGTACTTAATGGGCATATGCTCTCGTTATGCCGTATTCTCTGGCCTGTTCGAATATTTGAAAAGCCCCTCCGTACTTTTATGCAGAGCCCCATTCAGAACCCTTACCCACGCTCATACCATTGTCATACCGTCCATTGTAATTCCCACTTGCATTAAATGCCGAGTAATTGTAAATATGCTGCGGCTCTTAGCGTGGAGCCCCAAGCGCTGCAATTGGAGCAGATAAAATGCTGGTGGAGCACAGTTCACGTGGAAATCGCAGTACTCATTACCGGAAAAGTACAACGATGCGTCTGTGGAGTGGCTTTTGAGTTTAGGTTCGCTCTTCTTATTTTTTTTTTTTTTGGAGGAGACTTCAGGTGTTTCCTGTTCGTAGAAAGTGTGTAATTAATGTTACGTAGCTTGCGGCGAAGCTGCGTTGTTCACTTTTCTTGACTTTGGCCTGTTGTCAGTTCCATTTCAATGCGTATGCAGAAGTTTTTGGGACGACCTGTGCAACGGTGCGTATAAGTGATTGCATTGTAGACCTGTTCGTAGTTTGTAGCTCTTGCTGTTCGCCACAACTCAAGTAGACTGTCTCAACTCGGCTGGGCTTGGGCGTCGCTATTCCCAGCTTGTTTTTGGGCCTGTGTGCTTAATTTCTTAAAAGTTATTTACATATTTGCCTGATGTGGTTGCCAACTAAGCGAACTGAGGAGCTTAGTGGGCTTGTGGGCGTGGTGCGGCTACGTTTCTTGTTGACTGATGGTCTTAGAGTCTCAAATGATGTAGGCGCCGGGATTTGAGCGCCGACGCTGTTGCTTTTTGAGATAAACATTGAGGCGTTGATTTAATGCAATCCCTGCCAGGGGCCCTTAACATAAATGGCAGCAACAATTTGAATTGCCAATAAAATAATGTGCTTAGATTTAAAATCTGAGATTCAACAGACTTTGGCCACCGATGCGTACGATCGATATGCCGAAAAGAGTAGCATTTAAAGTAAAAGCTAGAAAACAAATCAGATTATAGCTTATCCAGTGTATCTACTGATAAATTCCTTTACCAGTTCCCTTTACAATAGAAAAAATTCATTCATATGAAAGTTTCAATGTCCTCTATTAAAAATTCAATTCTCGTTCTAATTAATTTTCATTTTGCACCGACTCTTCAGTTCTGAATCATTTATGAAGCTATCAACTTAACTCCATAACTAAAAGAATTCACAGTCATGTAAATCTGAATCATTTATTTTGTTGGTGCTTTCAAAAACAAATGAAAGCAAAACAAACAACATGCAATACAATACCCGTACACATAGTTCTCCTAATCCAACCAGAAACTCACCTTGTTTTTAATTTCCCTGCACAAACATCGAAATTGTTCCGGTTGCATGTCAAATGAAGCAAAAATAACAACAACAATCACAGAGCCGGAAAATATGCGGCCAAAATGCACTCAGAATAAAAAAAAAGAAAATAACATGATAAAAACAAAAAATGTACTGAACCATTGAAAAGTTGAAACAGTTGGAAAAGAAAGAACGAAAAGAAAACAAGAAAAATTGTTTCATATTACTGCAATAACAGTGCGGAAAATCAGACCTGAGCTGATGTTTCATCCATGATATAAATCGCTATTGTTTTTCTTATGTTTGTCTTTTGCAAAGGTACGAAAAAAATGGTTAAGCGGTCGGCAGAAAAAATTGCAAAATTACCAAAAAGGAAAATCGAGAGAGGCAATGAAAACAGGAGAAAGAAAAAAAGAGTGAGAGAGAGAGAGAGAGAGAGAGAGAGAGAAAGGGACAGGCAGTCCGAGTAAATAAAACCAAGGCAACCATGCAGGACACACACAACCTGATGTACATTCGACCAAACTTCTGGTCTATAAATGTCTACCTATACGCACACATTTGCATATTGCAAACACACACACACACACACAGATATACGTAGATAGACAGTGGCCATTGTTCTGTGGCTCCATTTTTTATGTTTTCTTGTCCATACATGTGCTGTTAAAGGCAATAACGACTATGTTCTTTACTATGTAACACATAAGGGCAAATGTTTTCTCTTCTATGCTTTTCCATCGCCCATTTCAGTTCAATTTCCTTGTTATTTTATTATTATTCTCTCTTTGTCTGTCTCTTTGCACTTGCCTGTTCACGGACATTAAACCGAATTACACTCATGCGTAGTCTGTAATCGAAAACGAGTTGAATTTCAAACTTTACAGAAACATAACACTATTGAATACACATTTAGAAAGTAATTGAAAGAAATTAAATAAATAGCGTAGCATGAAGTGTATGTTATATCGTCAAATGTGGAATGGAGAATACACATGTACGAATAATGAAAACTAATTTTTATTATATTTAAAATATATTTAAAAATATAAATTAAATATTAAATATTTATAATTGTTACAGAAATTTTATTAAAAGTATAAAATAATAAATAATAAAGTATAAAGTTACAAAATTAACTGTTAAAAGATCTTGTTGTCTAAAAAATTACATTCAAATAATTTCAATTTCCTTTTAAATGTTTATTTAGCACATTAAAAAATATTATTTTAAATAAAATTTTAATTTAATTTAATTGAAATAATCAATAATAATTGATGTTTGACCAATTTTAAATACTTTTCTTTTATTTTCACAATGCCAGTCAGAGTATCGTGTAGTCGACTATACTTTTCTCTACTCTAACGACTTGTTATGCCTTTTTTCCATTTAAGTGGCAGACTGTTGCTTTTTTGGTTCTTTTGTTTGGCAAGGGACCTGGACGGTATTTCGTTTGTGCTTAACAAATCGATATTTTAAGCATTTTAATGTCTGCGCCAAGCGCAAAATGTTGGCGCCAGTTTCAGTTCCAGAATTTCAGGCGAGACCAGGGTTGGAGTGCCGCTGTTTATGTCCATGTCCATGCCCGTTTCCGTATCCGTATATTGTATGGTACGTGCCCGTGTCCGTAGCGCCGTTGTCAGTTTCCTGGATTGTGTATATATACAATATACAAACCCTTATGTTAGCTTTTAATGGCCCTTCAACCCTCGAAGATAGCCGAACTTCATGTGCACCTCATATTTTTGTGCAATTAGCCTGAATCTAAGTAGTGTATCAATCATGATAAAGGCAACCAAATAAAATACTCCTTTGCTTCTTACTATTTTTAGAGTTTTCCCCTAAAATAGGAGCTTATATTTAACCGGAAGTGGCAGAGATAGGCAAATAGAACATTGGGTTAGTTTAAGGGCCATTAAAGTTGTGGTTGAGTGTGGGCACAACTGAGATTCTGACTGTTAAGTGGAGGTCAAGTGTGGGTCGAATGTGTTTTGCATGCCAAAAACACATGGCAGCTGCTGTAGGGCGGGGAACAAACTAATGGCTGACACTGTAGCACATCTTATAGTGAAGAGTTCACTTGAGATTGTGAAAATTTAAGTCCTAGCTTATAAATATAATTTTATTATATATAATCTTGTATATTTCTGCTACAAATATTGTGTGCAATTTATTAAAATGCAAGCATATTCAGTTATTATTTATTTGCAAGCGTATTAAATATATTTTTCAGTTTAATTCAAAGAGGTTGCGAGAAAATTCCTTGAAATCATATTGCATGCCAGGAAAAGTAAATAAACGCTTCAATGGGTATTCAACAGAAGAAAATAAAGAGCTTAGAGCAAATTTCTGCAACTGCAAATGCACTGTTCATATTTTCTGGAAATTTTGAAAAGCATTTTGTAGCTGATTGATTGCCTGGCCGATGGCCATGGTAAAAAGCATGCAACTCAATTCAGCAACTGTTGACAGCAGAATGCAATTGAGCAACGTACTCGTACTTGTATTCGTAGGCTGCAACAGGCCTCATGCCACATGCAACACACGACACACAGGCAGAAAACTAAGGCCTAAACCATGCAACATGCAACGTGGTATTCACAAAATACAAACATCAGAAATTTCACGACACGTGTGCAAAGCAATTTTAGATTTTCGCTCCAAAAGCTGTAAACCAAACAAAATGAAAAATATACAAATATGTATCTATGAGTGTTGCAGCTGCGTGTGTGTGCGTGTGTGTGTGTGTGTGTAGCATTAGTGGTGTGTAGTTTACAACGCAGCCACATAAAACTTTAATATGCCCGTCGAGTCGAGTTTTGTTCAGAGTTGCAGACCCTCAAGTGCTGCAGCTGTGTGTGTTGAGAGAGAGTCTGAGTGCTACTTCCACTCTTCCCTGCAGTTATGCAATTTTCATTTTGAAGTTTTCAGTTTTCAGAGGGGAAGAGGGACGCTTCTCTCCACAGTTGAAATGAGTTTGGCTCGCACCATTAGTCGACAGCTTTTTAATTTGAAATGTGCGTACTCGTAACATTTGCCCTGTTGTTGTGCTTGTTCTTTTCGTTGTTGTTTTCGCATGTTCTTAAATCAAATGTCAACACATAACTTTACACAGAAAAGACTCCGCCCACTCCGACGACCATTTGTCAAGCTTAACGCGGCGTATGCGTAATATTTTTGTATGTAATACAACTTCGTGAGTGGCAGCATCGATTCAGCAGCTCGAACAATTCGTATATATTTTTGCACTTGATATATGCACATTAGATTGGCCAACCATCCAGGCAGCCACGCAAATCAGCCATATATCATTTGTCTGCCTCTTCCAGCTTTTGCCTTTGTCTTTTCGTTTCAACTCTCACCGGATCGTGGCTTAAGTGGCATGCAAAAATCCAACGTCAGTCTAAACTGAGCTGCAGTAGTACTCAGTTTGTCTTATCGCTTTCTATCGCCTTTGTTTTGTCTTTTACTTACTTACTTCTCTTTTTTTATTAGTTTGCTGGCAGTGTTACTTTTATGCTCCACGTTCATGTCCGTGCACGTTCACGTTCGCCTTTGTGCCATTTATTATGTAACGCAAAGTGTGGCAAATCATTTACATAAATCAATCTAAAACGCTCCTCAAGACGCAAACAGAGTTCGTTTGTCCGTCCGTCCGTCTGTCCGTTCGTCCAATTTCCATGCTGAGTTCGAATCTTCATGCTGAGTATTGTTGTCGTTCTTGTTCCCATTCGGGTTAAGTGCCATTTGTAACGCAAAGTTCCCAAACACTTTCATCACTCGACGCCTAAACTTCCAGCTCTTTGCTATATTATAACTTTAGCAATAAGTTTCAAAATGAAAACCCACAAACATAAGTTTGCTTTGTAAGCAATATTCATTAAGGAAAAATTGTTATGTGATTTTGGTCTCTCTGGTCTGATTGATACATTTAATTAGGGCATAAAGTTAGAACGGAAATGAAAGGAAACTGGATAAATCCGTAATCAAAAATACATTTGAGTAGAATATTTGACTCCTTCTTAATTTTAAGTAACTATATTTATTTTAATTTTATTACTCTGTATGTTTTCCATATTAAGTTATCAAATTTTAATTTTCTGTTTTGTAAAACCTAAATTTGATTGCTTTAAAATGAATTCTATTTTTCGAAAATAAATTCATTAGAACAGCTTTATTCTTCCAGAACTTTCGACCTAAGACCCTTTTAACTAGTGTCTAGCATCTGCATAATAATAACTCTTTCAGCATGTTCTGGTTCCTTACATTTATGCAATATTTCTGCGAAATCCATAACTTTTTGCACTTTACGAGTTGTTTGGATCAGTTTTTTTCCCATTTCTCTCTTCTCTTTTTTTAAGGTTTATTTTCATATTTTTCTACTTTGCATTTATCCCATCTTTTGCACTTAAACGTTAAACAAATTTATCGGCATGCTGGGACCTGTGAGAGAACATGACCTCGACTTATGTACATTCCCTACATTTTTCGTTACACGCCACATATTCCGCATACGCCGCGTTGCACGTGCGGATTGTGTAACATTTCGTAGGACGCAGTTGACTGTTGCTGTTTTCACTAGTGTTGCTGTTGTTGTTGTTTTTAGCGTTGCTGCTGTTGCAGTCATAAAACTTCCCAGGGCTGTTGCGTAGCTGCTGTTGCCCAGCTTAACTTTGTTGTTTAGTGTAAAAGCCTTACAGCTGGTTTGTTGCGCTTGCCTCGTGTTGAAGTTGCTGCTTCTGCTCTTGCACCTTTGCATTTACTTTGTGCGCATTATCACTTTGCCGAGCAGTTTGTGCATAACATCAAAAAAAATAACTTTATTCGATCTTTTGCCTCACACAGCTACTGATACACAAACTGTTTTTGGATTGCAATTTAAGCACTTTAGAACACACATTTGCAACACCTTTGGTTGGCCTTTTAGAAAAACCATCCACCAAGTCAGCACCGCCCCTTTTCCCGACCCCTTTTATACGCTACGCTGCCAACCTGGCAGCAGCTGGCAACTCTGGCTTCCGAAAAATTCGTCTGCGGGTGTCAGCTTTCAACTTTTCCAAGACACCCCTAAAAAGTTGCCATTTCTCATCTTTTCCTGGTCTCTTATTTTTTTTTTTTTGGAATAGAATATTATGGCACAAGTGTTGTCCGTTGTTGTAAAAGTAGTTGTTGTTATGCCGCCATTTTGTGGTTGTTGTTTTCCCGTCTACATTTTGTTGTTGCGACGCGTGGCTAAATAAAATCGAAATAAATATTAAATAAATGGAGCTAAAAGCAGACAGATATGGAGGGGATGGTGTGCAAAAGAGAGAAATTGAAGTAATGCAATAATAATAAGGATATCATAAGCATTTTTATTGAATCTATGGATATAGATGTGTGATTTTTAGTGTTTAAAGCATTTTTGATTTATCCAAAGTTTTATAATTTCCAGTTTAGTTGATTCTGCTAGAAAAAAAGGTTAAATTTTATCAAAATATACAACAACATCTTTCTTGAGGCTTATAAGTTTTAATTTTAATGTTTGCTCACAAAAAAAAGGAGATTTCATGGCAAAAAATCAACTCTTTAATAACTCTGCATATATGGTTATTAAAATTAAAATAGTTTATTTTCTTAAAAAGTCTTTACGAGTAATTTAATTTTTAGTGAGCAGCTTTAATTTGAATTGTAGCTATTTAATTTGTTTGGCAACACTTTAATAAATCCTTAATGTAATTTGTTTGTTTGATTCTGATTTTAATCACGGCCTAAAGTACTTAAAATGTTTGCCTAAATAATTCATTAATTGAGTACATGCAACAATCTGAGGAGCTTTTCATTGGATTTATTGGTTACCTTTCGACCTCGCTATCGCTTCCCTCTGCCATCACTTGCAGCAACATTTACATAAGTTATTAGCTCATCCCGGCCATTTAGACGTTCAAGAACAGCAACAGCAACAAAAACAAGAACAACACTCCACACTAATTGCAACTGTTTAGGACGCCAACACACATTTCTCTTTCTCCCTATTTTTCTCTCTGTTTCCCTCTTGTTCCACTGTTTCACCTCATACTGCTCGCTTGGCATTTTATTGTTTCCATGCTTCGCATTTTAGCCTGACACGCAAATAAATTTATTTTCCCTTTGCTTGGGGTTAGTAAATATCAAATGCTGCTGCTGCCACCTTTTGTCCCATCATTCTGGCCATGTTGTTATTCTTTTTGGTATAACTGTAGCATTGCGTATACGCAACGTTGTCGCCGCCAATTCGTAATTACTGCGAAGTAATCGCTTGATTTTCGTTACATGCCAGCAAGTGAGTAACCTCCGACCTCTGACCCCCAATGTTCTCCAGCTGTTGTTGTTGTTGTTGCTGTAAATCATAAGTGGTTGTTGCTGGCACGCTTGGATTGCATTGTTTTGACATTTGGCGCCAACTGGCTGCATGATTCATCGTCGGGCACTGTCGGCCGTCATTGCCATCATGGCCAGGACATCACGACCATCATAGCCATCATTGCCATAGTCCTCTCTGTTCACTGTCGCACGTTTTGCTTACGCAACGTGATTGCCCTGTCCTGGTTTGATTGAAACGCATTTTTATGAAAATCTCTGCTTTACTTTTTTATCGATCCGTCAATTTAATTTTTGTGATTTCCCTTCAACATACGGGCACACACGCACACACACTAACACACAGTATTGTCTCGATTGCTCTTTGCTCCTGGGGCTGCTGCTGCTGCTGATGTCCTGCGCTGCCTTTTGACCTGATGTCAGCTGCGCTTTCATGCAAATATATTGTTACTTTTTAATTAAAACACAAGCCTTAAATTAGTGCGCACGCATACACTGCCAGTCACACACACACACACACACACACATACATATATGTCTGTCATTTTCATTCTTTGCTTTAGCTTTAGTTAATACACACTTTAAGGTTGCTCATAAAGTCATTTTGTCGCTGTTGCTGTTACAATATTTGCTCTGAAATTGTTTCATCTGACACTTAATATTTCGAATTTTCTTGGCTTTAAAGAAGTTTGCTGTTGTATTTTCAGCTCGACCCACATATATACAATCTCATACTCATTCAAGCCATAAATAAGTTGGCCAACCTCTCTCCCTCTCTCTCTTCCCTTTAACAACATGTTTGATGTGTAATTTCTGCAGGTGCTCATTAAAAATAATTACATCTGCTTTGGGCCAAGAAAATGGCAATGGCAAAAAGGCAGCCAAGCTGACAGGTGAAGAAACTGTGGAATGAGTTTCCTTTCCTATTTGCTCTGCACATTTTTTTTTGCGCTTTTTATTCGCGATAAAAATTAGATCGCTGGCCCATTTATTTTCTATTTACAATGTGTAAACAAGCCGAGGGCTAGATGGCAAACACTTAAAGGACAACACAACTTTAAGGGACAAGCTCTATCTTCTTAAAAAGCATTGGATTTTGAATTGTGTCTATGTTCGGGAAAGAACTGACCAGTTCTTCCTTTTAAAATGCTTAACTCCTTAGTTAGTTTGCTGATAGTTGTTTTCGCAGCTTGATTAAATGATTTTTGATTATATTAGGCTATCAAACGGTCAAACTGACCATCAGTCCAATAAAAACGTTTTCGCTTTTCCTGATTTTTGGAATCTGAATAAATGTCAACTGTATTCCAAAGATCTTTTATATAATCCAGAGGAGGTGTAAAAGATTCCTGCTCTGAACTGTCTTCATCGTTCATTGTACGATTCGCTTTATTGAGACGATTCTGTGTTGATCAGCTTTCTTAGTGTCCAGGATTGAGCTCAGAACTTTAATTTTGATTGAAGTTGGGCTACATTATGAATTAAAATTCGAACCTAAGGTTCATTTTTCACTTCTGGAAAAGCGGTTGCAAGGCACTAAAATATCAGGAATGATTTGCCATACTAAGCTTTGCTGGCACCATTAATACTTACCACAATTCCCAAACTGATCACTAGCTTGAAATGCATCTTTGATGAAAGTCAAAAAAACAACTGAGTGAGAAAATACAGATCTTTTCATTTTATATGATTTTTCACATCTGGATTGCAATCTGCGGCATCTAAGTCTATTTTAAAGTAATTATTCACTATGAATCCCATAAATGTCCAAACCCTTTTTGAGGGTATTCCCTTTTATGACAATATGTGTTGTTCAAGAATTTTCTTTAATCTGCGGAGTAGACGAACATTGAAAGAGCAACAGCATGAAAGCGCTTTTACCAGTTTTTAGACCCTGTCTTTACAATTTGGCAAGGGTCCTTTAATTTTTAAGGGATATTTTTGATCAGCATCTGCAGCTGTATCGATAATGTCATATAGAATTATTTCTTCATCATAAACATTTTGTTAGAATAGGAAAATCTATTTAAAAGCACTTTACTTGAGAAGATTTACATAAGAAGAAGTTTCTATGCTAAATGACAGTTGAAAAAACAAATTTAATGCAGTATTTACAGTGTCTTCTTGTTTAACTGAACTGTTAAACTCCTCAATCAAATCCTTGTTCGAATTCTTTGTTGTCTCGCTCAGTTTGCTGATAGTTGTTTTCATAGCATCAATCAATAATTTTCTCGTGTCAATTACGTTCTGATCATTTTTGGCCATCAACATGTCCACAAGTTGAAGCGATTTCGCTTTTCCAGATTTTCGGTATCTGAATAAATTCTATCCAAATGAGAGAGATCTAATAAGTATATAATCCGGAGGATTTATATAATAGTCTATCCATGATTTATCGTCTTTGGTTATCGTTCGGTACGCCATATTTAAACGATTCTTCTTCAGCCCATCGAGTATATGTTGATCAGCCTTCTTGGTTTCTAGAATTGAGTTAATAACTTTCTCAGTAATATTAGCTGGTGCCATCTTTAGCTGTTTAAGCATTGTTGAAACACATTCAGTTAAGTTTTGAATGAGAACTCTGTCTTCCTCGGGAACTTGAGCCATAGGTTTAGCTTCCATCTCTGGAAAGGCACTTGAAAGACATTGTAATTTCAGAAATGATTTGTTTGAATATTTTTTGTTTCTATTCCAAATATTTACCACGATTCCCAATATGATCACTAGTAAGAAACGCATCTTTGATGAAAGTCATAGAAAGAACTGAATAAGCAAAGGCAGATCTGCCTTTTTATATGAGTTTTCCACATCTGATGAACATATATGTGTTTGTGTTTCATCTATCTTTACTACAATATGAGGCGTTTTCTTTCTTATATGTTTTTCGCTCTGCCATATTTACACTGATACTGAGGCTATTCCCTTTTAAGTCAATCAATTCTGTTCAAGAAACTATTTCAATCTGCGATGTAGACAAAAAAGGCAGCAGCTCTAAGACCCTGTACTTCAATTCGTACAAGGGTATGTACATAATGTATAGTAAGACATCTCTCCCGTGAAGTATAACAATTCTTGATTCTTAAAGATTAAAAGACTTTTAAAGATTGAACACTTTGTTAGAATTGGAAAATTTATTTTATTACTCCTTTAACTTTTTTTTTAGTCTAATATAATATTTTTAATAAGTTATTATGTGAAGCATATAAAATTTCATATACAGGCCTGTTCCGGTTTTCACTTTTTATTTTATAGCATTTAGTGAAATGCATTTATTCACTTCCCATTTAGGCTAAGTATTTAAAAATGCTCGTTTTTCAATTTATCAGAATTAAACTCATCAGCTCAAAGTGAAATGAATCCGTAGAACTTCGCCGAAATGATATTAGAGCAGGTTAAAGAAATTCTCTTCCGCAAAATCTTACCGAAAGTGAAAACCGGAACAGGCCTGATACTTATAAGTAATCTTTCCAATTTGAAATCTGATTGGCCTACCAGAAAAACTTACTATTTTGTTTGCGGAAAGCTTCAAGAACATTCGAATTCGGAGCGGACCTATAAGATTCAAGTCCATCAGTCAAATCACCAAATAAACTATTTGCGGCAGCCATAATGTCTCGTTCCTTAACTGAATTGTTAAATTTCTCAATTGAATCCTTGTGTGTATTCTTAGTCGTCTCGCTTACTTTGTTGATAGTTGTTTTCACAGCTTCAAGGAATAACCTTTGCTGGTCAGCCACGGTCTGATAATATTTGCCCATCAACATGTCGAATTGGCCATTAGTCCATAGGTTAAAACGGATTCGCTTTTCCAGATTTATGGGTTTTGAATAAATTTGAAACATTTTTGAGAGATCTTTTATATAATCTGGAAGAGGCTCATCATTTTGCTCATCTGAACTTTCATCATCGCTCATCGTACGATTCGCTTTATTCAGACGATTCTGCAGTCCATCAAGTATGTGTTTATCAGCTTTCTTAGTGTCCAGGATTGCGTATACAACATTCATCATAACTTTAGATGGTTCCGTCATTAGTGTGACCATCATAGTTGAACCTTGTTGAGCTAACTTCTGAATCAGAGGTTTGTCCTCTTCGGGAATTTGAACCATAGGTTCGTCTTCCCAATCTGGAAAGGCTCTGGCAAGGCACTGTAATTTAACAAATGATTTGATTGAATATTTTTTGTTTTTTATTTAAATATTCACCACAATTCCCAAACTGATCACCAGCAAGAAACGCATCTTTGATGAAAGTCAAAGAAGCAACTGTACGTTCAAAGATTACTCTACTGTCTTTTTATATGGTTTTCCTCTTCTCTATTAATTAGACATCACATATTCGTTTTTATTCTCTTTTTCCATGTTTGTACTTGTGCTGAGGTTATTGCCTTTTATGTCAATAAGTGCTCTTCAAGAAACTATTTCAACTGGCGAAGTAGACAAAAACGGAAGCATCGCTGCTGCATTTGAGTTCTTCTACGACTTTTTAAGCCCTGTAATTAAAATAAAGAATGGGAAAAAGAAGGCGTCTCTGGCCAGTGTGTCTTATGTATCTGTTCTGACAGAAGCGCTTTCGATGTCTATATTTAAACATCAATTGTTTGCAAGTTGAGCATCCTTCAGTATTACAATGTTACTTAATTATTATTGTTCTCATTGGACCTTTAACCAATCGATTGTTGTAGGAACCTTGTGAATGCAATTGGCACAGTCTATTTAAATTATTAAATGAAATGCAAAACGAATCAAAAATGTTTAAAGGTCACAAGTTGGCCACAATAAAACCGACAACAACAACGACTTTGTATTCAAAGCTCTTTAGCTTGACATTCTGTGGATAAACCACAAATATAAACATAAATAAATCAAACAAACACACACTCACACACACAACTACAAACCTACACCAAAACATACACGTAATTGTGCTTGGGGTGATTTCATATGAGCTCAAAGAAAAAAACTGAAGAGGCAGGAAAAAACTTCCGCACTATAGAGAAATATACAGATAGTCAGGACGGGCACTTTGCAATGTCCTGAACTTTGATATCGAACTGAAAACAGCCCCCATAAGGCACAAAAAAAAAACATACATACAAATATACAAGTACAACTATATGTATTTATGACCATTTTCATGATTGACCGACTTGCCGACCAACACACAATTTCAATGGGCATCATCTGGGGGGTGGCTATAATATATGGGCCTGGCTCCAGCTTTCATTCTGAATGTGTGTGATGAATAAATGATGCGGCTTGGAAGTTCTCAATGATTTGGCTTTAGTTTCGCTTTGGTTTGCTTTTACTGTGCTTATCACACACACACACACACGTTCGGTTACTTCAAATTATGGATATGTTTCTGACATAATCAACTAATCTATACACTAACAAACATCCAAAAACGTTTACAATTATCAGCTTAGCATGTTCAGGGTACTTCAAATGAGCAAAGGATGCACTTAAATGCGAATAAAGCTCTACGCTTATATTAGTTTATCTTACAATGTAGGATAACTATTTGTAATTATAAATATTTCTCTTTACTATATGGTAGATAAGTTGGATTCGCTTAGATAGTTCTTATGTTGGCAGTGTAAAGAATTTAAGCATAAAGAAGCAAAAGTTTATGGGCTTGTTATTTTTAATGAAATTAGAAAGTTATAATTGCGTTGGAATTATAAAATTACTGTTTCGAAATACACCGAAAAGTACAATTATTGTAATAACTTTGAATTGCAGTTTTTAAGGAAAAACTAAAAGTATTTTGGCTTTAGAACATAATTATTTTAGAAACTAAAATGAAAGAAAATCGTTTAATAACAGATAAGTAACAATATTCAGTATAATTGAGATTATTTTAAATAAAAGAGAATATGAGAGTTAATTCTATCATATTAATATATATTTTATATTTAAAATATATTAAATTCAAGTGTCAGAGACAAAACAATTTAGAGAGTTTTAGGCACTAATTTAACCTTTTTTTCGACAGGCAATTATCTACTTTGAAGGATTAAAATGAAGACCCATGTTATCATCAATTGGTTGAGCTAAGACGGATACTTTTACTAATCCTTAAAGTATAATAAAGGGTATTAAATAGTTGTTGAGTTGTTGGCTTAACTCGCTTCGTCAACTTTGTTATTTTTGTTTTTTTTTTGGGTCTGACTTATGGCCTCAATTGCCATGTGTCGCATATTTGCTGCTGCTGTGCGAGAAATAAAAATGTAAATTCAAAATTATTTTCTACGCACAAGCGAGCATTAGCCCATTTCCAGTTACCAATGTTGTCGAACCCATCCAGACACACACAAACACACATCTGTTGGTCGACCATTTTTATTTGCTTTTGGCATTAGACAATGTCATTCCCTTTGTCTCTCCCTCTTTGTCTCTCCGCTGTATTGGCCTGCATGAATACACAGCAAGGGCTATTTGTAACTGCAGTCTGTTTTACTCGAACTAAACACATTCATAGTTTTCTCTAGCGTCTGTCGATTGGATGCTTTAGGATCAACAGAAACTGGCTGTGTATTCATGTAGGGGCTTGTGTGCGTTGTCCCGGCAAATATATGCGCAATTTTGTGTATTTAATGCAGTGCCAAATGCTTAACTTGGCCCACATACACACACACACACAGGCGCACTCGAAATAGACATGGCCCAAACCCAAGATACTCGTCAATGTTTACGCTTATGCTAATTTCGGGCAGATCTGAGCACCGCTTAGTGTATTGCCATGTTGGCATTCGCCTTGGTTGTTATCCTTCCTCTTGTTAGCCTTGTTGTTCTTGCTACTGTTGTTTGTTGGCAATTTGACCAGCACATGCAACAAATTTGATGTGTGGCCCATAAGAGCTTTTGAATTGTGATTAAAGCAGCAAATGTCCTTTATTGTCCTGCTCATTATATCTCTCTCTCTTTCTCTTTCTGGCTCTCTCTCTTTCCAGCATTGTATACCCTAATGAATCAAGATGAACCACATAAATCAGCAAATCAAATGCTGCAGTTTAACAATAATACATTAAGCAGCTACTGCAATTTTCCTCTCTCTTTCTTTCTCTCTCTCGCTCTCTTTCTCTCTCTCTGTCTCTCATGGCCCGTTGGGCATCCTGTGCCAACTCCCGGAGCACTAAATGTCCAGGCATAAATGACATGCAGATTCACTTTACTAAGTTGCCAGGATGCTGCGTTGGCAAAGCTTTTCAGCTACTAATTAGATTCAGAAATATCACCCCTTCCCTTCTTATTCTGTCATCTGCCACGCCCCTTTGCTACCTGAGTGTTTCTCCTCCCGTCTCCTATCTTTAGCTGCCATTGCAGGCATCCCTGGCTCAAGTATATAATTTAATTTACTATGCAATTTTGTTGTTGTTGTTGTTGTTGTCGTTGTTGTGGGCGTTGCAAAATTAATTTTCTCATGATTTAGTTGGCATTTGTGGTTTTGATTTTGCGGTTGAGTGGCTTTTAAAGGCCTCTAGTTCAAGTAAATGGTCATCAAAAACATTAATTAGCGCCATATATAACGCATACGCAATGTGGGCAAATCTATGAGAAATGCGCACATGCAAACCTACAAAAAAACAAATACAAATATAGGATATTCAAGCATTTATGTAGGTCATGTGGCAGGAATTTAAAAATCCGAAATGGCATGTGATTTTAATGTGTCGACAATTACAGGTTTACTTTCATGTCGTTTATGCGCTGACATATTCGGAATTAGACAACGATTAAAATAAGCTTAAGTGGGGAATTGTAATTAGACAGCTGTCAGTTTATATATTAATGTGTTTATTAAGGAATTAACTTGGCTTAAGCTGTGACTTGACTACAGTTTAAGTGCAATAGTATTTGTGCAATAGAATTATTTATTAAGATTGATATAACAAATTTGTTTCTGAAACTACTTAAATCTTTACTTCCTATATTTTGAATTTTCTTTAAGCGCTTATATTTTTCTAAATTTTAAATATTGTCAGCTTCCTCTATGCTCGAACTCAATTCGACCAATTGAAATATATTTTGGAATTGGCAAATCCTGCCAGCTCTCTGAATACTATTCAGCACAAGTTAGACAAGTTTAATAGACACCAAGTTTAATAGACAACTTCATATTTTTCGCTATAAAATTGAAATGATAAAAATTGACAGCAGCCTCTTGCAGTCGACAAAAGTTGGCAGCTCTTTTCATTTTTCAATCCATTTTTATCAACGAATAACGACGTTATATAGATTTTTTTTATTTAGCTCCAACTAAAAATAGTAAAATTATTTCATTCAATTGAATTGACAGGAGTTGCTTGACAGGTCTCTAAAAAATAACAAACAGCGAATTTCGTTGTTGATTGATAACTTTTTTTTTTCCATTTAGAGTTGACAGTACTTTTTTTGTTTAGTTATTAGTTTTAATAAACAAACATGGTAATGCTTTCAATTTAAACAATCAAACCTAACTTAATTTCTTTTTGAAATGGCTACAATTGAAAGCTAGCACTTTGCACAAGTTGGCAGCCCTTTTAACTGTCAAATCACAGTATATCAACACATATCGTGATATGAAGAGTCCCGCATAAACTTCACCAACCTTGTCAACGTTCAACGTTGTTTCCATCAGCGAACTGGAGTCCAACCACGACTAAAAACTCAACGACAAAATGGGCCTGTGACCACGCCCCCTTCACCCACTCTGATCAGCCTGGTCCTTTCATTTCCTCGTACTGGCTTTTTTTGCTTGCGGTCAGTTGGTCGCCGGTCAGCAAACAAGCGTGAAATTGCACAAAAACAGTGTCCGAGTGCGGGGGGTGAAGAAAAACCGAAATGGTGAGCGGAGATGTAGCGGAGATGGAGCGGAGATGGAGCGGAGATGGAGAGGAAATGGCGAGGCAACCCGGCACAAAAGGCAATCAAACTTGCGGCCTATGAATGTGGTGACCATAACACACGTTCCCTACCTACCTCCCTCCCCCCCTTCTTACGGTTTCTACATTTTTTTGCACATTCGTTTGCAATGCATTTTAGTCGCATGCATGAAACATCTACAAATCTCTCTTCTCCTGTTGCCATCGGCAGTGCAATTAATGCTGCATTGATGATGTTTGATTAGACAAGTCTTTTAAATGCCAGCGATTGGTCAATTGTTGTGGCAAGAGCAGGAAAGGGAAGGGAAGACAGCTGCAGGGGATTTTGTTATTGAAATTAAATGCATACATTTGGCCAACACGCGCTAATGATTCAATTATCCTTATTACTTTGCCATGCACAACACACAACGCACAACACACAAAACACAATCAAACAATGTTAAATATGCATATGTGGTACAGTGTGTACTCTCAGTACACAAACACACAGGCACTGGGCGCGTTTGGTTTAATTAAAACTGAACTGAGCACGAATCCAATCGATTGCCACTCGCTGTTGCACGTTTTAAATTTAGCGCACTTGTTCCCCCTTTTGCACACGAAGGGGAGGAGCTGGGGGGGGCTTGTGAGTGGCAGCCCCCAATGGGAAGGAACTTCATTAAAGTGTGTAAAGTTGAACAATTTATTTGCATCATGCGCCAAGCGTTTCATGTTATTGAGTTTGAATGGTGATTGATATGCAGGTTGCCCTGGTCAATGCAGCAATGCCGTAAATTTTCACAGCACGCCCTTGGAAGGCTCCATTCTGGAGACCTGTGAAACCTCGGAGACCTGTGAGGCCTCTGCACCTCTTATACCTCTCTCTCTCTCTCTCTCTTCTGGCCTTTAAACTACGCCACAATTTGTAGCTGTGCTCTGCCATTTGCTTGGCTATATCTTGACAGGTATATAGGCACACAGGTTGGCCAGTTCGTGCTGACCCTTAACTGAAGCCGACATTGTTAATATTGCAAGCAATGACAGTGTATTACTCACAGTTAAGTAAGGATAATTTATAGAACATTGTAATATAATAAATACGAGTTCTTAACCTACTTATATCTAAGTCAACAAACGCACTCTTTCATTTTTCAAATGATGATTTTAATTTTAACCAGATTCCAAAATTTGTTTGCCATGTAATGTTTATTTTAAACATTTTAAACATTAATTAAAGAGTCTTTGTTTCTAATTTTATTTGAAATTTTATACTTATAAGTTTTGTCGCGTATTTTATATAGATACATCAATAAATAGTCAGATAAAAAAATTCTTATAAAAAAAAATATATATTTATAGACAATTAGATAGATAAATTAAAAATACTTACAATTTATAGAAAACTCATTCCTCAAAATACGTTTACCCCAATTAAATTAAGCGAATGTTATAAATGTTTCCACAACTTTAAGTTTTTCTCAAGTTGTTCATTAAATTAAGTTACTTTTCCATCTCGCTTGCTGTCAATCAAGTTTCAATTACTGCAGCTAATTTCGGTGCTTTTTAAAGCGCACGCCATCTTCCAAGGCCCCTCAATTTGATATATAGTATAGTATATAGGGAATGCATCTGGCATTGGGGCTGTCGGAGTTTATTTCATTTCCATTGCATGCCCTTTTTATACATCATTCTCATTTTTTTTTTGTTCTATTAAAAAATCGCAGCCAGCCAGCGTGAAAAAAATATAATAAAATGGCAGGATAAACGAACAAAAATCCGAAGGGTAGTAAAAAAAAACAAAATAAAATAAAAAGGCAGTGAAAAATGGAGTAAAAAACGAGGTGCATAAAACGCAAGTGGCGGCATTTTGCAGATTTTCACTGCGATGCGGCGTAAAAATGCACGGGAAACCGAACAGAAGAAATAAGAAACAGAAAACAAAAAAGACATAGAAAAAGAAACAGACATAACGGTGTGACGTAGCGTGTAAGTGTTGGTAAACGCGGTGCGAAATGCCTCAATGCTTTTTGTCTCCCTGTTGTTACATATTGTTGTCGTTGTTGTGAGTACGAGTATGTAGGTCAGCAATGCGGTAGAACTACTGATGTTTCTGTTGCTTTAATACCCTGTAAGTACATCAAAGGGGGTATATACGTGTTGTGTAGTGAGTTAGTAGAAGTGTTGGTAAGCGAAATAGAGAAAAACTACAGTTACTGAATTTTTAGCTCAAGATTATTTAAGATTAATTGACTTTATAAGGGTAAAACAATAAGAATATTGTAACTAAAGCACAAAAATACTTAACTTGAAAAGAAATTTAATTTTAAATGAACGGAAACAGAAAAAAACAATTTTAAATATTTTCTTTAATTTTATAATATAACATTTTCTTCAGAGTGTGGACAAAGTTTTGATGAAAAATAATGCTACTATGAC
Source organism: Drosophila suboccidentalis (assembly GCA_037043435.1). Lineage (NCBI taxonomy): Eukaryota > Metazoa > Arthropoda > Insecta > Diptera > Drosophilidae > Drosophila > Drosophila suboccidentalis. Next base: position 36,607 of record JBAMBK010000483.1, on the reverse strand, counting down.
AATAAAATTTATTTCGTGACAGATTGAACTATTTTTGTGGGCTTACGCAGCAGAAGTGGCACTAAAAGTTTTATAGATGTACTATATGTACTTGTATGGAAAGTATTTCCTCCTCAAACACTTTGCTGTGGATGTTATTTTATTGTTGCCATTGCAGTTGTACTCGTAGTTGCAGTTTGCAGTCACTGTTGCTGTTGCTGTTGTTTAACAAGTTCGAGTGCAGCGCATTTGTAAAATTTAAGAACCATCTAAAGTTTTGTGTGCCACAAAACAAAACGAGCAATGTGAAATAAATAGTGGAGTAGAGGGTAGAGAGAAAGAGGGGAAGAGAACAGAGCTTTGGAGGCTGTCGCTGACACCAAAACACAAAAGCAACAGCAAAAAGTTTGTTTAACAATGTGTAAAGAAGCTGAGAAATGGTTAGAGCGGAAAATGACTAAGGGAGAAAGAGTGTGTGGTTAAGAGGGTAAGGCGAGCACAGGGGGTTAAGGGGCAAAGGGAGAAAAAAAACCAAAAGGCAAACATATTTGACATTTGCATGCAAAAAGTGTCAAAAGGAGGAACACACACAAGCACACAAACAACTACACATGTAGGACCCCAACTTCCGTTACCTTCTTATCTTAGTGTATTGTTGTCTCTTGCTCTTACTCATTCTCTCACTCTCTCTCTCTGTCTCTCTCTTTTTGAATTTGCAGGAACGTTACAAGGCCGACATTAGTCTTGCCATACAATTGCTGCAGTGCAAGCCGGAGAGTTTTGTGCCGCAAAAGGTGTCCTCGGTGAGTTATCCGTTATCCATTATCATTTATCCGTTATCCATTATGCCTAATGCGAAAATCGACTAACACATTTATGGCCATATTTTTTTTTTTATTTTTTTTTTGTTAGCTGCCAATTGAGATACAGTCCAAGGTATCGGCCTATATGCGACTGGAGACGAACTCGCACTCGGACTCGGAGTGCAGCAATAGTGGTGTGGGCGTGGCAACCACGGCTTCCTATAAAGTGCTTCCAGTCTCGGACTCGCCGCCGCCGGCACCATGCCCCTTTCCGCCCACCGCCATGGTGTACTCAATGCGGGGCCTTGGTAAGTGTTAGTAGACCATGTTGCTTTCATTTCCTTTTGATTTTATTATTAGTTTTACATTTAATCGATATCAATTTTGGTATTTCGTTATTTCAATTGCAATTTTATTTTATATTACATATTTATTTCCTCCTCGCCACAATTCGTTATTCCTTTTTCCAGAACTCAAGTTAATCATTATTTTTATTCATTTTAGTTGTATACCCTGTGCTCATATGTAAAAAATTGTATAATTGGATGATAATGCCTTCTACTACGAGCATACTTAATATAAATTTATTCAAAATGTGTTCAATTTAATCCATAAATAGTCAAGTCCAATTTTATATTCATGTAAAATAATTAAAGATTTTAAAGATAACTAAAACAATTTGAAATTTAAGAGATCAGCAACAATTCTCTATGTATCCCAAAATTCTTTTACTTTTACCACATTATAAGAACTATTATAGAAACTTTCTATACTTTAGTGCAATTTAGATCTCGAGTCCAGAGTATCTGCCAGTCGATCACTCAC